>CM039676.1:152721989-153321989 GCA_022496015.1 Hordeum marinum
CCTGTCAGCGTAATCAGCAGCCATGTAGTGTGTTTCTGGTTCTGCATCGTCGCCATTGTGTTCTTCACATGCAATGAGAGCCAAAGTCTCCTCATCATAATCACTAGCAGACGCATATCCACCATCCTCAGTAACAATCATGACACGCTTGGAAGGGCATTCTCTCGCAAAGTGACCTCCACCCTTGCAACGACGGCATATAACCTCATGTGTTTGCCCTATGGATGCAATAGATGAAGAAGAGCTCGGTGCAGGCCCAGAAGGTGTGCTCTTGGTAGAGGGTGGAGGAGGAGCCTGTTTCCTGGTATCGCGGTTGGAGTTGGAGGTTGAAGTAGGTGGTGTTGCAGCAGGACGTGTGGAAGTAGAGGAGGTACGTGGCGTCCATGATGAAGTGCGACCTGCAGAAAAAGTAGTTCTCGCCATTGCCTGTCGATCCTGCACTTCACGTTCAGCTTTGCAAGCAAGATGAAATAAACGAGTGATAGTGTTATACTCCTTATACTCCAGAATAGTCTGAATCTCTCTATTCAATCCACCCATAAAACGTGCAAGCATAGCTTCATTCTCCTCAACAATACCACATCTAATCATACCAGTTTGTAATTCCTGATAATATTCTTCTACAGAATTTTTTCCTTGTCTTAAACGCTGCAAATTTTGAAGCAACTCACGTTGATAATAAGGTGGCACCCAACGATTACGCATAGCAGTTTTCAAAGCAGCCCAAGTAGTTGGAATATTAGCATGGTGTATTCTACAATGTTCTGACCACCAAACACAAGCAAAACTAGTGAATGAACAAACAACAGCGGCAACACGTCTATCCTCGGGAAATTGTAAGCATGTAAAACGTTGTTCTGTTTCTAACTCCCATGTAAGATATATATCAGGAACATATCTACCCTCAAACTTCGGAATATTCAATTTAAGTTTAGGGAGATGGTCATGATCCCGTACCTGCGGGGGTGGTGCAGCCCTACCGTTACGGTTGTAGCCATGTGGTCGACCTGGTGCGTATGGTGGTGGTTGCCCCTGGGGCGGATCTGGAGCAACCTCTCCCTCATCATCGAAATCACCATCATAATCTTCAACCTGCTCAACGACAGTAGCCGCACGAGCCACCGAAGTAGCAGCAGTATCAACAGTACCAGGATGTTGGGCGTGGCCGAGAGGCACACGTCGCGCTCGTCGTTCAAAAGGAAGAGGAGCTGCCGCTGGTGGAGGTAGACGGGCAAGCACCTCATTGAACTTGGCGTCCATCTTGGTGTCGAATGTCTTCTCCAAACCATCTAGCTTCTCCATGGCCACTCCAAAGTTGTTCACGAAGTCTTGTACCTGCTCAGCCATCATTTGCTGAAATTTATCATAGAGCGCTTTGTTGGTCATGCTCTCCCAGTCGATCTCGTCATCGTGTGATCCTGGCATGGTTAGCAGAAATAGGAAACACACAATATGAAACCTACAGACTACTGGGACGTGGTGGTGGTGGTGGTGTGGCACAAATCCTTTAAGCGAATCTCAATTTCTTACCAGTTCTTACCCAGTAGCAGGCGGTGATCGGCAACCGTTGTAGCCAAAACTCTCAAAGCTTGGATAGAGCGATTGCCAAGTGGTGTCAAGCACACGGCGTAGAAGTATGTGGAGCTGGGATGGCTTATAATATGGTAGCAAAAAGGGTCAGCAATAATCAATTCAGAGATGCAAGGTTGAATAAACGCTCAACGACGGTACTGTGCTGGTCCTAGGCTAGACCGTGCTAGAGACGCGAGCCTAAAACACCAACAAAAGCACGACGATACACGTAATCAAGGGAAGAGCACACTCTGTTTTTTTTTTTTTTTTTTTTTGCGCCTCTTTTTTTTTTGCGCCTCTTTTTTTTTTTTGCTCAGAAAAACACTATAATTGCGAGTGTCTCAAAACCCTTCCCAAGTCGTATAAGCAGGATAGACACGAAAAAAAAAAATTTGAATTTTTTTTTTCTGGAGCGATGCGGGGGCTGCGACGACCAAAAAATTTCGAGAAAACTCACTATGATAGCAAGTGTCTCAAAACGCTCCGGAGAACCTAAAATCAAGATAGGGAAAAAATATTTTCGGCCGAAATTTTTTTGGGCCAAAACGTGCTCTGCAAAGCGTGCCAGACTTTTTTTTTTTTTTCCGACACCTACACAGGTAGCAAAACGCGAATCCGAAATCAAAAAGATCTCGAAACTAAATTTAAAACGAGCTGGACTCGGATTGGTGGTGGTATATATGGACACCAATGGATAACTGGCAGCGGGGATGATGGTGGTGGGATATGGCGACTATGAAGACGATGCGTTGGCGGCGTGACAACTTGTGAATAGAACTCGAAACTCTAAAGAACTAGGCACTAAGACCAGCAACTCGACACGACGATGTAACCGCAAATTCAACAAAGCAAAATACTGAAAAGACTATGCAAAGGCACAGATTGGTTCGGATATGATGATCTAACCCTAATTTTTTTTGTGGCTTTTTCGTGGACTAAAGGTATGAAGAACAGATGCGATCTAAACTACGAAAACTGGTAAAATCTCACCGAGCAACCTGGAAATCTGATACCACTTGATAGAGGCGAAGTTGTCCCTGTCTTTCGATGAGATGGTGGCTATCGTTTTTGGTGGAGTAGACTTTGACGATCCGACTACGAACGTGTGAGACGTCGCGCCTTAGCAATCGCTAAACCAACTCTGAGAGGTTATTGACCACGCCGGAGCACGATCAACCTGACCACGAGGGTCTATTTCCTGCACGCAAACGAAGAACAAGCAAGAAACTAAGATTGCAATCTGGATATTGCGAATATAAGAGGAAAGCTTTATTGATGAAGTGGGGTTCTGTGACGCCTTTGTCTGGTCGTGGAACACAAACGAAGAACGCGAAGTTGCTGCTATGGCGAACTTGTAATCTAAACAAAACCCAAACCTAAAACGAAGCCCTAAGGGCTGTATATATGGGGGAATAGAAGGGGATTTCGTGGCCCCTTGGAGGAGGGGTCCGAAACCGACCCTAAGTAGTTTCCCCATACATACGGACTCTAAAAACAGCCTATAATATGGTATTTCGAAATTACATGGGCCTGGCCCAAAATTAAGGTGGCGCAGCACCTATATTAGCCTATGGACGAATTTTATAAAGTGGCATCATGCATATTTCGTCCAAAGCTTCCCACTCCCATTATGGTGGCTTCAATGTGCGAAAATCATCACTGGAAGCTCCATTGTTCTTCTCCGCGCGCGCACCTTCTCCTCCATGCTTGATCCCGCTCCAATGGTCATCCTTCTTATCCATGATAGGTCCTTCATTCATAAGTAAAACAAAAGTATCTAATTTAGGCAGCATCATATGTTCATGAATATTAGAAGGATTTCCAAGAAACGAAAGTACCTGGTAATTCAATTGACGTGCGCGAGCTCTAGTAATTGGTCCTGTATGTATAGCAGTCGGGGTGGGTGTAACATTAGTAGGGATGTCCTCATCACAGTGCTCTTGGGGTCTACCATTGCCAAGGACGAGGACCTCTTCCCCGTGCTCCCATGGACGGCGAATGGGTCCAATGAGAAAGGGCGGACCCTGATCTGGGGTGGCTCCTCGATGAAACGACCCCCGTCCAAGGCGGTCTACCCCTTCTTCCTTAATAGCATCTTCGTCGGGCTCATTCCCCCCTTCTTTGCGTTCTTCACCGTCATCCTTGACCACTACGGGATCCAGGCCCTTCCCCTCCAGCCCAATTCCATCTTGCTCTTGTCCGTCTTCGCCTTCTACCGCGAGGCCTTTGTGGGCGTGCGGCCTTCGGTAGCCCTCTTCCATCATTTCTTCAGTTTGCGCTTGCACGACGGCGCCCAACGGTCAGCGTGTGTCTCTTTCGTTGCGGTCCAGAATGGCAACATGCTCCTGAAGGCCGGGAAGAAGGTGGAGAACTTCAGGCACCACTGGGTCCTCATGGATCTCAAGGACACCAACCCTCGGTTGGATCTGCCGAAGGGGTTGCCGGAGAAGACTTCTACGTGGAGCTCCGCGAAGCTTTCCGACCCCCGGGCCAAGCCCGTTCTGGATCGCTTCACCCGTGATATCAGCGCCAAGAAGTTAACTGGTGGAATGATAGTGAAGGAGTTCTTGGTGCAGCGCCTGGCGCCCCTTCAGGCCCATTGTAGGCCCTTGTGGGACTATCAGGGCAGCGGCAACAACCTTAGGCTTCGGTCTGCGCGCATATCTTCCGGGGAACTGAGCAGGGTTGTGGCGACCTTGCTCGGTGGTGACCCCGGTGACCTTCCTGAGGCTCACGATCCGATGTACTGCCGCGACAACGGGGCCGACCTAGTTGCCGCGATGTCTGTCTTCAATGAGTTGGGGCTTTTCCTAGATGAGGGCCCTGGTCCGGTGGTGGTGTCTTTCGGCGATACCTCGTGCGGGGAGGACTCGGAGAGGACTGCCGACGATGGCCTGGCGAGGGCGTGCCCCCGTCGTAGGGTACCCTTCTGCGCGAGCTTGAAGATGACGACGACGTTTGTGAAGTTTCTGTTGCGGGCTCCTCACGCGCCGCTAAGGCCTCCAGGGGGCTAGGGCTAGCCCCTCGCGCCACGTGGTCCGCATGCGTGTCGACTCCCTGGAAGCATGGTGCCGAGTCTCCTCCGGCGCGCCCTACCTCCGCTGGTAGGACGATCGAGGCGCCGGCGTCGCCTCCGCTCGAATCGCAACTCGCCGGCAAGGTGGGCGAGGACGGGGCCATGGCGATCTCCCCCCCGGACACCTTGGCTGTCGGCGACTCTGCTCCTCCGCATGGTGCCCCCCTCTTCATGGGGAGCTCGGGCACCCTCGTCGTTGCCGGGACGGAAAGGAAGAGGAAGTGGGTCGACGTCAAGGAGTAAGCGACCCGACTTGGCTTGGCTCACATGTCTACGGCTTGTGCATTGCTAACCTACCCTTGCTTGGTGACCAGGGATGTCGCTATGTTGAAGATGAGGAAGAAGAAGGCGGGCGTTAAGCCGAAGGCGACTCCTAACGCGCCGCCTGCCCTTGCTGACACGTCGCCGCCTGCTGCTAAAGAAGAGAGGGCTCGCGAGGCGACCCCTTAGGCCCCCATCGCCGGGCCCCTTGAGCCCCCGATGCTTGTTGATGTGATAAGTCCAGCCCTTGGGGGCATGATGACGCCGACGTCTGAAGGGCCAACCCCTGAGAGCTTGCTGCCTGTCGATTCGTCCGTGTCTGCGGTCGCCAAGCGGCCTCCGGAGCCTCCTGTCCTTCGTGGCGCCGTTTCCCCGAGGGCGCCCCCCGCGACCATACTGGGAACTCCTCAGGGGGAGACCTTGACGCCTCCGGTGCCTGTCCACGACGTCTTGGACGGGGCCTTCGCTGCTCTAGGTTAGGTTCGTGATGCCTTCAGGAGTGCCGGTGATAGCCTCGCGGGTGGATGCGTAGAGCTCCTCTCAGGATGGCTCCAGGCCGCCGCCGCTGCTGTGATGATGTGGGGTCAGGCCACGGCTACCGCGGCGAAGAGCGAGGAGGAAACCGCGGCAGCTCGTGCCGCACGCGAAGAGGTGGAAGCCCGTCTGAAGACCTTCCAGGAGGAACAGGTCAAGCTTGCGGTGCAACTTCGTCAGCGGACAAAGACCTTGAGGCCCGCGAGGCCAAGCTTGCCGCTCGGGAAACTGAGTTGTCTTAGGTGGTGACCCGCCAGGACGCAGAGCGGGCGTGCCTAGATGCGCAGGAGAAGGAGATTGCTTCGAGGAAGATCCTTCTTGACACCAAGGAGGAAGCTATCGCCGCGACCAAGGAGAAAAATTCCACAGAGCTGAGCGCCTTCCCTGCGGTCGAGCTCTAGCTTCGCAAGGTGCTCCATGCCCTCCGCCGAGATGGGTTCGCGGAGCCTCTGGCCGCTCCAGAGAGCGGCTTCGCGGTGCTTGCTTCGAAGCTCGTCGAGGCGTTGGAGGGTGCCATCGTCAAGGTGGATAGGGTCTTGGACAATGAGTGTCGCGATCTCTTTTCTGAAGCCGCGACGCGCGTCTTCAGCCATCTTCATCTTTGTGAGCCGGGGTTTGACTTTGACTTCGTGATCCCCCCGGTTGCCCTCGAGGTCCGCGCTGGTGCCGCGGTAGCGGTGAGCGGCGTTGTGGAGGCGCTGGTGAAGAGGTTCACCCGTGTCACGGTTTCTCCGTCTCCGGATGCTGCTGAGGCTGGCGGCAGGGAAGACGACGCCAGCGATGCCGACGACGAGTCCCCTGAGGGTGGGACGAATGGTGGCGGCGTTTCCTCCTGATTCCTTCCTCCTGCTCCTTTCCTGCAATGCACATCGTGCCTCGTGGAGGCGTTAAACTCATTTGTGTTTGCGAAAACTTCTAATGCTTGTAATAATTGTTGGACAACATGATTGCTTTCTTCGCCTTGTTTCCTTCTTGCTTGCTGTGATGCTCTGTGTCGGCAGGACCCGGCCCGCGCATACCTCAACCGCCGTTGGGCCGACCGGAAACCAAGGACGGTCCAAGAGGTGAGGGGCTACGGGTCCAATTAGGCTCCTGAGATGCGATGCTCAGGAGTCCCCCTTGACGTACGAGCGGCTCCCATACTTTTCCTCGCCAGCTTTTCCGGAGATGGGCGCGTGAAGACCAGGTTTGGCAGACCTGGGAAGGTGACGTATACCAGGCCTGGCCAGGTAGTAGCCTCATGCAGCCCCCTCACGCATGCATCCCCGGGGAACGCAGTGAGAAAGGGGCCGCCAGGGACCTTCCCGAGGTTTGATGCAGCCGCTGGGGCGCCCTCAGTTGTTTATCCCCCCGCACCGGGCGTGGGGCTTCCACCTTGTGTGGGCATAGTCATTGGTGGACCGTGTTGGCCGCCATCACGGAGCTGTGGCTTCCACATTGCGTGGCCATAGTCATTGGTGGACCGTGTTGACTTCTCCGCCAGCGCTGGGCTGTGGCTGCCACATTGCGTGGGAAGGGACCCCTCCGCGTCCTCGGGGCCCCTCGGGCGTGTACATCCCATAGAGTTCGTACGCGTGGCAGGCACGGTAGAACTGGGAGGTGTATCTGGGAGGTCGCAAGGGCGCTTTGGCCTCGCGATTGTCCCTACCTCAAAGGCGGTTTGCGCCTGAATCTTCTTGTAGATGGGGTCATTTGAAACCTTACTTGCCTCTTCTTCTTCGGGAGTGAGTCGGGTTGGGGGTCCTTTTGGCACTCTACGTCTGCAGGTCCCGCACATTTCCCGACCACCGCAGCATACGACTGGAAACCAAAGACGCAGCTACGGGGCCAGGCCCCGGCACCCTTGATGCCGTTTGGAAACCAAGGACAACGTCAAGGGGTGAGTGGCTTTACGACCAGTAAGGCTCCTGAAGAGCCCCCTTCGACTCTCAAGTGGATCTACATCGACAGGTCCCGCTCCTGCACATTTCCCCATCACCGTTAGGCATGACTGAAAACCAAGGACGCACTTCATGGGGTGAGACCCCGCCACTCCTGACGCCGACCGGAAACCAAGGACGACATCAGGGGGGCGAGTGGCCTTATGACCGGTAAGGCTCCTGAGGCTCAATGCCCAGGAGCCCCCTTTGACGCACCATGCTGAGGCAACGCACCGCGGCCAGAGCCCCCAAGCGGGGGGTCAACCGCCCAACGATGCAAGTAAGGTAGAACGTCAGGACATAGAATAGATGCACAAGAAACTATTGAAACATGCATAAACGAAGCAACGACGGGGGCATGCCCTGATCACCTGAAGATCATGTGGCCCAGCGGGCTCCCTTGGACAGAGTGAACCAAAAAATTACCTGGCAACAGCCAACAAAAAGTCACCTGGCGGCCATGCCGCTGAAGTGCCGAGGTCACCGGCATTGCCCGATCTCCCACTTCCACGAGCGCGACCTTCACGGGTTCGTCGTCTCCTGAGGCTCGGAACCTTCGCTTGGTCCGAGAACCTCCTCTAGCTCCTCGTTGCGCCCCGCCAGGCAAGGCACGAGCATGGCTCGGTGAAGGCGCTGGAAGGTGACGCCTGCATTCGCCAGCCCAAAGGGCATGCGGACATAGGTGTTCGTGTAGACCCATCCATGACCGGCATGCGCTGGCCAGAAGGGGCCTTCAGCCGCGGCCCTGTTGATCGCGAGTGTGTTGACGCAGATGTGCGGTGATCGACCGTGCCGATGACGACGACTACGATTGGTGGTGCAGGGCAGTCCCCGCCCCGCATGGCCTAGGCTCCCCGAAGCTCTTCGATCGCTCTAAGGACGGACTCTCGCGAACTGGGACCCACGCACCGTGATCCCAACTCGAGCTGGCGTGCGTCGGAGCGCGCCTTCAGGTTGTGCTCAAGCATCTCTCTCGCCTCACTGACCAAGCCAGAAACTTCCCTGGTGGGAGCCCCGGGCCTGTCCTAAGAGGGGCACCGAGCGCGCTTCCCTACGCGATAGGAGGCGGGGCCCCATCCCTGAGTGCAGAGCCTGACGCTCCAGGACGCCCTGTGAGGAGGAGTTGCTTCTTCTTCTTGCATGGGTCCTCACGAGGCAGTGCATCTTTCTCGTCGTCCGAGCGCTCAGCCGCCGCAGCACGGTAAGCACGCTCGAGGGTACATACGACATCCTTCTCATCGCAAGCAATGGTGATGACGCCACCACTCCCTGGCATCTTGAGGATGTTGTAGCCATGGTGGGTTACTGCCATGAACTTGGCGAGAGCCAGGTACCCATGGATCGCGTTGTACGGGAGGTGGATGTGCGCGATGTCGAAGACGATGATCTCGGTGTTGTAGTTCTTGTGCCCGCCGAAGGTGACAGGCAGACACACCTGCCCGATTGGTACGGAGGACCCGTCTGTGACCACCAAGAAGGGCTTAGTTGGCATGAGTTGTTCGTACGACACTTGGAGCGTCTCTAAGGTCTCGATGGAGAGGACATTGAGCCCCGCCCCAAAGTCGATGAGGATCTTGGTGATGAGTACGTTGCTGATGGTTGGGGTACACAACATGTGGAGCTTGCTGGCCATAAACGAACACCTGAGCTGATCGCTTGAGTCGAAGGTGATGGCAGTCTGGGACCAATTGAGGGGGCGCATCGCTTCAGGCTTTGGGAGATCCGCATTCACCTCCCATGCGAATTGCTTGAAGGCACGGTTCAACGCTGGGGCTTGGGCACCGCCCAAGATACAGGCCACCGCCCTGATTTCCTGGAAGCCCCCAGCCCCATCGTCTTGCCTGCCTTCCTCTTTCCTTTTGGCTGGCGAAGCCAGCGGAGGTAGTCCAACCTCACGAGGGCGAGCCTCGCGAGGCTGACCATGCCGTGACCCCTCCGGAGGGTCGTCGCGCCAGCGATCCTCACGAGGCGGGTCGCGCCAGCGGTCGTCCCGAGTTTGATCATGCCAGCGGTCCTCCTGAGGCTGATCGTGCCACCCCTGACGCGGCTCCCGGTTGTCCCAACGGCCTTCACCGTGGCCACCGCCGCGTCCGAAGCCTCGGTCGCCTCGGCCATTGCGCCTGTCAAAGTGCTCGGCATGGATCAGTCGAAGTTCCTAGCAGTCGGCGGTGTCGTGGTTGTTGGTGCCATGGAAGATGCAGGTCGGCTTTCCTCCTGGGGGTGTTCTTCTCCCCAGCTACACTTTGCCTCGGGTTCAGCCGCAAGCACCGCCGGGCCTTGCGCTTTGCTTCCTTGGCCTTGGTCTTCTTTTCTTCTGGCTCTGCCTCTGGAGGCCTGCGGAGCGACAAGCGGCCCTCCTCGGCCTTGGCACACTTGTTCGCCAGGTTGAACATCTCCAAGGCAGAGCATAGTTCGTCATTCATGGCGAGCTCTTCCTTCATTTTGAGGTCAGTGACTCCGTCGGTGAAGGACGAACTAATGGCCTCGTCCGACGCCTTGGGGATCTTAAGGCGTGTGGTCATTAAATGTTGTATGAACTTGTGCATTGTCTCCCCATCCTAGTGGTTGATACATCACAGGTCGTTCACGGTAGGCACGCGGTCGCAGGTGCCTTGGAAGTTGGTGATGAAGCGTTTGCGCAGACCCTCCCAGGAGGTGATGCATGCCTCCGGGAGGTTGAAGAGCCAGGAGAGTGCGCCGTCCTTGAGCGCCATGGGGAACCAATATGCCATGACCTTGTCGTCTCCTCCTGTCGCCCGGATACTCAACGAGTAGAGCTGTAGGAACTCGGCTGGGTCTGGGGTGCCGTCGTAACGCGGGGGCAGGTCAGGCTTGAACTTGTAGGGCCATGCAGTCGGGTAGAGCTCCGGGACGATGGCGAGGCACCCCACCGGCTCGACGGGCGCCGTGTGCGCGAGGGCGGCCTGGTCTTGATGCTCCTGTGGTGCCGCCTCGAGCGGTATCCGGCCGCGGTGTTGGGTCGGCAGTGTGGGGAGTGCACGCACGTCGGTGCGCGGCTAGGGAACCACTTGCCAGCTTACTTCATCTCCCGGCCTCACCTTCGGTTCGCGAGGCCGGTCACGGGGGCGCGATTCTCGCCTGGGCTCGGGGTCAGCGTCGCGTCGCGAAGGCGGAGGTTGTGCGTCTTGTACCACGTCGTGAGCCAGGGACGGTTGGGGTCGAAGAGAGTAGGAGAGCATCGAAGCGTCGTCGGCAGCGTTGCTCCACGATGCGTCGAAGCCAGTCGTCGTAGTGGTCGGGAGGGGGCGGTAGCGAAGCAGTTCGTTAGCCATGGCGAGCGCGCCCTGGCCGCGCACCAGCCCTGGCCGAACATGAGAGGACGAACCAGAGGCAGGGACGATTGACGGAGTGGCGGTGTGGCCGCCGTGCTGCGCGGTGATCGGCTGGGAGGAGCCTTGTTGCTCATGGGCGTCGGGGCCCATGGCGGCATTCGCCACTAGCGAAGCTGACCTGTGTGCACCGGCGCGGCCCATCGGCACCGTCTGGGCGACACAGGTGGCGCGGCGCTCGGCGCGGGGTCGGCGAGCATCATACATCAGAGCGGCGAGGTGGGAGGAGATCATGGCCTGCGGGAGACTCCGACACGCCCCCTACTTGGCGCGCCAAATGTCGGATTTCGGGCTCCGCAAAAGCCTTAAGATTCAAACTCAGGTGTGTGTGCGAAGATCCCCTACAACCTCACCTAACCTAGCTCGCTACTCGATGACCACAACAAAGAACTCGCACGATGACGAGGAAGAAGATGAACACGACAATTTACCTAGGTTTGGGCCGCTGCGAAGCGTAATACCCTACGCCAGCTTTGGTGGATTACCTCTCGAGGAGGTGAGGTGGATGAACAAGTAGAGTGTTTCGAGGCCTCCTGAGGGCTCTTAGTGGTGTTCAAGGTTCCTTGTGGTCTGGTGAGTGGTGGAGTTTGTCGATTGGGTTGGGATGGGATCGGATCAGATCCCGTCTACGAAGCAGCCTATCCTCTATAGCGGTGGCTTGGGTCCTCTTCCCTTATCGTAATGGCGGGAAGGGATCCCACAACGACCAATTTTGAAGGGGGGCAGGGGTTCGTGCTTGCCTTGCCCAAAGGCGGTCTTTGCCTGCACAGTAGCTGTCGACACCGCAGCGATGACATCCGCCCTGCGGGACGGGTGGTTGTGGTCTTTTTGCACCAAAATGGAAACCTTTGGGGGATGCTTTGGGAACCCGCGTACGTCCTTGCTCCCTTTGCACCACAGGGGAAACTTCGCCGCCTAGTGCACTAGTGCTTGCGTGTTCTTCCTTGCGTCATCTTTGACTCCTAAGGCTGGGCCTTGTATAGAGATCTCTGCCCCTCCGGAGGAGGCCTGGGAAGGCCCGTCCTCTATCGGTCTTGATGCTGCTCATCCTCACGAGGCTTGGGCCCTCGCGAGGGCCTTGTCCTGAGTGGGGTCACACCTGGTCCCATTTGGTCGATGAAGTGGGCCATGTCCTAGGCCGCAGGCAGGTAGATCTGGGTACCCCGTTCCTAGAACGCCGACAGCCTCGAACACCTCAAGAGAGCCCTCAGGAGGCCTAAGAACACTGTACTATTTCATCCACATCACCTCCTCGAGAGGCAATCCACCAAAGCAGGAGTAGGATATTACGCTTCGCAGCGGCACGAACCTGGGTAAACTGTCGTGTTCACCTTCTTCCTCATCATTGTGCGAGTTCATCGTTGCGTCCATCGGGTAGTGAGCTAGGGTGACGAGGCTGCAGGGATCTTCGCACACGCTCCTGTGTTCGAACCTTAAGAGTTTTGTGGAGCCCGAAATCTGACATTTGGCGCGCCAGGTAGGGGGCGTGTCGAAGCATGCCTGGAATCTCGCCTCGTCTCTTCTCTCCGCACTCATGGCGATAGGACGTCGGGCCCGGGCCGAGCGTCGGGCAGCTCGTGTGGCACGGGTGGCATCGGCGGGCGCCAGTGCCTTCCGCCGAACCGCCTCTCCGTTGGTAGGTCCTATCGCCTCCACCAGCTACACGCCAGGCCCTCGTCCCCCCGGCTCACCCTCCCACCGAGGGCACGCCTCAACCCTTCCAGGCCTGTCAAGACCCGACGCATAGGCACGTCGCACTTTTCGTGGCGCATGAACTGCGGTGCCATCGCACATCGCGTACTCGCCGCGGCGCGTGGACCAGGTACACCTTCTGATGTGCCATCGTCGCCCACGAAGCCCTGGCGTACCTCGACAGGGCCCGAGCCCGTGGATTCGCTCGCATGACGAGACCAACGCTCGGGCCACGCGGGCACCCGCAGGGCGTTAACGGAGGCCCGCACCGGCTAGGAGCTAGGACCAGGGTGCCTAGAGTACGGGAGCTGGCCAAAGACGTTCTCGAACGTTGGTGGGAGGTGTCGGCAGCGTAGCAGGCTCCTCCCCCTACACTCCACGTCACCATCCCTGGAACCAGGGAGGGACAACGGAGGCTCGACTACGACGGCGCCCGTGTGCTTGGGCAACTCTACAACAACTTTGTTTACACGCGCCCGGGCAAAGGGGGAGGAGACAACGTCCGCTGCGACCACGAAAGGTACGTACGTGGTTTTACGGGTGGTCCCCGCAAGGGATGGCCTGCGCAGCTGAGAGAGGGATACTTGAACAACGGGCTCCGTGAGGGTGACCGACGCGGGCACTCTCGCGGGGCGCGCCCGCTGGTGGGGAGCTGCTTCGAGCCTAGTGTTCACGGTCTGGGGACTGGGGGTTACCGGACCGGGAACACAGGGGGGACACCCGCCAGTGTTCCCGGGCCCAGTGGCCCCAGCTTGGGGATGGAGGGTGGAGCACACGCCCATGTCTCCGGGCCGGATGATCCCAACCTGGGGACGTTGGGAAGCACACGCTGCCCCATCCCCAGGGCGAGCTGCGCCCGCTTGGGCACGGAGGGTGGAACATATGCCCATGTCCTCAAGCCGGGAGTTGCTCGGTTATCGGCGGGCAGTCCTGAGCTCACCCATGCTCCCGGGCTCGGTTTACCCGCCCTGGGGGCTGGGCCGTGAGCACCTGCGGGGGAATCTGGGGCACCCCGGCGAGGCGTGCTAGGGCGCTGCCCAGGACCCCAACCTCACGCGCAACGGATGGGCCTCGCCTGACCCGGCCCACAGCGCGGGGGTCTATGTCTGCACTGCAATACCGGCTCCCGGGAACGGGCCTTGGGGTGTTAGGGGCTACCCCCGCACCCGGGGACCTGTCCTGGGTCGTCCCTACTTCACCACCCCGTGACACTCTCACGTAATAATGAGTGGGATGTATACGCCTGGAGCCTCCTGAGGATGCAAAGGGATTCCTCCCACGCAATGTGGCAGCCACAGCCCGGAGCTGGCGGAGAAGAGAACACTGCCCATCAATGGCTATGCCCCACGCAATGTGGATGCCGTACGCTCAGCGCTAGGGGAAGACAAAGGCGAAGACTACCCTAAAAAGTCGGACGCGGCCGTTTTCTCGCTCTTTTTTGTATCCCAAGTTGCAACCTTCAACGGTTCTTTTTGTGCTTGAACATGTCAGAACTTCGAGGATTTCGAACTTTATGTTTTTAGAAGAAAAAAAGGGGCGGGGTCTTTTTCCTCCTTGTTTTCTCGTTTACCGATCTCGAGTTCTTTCTTTCCGAACTAGCATTTTGTGAAGAGTCGGACGCTTCGGCCGTTCCCGAGGCCCCTCGGGGTTGGGTCACGAGGCATTGACACCTTAGGGGCATGAGCCTCGTAGCCGCCAGCTCCCGCTCGGGGGCACCGACCATAGCATGACGTCACAACATGGGCTCTCGGGAGGCCCCAGGGCCTCCTAGGGCAGCATATGGAGGAACTGAATGGGGGATCGCTCGAGCGTCAAAGGTGGCTCCTGAGCAGCACGCCTCAGGAGCCTTACTGGTCATAAAACCACTTGGCCCCCTGATGTCGTCCTTGGTTTCCGGTCGGCATCAGAAGTGTCAGGGCCTCGCCTCGTGAAGTGCGTCCTTGGTTTCTAGTCGTACCTAACGGTGGTGGAGAAATGCGCGGGATTGGGACCTGTTGACGTAGAGCGGTTTGAGCATCGAGAAGGGGGCTTCGGGGCAACGCGCCTCAGGAGCCTTACCGGTCATAATGCCACTCGACTTCCTAGTGCCGTCCTTGGTTTCCGGTCGGCATCAGGAGTATCGGGGCCTCGCCTCGTGAAGTGCGTCCTCTTTCCGGTCGTACCTAATGGTGATGGGGAAATGTGTGTGACTGCGGCCTACAGACATAGAGTGTCGAAAGGGCCCCCAAACCATCCTGCAAGCGAGGAGGAAGTATTCGAGACGGGACCACAGGATATCCGGACAACCCCATCCCGCCAGGCAGCGCCAGCAAGGTCGTCATCGCAGCAACCCCAGACCAAAGGAGGCACGACACTACCCACCTCGTCATCTGAGAATCGCTTAAACGTATTTCCAAAATACATTAAAGTTGCCACCAAGCCACATGCATAACCCTGCCAGGAACACAAAGAAGTTGCCCAAGGGAAGCACGCCGTCACCGAAACTCTCGCCCTCACCACCCGACGACAACCTTGCGCATCCTTGTTCAAGCGCGGCCCTACGCTTCGTCAGAAGAAAGCTCCGCCAGCAAGTCTTCCACATGATCCTTGACCCGATCGGCGAGGGCAGCGCGGGTCGCCTCAGGCACGGGACCGAGCACCGCCTCGAAATCAAAGTGAGGGTCAAGACGGAGGAGGTGGCTGAAGATGTGCGAGGCCGCCTGCGCGAGGAGGTTGTGGCTCTTCTCCTTCACCAGCGCGCGGGTCTTCTCCGCGCCCCCTTCAAGGTGCTCCACGACCTTGGAGAAGAAGTCTAGGTACCCGGCATTGTTCGGAACCAGGGGGCTCAGGATGGTCACACCACAAATGTCGTCCAATACCTGCTTGGCCCTCCCTTCGAGGGAGTGGAACATCTGGGACCGCATATGCTGGAGGCCGCGAGCTCGGGCAGCCTCGTCCGTAGCCTTCTCCGCCAGGGAAGCCACGCCATTTACTTGCTTATGAAGGAAAGCCAGCTCGGCTTCGGCGGCAACTTGAGCGTCTATCGCGGCGCACCAGCGCCCTTACTCCTGATCTAACCTTTTCTTGAGGTCCTTAACCTCACCTTTCAAGGAATCACATCGCTCGCAGAACCGGGACTCCTAGAGCTGCAACTTCGCGCGGTAGTCTCGGACGAGGGAGCGCCAAGCCTCAACACCCTGTTGTCAACCTCCTCCTGAAGCCTCGCCTCGCGGGAGGCAAGAGATTCTTTGGCGAGCGACGCCTGGCGTTCCCTCATCTCTAGCCTCTCCCGCTCCAGGCTTTGCTCCAACGCCTCCAACACCAATGAGTCGGTAGGCGCGCGGGGACCCATAGCGGTGGAGAGGGATCGGGGGACGAGCCCTCAAGAATGGCGTTCCGCATATGGATCTGCTTCTCAAGGTCGGTGTTTAAGGCCTGAAGCTCCATGAGACGTCCCTCGGAGGCCTCGCGCCGATTGTCGGCCTCCTGAGCCTCGGCAAGGGCGTGCTCGCGGGCCTCTATCGCCGCGGCAAGGGCCTCCTCGGCCTTCGAGCAGGCGCATTCGCGTTGCAAGCGGCCAAAGTTCACGGCGACCTCAAGCTGGTGCCATCCCTGCGCGAGGCGTTGGCACTCCGCCTCCAGGCGAGCGTCGTTGTTGGCGGGCCCCACTCCCAGGCGCCTTAGCGCGTCTGCCGCGATATGGAGCAAATCCCATGGTGTGGTGCCCCAAGCGTCCGCGGGCTCGAGGGACCGACTAGGACTCCCACCTCCCCCGGGACAAACGGGGGAGGCGCGCGAAGGACCACCTAGCCTAAACGAGCGCTCGGGGGCTAGGGCCTCCTGCATAGACGCTCGAGAAGAAGGACGTGCCCCTTAGGGCCCCACGTCACCAAGCAAAGGGGGCCCGGGGACGCCGCACAACGCGACCTCAGGGAAGGCCACCGGCAAGAGAAGCGACACATATCTGGGGAGCTGGAGGCCGCGGGCAAGGAGGACCACAGGAGGCTCGTGCATGGGATCACAAGACGGCTGAACTAGCCCGGGTAGGAGCGCCTGGGTGGGTTGGGCCTCGCGGATTGAGGAAGAGGAGACTGCAAGGGGCTCGGTGGCTGTGGGCGCGGGCGACACCAACCCATCTCCACCGATGCCGATAGGAAGCCTGCAAAGCGAAAGCTCAGGAGAAAGGTGACCAAGAAGAAGGCCAAGCAGGATGAAGACACTTACTCGTCTATGGCGACCCACTTCCTCTTCACCGGCACCCACGACGCCAAGGGGAGGCTGCCCCTTGGTACTTTCCTCTTTTGGCTGGCGCGAGGGCCTAGGGACGATGAACCGATGACCGGAGATGGACACTCAGCAACAGAGGCGACGACCTTCACCATCGGTTGGGCGTCGCTCACGTCCTCAGTCCGGCACAAGGCACAAGCCGGAGAGACAGGCGGCGAAGGGTGCCCTTACCCGGCCTCAGGGAGGGCGGCGTTCCCCGAGGCCTCGGAGACCGCCCCCCAAGAAATAGGCATCTTGGGGCCGCATCTCCTTAGGAGGAAGGAATCGTCACTCATCGAAGCGCGGCATCTCTGCGACGAGACCTTCCCGGTTTCGTGGCGAGGCCATTTCGAGGGAGCTTGCCAGGTTCACCACCAGTCAGGCAGCGAAGAAGCTCACGCAAGATGTCAGGGGAAAGAGGCAGGACCTGAATCCTCATTGGTTCATGGGGACCTGTGAAGGACCACATCGGACGGGCGTGGTGTTGAAGGGGAGCGATCCGTCGGTGCGTGAACTCCCGCACCACCATCGTCATAGTCATACCAGCCTGCTTCAACCTCGCTAGCCTGGCCAAGACGCGTGCGAGCCTCGGATTGGCGAGCTCCTCATGTCTCCACCCGCGACTCGGCACTGTGGGGGCCAGCGGGAGTTGGTACCAGGTTCCGGCCCCGACGGCGTTGACATACACCCATTGCCGCCGGAATCCTTCAGCTTCTGGGGAAAGCCTGGCATCGAGGCCCCCCTGGGTCGATGCGTCTGCTGGCCTCAAGGACACACACCCGAAACACTGTACCCCCGAAGACAACTCGAGGGAAAAGAAGTGGCGCAACAAGGCTACGGAGGGTAAAACCCAAACGAAGGCTTCGCACAGGAACGCGAAGGCCGAAAGGAGGACGAGGGATCCAAGCTCAACATGAAGCACGTGGATCTGGTAATGCGAGAGCACCGCGGAGAGAAAGCTTGAGAATGGCGGCAATACGCCCGACAGAAGGGTTGGGATATGAAGGGGGATGGCGGTGGCCACCAACTCTCCCTGAGGCCGTGAACCTGGCCAGATCTCGGGGGCTCCCCACTCATTGGAGCCAACGGCGACCACCAGCCTAACCTTCTCCAACCCCTCCAAGTTTACCACCAAACATCGATCCAGTACGGGCTTGAGCACAGATGCGGTCGACGGTCCCCTCAAGTCCTTGCTTCCCCCTTTCTTCGGAGGCATGGCAATAGTGGAGGAGAGAGGGAAAAGCGATGCAGCACGTGCGTGAAGATTCGACAGAAGGAGCGAGGACCCCGCCAGGCAAAGGAGCAGATGGTGGAATCGACGGGGGACGAAGGGAGTTAGATGGCATATGTTGAGGGACTCAGCAAAACTGGCAATGGCAAACTAAAGCGGAGGAGAAAGGGGGAACCATCCCTTGGATTACCACATATGGAGCCTGGCCCGCAGGCGTCTTGGGCCTGCGGTGCTTCGGGCCGACCACCGGGCTTTGCCCATAAACCATCTCGAGCGCGCCTTGGGCCCCGGGCTGCTGTCGGCGTTCTAGGAACGGGGTACCTAGACCTGCCTGCCTGCGTCCTTGGACGTGGCCCACTTCATCGGCCAAACGGGGCCAGGCGTGGCCTCGCTCAAGACAAGGCCTTCGCGAGAGCCCTGGGCTCGCGAGGAGGAACAGTGACAAGACCCGTGAAGGGTGGGCCTCCTCAGGACCCCTTCGGAGCGGCGGAGATCTCTATGCAAGGCCCGGCCTTGGGAGTCAAGGGTGACGCAAGGAAGGACAGGCAGACGTCAGTGAGCCAGGCGACACAGTTTCCTCTTTGGGGCAAAGGGAGCAAGGACATACGCGGGTTCCCAAAGCGCCCCCTAAGGTTTCCATTCCAGTGCAAGAAGACCACAACCACATGCCCCGCAGAGCAGATGTCATAGCTGAGCCCATCCCTACGCCACGGACAGCTACTTTGCTGGCGAAGAACACCTTTGGGCAGGGCGAGCATGTACTGCCGCCCCCCTTCAAAATTGGCCGTTGTGGGATCCCTTGCCGCCATTGTGATAAGGGAAGAGGACCCAGACCACCGCTATATATAGAGAAGAGGTTGCACCGTAGAGAGGGACGGGAACCCGCTGACCCGACCATTCGAGCCACCACGGAATCCATTCCACCACTCATCCACCACCAAGCCGCGGAGGGCCTCGAACACCTTAAGAGAGCCCTCAGGAGGCCCAAGAAATATTTCATCCACATCACCTCCTCGAGAGGCAATCCACCAAAGAAGGAGTAGGGTATTACGCTTCGTAGCGGCTGAACCTGGGTAAACTGTCGTGTTCATCTTCTTCCTCGTCATCGTGCGAGTTCGTCGTTGCGTCCATCAAGTAGCGAGCTAGGGTGACGAGGCTGCAAGGACCTTCGTACACGCCCCTGCAAACCTTGAGGGTTTTGCGGAGTCCGAAATCCGACAATCTTAGCCAATCAATGTCATAGTATACATACAGGTACTTATTATATCATTGGTCAGTATCGTTAAATCACAAAAAATAAGTGCAATAGATGTATAGGCGACAAAACTGAATATTAAAGGTTCTATTAAATAGTGGGAAAATAACACTGGTTAAAGCTTAT
Organism: Hordeum marinum; assembly: GCA_022496015.1. Classification (NCBI taxonomy): domain Eukaryota; kingdom Viridiplantae; phylum Streptophyta; class Magnoliopsida; order Poales; family Poaceae; genus Hordeum; species Hordeum marinum. Next base: position 152,741,251 of record CM039676.1, read on the forward strand.
TTTACAAGTAGTAAGCACTGAATTCATGTGTTACGTGAGAACGGAGCGTGAGTGGGCAGCATGTGCCTATGTTAAGTGAGGCCATATGGTTCTCTAGTATTTTTCTTACCGTCCTGTTAAGTGAGGCCATATGGTTCTCCTATATTTTTCGTACCATGTGGACCGAAGGCACACCCGGGCGTGTGTGGTGCCGTGAGTGTGGTGTGCATTCGCTTTGTCCTCTCGAAATAAGCTTTTGCCTCGCTTTATAGATAAAGGAATGGTCCAGAAAATTCGCATACAAGTTCAACCACATATAGAAGCCGAGGCGACGGCACAGATTAGCCCAAAAAATATAAAAGAAAATAGAAAAAACAACCTAGTGGCGGTATAGCCTCGTCCCTACATGGAGGCAAGACGTCGCATCGTAGCTAGAAGAGCATCCAGCATGTCATCCAGCCGCTTCCGGTCGCGCAGCCTAACGAGCGGGTGCCAATGTTGCATAAAAACCTAAAATTTGAAGACGGGCTCAGACGCGGGCCTCGGGAAGATCCGCTCTAACATCATTTTATTGAGAGTCATCCAGAGGGTCCAAGCCATAGCGGCAAAGATCAGCCAGAGTAGGCGGCGATAACGTCTAGTGTGGTTGGCCCTGAATCAAAGGAACTCCGCAAGGTCCTGGGGCTCCTAGTCGGGACCAAGAGCCTCGCGGATGAATTCCCACATGGCTTTGTACTCTGCCTCATATTAGAAAGTTACTTTTGAGATCTGATAGAGGTTGTAATAATGGATTTATCCTACAAGTTAATTGTTTATTTTGGTTTCTGCTATCTTGAAATGTTGATATAAACTGTGTTTAGGCTAAATTGTAGATCAAACTCTCCAAAATAGTGTCTGTAACGCAAGGTCAAGCAATTAAGTAAATTACAAGCAGATCACATTTTTTCTTGCCAATATACTCCATTTAAAAGTAAATTATGTGTCTTGTATTTTTGCAAAGTGTATAAAAAATCCATCGATCCATATTTGATTTAAGTATACTATGATATTATGTTTCCATGCAACTTATTTGCTGATATAGATTGTTGCTTTCTTTATCTATTCATCATATGTGGAGACAAATCATGCAACCGAACAAAAAAGCCTTTGTAGAATAAGAAAAGGGGGATGCTACGCGTCATCCGCCCAGCGAGCCGTCAGATATGATAATTCTACTTTTCAACAGATGTCTTGTTGCAAAGATATTTGCATTAAAGGTTATGTTGCGTTTTTCTTTTTTGCATTATAGGTAGTGTTGCCGGATTCGTTTTCGCAAGATGGGTCGTGTTGCAGAATTTTTTCGCAACATGGATCACATTGTGGGATTTATTTTTTGTAATATGGGTCTTGTTTCGGGAGCCCTTGATCGGTTTGCAACAAGTGACTAGTTGTGGAACCTCTTTCAGAAACAATGGACCAATTGCAGAATGGGGACACAAGGGGTTGGCTCCTAACCGTCTGACGGAGCCGATCCAACGGACATGAAGGACATAGACGCTCAGATAAGATCGTCCGGTTGAAGGGAATCATTTCCCATAAGGAAAAGAATACAAAACATTGAGATTGACCTTATTTTGAAGAAATTGTATCTCTTGCTGCATGATAAGCATCAGGTGTGAGGTATTTTGTATTGGTTTAGTGCAAATCTATAAGGAATTAGAACACAAAAAGTGGAGAAAGATTTCCTACCTTTGTGGAGCCGTGAGAGCCTGATTTAATAGAAATGATAGACTACTCATATCAATAAGAAATTCTTTTTTTTGGGAGCCCATTCGAAAAGAACTCCAAAGTTAAGTGTGCTTGGCATGGAATAATTTCCTTGCGGTTACACGGGCATGTGCGGGTCAGGTGCACGGATATGTGGCGCATGACATGTGTGGCCCATTATCCTTTGAGTGGGGGGTGTATGTGAGAGCCTGGCTTAATAGGAATGATAGACTCTCTAATACGGGGAAAGCCCGTGAGCGTTGATCTTTTCACACTTAGAGGGGGGAAAGGGAGAAATCGAGAGAGAAACACAAAATCAAGAATGATCTCCGATCACACATCCACTAGGAACACACAAACACATGAGATACGTAGATCCACGAACAACAATAGGATACATGTAATCGATAATCTCCCACTCCGTAAAGGAGCGGCCTTGATATCCACTGGGATTTTCCCTTGATAGGGGCCTTGGCATCCAATTTGGATCTTCTCACGTAGAGGTGTATCACTCCACGAGGGAAGGAAGTAGATGGAGCTATGCTTAACAATGTCAAATGCTAAAGATAAGCTAACCCTAGCTGGAGGAGGGGGAAGTGTATTTATAGTCTTAGGGGGAATGAAGGGGTACATGGGCCAAGGCTCTAGTAGCTGTGCGCAGACAGGGTTCGGACGTCCGGGAGCGGTCGGACGTCCCAGGCTCCATGGCGGTCCGGACGTCCGAAGATTCGGTTCGGTGCGGAATAGCCAGATTTTTGGAGTGTGCAGGCCGCCCGGATTCGATCGTCCCGAGGCTTCGGTCTTTCGACGATTCGATGTGGGTGATTTGGCGCTGGATTTTTGGATGGGCTCGAACATGATGCTAGGTCATGTCAGATATTTGGGTGTCATCGGTCGACCGGTCGCTGAGGCGTCCTGCTAGTTCTTGGGTTGGCGCCAGGTTCTAGGCGTCGGATGTCCGGAAGTCGAACGTCCGACGTGGTCCGGACGTCCGCGGGCTGTAGCTCGTCCATAGTCCCTCTTTGGTCCCTCCGAGCTTGGCGTCCTTGAAGATCGTCGTAGTTGTCCCGTAATCTCTTTCCGAGTACCTGATCATGCAGAGAGATTCCACTTGAGGTAGTGACCATATCTTGAATGGGCCAGACGATGGTTGGGCAAGGAAAGATTTCACCTCGGATTTGATGGCACGTGGACCGGCTCTTGTCATGGGACCACTTGGGGCTTGTCGTGACGGGTCCATGGGGATGACCATGGGATGCTCCGCATCATCTTCACCCCCCTGCGAGAGATCTGTCCTCGGATCAAGATCTTCATAACCATGGAAAGGAGATAGGTCCGTAATGTTGAAGGTGTCTCTCATGTTGTACTTGTCGCGTGGTATGTCGATCTTGTAGGCATTGTTGTTGTAGCATGGCAACACCTTGAAGGGCCCGTCGGCTCGTGGAAGTAGCTTGGACTTGCGCTTGACAAGGAAGCGGTCCTTGCGTAGTTGTAGCCACTCACCGGCCTTGGACATAATGGGGTGCTTGTTGATGTTGCGCTTGGCGGTTATGCGTTCCACTTGACGTTTTATCGTGCGCCTTGTGTCATCATGCATCTTCTTGATGTAGCTCACCCTTGTGCTTGCGTCCATGTTCACTCGCTCTTGGAGTGGTAGAGAAAGGATGTCCAATGGAGACAAAGGGTTGAAGCGGTAGACCACTTCTAAAGGAGACTTGCCGGTGGTGAAGTGTGTTGCGTGGTAGTAGGCGTACTTGATGATGGGGAGGCAGTCTGCCCATTCCTTGCTATTCCTCTTGATCAACACGCGTAGGAGAGTTGACAGTGTCCGGTTCGTCACTTCTGTTTGGCCATCGGTTTGGGGATGATATGTCGAAGAGAATAGTAGCTTCATCCCGAACGTCGCGATCCGAGACATTGGTCTTGTGTACTCCATGTAGTCGTAAGATGTCCCCACAAAAGAGTTTTGCAATATGTGAAGCATCGTCAGTCCTATGACATGGACTGAAATGAGCCATTAATGATCTACAACAACAAAGACAGAATCATGGCTGTATTTAGTGCGTTGCAAACCAAGCACTAAATCCATACAAATGTCTTCCCATGGTTGAAATGGTATGGGAAGGGGCATGTAAAGACTGTGGGATTGAGCTTTGGACTTAGCTTTGCGACATATAGAGCATCGGTTGGTGAAGTGTGCAACATCACGAAACAACTTTGACCAAAAGTACTTGTTGGAGAGGGTGGCATTGTCTTGTCGCGTCCAAGGTGACTCATTAGTCCTCCACCATGAGCTTCTTGCAAAAGCAACAAACGAAGAGAAGACTCGGGTATACAAAGTTTGTTAGCACGCATAAGATAGACATCTTTCATGTAATAGGTTTCCCAACAAGGTTTCACTTGGCACTTGGCATATGGAGTAGCAAAGGAAACATCATGCTCATACAAGTCTTTGATATGCTCAACATCAATGACATTCAATTCAAGTTGAGTATGTAGCATGCATTTGCGGGAAAGAGCATCCGCCACCACATTTTCTTCACTCTTAGTTTATTTAGTGACATAAAGAAAAGACTAAATGAATTCACCCCATTTAGCATGCTGTTTGTTCAACTTAGTTTGACCCTTAAGATACTTGAGAGTTTCAAGATCGGTATGAATGACAAACTCATGTGGGTGAAGATAATGCTCCCAAACATGTAGGACTCTCACCAAAGCATACAATTGCTTATCATATATGTGATAGTTAAGTTGAGCGCTGAATAGTTTCTCACTAAAGTACACAATGGGGCACTTTTCTTGCATTAGCACACCACCTATGCCATTACCACTAGCGTCACAATGCACTTCGAACATTTTATGAAAGTTGGGTAATGCAACCAAAGGTGCATGAGTAAGCAAAGTTTTAAGCTCAAGGAATGCGATGTCTTGCATTGGTCCCCAAATGAAGGGTGCATTCTTCTTGCTCAAAGCATGTAGAGGAGATGCAATCTTGTTTAAATCCTTAACGGAGCGACGGTAGAAGCCGGCTAGTCCAAGGAAACTACACACTTGTTGAAAATTGGTGGGTGTGGGCTAAGTTTTAATAGCATCAATTTTAGTTTCATCCACATGAACACCCTTAGAAGAAACCACAAATCCTAGGAAAACAACCTTGTCAACACCAAAAGTGCAATTTCCATGTTAGCATACAGTTGTTCCTTCCTAAGAACTTGCAATACTTCCCTAACATGTTTAGCATGGTCCTCAAGATATTCGCTAAAAACAAGGATGTCGTCAAAGTATACTACAACGCAATCACCAATGAGGTGTCATAAGACATGATGCATGACTCGCATCAAAGTACTTGGTGCTTAGGATAAGCCCATAGGCATCACTAGCCATTCATAGAGACCAAACTTAGTTTTAAAGGTCGTTATCCACTCATCGCCCTCTTGTATGCATATTTGATAGTAACCACTCTTCAAATCAATTTTGGAAAATATAGTGGCATCGCTAAGTTCATCTAGCATATCATCGAGGCGAGGAATAGGGTGACGATATCGAACGGTTACAACATTGATAGGGCGGCAATCCAAAAACATGCGCATACTATTGTGTTTCTTAGGTACTAGTATCACGGGAACCACACAAGGGCTTAAGCTTTCACGTACATGCCCTTTATCGAGGAGTTTTGGACTTGCCTTTGTATCTCCTTTGTTTCTTCGGGATTGACGTGGTAGGGTGTCTTGTTTGGAAGCGATGCTCTGGCTATGAGGTTGATGTGGTGTTCGATCCCTCGTTTTGGTGGTAGCCTCGGAGGTAGCTCATTGGGAAAGCGTCTTGAAATTCCTGCAACAAACGGGACAAGACAAGAGGAAGATGTTGTGAAGGGTTAGTCCATATGACGTCATCCTTGCACACTATCACATAGTGAAGAACGGTCGATGAACTCTCTCACTCACATCCCTCAAGTCTCTTTTGGTGGCTATAAGAACTAATCTCTCAGGTCCCTCATCGTGGAGTCACTCACTTTTGGCTTGTGGTGCTCACTCTCTTTGAGGTGGATCACACTCTCACTTTTATCTCCATGATGGGATGAAGCTTGCTTGTCGGCGGTCACTTGACTTGGAGACATTGGTCGAAGCGCGTATTCCTTCCCCTTCATTTTGAAGCTATAATGATTGGTCCAACCGTTGTGGATGACGCCACGGTCAAACTGCCAAGGTCCCCCAAGGAGTAGATGGCAAACAGACATGGGTACCACATCACACTCCAAGTCGTCTTCATAAGTGCCTATCTTTAAGGAAACTTGCACGGTGTGATCAACTTGGATAGTGCCGGAGTCACTAAGCCATTGGACCTTGTAGGGGCGAGGGGTGCTTCTTATTGACCAATTGCATCTTGGAGCAAAGGTCTTCACTTGCCAAATTGTGGCAACTTCCTCCATCGATGATGACCTTGACTGATTTTCCTTGGATGCCCGCCTTGGTGTGGAAGATGTGGCAACGTTGGTCATCATCTTCTTGTTGTTGAATTTTCAAAACCTTGGAGACAACGAGAGCGGGGCTTGGATCGTTGTCACAAAAGATTTTTGAATCTTCGTGTTCATTGACTTGTCGATGCATGGCCACGTGCTCCAACGCTTCCATCTCGTCGTCGCTCATAGAGTCAAAGGTGCCATGGTATTGAAGAATCATGGTGCGTCTTGTTGGGCACTCGTAGGTCTTGTGGCCGCGGCCTTGGCACGCGAAACATTTGATGGAGCTTGATTTAGCGATGTCATCCGTTGTTGGTATAAAGGATGACGCCCTTGGCTTGTAGTTACTTGAAGTAGGAGGATGGCTTGACGAAGTCATATTGTCCTTGGGATTTGACTTGTCACCGGTAGGTGTTGTAGATTTTGTAGTCGAAGACGTCATCATCGTCGAAGTTTGAGCACTTGAACCGTAGGTCTTTGAAGAGAATTTGGAATAGTTGTAGTCATCTTGCACCGGGCGTTCTGCCTTAGTTGCTTGATGTACTAACTCGAGTAGGTTGGAGTATGGTTGAAAGTCCGCGATTTTCTGGATTTGGTAGTTGAGACCATTCAAGAAGCATGCCATTGTTTGCTCATCATCTTCCTTGGCATTTTCTCGGATCATGGCAATTTCCATTTCTTGATAGTATTCTTCTACGGACTTTGTGCCTTGCTTGAGTAGTTTTAGCTTCTTGAAGAGATCCCGATTGTAGTGTGTAGGCACAAAACATGCTCTCATGAGGTCCTTCATTTGAGCCCAAGTGGTGATAGGAGGTTCACCCCTTTCTCTTCTTCTCACATTCACTTGTTCCCACCAAAAGAGAACATAGTCTTGGAACTCAAGGGAAAACATGGCAATCTTCTTCTCTTCCTTAAAGTTGTGCAAACAGAATATCTTGTCAACTTTAAGTGCCCATGAAAGATAGTCTTCAGGGTCATTGCTTCCGAGAACTTAGGCATGGTGAACTTGAGCTTACCGAAGCGTTGTTCTTCATTGTGGTGGTTTTGGCGATGCCCTTGACGTGGAGGAGCTGCATCAATGTTGTTGTCGAGTTGACGCCGTGGTTTCATTGGGGTGTCGTCATCGTTATGCTCGTCTCAATGTTCTAGAGACCGGTGACGAGGTCCTCACACACGGTTTCTTTGTTCTTGTTGCTCCTATTGGCGAGCAGCTTCTTCTTGTCGTTCTCGTCGGAGTGCTTCTTGTTCTTGGTGAGCTTGGCGGTTGCGCTCTTCCAAAGCACGAGTAGCTTCTTGTAGGGCACGGTGTGCATGAAGCGCTTGTTCATGGCAACAATGGTGTTCTTCTTCTCGGCGTTGTTGTTCTTGCTCCAATGCATCTTGGTCTTGTTGATGGCGATGGTCTCGAGTGCGGACGCAATTTTGCAATCCATTGCCATGGAATGGATTCTCTATGGCTTGATGATGACAACCTTTTGGTGAACTTGGTCTGGAGCGGTCGTCTTGTTGATGAACACGTGCTCATGGAGGAGTTGCGTCGGACGAGTACTCCGATGTGTGGCGACTTGAGTGACTCCGCCTTGCTGAAGGAGATGTCAAAGGAGCGCGGTTGTCCATCAAGGACCGGAACTCTTCCATTTGGCTTGATAGTTGGTGTCGTCCCGTGTGCGCACCTCAGATTCACGCAAGTCGGTGGCGAGTTGTTCGATGGGGTCATTCAAGACATCTTGTGCTTGAGTAATTGCTTTGTTTGTGCCATAGAAGTGTAACTTGATGACATGGATATTCGCGTCGTCTTCATGCTCCTCGAAGGCCGGGTTCGACATGGTGTTCCTATCCATAGCACTCAAGAATATATAAGTGGAAGAGTGAGAAGACAATACCAATTACCGTTCAAAAAGTTGAAAGTGGATAAAGATCACTCAATGTGCAAGTATGAAAATATTAGAATTGGTACCGAAGATCGGCCTTCTCACACCTACACAAGTAAGGCTTATGGAGTAGCTTGGTTAGGATGGTGGCACAAAATTCAACCAATTCGAGAATAAGATTCAATAATGTTGAAAGAGATTCGTAAATTCGCAAGTAAGACAATGTAGATCAATAGCAATGAGTATACACGGAAACACACACACACAGAGATAGATAAGTGGGGTCGTGCAACCAAAGAATGAAGACAAAATGTGGAATCCACGGAAAACGCTCATGTTGCAAAACACTAGAGAGACGCCAGCATGATTTCTCAAATGGGCGTGATACGAACTTGTGCACAACCTATGAGAAACAAAACGTGCCGTCTTCCTATTCCCGACTTGCTATGTATGTATGAGGCACGAGTCACTCGCTCAAGTGATCCAAGATGATCAATTAGGATATGCAAATTTGGAGATGATATTGCTTTTCTTCTTTTGTCCTTGCTTAAAAGCTTTGCTTCTCTTTCTTTTAGCAATGATATTTGTAAGGTCACTATGCGGGACGTGCACACCAAGATAACAATTATGTATGCGGGTACTATTTTTAACACAAAAGATGATACCAAGATATACGCACACAATTGAAGCTATGCGGAGCATGTATCACTAAAGTGCACAAGTATCATAGCCCAACAATACTCAATGGCTAGTCTCGATAGGCAAGTAACGCAAATAGTCTTGGTGTAACAATGCAGTGGCAAGGGTATACGACAAGAGTGTCGTCGCGGTTATCGCCCTTGCTTACGGTGTGGTGTCAAAGAAGAGGTGGTCGGCAACGATCCGAGGCGATGATGAGCTGCAATGGTGATGTAAAACCACTCCTAATTAGCCAAAACACCTTAGGAAGTGGTGGAGCTCGCGACTCAAAATCTCAAATGCAAATGTGTTGCAGAAGAAATGGCAGAGACAAATGCGGAAGAAAAATGGTGGAGAAAAAAAGTCAGCTGAAAATCTAGTTTTAGTAGAGTTGCTCGAACGTCCGGAGACTGTCGGATGTCCGATGCCTGCGGATTTCGGGGGTGAACTTCGGGCGGAAGAACTTGAGGCAAAACAAAATTTATGGGAAAAAATGGAGCAATTTGGCGGTGGAAAATGATGGGAATGATGGGAAAATATAAATCCACTTGTCCACAACGAAATCCACGGATCCAAATCAACAAAATCTCCTCAAATCCAACGAATCCAATAAGTTTTGCTCTGGCTATTTTTGTGGGCATTTTTTAAATTAGGTCAAATCAAAACAAAAATTGGCTAGAAAGTGGATGGAGAGACTCCCAGGTGTGAATCAATGTGGCTCATGATACCAATATGATATGGGGCAAGCCCGTGAGCGTCGATATTTTCACACTTGGAGGGGGAAAAGGGAGAAATCGAGAGAGAAAACACAAAATCAAGAACGATCTCTGATCACACATCCACTAGGAACACACAAACACATGAGATACATAGTTCCACGAACAACAAAAGGATACACGTAATCGATAATCTCCCACTCTGCAAAGGAGGGGCCTTGATATCCCGTGGGATCTTCCCTTGATAGGGGCCTTTGGCATTCACTTCAGATCTTCTCACGTAGAGGTGTATCACTCCACGAGGGAAGGAAGTAAATGGAGCTATGCTCAACAATGTCAAATGCTAAACATAAGCTAACCCTAGCTAGAGAAGGGGGAAGGGTATTCATAGTCTTAGGCGAACGAAGGGGTACATGGGCCAAGGCCCAAGTGGCTGTGTGCAAACAGGGTTCGGACATTCAGGAGCGGTCGGACGTCCGAGGCTTCATGGCGGTCTGGACGTCCGGAGTCGGCTGGTCGTCCAAAGACTCGGTTCGGGTGCGGAGTAGCCGGATTTCCGAAGTGTTTCACACGCTCGTGGCTTGGTTGTCTGGAGGCTTCGGTCTTCTAACGATTCGGTGCGGGTGACTTGGCATCGGTTTTCTGGATTGGCTAGGACATCCGGGTGTCTTCAGTCGTCCGGTCGCTAAGGCGTCCTACTGGGCCTTGGGTTGGCGCCAAGTTCCAAGCATCGGACGTCCGACGTGGTTTGGACGTCCGAGGGTTGTAGCTCGTGCATAGTCCCTCTTTGGTCCTTCCAAGCTTGGCGTCCTCAAAGATCACCGTAATTGTCCCATGGTCTCTTTCCGAGTACCCGAGCATGCAAAGAGTTTCCACTTGAGGTACTGACCATATCTCGAGTGGGCCAAATGAAGGTTGGGCAAGGAAAGATGTCACCTCGGATTTGATGGCGCGTGCACGTGCTCTTGTCATGGGACCACTTGGGGCTTGTGGTGATGGGTCCATGGGGATGACCATGTGATGCTCCGCATCAGTCTCATATCAACAAAGAATTCCTTCTTTTCCGGAAACCCATTTAAGATGAACTCCAAAGTTAAGCATGCTTGGCTTGGAGTAATTCTAGGCTGGGTGACCGGCTGGAAGTTGTTCCTGCGCACGAGTGAGGAAAAAGTGCACATGAAAGACTAATGTTGGTTTTTGGGGACAGTCTTGATCCCACTAGGCGTAACGGCGTGTTACAATTGGTATTTGAGCCGACCCTTGCGGTTGGGCATGCCCGGGTCAGGTGCATAAATACGTGGCGCATGGCGCGTGTGGCCCGTTGTCCTTAGAGTGGGGATGTATGTGAGAGCCTTTTTTGCGGGAAAATGAGATTTTTATTGCTTAACCCTGGGGATTACAATCATGATGGTGAAGCAATTCAATCTCACTAGGTCCATATCTAAGCCAAAAAGCTGTGCGCATGTGGTGATGACCCATCTGAGCTAAGCGATGAGCTACATTATTACATCCACGACGCACATGTACTACTGAGTATTCTCTACCCTGTGCGAGTAGACTCTTTATCTCGCCGACGATGGCCATCGTTGGTGAACGATCACTCTCCACTTGCTCAATCATATTAACTGACACTTGGGAATCTGTCTCGACAATGAACGGCTTGGTGCTCCACTCATAAGTCAAGGGAATTCCCTCCATGCAGACCGCTAGTTCCGCTTCAACCGGACTGGTGCACGTATGCAGGTGGCGACTCAATGCAAAGAGGATTGCTCCCTCCTCATCACGAAGTATCATGCAAGCACCTCTAGTGCTCGTCTCCATGGCATAAGCGCCATACACATTTAGCTTGTTCCACCCAGTTGGAGGCTTGATCCGCCAGTCTGGTGGTCTTCCACTAATGTGGTCATCTCGCTACTTGTGCTCCTTTGTTCTCCTTCTCATGTTATCATTTGTGACCACCATCTTCCCATTTTCAAGATCTCCATGAGGATGTTGCTGCAGGCACATCATAGACTCAATGTAGCTACATAAGAACTGCATAGATACATGGACCGGCGGGGGCTTCTTCTGGTGCGTGATCTCATTCCTCACATGCCATATTCTCCGCATTGTCATCAGCAGCGGTAGATGTTGCTGTTTGTCACTGTTGGCCAGCAAGTGAAGCAACCATTCCGGCCCCATATTGACCACTTCTTCAAGGTTTGGCATATAGACTTGCTCATTCATTGCTCGCCATAGCTGCACAGTCAGCGGGCACCTACAAAAAACATGGAACGTGTCCTCACGGTCCAGTCCACAAAGAGTACAAATGTCAGTTTTCTCCAGTTTTCGAATCATCTTATTTTCCATCGTATCTAGCGAATTTGTCGCAAGTTTCCAAGCAAAGACCCGTACCTTTGGGGAGCAGGGCACCTCCACACTATCTTCCATACGACGCGGTTGCCGTCTGGTGCCCTGCTCGTGGCGCACATGGTTGTGCGGGTTTGCTCCTCTAGAGCCAAGCGATACGCAGATCTCACGGTGAAGAGACCGCACGGCTCAGGCGCCCATGCTAGTACATCATCAAGACGTCGCGGCGATGCCTTGATATTGAAGATCTCTTGGACATCCATCATCATGAATTTTGCCAGACTAGTTCCTAGTTCCACCTACCATTGTTATCCAGAAGTTCAGCAACACGCCGTATGCGACTGTTTCATCTTGGAGTAATTGGCCGGTATGAGGTCGGCCTAGGGATCCAAGGATCTCGCGAGACCCTAATTAGCTCGACGTTCCCAACACGCCAGATGAGTCCCTTTTGGAGTAGCTCCAGACCATATTGTATGGCATGCCATGAAGAGGAAGCATTACCTGCAAAAAATATCAACCAGCGAGCCATTAGGGTAATACCTTGCTTTGAGCACTACGACACACAGGGAATCAGGTCGCTCCAAGAGTCGCCTCGCTTGTCATGCAAGAAAATCTTGATTAAAGAGCCTAAAGTCACGGAAACCAAGGCCGCCTCGCTGTTTTGGTTGAACAAGCTTCTCCCATGCAGTCCAATCTGTTTTTCTCTTACCTTGTTCTGAACCCCACTAAAAACTTCTGACTAGCCTCGTCAAATCATCGCAGACTGAAAAAGCAAGCTTAAAGACACACATAATATAAGTTGGTAATGCTTGGTCCACTGATTTGATCAATGCTTCCTTCCCTGCTTGCGAAAGTGTATCACCCCATGCCAAAATTCTCTTTGTGAGTTGTTGCTGTAGGTTTTGGAATTTCCGACGATGCATCCAACCCTTTGGCGTTGGAAGCCCAAGATATTTTGTTTCAAAATTATCTCCAAAAACCTGCAATACACTTTTTACTTCCTCTTGATTTACTACGACACAACTCTCACCAAATAAAATGGAACATTTGTGAGGGTTGATGAACTGCCCTATAGCCATAGCATACCCATTTATAATTCTTTTGATAGCCTCTGCTTATTCCTTTTGTGAGGGTTGGTGCATTCTGACAGATTTTTACTGGTTGGATCTCATTATTCCGGACACCATGCGTTAACAAAGCTGAAAGGCCATCAATGACAAAAAGGAACAAAAAAGGGGAGAGGGGTGACCTTACCGTAGCCCACGCGATGGTACAAACGAATCCAAGATGGCTCCATTGAATTTGACCTGATACCTCACTGTGGTAACACATGTCATGATCCACTGTATCCACTGGTGAGAGAAGCCAAATTTTGCATCGATTGTTCCAATAACCTCCAATCCACCCGGTCATATGCCTTTGAGAGATCCAACTTGTAAGCATTGTAAATTTTGTCCGGTTTCTTTTCCTAGTTGATATAGTGGAAGCACTCAAACGCCACAAGTGCGTTGTCAGTAATCAATCGACTAGGAACAAATGCACTCTGCATAGGTGAAATGATATCGTCCAAAATTGGACGTAGCCTATCCACCAAACACTTTGCTACAATCTTATAAATCACGTTGCATAAACTTAAAGGACGAAACTCCGTTAATTTATCTGGATTAGTTACCTTGGGGATAAGCACAATGACCGTGTCATTTATGCCTTTCGGCATTACACCATTGCTGGAAAACTCATCACTGCTTTTATAACTTCCTCTCTCAATATAAGACAATTCCACTAAAAGAATCGGGCCAGGAACCCATCCTTCCCTGGTGCCCTTAGGGGACCGATCTGAAATAGACTGCCACTGATTTCCTTGTCAGAGAAGGGGGCGCATAATTTGTTATTCATCTCCTCAGGGACCCGCTGCTCAAGTAAGTCCACTACTTGCGCATGGTGCAATGAATCGTCTCGAGTGAAGATCTGTTTGAAATAGGCATTCGTCATATTTACCATGCAGCCGGGTCATCCTGGCTAACTCCTGTCTCATCCACCAGTTTTTTCACAGTGTTCTTTCGAGCCCTCCAAAAGTTGTGGAAAAATTTGGTATTGCGATCTCCATCGCATAACCAGTCTATTCGGGACCTTTGCATCCACATGAGTTCCTCCTGATATAGTAACTCATTCATCTCATCCTCAACTTTCCTTATCTCCTCTCGATCAGCATGGCCCGCAGGTAAATTCTCCAGCCGTGCCCGAGACATCTCCAGCCTCCTAACTATGCTACCAAATTTCTTCTTAGTCCACACATGTAGCTCAGACATTAAGGAACCTAGGCCTTTACGAATGTCTCCAAAGTTCACCTTTGCTCCTACTGTAGCCCATGCACTCTGGATACGCTCAGCCAAGCTAGGATGTCTTTCCCACATAACTTCATAACAATCGTTGGCTTTGCTTTCTTTGCTGCACTACTTCTGCCTCACAATGCAATACTATAGGTGGATGGTCTGAGCATGGGGATACTTGGTGGACCACCCTAGATTTAGAGAAGATGTCTCTCCATTTGTTGTCTGCAACTGCCCGGTCCAGCCGGACTTTTACATTCCTTCTTCCTCTGCATTTGTTATCATAAGTGAAAGGTAGACCTGAGAACCCAAGATCAATAAGCTCACATAATTCCAGAGTGTCACGAAAGGCTAGCATCTGACTTTCACTCGTCCGAGAGGCCGAGAAGTGCTCGAAAGACCACAGTACCTCATTAAAATCACCTAACACACCAAAGGAGTTCTAACTGTGTTTGAAGGTTTCGCATGAGTGACCACATGTGGTGCCTATTTTCAGTCATTGGTTCCCCATAAACACATGTAAGCCGCCAAAGAGGTGCATTGTCAGACACACGAACATAAGCATAAATATATCTTTCATTTGCATCTTTTATTTCTACATATAGTTGATCATTCCAAAACAAGCCCAAGTCTCCGCTAAGGCCATAACTGTCAACACCAACAAAAGCATTTAAACCTAATCTATCACGAAGACGACGAACTTTTTCTGCTTTCTACCTAGTTTCCGAAAGAAAAAGAAAACTTGCATCGGTAGCCCTCGCAAGTGCTACCAAATCTCGAACTCTCTGTTTGTTCCCAACGCCCGGACAAGTCCAACTAAAGATATTCATTGCTCCTGACGGGGCGCCATGGCCCCGTCAGTTTCCCAGCAGCCCCGTTGCTGGTTGCCTTCATATCCTCCAAACCTTCCATTGGAACACCTTATGTGCTCTCTCGATCCTCCATGTATTTGCCTTTTTCTTAAAGTTACCATCATGCTTCTCTTCATACACAACCAGACCTTTGCTTTGCACTTCTATGGCTCTGTCTTCCTCTTGCTGCCTTATGTGTCTTTTACCCAACATTGAATCTGCATCCGATATGTAATGGTAAGAACCTTCATGTGATGCCGCCCCATCATCTAGCCCTTTGTAACAGCTCGGGACCGACGCTCCAGAAAATTCCCCTTTTATTCCATTCTCGTCTTGTGTTTCATTTGGTGTTGCATTCATCATAACATCATTCGCATCATCTACGTAGAATCAACACTCATTTTTGAAAATTGCATCCGTGAGTAGCTGTCGGTTCTCTTCGTTCGTGCCGTCAACCTTTCGAGGCCAACCACACAAGCACGCGCACGCGACATCGTTTAAAAAAACGTTTTTAAAGCGCGTGAAAAATATTCTCGGATTGGGTCGAAACTTGGCGTGCGGTCTTGTTATATTATAGGTAGACCGCCTGCCAAATTCCGCCGCATTCCGTGTTCGTTTGATACCCCAACGGCCAACCATAGCAGTGCGGTCATCGGGTTATTCGTCGGACGTTTTTCAGTGTTTAAAACTCGTGTCATGGGCCACCATTCTTTCCTCTCATCTCTGCCCAACACCCCCTCTACACAGCCATGTTAGCCTCCCTTCTGCTTTCGGACGTCCGATCGAGATCGAACGGTTCGAAAATGAATGAAACCCCCCTAACCTAGCCGTCATTCCTATTAAAACACCCCACACTTCCTAATTTGGCTAACCCTAATCCCCATCTGGTTTTCCGCGCCCCCAAGACCCTCAGCCGCCACCAGCCTCCTCCTCCAGCTCCGTGGGCCTGCGAAGCCCATCTGATGGCCCGCCCGGGCCCAAACCTGCGCCACCGTTCGAGCCTCGTTCATCCCCGAGCTTCCCCTGCGCATGAGCTCCCGCAGCTCCCCAAGCCTCCCCGCGCTGCTGACGTGCCGTGCCTCCCCGCGCCGGTGACCGGAGACGCGGCCGCCTCCGGCTACCAGGCTAACCCCTTCGTGTCCGCTTTCTGTCCTCCTCATGGCGCCGCCATGCCTGCCGTCGCGACCATGGCCATGGGGGCCGAGCTCCGAACCTGGCATCGCCTCGTCGTCTGTTCTCCCTACCGCCGCCGGGAACCGATGAGCCTCGACGAGCCTTGCCCGCCCCGGCCTCCTCCTCAGCAGATCCGGGCGGATCCGACCGTCGGAGTCCGGTCGAGTCTCGCCACCGCTGCCTGCTGGCCTCGTCCCGCTCGGGAGCGAGGGGACGCCAGCGCCTCGCTCGTGTTGACCGCATCGTCAGTGCCCGCTCGTGGGCCGACCTCCCTCCGCCAAGCCCCAGCCTAGCACCCTGGCCCATGGGCCCTCTAGTGAGCGCCGCACCTATCCAGCGCGTTGAGCGCATAATAGATATGCTGCACCCAGGGGCCACTGTTGAGCTATCCAATTTTGGCCCGTGTCTGTTTTTTTTCCAGTCCTGCGATTTTGTCAATTAACTAGTGAATAATAAAATTGCAGAAAACCCCCTAGAGTTCAACCATTTAATATCTCCCCAACCGTGCATCGCATGTAAAAACTTTATATATGTAAAATGACTGGAATTTCGTGTAGATTCACAACATTCAACTCTCACATGTGTTTAAAATGTTTAACTTGTTGATTTCATGCAATTTGCATAAGTGCCATGCTAAAATGATTTATTTCATAACTAATTAACCGTAGCTTCGTTAAAAATGTTTTATATATGTAACTTGACTACAAAAACATGTAGAATCTCATGCCACACTTTATTTACATGTTTAATAAATATAAAATTGTGTTAGGACAGATCTGGACCAAATTCATAATTTGATTATGGGGAGGTTTCGGATATGCTATATGTTGCTTCCGACCCCATTTAAAATGCCTAGATGATATAGTTGTTCATGCTTCACCTCTTGCCATTATAAAAAACATTAACCACTTTTATGATAATACGGAGAGTTATTATTTTGTTATATGTATGTTGTCCCTCTCCGTTTAAAATTGCTAATTCCATCTTCTCCTTATGCCATGACCACCCATGTTGATACGGGGTTGCCCGATCTTCACGGAGCATCTACTCTATGATGTGAATCAACGCCAACTAAAGGGTACGAAGGAAACCCTCGATCCCAGCCAACAACGATGTTTGGTAATGGATAACTAGTGCAACCTGACGAGACCGAAACTAGCTACTGCACATGCAACAACCAGCAACAAGTATTCTCCCAACCACACTCTTAGGATTCCAATCCACGCAACCACACACGAAGTTTGAAGCACAAACTGGTTGCCACCTCAATGGTTGCTGTTGTAAAATCACAAAGTGAGTTTACCCTCTCACAAGGCAAGATTACAAGAGCTAAGGAGGAAGTGAACTCTCAAACAATATTTTTGTTGCACTTAGCTAACCTATGCTGAAATCAAATTGCCAAAGAGTTGTGGATGAAGTGGGGGGAGGGTATTTATACTAGGAACACCCCTCCTAGTTTAGGTGTGAAACCAGTCCAAAAGAGGGGCTCAAATTCATGCTAACCAGCTGGTCAAGGGAGCAAACTCATGGAGCCTCGTGTAGCAATTAATGCTCTGGACACCTTGCATTGGAACTCTCATATCCTTTGACTCAGGACTCCAAATGACGCGCTGTTTGATTTTTGTGTGACATATTTTTGTGTGACATGGTGCAGCAAGTTCTGGGACGAATTCTGGAACTGGGCATGCAACAATAGTGTTGTTGATAAAGGCGAGGGTCCCGATCTTTCGTTGAGATGATAACTATCGATTTGGTGGAGAAGACTTTGACAATCCAACTACAAACATGCACGATGTCGCGCCTTAGCAATCGCTAAACCAATCTCCAAGAGGTTATTGACCACGCCGGAGCACGATCAACCTGACCACGAAGGTCTATTCCTGCAAGCAATCTAAGAACAAGCAAGAATATGATAATGCAATCTGAATATTGCGAATATAGATGAAGTATTGATAAGGGTGGGGTTCCGAAAGTGGTCTTGGTCTGGTCGTTTGACACAAACGAAATACACGAAGTGGCAATGGCTAACTTTTAACTAAACAAAACCCCAAAGGAAAAGCTACTAGATTGATCTACTTATATAGGAGCAAGGGGTGGCGGCCAAGGAGGTGGGAGGACGTCCCAAGACACCCTAAAACAAACCCTAGGTCGTACAAGGCCCATGGGCCCAAGTGGAGGTGATGCAACACCTTTGGACTTGTGTTTAACTCGGATTCTGATGCAACGTCAAATTGTTTCATTGATATCTTCGCGATCCGGACGAATTTTAAGGTGATTCCAACTGGTATAGAACGCATATGAAATCTAGTTTCCAGCACAAAAAGAATCACCCAATTCTGAGTCCATATGAAAAAGTTGTTAGCGTTTTGAGATAGGTGTGTCTGTGCAGTCCGAATCTGAGTCCAGAACGTGAGAGACTTGGACTCTATCTTCTCTTGGGCTAAAAGTGACGTGAGAGAACTTCTTGAACAACACCTAATTGTTTCCTTTGACATTAGAGGACCTATTGAATAGCACCCAACCATTTCCTCTTTCTTTGTCATCACACGTGGTTCATACAAGTGTTCGACCATTCTGCATTTAGGCATAAAATAAAAATAGGTGAAGTATTTTTGTTCCGGATAACATAAATAAATTATTGCATAATTCTTATACGAAATCACCTCACAAATATGCATGTATGCAACATTTTTGGTCGTATCCAAGGTAGTCATGTCCTCATCATCCTCCCCCTTTTGAAAACAAAGCCGTCCTCGACGTTGCTTAATTTGAAATGTGGCTACCGAAAGAGAAAAGGCATACACATTGTATATGTATATGTCATCCATTTTTATTGTTCTCAGTTGTGACACATGTGACATATATATACAAGGGCACTCATCAGATGTCATGAAATATAAAGCCAAAAGATTATGACAAGAAGTAGAAGGCATCACAATATTGCAACTCGGTTTCCACATATAAGTGAAGTCCTTATTCAGATCAAAAGATTCATGATGTTCATCATTAAACCATCCCAATATTGGTAAATAAACGTGAATCGTTTCAAACTTAGATGCTACAACATGCTTAAATAAGCAAACATGCAACATGTCATTTGACACAGAATTATCACCAAGATTGGAGGTCATATCAAAATGATTAAACACCGGCAGAATTATTTTCAAACATATTTGACCCAAATTAGATTTACTTACTGATTCGCACGGTTCTTGCTCATCAATAGTTAATTCAATGGGTGCACTCACAATTGTTGATATTGTAGTTATTTGATCACGTGAGGAAGTATAATCGTGAACATAGTCCTCTAAAATAGGTGGTGTGATCAAAGTAATGGGTAGCTCATCATAGGGTATATTGGAATTGACAAGGCATTCATCATACTCATGTGGAGGTGGAAGATCAATACCTTTGGCATTACCTCTTATGATCAACTCAGATGATGTAGGCACTCTCGATGGTGACGTGTTACATGGTGAAGGTGATGTAGCCCTCACAAGATTTGATGTGGTTGTCACAGTATGTCTAGTAGTTGAAGGAACAACGGTATCAACTCTTGGAATGTGCACCTTGCGCTCTATTTCCTTTTGGGCAACACGTTGATTTATTTCCTGTTCAGCTTTGCAAGCAAGACGAAACAAATGATCCATAGAATAACACTTTTCATGAATTAGTATCTCCTGAATATCAAGGTTTAATCCTTCCCAAAATCTATCCATAAAATCTTCTTCACTTTCTTCTAATGAGGAATGCAACAAGGTCATTTGTAAATCATCATAATATTTCATTATGGTGTCACTACCTTGTTTCAAATATTGTAACTTTTTAAGCTTGTCACGAGTATAATAAGTAGGAACGAACGTGTGTCTCATGACAAGTTTCAAATCATCCCAAGTAATAGGTATAATATCTTTGTGTAACCGACAATATTCGCTCCACCAAACTAAAGCATAACCAGTGAAAGAACCAACTGCGACCTTAACTTTTTTATGTGCAGCAAAATTATGGGAAGCAAATATTTCATTTATTTCAAACTCCCACTCGATATATAAAGCAGGTCTAAATCGGCCATTAAATGGAGGTATAGAAACATTAACCTGATCATGTGCATTTGGATCTCTTTGCATCTCTCGTATCGGTTTTTATGGTGACACGTCTCCCACGATCGAAGAAGCCCATGAACTGACAACTCTGGATCCTGTCATGACTAGTAGAAACAAGAAACAAAGATCCAAGTATATTGTTCCTATGAACTACTGGGATATGGTGGTAAAACGCTCACAATAAAGCAAATATCAATGTATTACAAATTCTTACCATGTAGCAGGTGGCGACTGGCAACCGAAGGTGTCAATATCTCCAAAGATTGGGTAAAGCGATTACCAGGTGAACGTATGTATACACGATATAGAAATATGTGGAGCTTGGAAGGCTTAATATATGGTAGCAAAAGATTAGCAATAATCAATTCCGAGATGCAATGTTGAATAAACGCTCAACGACGGTACTGTGCTGGTCCTAGGCTAGACCGTACTAGAGACGCGAGCCTAGAACACTAATGGAGTCACGATGTACGAGAAATAGCAGAAACGGATGATATGAATTAGCTCTCGACAGCAAGATATACGTGAAGATCACAATGGCAGTAAAGACAATGATGATAAATGACCGACATGCAAGATATACAAAACTCTCTCTTCAGCTTTCCTCTAGAAAATATTATGTGAAATTTCTGATATTTTTTTCTCAAGAATTCTACTGACTCAAGCTTTCGTATGCAAAAAGAATCACTCAATTCCGAGTTCGTATGAGGAAGATATGCTTGTTTTACTCAACACTGCGCAAAACAGATTTCAATCCGAATTCACATACGAGATTGAGTCTAGGTAGATTCGAAATTTGTTTTTCCTCTTCTCTCTATTTTTTTCTTCTCTTTTTTTTCTCTGACTTTTTTTGCTTTTTTAAATCTCTCACTTTTTTTCTATCCAACAAATTAGATAAGATGTAGATTGGATCAAGCGTACATGTGAACGACCTCAAGTGTGATAATGACAATGAACAATGGTAGCATGTGGTGAAAATTGATGGTTGGTGGTGGGTGACAACGAAAGGGATGACGCTGGCGTGGTGGTGGTATATGGCAGCAGCGATGAAGATGGTGCGACGCCGGCGTGACAAGTTGTGAATAGAACTCGAAACTCTAAAAGACTAGACGCTAAGACCAGCAACTCGACACGACGATGCAACCGATAATTCAATTATGCAAGCACTGAAAAGAAAAGTGCAAAGGCTCAGACTGGTTTGGAGAAAAGATGAATAGATCTAACTTTTTTTGTGTGTGGCTTTCTCTTGGGCAATAGGTAAGGAAAATAAATCTAATCTATGAATAACTGGAAATTCTCACCGAGCAACCTGAAAACTGATACCACTTGATAGAGGCGAGGGTCCCGATCTTTCGATAAGATGATAACTATCGACTTGGTGGAGAAGACTTTGACGATCCGACTACAAACGTGCACGATGTCGCGCCTTAGCAATCGCTAAACCAATCTCCAAGAGGTTATTGACCACGCCGGAGTACGATCAACCTGACCACGAAGGTCTATTCCTGCAAGCAATCGAAGAACAAGCAAGAATATGACAATGCAATCTGAATATTGCGAATATAGATGAAGTACTGATAAGGGTGGGGTTTCGAAAGCGGTCTTGGTCTGGTCGTTTGACACAAACGAAGTACACGAAGTTGCAATGGCTAACTTTTAACTAAACAAAACCCCAAAGGAAAAGCTACTAGATTGATCTACTTATATAGGAGCAAGGGGTGGCGGCCAAGGAGGTGGGAGGACGTCCCAAGACACCCTAAAACAAACCCTAGGTCGTACAAGGCCCATGGGCCCAAGTGGAGGTGATGCAACACCTTTGGACTTGTGTTTAACTCGGATTCTGATGCAACGTCAGATTGTTTCTTTGATATCTTCGCGATCCGGACGAATTTTAAGGTGATTCCAACTGGTCTGGAACGCATATGAAATCTAGTTTCCAGCACAAAAAGAATCACCCAATTCTGAGTCCATATGAAAAAGTTGTTAGCGTTTTGAGATAGGTGTGTCTGTGCAGTCCGAATCTGAGTCCAGAACGTGAGAGACTTGGACTCTATCTTCTCTTGGGCTAAAAGTGACGTGAGAGAACTTATTAAACAACACCTAATTGTTTCCTTTGACATTAGAGGACCTCTTGAATAGCACCCAACCATTTCCTCTTTCTTTGTCATCACACGTGGTTCATACAAATATTCGACCATTCTGCATTTAGGCATAAAATAAAAATAGGTGAAGTATTTTTGTTCCGGATAACATAAATAAATTATTGCATAATTCTTATACGAAATCACCTCACAAATATGCATGTATGCAACATTTTTGGTTGTATCCAAGGTAGTCATGTCCTCATCATCCTCCCCTTTTTGAAAACAAAGCCGTCCTCGACGTTGCTTAATTTGAAATGTGGCTACCGAAAGAGAAAAGGCATACACATTGTATATGTATATGTCATCCATTTTTATTGTTCTCAGTTGTGACACATGTGACATATATATACAAGGGCACTCATCAGATGTCATGAAATATAAAGCCAAAAGATTATGACAAGAAGTAGAAGGCATCACAATATTGCAACTCAGTTTCCACATATAAGTGAAGTCCTTATTCAGATCAAAAGATTCATGATGTTCATCATTAAACCATCCCAATATTGTTAAATAAACGTGAATTGTTTCAAACTTAGATGCTACAACATGCTCAAATAAGCAAACATGCAACATGTCATTTGACCCAGAATTATCACCAAGATTGGAGGTCATATCAAACTGATTAAACACCGGCAGAATTATTTTCAAACATATTTGACCCAAATTAGATTTATTTACTGATTCGCACGGTTCTTGCTCATCAATAGTTAATTCAATGGGTGCACTCACAATTGTTGATATTGTAGTTATTTGATCACATGAGGAAGTATAATCGTGAACATAGTCCTCTAAAATAGGTGGTCTGATCAAAGTAATGGGTAGCTCATCATAGGGTATATTGGAATTGACAAGGCATTCATCATACTCATGTGGAGGTGGAAGATCAATACCTTTGGCATTATCTCTTATGATCAACTCAGATGATGTAGGCACTCTCGATGGTGACGTGTTACATGGTGAAGGTGATGTAGCCCTCACAAGATTTGATGTGGTTGTCACAGTATGTCTAGTACTTGAAGGAACAACGGTATCAACTCTTGGAATGTGCACCTTGCGCTCTATTTCCTTTTGGGCAACACGTTGATTTATTTCCTGTTCAGCTTTGCAAGCAAGACGAAACAAACGATCCATAGAATAACACTTTTCATGAATTAGTATCTCCTGAATATCAAGGTTTAATCCTTCCCAAAATCTATCCATAAAATCTTCTTCACTTTCTTCTAATGAGGAATGCAACAAGGTCATTTGTAAATCATCATAATATTTCATTATGGTGTCACTACCTTGTTTCAAATATTGTAACTTTTTAAGCTTGTCACGAGTATAATAAGTAGGAACGAACGTGTGTCTCATGACAAGTTTCAAATCATCCCAAGTAATAGGTATAATATCTTTGTGTAACCGACAATATTCGCTCCACCAAACTAAAGCATAACCAGTGAAAGAACCAACTGCGACCTTAACTTTTTTATGTGCAGCAAAATTATGGGAAGCAAATATTTCATTTATTTCAAACTCCCACTCAATATATAAAGCAGGTCTAAATCGGCCATTAAATGGAGGTATAGAAACATTAACCTGATCATGTGCATTTGGATCTCTTTGCATCTCTCGTATCGGTTTTTGTGGTGACACGTCTCCCACGATCGAAGAAGCCCATGAACTGACAACTCTGGATCCTGTCATGACTAGTAGAAACAAGAAACAAAGATCCAAGTATATTGTTCCTATGAACTACTGGGATATGGTGGTAAAACGCTCACAATAAAGCAAATATCAAGGTATTACAAATTCTTACCATGCAGCAGGTGGCGACTGGCAACCGAAGGTGTCAATATCTCCAAAGATTGGGTAAAGCGATTACCAGGTGAACGTATGTATACACGATGTAGATATATGTGGAGCTGGGAAGGCTTAATATATGGTAGCAAAATATTAGCAATAATCAATTCAGAGATGCAATGTTGAATAAACGCTCAACGACGGTACTGTGCTGGTCCTAGGCTAGACCGTACTAGAGACGCGAGCCTAGAACACTAATGGAGTCACGATGTATGAGAAATAGCAAAAAGGGATGATATGAATTAGCTCTCGACAGCAAGATATAAGTGAAGATCACAATGGCAGTAAAGACAATGATGATAAATGACCGACATGCAAGATATACAAAACTCTCTCTTCAGCTTTCCTCTAGAAAATATTATGTGAAATTTCTGATATTTTTTCTCAAAAATTCTACTGACTCAAGCTTTCGTATGCAAAAAGAATCACTCAATTCCGAGTTCGTATGAGGAAGATACGCTTGTTTTACTCAACACTGCGCAAAACAGATTTCAATCCGAATTCACATACGACATTGAGTCTAGGTAGATTCGAAATTTGTTTTTCCTCTTCTCTCTATTTTTTTCTTCTCTTTTTTTTCTCTGACTTTTTTTGCTTTTTTAAATCTCTCACTTTTTTTCTATCCAACAAATTAGATAAGATGTAGATTGGATCAAGCGTACATGTGAACGACCTCAAGTGTGATAATGACAATGAACAATGGTAGCATGTGGTGAAAATTGATGGTTGGTGGTGGGTGACAACGAAAGGGATGACGCTGGCGTGGTGGTGGTATATGGCAGCAGCGATGAAGATGGTGCGACGCCGGCGTGACAAGTTGTGAATAGAACTCGAAACTCTAAAAGACTAGACGCTAAGACCAGCAACTCGACACGACGATGCAACCGATAATTCAATTATGCAAGCACTGAAAAGAAAAGTGCAAAGGCTCAGACTGGTTTGGAGAAAAGATGAATAGATCTAACTTTTTTTGTGTGTGGCTTTCTCTTGGGCAATAGGTAAGGAAAATAAATCTAATCTATGAATAACTGGAAATTCTCACCGAGCAACCTGAAAACTGATACCACTTGATAGAGGCGAGGGTCCCGATCTTTCGATGAGATGATAACTATCGATTTGGTGGAGAAGACTTTGACGATCCGACTACAAACGTGCACGATGTCGCGCCTTAGCAATCGCTAAACCAATCTCCAAGAGGTTATTGACCACGCCGGAGTACGATCAACCTGACCACGAAGGTCTATTCCTGCAAGCAATCGAAGAACAAGCAAGAATATGATAATGCAATCTGAATATTGCGAATATAGATGAAGTACTGATAAGGGTGGGGTTTCAAAAGCGGTCTTGGTCTGGTCGTTTGACACAAACGAAGTACACGAAGTTGCAATGGCTAACTTTTAACTAAACAAAACCCCAAAGGAAAAGCTACTAGATTGATCTACTTATATAGGAGCAAGGGGTGGCGGCCAAGGAGGTGGGAGGACGTCCCAAGACACCCTAAAACAAACCCTAGGTCGTACAAGGCCCATGGGCCCAAGTGGAGGTGATGCAACACCTTTGGACTTGTGTTTAACTCGGATTCTGATGCAACGTCAGATTGTTTCGTTGATATCTTCGCGATCCGGACGAATTTTAAGGTGATTCCAACTGGTCTGGAACGCATATGAAATCTAGTTTCCAGCACAAAAAGAATCACCCAATTCTGAGTCCATATGAAAAAGTTGTTAGCGTTTTGAGATAGGTGTGTCTGTGTAGTCCGAATCTGAGTCCAGAACGTGAGAGACTTGGACTCTATCTTCTCTTGGGCTAAAAGTGACGTGAGAGAACTTCTTGAACAACACCTAATTGTTTCCTTTGACATTAGAGGACCTCTTGAATAGCACCCAACCATTTCCTCTTTCTTTGTCATCACACGTGGTTCATACAAGTGTTCGACCATTCTGCATTTAGGCATAAAATAAAAATAGGTGAAGTATTTTTGTTCCGGATAACATAAATAAATTATTGCATAATTCTTATACGAAATCACCTCACAAATATGCATGTATGCAACATTTTTGGTCGTATCCAAGGTAGTCATGTCCTCATCATCCTCCCCTTTTTGAAAACAAAGCCATCCTCGACGTTGCTTAATTTGAAATGTGGCTACCGAAAGAGAAAAAAGGCATACACATTGTACATGTATATGTCATCCATTTTTATTGTTCTCAGTTGTGACACATGTGACATATATATACAAGGGCACTCCTCAGATGTCATGAAATATAAAGCCAAAAGATTATGACAAGAAGTAGAAGGCATCACAATATTGCAACTCGGTTTCCACATATAAGTGAAGTCCTTATTCAGATCAAAAGATTCATGATGTTCATCATTAAACCATTCCAATATTGGTAAATAAACGTGAATCGTTTCAAACTTAGATGCTACAACATGCTTAAATAAGCAAACATGCAACATGTCATTTGACACATAATTATCACCAAGATTGGAGGTCATATCAAAATGATTAAACACCGGCAGAATTATTTTCAAACATATTTGACCCAAATTAGATTTATTTACTGATTCGCACGGTTCTTGCTCATCAATAGTTAATTCAATGGGTGCACTCACAATTGTTGATACTGTAGTTATTTGATCACATGAGGAAGTATAATCGTGAACATAGTCCTCTAAAATAGGTGGTGTGATCAAAGTAATGGGTAGCTCATCATAGGGTATATTGGAATTGACAAGGCATTCATCATACTCATGTGGAGGTGGAAGATCAATACCTTTGGCATTACCTCTTATGATCAACTCAGATGATGTAGGCACTCTCGATGGTGACGTGTTACATGGTGAAGGTGATGTAGCCCTCACAAGATTTGATGTGGTTGTCACAGTATGTCTAGTAGTTGAAGGAACAACGGTATCAACTCTTGGAATGTGCACCTTGCGCTCTATTTCCTTTTGGGCAACACGTTGATTTATTTCCTGTTCAGCTTTGCAAGCAAGACGAAACAAACGATCCATAGAATAACACTTTTCATGAATTAGTATCTCCTGAATATCAAGGTTTAATCCTCCCCAAAATCTATCCATAAAATCTTCTTCACTTTCTTCTAATGAGGAATGCAACAAGGTCATTTGTAAATCATCATAATATTTCATTATGGTGTTTCGTTAGTTATAGTTGCCCTGTTAGTACTAGATGCGTAGGATCCCTCCTCTGTTAACAGCCGAAGCAGTAGCGCAGTGGTAGCGCTGGGGGGTGGGGACTAGCAGGTCTGGGGTTCGACCCTACACACCCCCTTTTTGTGTTTTTCTTTCCTTTGTTTTTTCTTCTTTCTTTTATATGTGGCATGTGTGTGTGTATGTGTATACTTACATGGTTAGATGATTGTTTTTTCCCTTTTCTGTTTTAGATATATGTGTATGTGTGTGTAGTGTGTGTATGTGGTGCTACATACATGTGTATGTCACTGTATGTGTGTGTGTGGTGCTACATGCATGTGTATGTGCATATATGCACTTGTGCATATATGTGTGGATATATGTGTGTGTGTGATGAGCACCCACACACATAGGTGTGTGTGTGTAGCTATGTGTGTGTATGTGTGGTAGTGTGCGTGTAGGGTTGGGTGTGTGTGTGACACGTGGGCCCGTGCTCCACTTGTCATACCCTATCTATGTTAATGGGTGTCTTGTTGTTTTATGGTGATGATTAGATCTTTTCCAATTATAGCTATATTTCCAAATCTGGACATGTTCATTTTTGCACATGAGCATTTAGGGTATGTTTTCGCTTATAAGAGTGGATGGTGTTTTTGCTATGTGGTTTTTGTCATGATGCTCCATGTGACTATATGGATATGATACATGAATTTGGGGTAAAAAATCCTAGGAATTCATTGGTGCTATTGGTTTGGTCTTTTGAGAAAGTTTGACAAAATGTCATTTTATCTCATAATGCCATTTTGTCATTTTTGCTATGTTTAATCCATGCATGCTATGATGGTTGTGCCAACATGAATGTGGTAGTCTTTGATGTGTAGAATGCCATGGTATTTATCTTTGTCATGATCAACTTGCAAATAAGTGGGAACCATGCTCTAAAGTAGCCACTAAAATGTTGCTATTTTCAACCATGCCAAATATTTCCAAGTCCGAGAATCTACTGTTATTTTTATGCCATGAAGAGTGGTTGCTATCTTGTGATATGTTGTGAATTAGCTCAAGCTCAGTGCTAGTGATTTGAAGTATATGTTGTCCTCTAGCATCCTGTTAATTTTCATGCCATGAGGTGCTCTCTAACACTATTAGTTTCTACTGTCAACTTGCCATCAGGTTACCTCAGATTCCAGAAAACTGTTATTTTCACTAAGTCCCAGATTTCTGTTTCATCATGCCAACTTGTGAGCTTTATGCTTATTGATGTGTGCTTCCTTTCCAGATTATGTAGTTGGATAAGTTGATAAGTATGTTATGTAGTTTCTGTAAATACCTTGTTTGTGGTTATAGGATTCCTGTAGCTCAAGTTGTTGGCTGTGTAAGTTGCTATATTGCTGTTTTGTGGCAGATTGTTTGTTTTATTGCTTTGTGACTTGTGGGAGCTATACTACATGGAATTGCTTGATCTTTGGCTCTATTGTGGTTGGTTTTTCATTGCCTATCCAGTGGCTACCTTGGAATGCCAAGGAATAGTCCAGGTCCTTCTTGTCTTGTGTTTTGCCTTCGTATCTTGTCGTGAGCGTATCGTGAGAACCGTAACTCCGTTTCTTACGTTCTTCATATGCTTTTGTATCGTTTTTGCATGATGCATCCATATTTTCCATGTTCATGCATGTATAAATAACTTAACATAAGGTTCTTTCCAGATTCATTAATAACCAACCCTTTGCATGTGAAACATGATTAGTTAAGATTGCCATGCTAAAACTCTTCAAATAAGCATGCATCATTCTTGCTTGTGCATTGCACCATGGTTGTTTGTTTATTCTTGCTGTTTATTTTAGGTAGACGCGAACGTTGAACCTGAGTACGAAGAGTCAGGCGAGTACAACTACGAGGATCCCGCTACTTGTTCCACAGAAGAACCAACGGCAAGATGATCGTACCCGGATCCCGATACTATTTTTGCTTGCTAGTTGTCTCTCTCTTATCGTTACAATTGTGCCACCTACCACTTGAATGTCAGCCTCTTAATTGCCATGATAGCCTCTAACCCTCCACATCCTGGCGAACCATTGATTGGCAAAGTTACCGCTGCTCAGCCCCTCTTATAGCGTTCTTAGTTGCAGGTACAGGTTGTGCCATGTGATGCCATGGATTTGGCATATCACAATATTATATGTTATTTAATTTAATGCACATATATATCTTGGTATCGGTGGAAGGCTTGGCCTTTTGCTAGGTGTTTTGTTCCGCTGTTACCGCCATAGTTTCTTGTTACCGGTGTTATGTTTCCATACTTTGCGCTCCTAACATGCTCGGGGTTGTTATGGGGACCCCCTTGTTTATTCGGTTGAGATTAAAACTTGTCTGGCAAGACCCAACTTTGGTACTACATTTGCTTAATAACTTAATAAAATTTGCATAGGGGTTTTCAACCCCGTGGATAATTAATCAACCCTCGGGCCAGTGCTCCTCATGAGTGTTGGTCCAAAATTGTCAACCGCCGGTGGCCATAAGGGGCAACTCTGTGTTTGGCCTACCGGAAGTTTGGACAATCCGTCGTGTCCTGAGAACGAGATACGCGACTCTTATCGGGTTCGTCGACATGTCGGGAGGTCTTGCTGGACTTGTTTTACCTTTATCGAGTGTCTTGCGTGAGGGCTCTGACTTTCTTCGGGTTATCTCGAGGTGCTGGAATTCCTTTGGAGTTTCCTAGGATGATCACGAGATCCGTGGTCGAGGCTATTCCTATGGAGTGTGGTTAATTTGTGATGGAGTAGTTGGAGCACCCCTGCAGGGTCAAATCTTCCGAAAAGCCGTGCCCGCGGTTATGTGGCAACTTGGATATTTGTTTAAGACCCGGTTATAGTTAACTTGAAGTAAACTCTAAATAAAATGCACCAACTGTGTGAGTAACCGTGATCGTCTCTGCTCGTGAACATGATCCGAGAGAGAACACAGTGGGGTTATGATTGACGTAAGTAAGTGTTCAGGATCTCATAGAGGTCAATCTAGATTCGATCGTTCATCATAGGCCACATATTTATATTCACGTTATGTAAGCTTAGCCACCATAAATGCTTAGTGCTGCTGCAAACTAAACACATACCCCATCCCAACCTTTAAGCTTGAATAGTCTCGGTACCCGGGCGCATGATTGCTGAGTCCTTGTGGCTCACAGATTACTACAACAATCCAGGTACAGGTACAGATGAGTTCGTGCATGATGATCTGACGCAGCTCCAGTGGGAGTATGACGAGTAAAGGGGCAGGATGTACGTGACTTTCCGGATGAGCAGAGTACCATGGTCGTGATCTTCGGGACTAGCGAGATAGTATCATTGCATCTGCTTTTATCGTTTGTTTTCATCCGTAGTCCGACCCTGTCTTCATATTGATGTTTGAACTCTTGTGTGGAATTGTAATTTAGTATGTGGCGAGTGTAAGCCAACTCATATACTCATCTCTTCTTGTATGTATGATGTAATGATGCTATACTTGCGAACGACGAGATGAACCTCTATCCCTTGTCGAGGCCCCCGTGCCTTAATATGGATAGGTGCGCATCTAGGGCGTGACAAGTTGGTATTCAGAGCCATACGACCATAGGAGCCTTTGCTTGATCGAACTTGGCCGAGTCGAGTCTAGTAAAACTATTTTGAGTCTAGTTATATCGGAGAGTAGGATTCTTTTTACACCTCTTCTATGCTCTGGTGAGGTATTCGACTTAGGAATTTTGATTCTACTCCTCTTTTCGCTCAAATTTTTTTTAGGATCACACGGGTATTTTGGAGTCTATATGATACCGATGTGATAGGGTTCTATCTTGGTGCCTCCTGTCTGACTTGATTTCTTCCGGGGATTCGAGCTCCAGGGAATGTTGGCACATCGTTATCATTCAGCTTCCTTGATATCTCAGGACAGAGAGTGTTCGGAATTACTTCAATACTTGTTGTGGTGAGATAAGGTCAGAGTCACCCAGTACCGGGGAGGCATCCGGGGTACCACCATGGTTTAATATCGTTGGGAGTTCAAGGATTCAAGTTAGATGAAGTTGCGAAAGCCTCTGGTTATGTGAAGGATGGATACAGTTGGGGTGTAGGATTGCTAGTTGTGTGAGATATTTCCTCCTTGTATCCCCCACACCGGATTGCATAACCAGAAAGTTTTAGGAAGTTCATATGTGGAACTCTTGTAGTTATCTAGGATCATCTTCTTCAGAGTTATGTGGGCATATACATTTGTTCCGAGCAACATTAGCTCAATACTTTTGTGTTATTGAAAGTGGCTTCTAATATCTGATGATGTATCACAAACCGAAGAAGCATTCTTACTAATTTTTTGGTAGGAAGGCTGTGATGTTATTTGTGCAATTCTTTCAAGCATTTGATTCAGCTTTTGAATTCATCTTATCCATGAGGTGCTGATGTTTTTGTCCATCTTCAGGATGGCTCCACCAACTCATAACAATCCGGGTCGTGGTGAGGAGCAGGCTGATGTTCCACCACCCCCGCCTCCGCCTCCTCCAGAAGCTTGGCAAGCTGTGATGGCCACAACCAATGTGAACACTCAGATGTTGCTCAGGCTGTTGCAAGAAAGAGATCAGGGTCAGCAAGGCTTTCAAGGGAATTTTTAGAATCAACCTCAGTTTGCGACGCTCAATCAGTTCCTTGCCAACCAGCCCAAGTCTTTCACTTGTTGTGAGCAGCCTTTTGATGTTGATGATTGGCTCCGTGATATGAGTAAGCATTTTGAGTGCAGCAATGTGAGGCCAGAGGACTTTGTCAGATTTGCATCGTTCCAGCTCAAGGGTCAAGTAGCTGATTGATGGCAGCAATACAAGGATTCTAGGGGCGATCGTGTTGTTACTTGGGACGATTTCCATCGTGACTTCAGGGCCCATTACATTCCGACAAGCTTTGTAGAGGAGATGCGTGAGAAGTTCAGGCACCTGAAGCATGGAAGCAAGTATGTCTATCAGTACAACATCGAGGTCCAGAATCTAGCCCGCTATGCTAAGCAAGATGTTCCAGATGACAAGGCGATGATCTATCAGTTTAGAAGTGGTCTCAAGGATGAGCTTCTGCTAGGCCTAGCTCTTCAAGAGCCTCGTGAGTTTGATCAGTTCTACCACATGGCTTCGAAGGTCGAGGCAACTCAGCTCAAGTTGGAGAACACGAGGAAGCGTTCAAGGGATTCATATTCATCTTCTTCCAGCTCTCAGATGGTTCCTAAGGAGCAAAAGTATTGGGTGCCAAATCCTCCTCTGTTTCGTCCTCCTTAGCAGCAGAAGCAGTTCGGTGGCCGTGGTTCTTCCCACCCACCCAACCTAGGATTTCAGCAAAGACCCCAGGCGTCCAAGGCAGATTTTGTTCCTCCTCCAGGTAATGTTCATCCGCTTTCTGAGGTGACTTGTCACAAGTGTGGCCAGAAGGGTCACTATGCAAACAAGTGCAACCAACGGCGTCTTCCACCTCCTCCTCCTGTCAAACCCCCAGGCAGTGCTATGGTGAAGCATAATCCCAAGTTTGCAAGGGTGAACCATGTGAACACAACAAAGGCAGAGGATTCTTCTAAAGTGATCATGGGTAATCTCTCGGTTAACTCTATTCCTGCAAAAGTTTTGTTTGATACTGGTGCATCGCATTCATTCATATCAAGGCCATTTGTTTCAAAGCATGAGTTTTGTTGCGAAGAATTGTCTAGATCATTGATTGTGGTGTCTCCGGGTTTGCAAATGAATTCTCGTTTTGTGGTTCAGGATGCTTCTATCAAGATGAGCAATTATTCTTTTCTGGCTTCTCCTATTGTTCTTGATAATTCCGACATTGATCTCATTTTGGGCATGGACTTCCCGGCTATGAACAAGGCTTATGTTGATTGTCAAGCAAAAGAAGTCAAGCTGACTCATCCTTCAGAAGATGTGATTATTTTCGTGGCTTGCGATGACACAATCCGTCTCTTTGCTCTTAATGAGAAGGGTGAAATCTCGGCGATTTGTCAAATTCCGGTGGTTAATGAGTATGAAGATGTCTTTCCAGAAGAATTGCCAGGAATGCCTCCACACAAGCCAATCGAGTTCGTGATTGACCTCGAGCCCGGAACTGAACCGGTTTGCAAGCGCCCTTATAAACTTGGCCCCGAAGAGCTGAAAGAGTTGAAGAAGCAGGTAGATGAGCAAGAACGTCTGGGTCTGATCCGACCAAGTTCTTCTCCATGGGGTTATGGTGTTTTGTTTGTCAAGAAGAAAGATGGCACGAACCATCTTTGTGTCGATTACCGTCCGTTGAACAAGAAGACAAGCAGAAACAAGTACCCACTTCCCAACATCAATGAGTTGTTTGAACAACTGAAAGGTGCCAAGGTTTTCTTGAAGCTTGATCTTCGCATGGGTTATCATCAGATTCACATTCGCGAAGAAGATATTCCTAAGACCGCTTTCAGGACGAGTTTCGGCTCTTATGAGTACACCGTCATGTCGTTTGGTCTTGCAAATGCTCCTCCAACCTTCTCAAGAATGATGAACTTCATTTTCTCTCCTTTCAAGAATGAGTTCGTCTTGGTCTATTTGGATGATATCCTTGTGTTCTCGGAGACAGAAGAAGAGCATGCAGAGCATCTCCGCCTTGTGCTTGACAAGCTAAGAGAGCATCGATTCTATGCCAAGTTTTCCAAGTGTGAGTTTTGCCTCAATGAAGTGGTGTACCTTGGGCATGTGATCTCTGCCGAGGGAATTAAAGTGCACCCTGAGAAAGTTGAGGCAATCTTGAAGTGGGAGCCTCCTCGGAATGTGAAGCAGCTTCGGAGTTTCCTCGGGCTTGCTAGTTATTGCAGAAGATTTGTGGAGAACTTCTCTCAAATTGCTAAGCCTCTGTCCAATCTCCTCCAGAAGAGTGTCAAGTATGTTTGGTCTCCTGAGTGTGATGTGGCGTTCAATACGCTCAAGCAGAGACTGACTTCAGCTCCTATTCTTGTTCCTCCTGAGCAGTCAAAGCGTTTCCAAGTATTCTGTGATGCTTCTCTCCAAGGTCTTGGTGGCGTTCTCATGCAAGACAAGAAGATTGTTGCTTATACCTCGCGTCAGCTGAAACCTGCTGAGAAGAACTACCCCACTCATGATCTCGAGTTGGCGGCAGTTGTGCATGCTCTAATGACTTGGAGGCATTTGTTGTTGGGTAGACCAGTTGAGGTATACACCAATCACAAGAGCTTGAAGTACATTTTATTTTTATGTTATGTTTTTGCTTCTTTTTTGAGTGTTTACCACATTATTACTTATTTAGTAATTGTGTTTTGGTGTTTTAATTAGTGTTTGATCCAAGTAAGACCTTTGGGATGGTCTATGGTGGTTGTTGATTTGATCTTGCTGAAAAACAGAAACTTTTTCACCCAGTCCAGGAATTTTATAAATGGTTCAGAGAGTCGAATGAGTATGAACTTCTTACACCAGATTGATATAGAAATTTCCCAAGTTTTCTATTTTTTTCAGAATTTCTTGAGTTACAGAAGTATACGAAGTTTTCATATAGCTACATATTGTTCTGTTTTTGACAGATTCTGTTTTCTTTGTGTTGTTTACCTATTTTGATGTATCTATGGGTTGTATCGGGGGGTATGAACCATGGAGAAGTTATAATACAGTAGGTATTACACCAATATAAATAAAGAATGAGTTCACAACATTACCTAAAGTGGTGATTTATTTTCTTATATTAACGGATCTCACGAGTTTTATGTTAAGTTTTCTGTTGTGATGTTTTCATGTTTTGGGTAAAGATTTGATGGACTATGAAATAAGGAGTGGCAAGAGACTAAGCTTGGGATGCCCAAGGCACCCCAAGTGTTATTCAAAGATTCCAAAGAGCCTAAGATCGGGGATGCTGCGGAAGGCATCCCCTCTTCCGGCTTCAATCCATCGGTAAATTTACTTGAGCCTATATTTTTATTCACCACATGATATGTGTTTTGCTTGGAGCATCTTGTATGATATGAGTCTTTGATTTTTAGTTTGCCACAATCATCCTTGCTGCACACATATTTTGAGAGGCACGCATGAATCGTGAATTTATTAGAATACTCTATGTGCTTCACTTATATCTTTTGAGATAGGCAATTTTGCTCTAGTACTTCACTTATACCTTTTTAGAGCACGATGGTGTTTGGTTTTATATAAATAATTGAACTCTCATACCTCTTATATTATTTTGAGAGTCTTTAAACAGCATGGTAATTGGTTTAGGTTATGAATTTAGTCCTAATATAATAGGCATCCAAGAGGGATATAATAAAAACTTACATATTAAGTGCATTGAGTATTATGAGAAGTTTGATTCCTTGAATAAAGTTTTGAGATATAAAGATGGTAATGTTAAGAGTCATGTTAGGAAGTAAATGTGAATTGGTAAAAATACTTGTGTAAAGGTTTGTGATTCTTGTAGCATGCACGTATGGTGAACCGTTATGTAAGGAAGTCAGAGCATGATTTGTTTATAGATTGTCGACCTTTGTGTGAGGGTTGGGAGCGTGCGATGGTTTACTCCTACCAACCTCTCCCCTAGGGGCATGCATCTAATACTTTGCTTCAATGCCTAATAGACTTTTGCAATAAGTATGCGAGTTCTTTATGACTATCGTGAGTCCATGGATTATACACACTCTTACCCTTCCACTTTTGCTAGCCTCTTCAGTACCGTGCAACTTTTGCCGGTGCAATAAACCCACCTTCCTCAAAATAGCCACCATATATCTTTCCTCAAAACAACCACCATACCTACCTATTATGGCATTTCCATAGCCGTTCCTAGATATATTGACATGCAACTTCCTCCGTTCCGTTTATTATGACACGCACCATCATTTCCATATTTATTTGCATGATCGTAAGATAGCTAGCATGATGTTTTCATGGCTTGTCCGTTTTTAATGTCATTTGCTATGCTAGATCATTGCACATCCTGGTACACCGCCAAAGGCATTCATATAGGGTCATAATTTGTTCTAGTTATCGAGTTGTAATTCTTGAGTTGTAAGTAAATAAAAGTTTGATGACCATCATTATCAAAGCATTGTCCCATTAGAGGAAAGGATGATGGAAGCTATGATTCCCTCACAAGTGGGGATGGGACTCCGGACTTTATGAAAAATAAAAGAGGACAGGGAAGCCCAAATAAAAAAAGAGGCCTTAGATGCCCACCAAAATAAAAAATGAGAGAAAAGAGGGAAGGGACAATGCTACTATCTTTTTTCCACACTTGTTCTCCAAAGTAGCACCATGCTCTTCATGATAGAGAGTCTCCTATTTTGTCACTTTCATATACTAGTGGGATTTTTCATTATATAACTTGGCTTGTATATTCCAATGATGGTCTTCCTCAAATTTCCACAGGTCTTCATGAGCAAGCAAGTTGTATGCACACCCACTTAGTTTCCTTTTGAGCTATCATACACTTATAGTTCTAGTGCATCCTTTGCATGGCAATCCCTACTCACTCACATTGATATCTATTAATGGGCATCTCCATAGCCCGTTGATATGCCTAGTTGATGTTAGACTATCTTCTCCTTTTCCTTCACTACCTCCACCATATTCTACTCCGCCCATAGTGCTATATCCATGGCTCACGCTCATGTATTGCGTGACGAGTTGAAAAAGTTTGAGAAAATAAAAGTGTGAAACAATTGCTTGACTTATCATCGGGGTTGTGCATGATATAAATACTTTGTGTGGGGAAGATGAAGCATAGCCAGACTATATGATATTGTAGGGATAACTTTCTTTTTCCATTATATTTTGAAGAGATACAATTCCTTTGCTAGTATGCTTGAAATATTATTGTTTTATGTCAACATTAAGCTTTAGTTTTGAGTCTTATGGATCTGAATATTCATGCCACAATAAATAATATTACACGGACAAATATGTTAGGTAGCATTCCACATCAAAAATTCTGTTTTTATCATTTACCTACTCGAGGACGAGCAGGAATTAAGCTTTGGGATGCTGATACATCTCCAACGTATCTATAATTTTTTATTGTGGCATGCTATTATATTATTTGTTTTAGATGTTTTATATGCATTAATATGCTATTTTATATTATTTTTGGGACTAACCTATTAATCTAGAGCCTAGTGCCAGTTTCTGTTTTTTCCTTGTTTTTGAGTATTATAGATATGGAATAGTAAACGGAGTCCAAACGGAATAAAACCTTCACGATGATTTTTTGTGGAACAAAAGAGATCTATCAGGCATGGAGTTAAAGGCATGGACCTCGGTAGGAGGTCACATGCCAGAGGGCACGACCACCACCTGGCTGTGCCTGGTAGGCTTGTGACTCTTTGTTAGGAGTCCTAGCCCTAATCTTCGTCCTATAAAAAGCCAAATATTCCCCCAATACCAAAAAGAAAAACGCAAATACATTTCCTCCGCTAGAAGCCTCCATTCCCGAGAGATCCAATCTTGGAGCCTGATACGTCTCAAACGTATCTATAATTTATAAAGTATTCATGCCATTTATATAATAATTCTATATGCTTTTTGTAGGATTTCATTAGAACTAACCCGGACTAACGTTGTTTTCAGCAGAACTACCATGGTCTCATTTTTGTGCAGAAATAAAAGTTTTTGGAATGGAATGAAAATTTAGTATGATTTTTTGGGGCCAAAAGAGACCCCCAAAGCATTGGAGTTGGGACAGAAGAGTCACGAGGAGGTCAGAAGCTTGCCAGGCACGGCAAACCCCTAGCCGCGTCTAGCAGGCTTGTCACTGCCTCGTGGCCCCCCCTTGACGTGAGATCAACGCCAAAAATTCCTATAAATATAGAAACCTCTGATGAGAAACCTAGATCAGGAGTTCTACCGCTGCAAGCCTCCAGAGCCACAAAAAAACAATCGAGAGCCCGTTCGGGCACCCTTTTGGAGGGGGAAACCATCACCGGAGGCCATCTTCATCATCCCGGCACTATCCATGACGAGGAGGGAGTAGTTCACCCTCGGGGCTGAGGGTATGTACCAGTAGCTATGTGTTTGATCTCTCTCTCCCTTGTGTTCTTGAGATGGCACGATCTTGATGTACCGCGAGCTTTATTGATATAGATAAATCATATGGAATTTTCCCCTCTCTATCATCTTGTGATGAATTGAGTTTTCCCTTTGAAGTTTTCTTATCGGATTGATTCTTTAAGGATTTGAGAACACTTGATGTATGTCTTGCGATGGGATATTCGTTGTGACAATATGATGTTCTATTGATCCACTTGATGTATGTTTCGGTGATCAACTTGCGGGTTCCGTGACCTTGGGAATCTATGCATGGGGGTTGGTACACATTTTTGTCTTGACTTTCTGGTAGAAACTTTGGGGCACTCTTTGAAGTTCTTTGTGTTGGATTGAACATGATGAATCTGAAATTGTGTTATGCATATCGCATAATCAAGCCCACGGGGACTTGTGGTGACATTGTAGTATCTAGGTGACATTAGGGTTTTGATTGATGTGTATCTTAAGGTGTTATTTAGTACGAACTCTAGGGCTGTTTGTGACACTTATAGGGATAGCACATAAGATTGATTGGAAAAGATAAAATTGAGGTGGTTTCGTACCCTACAATAATTTCTTCGTTAGTTCTACGCTATTGGTGACTTTGGAGTGAACTCTTTGTCGCATGAGAGGTATTTACGTATGATTCAACTATGTCAATATTGTTGAGAGAAATTGCACTAGTGAAAGTATGGACCCTAGGCCTTGTTTCCAAGCATTTACACAACGTGTTGCTTGGTGTTTACTGTTAGTTACCTTGCTGTTTTTATATTTTAGATTACAAAAACCTATATCTACCATCCATATTTCACATGTATCACCATGTCTTCGCCGAACTAGTGCACACCTGTACAATTTGCCATGTTATTGGGTGTGTTGGGGACAAGAGACTCTTTTTTATTTGTTTGCAGGGATGTTTGAGAGAGACCATCCTCATTCCTTAGGTCATCCACTTGAGGGAAAATTGCTACTGTCCTACAAAACTCTGCGTTGGAGGCCCAACACGAGTCTACGAGAAGAAGGTTGTGTAGTAGACATCAAGCTCTTTTCAGGCGCCGTTGCCAGGGAGGTCAGTGCTTGAAGGTATATTTTTAGATCTTGCAATCAAATCTTTTAGTTTATTGTTTTTCACTAGTTTGGTTTTATAAAAGAGAACTACAAAAAATGGAATTGAGGTTGCCTCATATGCTTCATCTTTTTAATGTCTTTCGTGAAAATGATGGAAAGGAAAATTGTGCTCAAGTGTAAGAAGAAGAAGTGATTAAAATGTTTTTCCCTAAATCCTTGAATGACGAGCATGATTTCAATATTGTTAGTATGAATTCTCTGAATATTCATGCTAATGATATGAAAACCCACAAGCTTTGGGATGCTATGTTTGATGAAGATGATATTTTTAGTCCCCCATGTTTTGATGAGCAAAACTATATGATTATGGCATGCCTCCTATCTATGATGATTATTGTGATGACACGTATGTTATAAAGAGTAATGACAACCATGAAACTTGTCATCATGATTTTAATATTCAAAGTGGTTATGTCAATCAAGTGTCACATGATAGTTATTTTATTGAGTTTGCTCCCACTATTATGAATGAGAAGAAGTTTGCTTATGTGGAGAGTGATAAATTTTCTATGCTTGTAGATCATGAAAAGAATGCTTTATGTGTTGGTTATATTGTGGAATTACTTCATGATGATATTGAAAATTATTATGAGGGAGGAACATATGCTTGTAGGAATTGCAATAATATCAAGTTTCCTCTCTATGTGTTCAAAGTTTTGAAGTTATGCTTGTTTTGCCTTCCTATGCTAGTTGATTCGTGCTCCCATAAAATGTTTGCTCACAAAATCCCTATGCATAGGAAGTGGGTTAGACTTAAATGCTTTTGTAATGAGATTCATGATGCTCTTTTGCATGTCTCAAATACTATTTCCTATACGAGCATCATTGAAATCATCATGCCTAGCTAAAAGGCATTAAAGAAAAGCTCTTGTTGGGAGAAAACCCAATACTTTTACTTTATGTTTTGATGTGTTCACATGATTAATATGATATATTAATCATGTTTTGTGTATTTTATTTCAATAAAGTGCCAACTAAAGCCTTTGGGATAGTGTGGATACTTGCTTGTTTGATTCTATGCAAAAATAGGAAGTTTTGCGTCCAGTAAATGAATTATCTGATTTTACTGGAGCGTCAAACAATTCGGAAATATTTATACAACATTTATATGCAAATTCCTTGAGTTGTCCTTATGTTTCTGAATTTTTACAGTCATGGAAGTATGGTGATCATTCAGATCTTTACAGACTGTTCTGTTTTTGACACATTCTGTTTTGCATGCATAGTTTGCTTGTTTCAAGTGTTCCTATAGCTTATATTGAGTAATATAAATTGTGGTAATTATGTAATACATTATTTATTATGTGAGAACAATTACTAATCTTGCCTTGATAGTACCTAAGTGAATGATCTCTCTTTATTACACTAACCCTTCTCACAAAGTTTCGTTAAGTTTTGTGTGATTGAAGTTTTCAAGTTTTGGGTGAGACACCGATATGAGGAGAATAAAGAGTGACAAGAAACTAAGCTTGGGGATTCCCAAGGTACCCCCAAGGTATTATCCAAGGAAGACTCAAGTGCCTAAGCTTGGGGATGCGCCGGAAGGCATCCCCTCTTTCGTCTTCAACACTATCGGTATATCTTACTTGGAGGTATATTTTTATTCGTCACATAATATGAGTTTTGCTTGGAGCATCATTTTATTTTGTTGTTATCTGTTAGGTGTTATTTATAATATTGTTTTTCAATAAGAAGTTCCAAGAATTGTCTTAGGATACTTGCATTGCATGTTTGATGTGTGTTGTGTGCAAAACAGAAACTTCTTTTGTAGTGTTTGAATTTTCACATTTTACTGGAACGTGGAAAGTGTATGAAATTTTTACAGTGTTTTAACATAAATTATTCAACATGTCCTAAATTTTCATAATTGTTTGATTTAAACAAGTACACTATTTTCATAAATTGCTATAGAATGTTCTCTTTGGACAGATTGTTGTCAGAGTATTGTTATCTGCTTATCC
This sequence comes from Hordeum marinum, assembly GCA_022496015.1. Classification (NCBI taxonomy): domain Eukaryota; kingdom Viridiplantae; phylum Streptophyta; class Magnoliopsida; order Poales; family Poaceae; genus Hordeum; species Hordeum marinum. The sequence goes on from CM039676.1 coordinate 152,782,778, forward strand.
TATAGTTTCCATAGCCTATATTGATAGATATAAATTGTGGAAATGATAGTATACGGGCATAGGGGCTTGTGCAGAGATCTCCTGCAGCCTCGCCTGACCTAGCCCGCTACACGATGAACGCAATGACGAACTCGGACGATGATGAGGAAGAAGATGAACACGACAGTTTACCCAGGTTCAGGTCGCTGCAAAGCGTAATACCCTACTCTTGCTTTGGTGGATTGCTTCTCGTGGAGGTTTGGGTGGATGAACTAGTACAATATGCTTGAGCCTCGTGAGGGCACTCAAAATGTGTTATTGGCTGGGTATATCGTGGTGGTGTATGGAGTGACTAAGTGTTGGTTCGGGATCCCCCCCTTGTATGAAGCATCCTACCCTCTATATATAGCGGCGGCCCGGGTCCTCTTCCCTTGTCACTATGGCGGAAAGGGATCCCACAATGGCCAATTTTGAAGGGGGCAGGGGTTGGTGCTCGCCCTGCCCAAAGGCGGTCTTAGCCTACAAAGTAACTGTCAATAATGCAGGGACGGGTTCAGCGATGACATCAGCCCTAGAGGGCGGGTGGTTGTGGTCTTCTTGCACAGGAATGGAAACCTTTGGGGGGCGCTTTGGGAACCCGCGCCTGTCCTTGCTTCCTTTGCACTAAAGGGGAAACTGTGCCGCCTGGCACACTGGCGCCCGCCTGTCCTTCCTTGCGTCATCCTTGACTCCTGAGGCCGGGGCTTGCATAGGAAACTCTGCCGCGCCGAAGGGGTCCTGAGGAGGCCCATCCTTCATGGTTCTTGTCGCTGTTCTTCTTTGCGAGGCTGGGGCCCTCCCGAGGGCCTTGTCCTGAATGGGGCCACGCCCTACCGCATTTGATCGATGAGGTGGGCCATGCCCTCGGCCGCAAGCAGGCAGGTCTGGGTACCCCCATTCCCAGAATAACGACAGTAGCCCCCAGACCATAGCATGCTCGGGCTGTCCTCGGGGGGGGGGGAGCCCTGAGGGCGGCCAGGAACACTACGGGCCCCATTCGCTTGAGGGGCAGTCCTGGCACGTGTCGTGCGGCTGATGTCAGGCACCCCTCGCCCTTTTTGCCTCGACTCGAATTGCCAAGAGCCTGACTTCTAGCATTTAACCATTATTGCTTTCCCTTCCTGCACACCTTCTCTTGCTTCCCTGGTCTCCCACTCTCGCAGACGCCTCCCCAGATCCAGCGTCGCTCTGTCTTCTTCCTTGTTGCTCTGGCCCTGCTAGCTCTGTGATGGCTCTCGCCGACAAGCAGAAGCCAGAAGCGCAGGGCTCTACTCCGCTCCTGTCTTGCCAGCGCTCCTGGGGTCTACCATCGCCAAGGACGAGGACCTCCGCCCCATGCTCCCACGGACGGCGGATGGGTCCAACGAGAAAGGGTGGACCCTGACTTAGGGTCGCTCCTTAGCGAAGCGGCCCTCGTCCAAGGCGGTATACCCCTTCTTCATTCATAGCATCTTCGCCGGGCTCGTTCTGCCCTTCTCTGCATTCTTCACCACCATACTTGACCACTATAGGATCTAGGCCCTTCACCTCCAGCCCAACTCCATCTTGCTCTTGCCCGTCTTCGCCTTCTACTGTGAGACCTTCATGGGTGTGCAGCCTTCGGTAGCTCTATTTCGTCATTACTTCAGCTTGCGCTGCATAACGGCGCCCAACGGTCGGCGTGAGTCTCTTTCGTCGCGATCCAGAGCGACAACATGCTTCTGAAGGCCAGGAAGAAGGTGGAGAACTTCAGGCACCGCTAGGTCCTCATGGATCTCAAGGTCACCAACCCTCGGTTGGATCTGCGGGAGGGGTTGCCGGAAAGACTCCTGCGTGGAGCTCCACAAAGCTCTCCGACCCCCAGGTCGAGCCTGTTTTGGAGCGCTTCACCCGCGATATTAGCGCCAAGAAGCTAACTGGTGGGATCATAGTGAAGGAGTTCTTGGTGCATGCCTGGTGCTTCTTCAGGCCCATTCTAGGCCCTTTTGGGACTACCAGGGCAGCGGCAACAACCTCAGGCTTCGGTTCACGCTTATATCTCCTGAGGAGCTGAGCCGAGTTGCGGCGACCTTGCTCGGCGGTGACCCAGGCGACCTTCCCGAGGCTCATGATCCACTGTACTGCCACGACAATGGGGCCGACCTAGTTGCCGTGATGCTTGTCTTCAACGACCTCGGGCTTTCCCCAGCCAAGGGCCCTGGTCCGATGCTGGTGTCTTCCGACGATACCTCGTGCGGGGAGGACTCGGAGAGGACCGCTGACGATGGCCCGATGGGGCGCCCCTCCCCCCCCGTCGTAGGGCACCCTTTAGTGCGAGCTTCAAGATGACGACGACGTGGGTGAAGTTTCTGTTGTGGGCTCCTCGCGCGCTGCTAAAGCCTCTAGGGGGCCGGGGCCAATCCCTCGCGCCACGCGGTCCGCGTGCGTGTCGACTCCCTAGAAGTGTGGCGCCGAATCTCCTCCGGTGCGCCCTACGTCCGCCGTCGGCACGATCGAGGCGCCGGCGTCACCCCCGCTCGAACCGCCTCTCGCCGGCAAGTTGGGCGAGGATGGGGCCATGGCTATCTCCTCTATGGCCGCCTCGGCCGTCGGTGACTCTTCTCCTCCGCGCGGTGGCCCCCTCTCCATGGGGAGCTCGGGCGCCCCCGTCATTGCCGAGATGGAGTGGAAGAGGAAGTGGGTCCATGTCGAGGAGTAAGTGATCTGACTTGGCTTGGCTCATATGTTTATGGCTTGTGCCTTGAGGGCCTCCTCTTGCTTGGTGACCAAGAATGTCGACGTGTTGAAGATGAGGAAGAAGAAGGCGGGCGTCAAGCTGAAGGCAACTCCCAACGCGCCGCCTGCCCTTGCCGACACGCTGTCGCCTGTCACTGAAGAAGAGAGGGCTCGTGATGCGACCCCTCAAGCCACCATCGCCGATCCCCTTGAGCCCCTGATGCTTGTTGATGTGATATATCCTGCCCTTGGGGACATGCCGACGCCGACGTCCGGAGGGCCAACTCCTGAGGGCATGCTGCCTGCCGATTCGTTCGTGTCCGCAGTCACCGAGCGGCCTCCGGAGCCTCCTGTCCTTCGTGACGCTGTTTCCCCGGGGGCACCCCCCGCGACCGCGTTGGGGGCTCCTCAGGGGGAGACCGTGAAGCCTCCGGTGCCCATCCTTGACGTCCTGGATGGGGCCTTTGCTGCTCTGGGTCGGGTTCATGATGCCTTTAGGAGTGCCGGTGATCGCCTCGTGAGTGGATGCCTGGAGCTCCTCTTAGGGTGGCTCCGGGACGCTGCCGCCGATGTGGCGATGTGGGGTCAGGCCACGGCTGCTGCGGGGCGAGGAGGAAACTACGGCCACTCGCGCCACACGTGAAGAGGTGGAGGCCCGTCAGAAGACCTTCCACGAGGAACAGGCTAAGCTTGAGGGGCAGCTTCGTCAGCGGACGAAAGACCTCGAGTCCCGTGAGGCCAGGCTTGCCGCCCGGGAAGCCGAGCTATCTCAGGTGGTGACAAGCCAGGATGTAGAGCGAGCACGCCTGGATGCGCAAGAGAAGGAGTTTGCTTCGAGGAAGATCCTTCTTGACACCAAGGAGGAAGCTATCGCCACGGCCGAGGAGAAGAGGCCGCAGAGCTGAGCGCCATCCCTGCCGTCAAGCTCCAGCTTCGCAAGGCGCTCCATGCCCTCCGCCGAGATGGGTTCGCGGAGCCCTTGGACGCTCCGGAGGACGGCTTCGTGGCGCTCGCTTCGAAGCTCGTTGAGGCGCTCGAGGGTGCCATCGTCAAGGTGGATAGGGTCTTGGACAGTGAGTGTCGCAACCTCTTTTCTGAAGCCGCGATGCGCATCTTCAGCCATCTTCATATTCGTGAGTCGGGGTTCAAGTTGGACCTCGTGATCTTCTCGGTCGCCCCTGAGGTCCGCGCTGGAGCCACGGCAGCGGTGAAAGGCGCCGTGGGGACGCTGGTGAAGAGGTTCACCTGCGTCATGGTTCCTCTAAGCCGTGTACGCATAGTACGTCACTGTTGGGATCCCCTTAGAGTATGAAAGGAGGCCCAGGGCGATACAGTAGAGCACTTTTTTTTTTACTTTTGGACTTTTGAACCCTTAGGCTTTTGCACCTTTAGGGGCCCTCTAGCGCACATGCGCGGCAGTAGCTCGCAATATCCCTGTAGCAAGAACCCTAAGAACACTCTCAATACCACCAAGCAGGAGTAGGGTTTTACGCATTCGTGCGGCCCGAACCTAGGTAAAGATCCTCGCATGCTTTTCATCAGACCGGCTCTTCGCACAACCGACCCCCCGCCAAACCGAACGGGATCCCCGCGATCCCATAGGTGTTCGTCCCCATGACATCCTTGGCGCGCCAGGTAGGGGGCGCAAAGGTTTTGTGAACCCGTTCTGGTAATCAACGTGCCAATTCCTTCGCGCTCATCATTGCCATGGCTCCCAAGAAGAGGGGCCCGATAGCAGCTGGCCCATCCACGTCCGCCATCCCTGTATCGCGCAAACAGGAGAGGGCGTAGACACAGGTGGAGGAGGAGGCGGACGAGGTTCGAAACCTCCGCGACGCTCCGGTGATCAAGGCCAAACTAGCGGCAACGCTCGCCGCGGAGACACCCATGACAGCGGCAGGAACCCCCGCACCCCTGGTTCTCAAGACAGAGTGGTGCCGCATGTGGGTGGTACAACAAACTCCAGGGACGGAAGGGTATCCTCCAAGGCACTCACGCGGGCCCCTATGGTGCGCCCTTCTCAGGACGTGCATGGGGTACCGCGCCAAGGCGCCCGCAATTCTCAGCGTCCCCATGGGAAAGCTCCTGTGCATCCTTCCCAAGATGCATGAGACCAACTTGCTCACCAACATGCATGTAGGAGTGGCATACCGATGCGGGACCGTGGCGGTGCTCCTTCTAACATGGTTAGGAGTCAGAGGACCTCGCGCTCCTCACGTCGTTCATTACCGACCACGTGGGGGGAAGCAATGGCGCGGGCACAGCTGCTCCTAAACTTCCCGCTAGCTATGGAGAAGCTCGATGAATGGAGAACCACCATTCAGAGCATCCTCAGCCTCGCGGACAAGTTTCGATCCATCGAGCCAGCTCATGCCAGTCAGGAAAAGACCGGAGGCGGCATGACCTTATCACATTCTCCTCCACAACAACAACGCCGATCAGCGACTCGGCAAACCGACGCCCATGATGGCTACTCGACAGCATCGTCCGACCCATAGACGCGTCGCGATCAATGTCAAGTTCTTCGAGAACATGGCAAGGAAGACGCTCGAAATGCAATCGAGCGGCGGCAAGAAGCGCACCTCCAGTCGGATAGGCACGCGGGGCCCACTATAGACAAGTCTGCGCCAGGGTATCCTGTCAGCCCACATTATGAGGTGGGTTGTCCAGTGTTTACCCGTGAGTTGCAGCAAGCCAGTGGCCCAACTCTCGCACGTTCAAGCCAGAAGTCCCGGAGAAGTATGATGGCAAGACTCATCCGTCAGAATTCCTGAGCATCTACACCATTGCGGTGCAAGCTCCTGGGGGTCGCGACGACAAGATACTCGCCAACTACTTCTCGTTGGTGCTTAAGCCCAATGTCAGGTCATGGTTGACGCACTTGCTAGAGGGGTCAATCGCCTCCTCGGCAGACCTATGCCATGAGTTTGTTGGTGCCTTCATAGGAGGTCATCAAGCTCCTGGCCAAGAAAGTGACCTACACGTCAGCCCTCAGAAGGAGGGCAGAACTTTACGCAAATATATCCAAAGGTTCAGCCGCGTGAATCACAACATCCTAGACGTTCATCCTGTCGCTGTTATCAGCGCGTTCCATCAGAACGTGTGCAACCGCAGGATGTGGGAAGAGCTGGCGATGAACAGAATTAGGGACGTCACCGAGCTTTATGATTTGGCAGACAAATGTGCTCGGGATGAAAAGGGAGGAGGCTCCTCGGCGAAGACGTCGGTGTAGAAGTCGACTCCGAAGACGAAGACACCAATGTCTCAGCAAAGAAGGGTCGGTGGCAGAACAAGAAGCGTAAGGGCAAGACCGTGCTAGCCGTCGAAGGATCCGGCAACCCCGACATCGCCAAGAAGGGCAAGGTTGATGACCCTAGCAACGATGTTGTCGGGTGCGCCTCTTGCCACACCCTGGCGGCTGTCGGCAAGCAGTATTGCAAGATCCATCGCACCAAGGGCCACGGTCTCCAATACTGCTGGCAAGTTGAACAGCTTGCCGAGAAGGAGAAGACCGAGTACGAGAGGCGAGACAAGGAGAAGGTCCAGGACGGTGTCGAGGGGTCCGGCAAGAAGCGTGTTGGCCGAGGAGGCCGCCGCGGCAAGCCCAAGCAACAAAAAGACCGGCCAGCCTGTGGCTGCGACAAGCAAGAGGGAGATGATATGATGATATCGAAGAGGACGGCAAGTCCAGTGAGCATGAGTTTCAGAAGGCTACAAAGATAATGTGCATAGAAGGAGGAGCCTCGTCGCATTCCTCTCACCGCCAACTTAAATAGTGGGTGCACGAGGTTAATGCAGCGGAGCCCTCTATCGGTGCGCAGAGACCTCCAAAGTGGTCCAACACTCCTCTCATCTTCGACGCCGAGGACCACCCTGATTGCATAACTGTGGTCGGGTGCTTACCGTTGTTGGTCTCGCCAACAATTCGCAACCTCAAGGTGACGAAGATGTTAGTCGACAGGGGGGCCAGCCTGAACCTGATCTCTCCCTATGTCATTCAAAGGCTGAAAATTCCCGACGAAGATCTCAAGCCGACAAGTGCTTTCCAAGGGGTCAATTCGGGAAGGACTCAGCCAAAGCGCAAGGTCATGTTGTGTAACAGCCCAAGTGCTCCCCTTGCCATTTTGGTCATGTAACCTATGTAACCTATGTTGTCATGTGTTTGAATGATATGATGTTGCTCATTGCCATTCCATCTCATGCATCATGCATCATGCCATCTCATCATCATGTCATGCATAATATATTTTTTGTGGTGTGCTTCCATGTGTCAATTGTTGTGATGCTGTTAGTAGGACTTGGTGATGTGTGGATGTGTGCAAGTGTGGTTTACCACCCCCTCTCCTTCTTTTTCAAACATCTTCAAAACCCCTTTGAATCCTTATTATTTCCCATTGTGTTAAAATAACTTGTTAAATAATTCTGCTAAAAGTGTTCATGGTTTAGGGAATATTATTTTGAGTATATGGGTGTTGCTCTCTTTGGTGTTTGAGCTTTGGGCTCTTGGGGATTTGCAATAAATAGGGGCTGTTTATTTAAAATGTATTAATTTACTTGCCCTGAAAATCATCTTTGCAATTTTATTAAATAGGGCATATATCCTTCTGTGACAAAGTATTTTTGTTTTGACTAAAATCCTTTTCTTTTACTCTCGGCCTTTTTGTCTTGTTTTCTTTTATCTAAATAGGAAAACCCTGTTGTTTTATTTCTAAGAGAGAGAGACTGGGCAGTGGGCTGTCCTCCTTCTTAGCACGGCCCAGACCAACATCTAGCGGCGAACTGCCCCATCGCCCTCCTTTCCGTCAGGTTTAGTGGAAAAGCAGACAGAAGCGAGCACCGCCATGAACTTCAGCCGTCGAGCGTCGTCTCCCCCGGGCCTTTTAAACCCCCCTCGGGCATGCGTGCCCCTTCTCTAGGGTTCCACGCTTCTCCTCGCGTCGCCGCCATCGCATTTCTCCTCTTCCTCTCCATCTCCCCTCCCCCTTCTTCTTCTGTCAGGTAAGGATTCAGAGTGAGAGAGGTTCAAAGATCGTGGTCGCTGGTCCTCCTCGCCGTCGTTCCGTCCTGTTGCCGCATCATCATCGTCGGGCAAATGGTGTGCCGTTCCAAGGACGCTCCTGCGCCCCATTCCCAGTGCTAGGGCATGGAGAGGACCCCCTACAGCGTCGCGCCCTCGTCGCCGTCGGCTGCAAGCAGAGGTGCTTCGTCGCTGGACTTCTTTGCGTCTTCTTCCTCGTCGTTGCCCCCGCTTCCCCGCGTCCCCGAGCATCCCCTAGGTGATCTCTCCGTCACCGTAGCCTGCCTTGCTTCGTCGTCGTAGCTCCTCACGTCGCCGCCGGTAGTTCAAGGCATGGCCTTCAGGCCGTCGCCTCCGTCCCCCTCGTCGCGAGACGAGAAGGGGAACGGGTTCGCCTATCTCCCTGCTTTCTTCTTTGCCAGCCCACGCCACCGGAGAGCCCTGTAGTCGCCGGAATCGTCGCCACCATGCCTCTGTCCGCCGCTGTCTTTCTTCAGTTTCATCAGTGTGCGCCCGTGCGTGTTAGAAGAAGAGGTGCGAGATCCCCCTTTGGTCAGTAGTTCCCGTCTATCGCAGTGGCAATCGACTTGGGCCGACGGCCTCGTGGTCGTGGGATGGAATCCCCGGCTCGCCCCTTTTGGTTCTTATTTTTTTCATTGGCCGGTTGGTGTGTGTGTGTGGTGGATCCCGTGTGGCCACGGCCCGGATCTGGTGTGGCTGTGCAGTTGAGTGTGTGTGCTTGCGTGTGTGGTTGTTTGTGTTGGATCTGCTGTGGCAACAGATCCAGAGTGTGCATGTGTGTGGTCTGTATGTGTGGGTCTGGGTGTGGTGTTGTGTGTGTGACAAGTGGGTCTGGCCCCACTTCTCATACACTAGGGGGGCCTGGTGACTATGCTAGGAGGGTCCCCCTCCTATTAATTGTCTTCTTTTAGTTTTGTTTTCTGTTTATTAGTGTTTAATAGACTAGTTCTATTTCTGGTAATATTTCTAAAACTGGATATGTGCATATATGAACATGGGCATTTTAGGTAAGTTTTCACTTATAGGAATGAATGGTATTTTTTTAGCTAGTGTTGTGCCATGTTGCTCCATGTAAGTATATGAGTATGATACATGATTTTGGGGTAGAATCACCCAAGGAATCCATTGGTGCAACTTATTTTGTCATTTGAGCAAGTCTGACAAAATGTCATTTTGTCTCAAAGTGCCACTTTGTCATTTCAGTTATAATTAATCCATGCATGTTGTGATAATTGTGTCAACATGAAGTGGTAGCCTTTGATGAGTAGAATGACATGGTATTTTCTGTTGACATGATAAACTTGCATATAAGTGGGAACCATGCTCCAAAGTGGCTATTAAAATGTTGTTGTTTTCAACATACTAAATATTTTTAAGTGTGAGAATCTGTTATTATTTTTATGCCATGATGAGTGAGTGCTACCTAGTGATGTGTTGTGTTTTAGCTCAAGCTCAGTGCTAGTGTTTTGAAGTACATGTTGTCCTCTACCATCCAGTTAATTTTCATGCCATGAGGTGGTCCCTATCACCATTAGTTTCTATTGTCAACTTGCTATCAGCTTAACTTAGATTCCAGAAAACTATGATTTTCTCGAAGTCCCTAGAATATGTTTCATCATGCCATCTTGTGAGCATCATGCTTATGGATATGTGCTTCCTTTCCAGTTTGTGTAGTTGGATGATTTGATAAGCATGTCATGTAGTCTCTATGAATGCTTTGTTTGTGGTTGGAGACTTCTTGTAGCTCTAAATAATTGTTGTGGAAGTTGCCATGTTGCTGTTTTGCGGCAGATTGTTTGTTTTAGTGTTTTGTGCCTTGTGGGAGCTATGCTCCATGGAATTGTTTGTTCTTTGACTCTATTGTGGTTGGTTTTTCATTGCCTAACCAGTGGCTACCTTGACGTTTTAAAAACTTGTCACGGGCGGCACCATCTCTCTCTCATCTCAGTCCAAGTCCTCTAACACAGCCCACCTAGCCCACCTAACCCAACCCCACGACCAAAGTCGTCCGATTGCGATCGCACGGCTCGAATCGGTGCAAAATCCCCCTAACCTAGCCCCATTTCCTATTTAAACCCCCTCCACTTCCTAATTTGGACCTAACCCTAAACCTACCTCGATTCCCGTACCTCCTCTCTCCTCCTAGCCGCCAGCCTCCTCCCACCTCCTAGCGAGCCCGCCGAAGCCCATCTGGAGGCCCACCCGGGCCCGTAACCATGTCGCCAGCCTCTCCTCCCATGGCGCCCAAGGAGCCCCGACCTCCCTGTGGCTGCAATAGCCGCTCCCATGCGCTGCCGCCGACCAGCCCCTGATCGAGCAGCGCGCCGCCGCCCACCGTCGGAGCCTCCACTCGCCGGAGGCCGCCGCTGCAACCCCACCAGCGCTGTCGTTAAGTCATCCGCTGCCAGCCTTGGATGCCCGAGCTTGAGCTCGCCGTTGCCGTGGCCTCCATGGCCGCCCTCGTTCCGTCGTCGCCCGAATCTGGGAGATCCCGATCGGATCTGCTCGGTTGCCTCGCCGACCAGGCCTCTTGTGCGTCATTGGTGTGCCCCCATTGCCGTTGACCCACTGCCCGTGCCTCCTGCTCGCTTCCCTCGGGCGAGAGGGAGATGAGGAGGCTCCTCGCTCGCCCGCTAGCGCCTGCGCCTGTGTGGGCCATGGCCCACCAGCGCCTTCGGCCCAGCCGCCCGCGGTCGGCCTGCCCCAGCCTCTCCACCGATGGGCTTGGACCATGCTGAGCGCCCTTATCCCCCGCCCCGTGAGAAGCATAGCATGTTGCGCTTACTTGTTGTTGGCCGAGTATGTCCAGATTGGGCCCGATGATGTATTTCTAGATCTGTGAATTTCCTATTTAACAGGTCATGTCATAATTACAGAAAAATTGTAGTTTTTAAAATGTCAATATATAATTAACCGTGCACGGGATCAAAATGTTTTATACATGTAGAACCTGTAGAATTTTGTGTAGATTCATTATATGCCACATTCATCCATCTTTTAAAATCTTACTATTTCCACCACATTTTCTTTTCCCCTTGCCCTCAAATTTTTACCACACTCTCACATTGATGCATTTCACCTCCACTAACTTTTCATGGTCAAGATCAATGCTTACGTGGGGTAAAACTCCATTTTTACCCTTTGGACAGCAGTAAAACACCCCTCTCTCCCCTCCCCTCTTATTTTATCAACCTCCCAGGGCATCCAATGTTAGAGTTCCCTAGCCTAGATCTCCCTAGACCCCCTGGACACAAGTGGCCGCGCCCAAAACGCCAAAGGCATGCCATGTCATGCCATTTGGGCGCTCTGGAGCGCAATACAAGGCGCCGCCGCACTGTAGCAGGAGCATCCCTAGGCTCCCGACCACATTGGGATGGGGAAGCTTGTCCCCCTGGTCGGCTTCGACATCCGCAGCACGGTAGGAGGTCGGCCCCCTCTCCTTTCTCTCTCCTTCTCCCTCCTCCGCCCGTGCCCGACGCCTCCCGCTTCGGCCATTCCCTGTCCGAGCTGCAGGCCCCTCTCCGAGCTTGCCTCGCTCCCCCTCTCGCTTCCCAGCTCCCTGCTCCTCCCCCTCGAGCACCACACAAAGGCCCCGGGCCCCTCCCGTGGACACCAGAGCCTCTCCGGCAAACACCTGTGGGCTCGGTCGACGGTGAGCCCGGGTCCCCTATAAAAGGGCATCCGCGCATCCCGCTCTCCACTCCAGATCCCTCCTCTCCCTTCCAACCGCCCTCCAGGAGCCAGCTCAACCTCCCCATGCTCGAGCGCTCGGGATCGATTGTAGCACCGCCGCCTCGGGTCGTTGGCTCCCGCACGGTAGGGATCCCTCCAGCCTCCTTTCTCCCTAATCTAGAAAAGTGAGACCCATCTGATGCTATCCCCCCTATCCCCTACTCTTTTTGCAGCCTAGGATGGCCGTGACAGTCACTTCTCAATTCCCTTCGCCGCGGCCACCTCGCCGCCGGCGACCAACTCCGGTACCTCCCAATGCACAGAAACCTCCTAAAGCCATTCCTGCCTTCTCCTTCTGTCGTTGTGGACGGAGTTGCCGTCGATGAGCTCCTCTACGCTCAGTGCTGAGGTGGGAGATGGACCCGACAGGTGGGCCCCACCTGTCGGCCTCTCACCTCTCCCTCCCGCGGCTATCTCTCTCTAGCTACTGGGCCCCACCCGTCAGGTTTGAAACCTGACGCGCATGGGGCCACCAGCGCGCCTGGTGTCAGGACCCTGATCCTAAGTCATAAGAATCCAGCCTGTAACACATCACATCACTTTGCGTCCTCACGCACGGTAACCCCATGGCTGCATCCTTACCTTAGTCGGGACCATTTGTGCCTTTTGGCTCACGTATGTGAATATGTCACTAGCATTCAAACGACAAAGAAACTGGGCCGACATGACTAGTCATAGAACCCAAGTGGCACATCCGTAAAGAAACAGGCATACGTAACCCAACAATGCAGGTGTCGGCCTCAAGCATGTGTAGACGAGTCATACCGAGCTACAAGGACTCCATTATGTCGTGGGACATAAATGTCATCACTGCACATAGACGAGTCATAGCGGGCTACAGGGACTCCATTACACAGCGAGACATTTTCCGAAGGGACAGACACAACAACAAAGAAGGATACATGCCGGTCAATCAATGTGTCCGGAGCAGTAGGAAGCTACCAAGGCTCGATGGAAGCACAAAGAGGCAGTTTCGTGTAAAGAGTACTACTAAAGGCACATGACTAGGTGTCGGATCCCATACATACTGTTGCATGTCACACGTACGCACGACATGCCTGATATGCATAGATACAACTATGGCATCACAACATAACCATACAACAACACAACTTTTATTTAAGAGGCTCAAAAGCGCCTTGCATAATATGTTCTTCCAAGTAGGGGTCACATGACCCGACATTCAAGTCCTACAAGCAAGTTCATACAAACCAAGCAGAAGCATAAAGCTGTCTGAGTACAGACAGTTGAAAGGGTAAAAATGCACATGGCCTGACTATCTACAACCCGCCACAGGACATAAGGTCGTAGCTGGGACACCATCTATTCAGTGTCATTGACATCTAGATAGAACCCAGCTGATGGGTCCTGAGACTCATCTGCAACATTTATTAAGCAAACATGAGTACAAACGTACTCAGCAAGTCTTTAAAGTAGACCTAGACTATTCATGCTCATGTATCAACAAGGGGGGTGGTGGAGTTTATGCAGCAATGCCAGCTTTGACTCATGCCTAACCTATACTACACATTTTTAAATATTTGTTCAAATTTTAGATATCACACACGAGTCCACTAACACCACATCAATACACCACCATGGATTCACTTCCATCTCCTACGAGAGTGCCATCCACGATACTCACACTTGTCTTGAGATTTTTATGAGTATCCATTAAATTACCTATGAACAGCATAAGTTCTCCAAGTAGTCCATATTCGAGGACACGGCTATTCGAACAGATTCATACCCTGCAGGGGTGTACTTCACACATGCTCTCGCCACTTATCGCTATGTGCTCATAAAACTATACACCTTGGCAACCTTCAAGCGGAAGCCCAGCGAGGGAGTCGGCCATGACCGTCAATCACACACGACCTCTAGTCCAGGCTGTCGCCTATTTGAGACTGAACCCGCACGGAAGTCAGACCGAAGTTTCTGCTACGGCCCCAAACGATGTGCGTAGGGTTCCCAAGCCCACCATTCGGGTGACCCTTGCTACACCATGCCACTACCTACCGTGTCGTAACCTACCCCTAGGGTCAGCGCTACGCATGGCCTCCAGCATACTATAAACACCAGAAACTATTTGCAACTCCTGGACCAAGGACTAAGCGATTGATAAGTCGAGTTGAGTCATATTTCAAGGCCCAGCATGTGGTAGTAACTAGCCTTGGATCACAAACACGGAACTCAGTTCCTAAGAACGGTCCCAATGAGACAACCCGCTATGTACTCCTACATAGCCCCTCATCGCTACCTTTACCAAAACGTGTTCATCATTAAGCTTATCACCTCAGAACAACACTGTTTCATTCCAGTTCATCACCCAGATGAATCAGACCTGACACAACCCTAAGCATAGCAAGCATAGTAGGCAAAGTAGGTAAAGCACAACATGGCTCAAGCATCTACCAATTATGCTAGGTTGCAAGGCTTAGCTATTTACTGTGACGATGATAGGTCATGCAAAGGAATGGGTTCATCTACCGCATATGACAAACAAGTGAATGTTTGTCCTAATGCAATAAACAAGAGCAGGAGCGAGAGAATGGGATGTTATCGGAATGATCAATGGGGTTGCTTGCCCTGCTGGGAAGCGGGAAGGTATTCTCCTTCATTGGAATACTCGGGGGTATGCTCAGAAGCAGGGCCTACCGCAATGCAGATAAGTAACAATCAATACACGGCAAGTGCAACAATATGATGCATGATCATGACATGGCAGCATGTATGGATGAGCTAATGCAACTACTATCGAAGTTACATGAAGTAATTTTGAATATAGGTTCAAAATCATTCTCCATTTCATATTCCATATGTTAACCTATTAGTAAATGTCAATGTTCATCTACATAGGTTGCTCTAACATGCATGATAAAAACACCATTGGATTCATTGGATTTTTCTGATAAATTTTCATATATAAATTATTTCAATATGAGTTATAGATTAATTTATATGAATTTTTTAAGTTTAAATAGTTTCTGGAATTAATTTAATTCAGGAAATTCTTTATTGCATCAGCATGACATCATCATGACGTCAGCTGGTCAATAGACCGTTGACAGGTCAAACCTGACCAGTGGGGTCCACTAGTTAGTGACCCAGCCTCTAACAGAAATTATTTAGAACACTAATTACTAATTAATTAGAATAGGGCCCACTATCAATGGGTCATTAGCTTAATTAAATTAATAAATTAGTTATTTTAAACTAATCCGAATTAACCCTGACCCGAGCCCACTTGCCAGTGACCCAAAGGTCAAACCCCCATGGTCAACACCGGCCAGACTCACCGGCGTTGAGCCGCCGGTGACTCCGGAGACGGTGGAGGGGTCGGGTTTCCTCCTCCGGCGACCATTTCATCGACGAAAGGCACCAGGCGAGCCTAGGCTCACGCGCACGTCCATCTCGACACCTCTAAGAGGCTGAGACGGCCGGGATCAACGCTGGAAACGAGCTCGGCGGCTGCCGGAGCTCGGGCGAGCACGGGCTACTCGAACTAAGGTGCAACATGGCTAGAGCTTGGCACCTACGGACTCTACAGGGCCCCATGAGCTCGATGGTGGCCTCGGAAGGACCAACCAATCACCAGAACAATGCCGGCGACGAGCTCGTGCGGCGGGGCATTTCCGGCATCGACAGAACTGGGGCCTACAGAGGGGGAAACAGACGAGGAAGAGAGGGGAAAGGACCGAGGGCTCACTGCGGGCTCGAAGCCGATGAGAGCATGCTTGGGAGGGCTCGGAGGCAATGGATCGATGTCGCCGGAGCTCGGGTCCGAGGAGGAAGAAGGGGTTGAGGACGTCGCTCCAGGGCCTCTGGCGGCGCGTGGCTCGGTGCAGAGGTTGGGGACGATGAGGCGGAGCTTCTGGCGGGACCAGCGGGCGCGGGAGCGGCTGCAACTATGGCGGCAAGCGAGCGGGGCCGTCAGCCATGGCGGAGTAGAGGAGAGGGAAGAGACAGGGGGAGAATGAGCGAGAGAGAGCGCGATGGGGACGGCAGCGCGTCCTCATCCGCTCGCCAGCGCGACGGGGGGATGGAGGCACGCAGGGAGCTGCGTGGCAGCTCCAGCGCGAGCGCACGGCGAGCACACGCTCGTCCTCCTTGCCGCCAGGAGGACGACGACAGTGATGGGCCAGATGGGCTGGCCTAGGTGGGCTTCCTCCTTTTTTAAATTTCCAGTTTATGTTTTCTTTTCTGACATTTGTTTTATCTTTTTTTAGGCACAAATGCCAGGCACAAAATATCCCAAATATTTAATATAGCTTAGTTTGAATATTTCAAACCTCTATAAAAAGTTTCAGAATATTTTGAATACTAAATTAATTATATTGCTTTATTTGGCATTTTCAACAGCTTTAATATTTGTTTTTGAAATGCTTTAGAGATTCAAATTTTTAGAATGACCCCTGATATATTTGTGTCCACATTTATCAGACATAGGGGACATTTTTATGGGCATTTTGGATTTGTTGGTTTTTCACAAACATTGAACTGGTTTGATTCAAGTGAGGTGTTTGGGTTTTTTGTTAATCCCCATTTCAAGTTGATGCAAGAATGGAAACATGATGCACACACATGCTGACCCAAGTAAGCTAACTAGGGATGTGAAAACTCACGCCCACTCAAAAGAATCTTGTCCCGAGATTTGGAAGTCGTCGAAAAGAGCGTGGGGTACTCTAGTCGAAGACGATCCTCTCTTTCCCATGTGGCTTCCATCTCAGAATGGTGTGACCATTGAACCTTCAGAAACTTGATGTTCTGACGCCGAGTGGTATGCTCAGCCTGATCAAGAAAACGAAGAGGGTATTCTCGATATGTAAGGTTATCTTGGAGATCAAGCGCTTCGTGGTCTACTTCGCGGACAGGGTCCGCGAAGCAGCGCCTGAGTTGCAAGACGTGGAATACATCATGAACCTTGGAAAGATGCGGCCGAAGTTCCAATTGGTAGGCAACCTCTCCTCGTTTAGCAAGAATGTGAAAAGTTCCAATGTAACGAGGATCCAACTTGCCCTTGATACCGAATCGATGGGTGCCCTTCAGAGGTGTAACCCGAAGATAAGCCTTCTCGTCAACTTCATAGGTCACAGCCTTATGATGGCAATCATATTGGCTCTTTTGATGAGATTGGGCTGTTTTCAACTTTTCACGAATAATGCGAACTTGCTCCTCTGCATCCTAGATCATATCTGGGCCAAAGAGTTGCCTCTCTCCGGTTTCTGTCCAGTTAAGAGGTGTTCGACACCTTCGTCCATAGAGAACTTCAAAAGGGGCTTTTCCCAAGCTTGATTGATAACTATCGTTATAAGCAAATTCGGCAAATGGAAGACATTTTTCCCAATTCATACTAAAGGATATAACACAAGCTCGGAGCATGTCTTCAAGGATTTGATTGACTCGCTCAACCTGACCACTTGACTACGGATGGAAAGCAGTGCTAAAGGAAAGATGAGTCCCCATAGCGGTTTGGAAACTTTCCCAAAATCGGGAAGTAAAGATACTTCCACAGTCCGAGTTAATCTCCAAAGGCACACCATGAAGAGAAACTATTCGAGAAACATATAACTCCGCTAGTTGGCTAGCAATTATACTCTCCCAAACAGGAAGAAAATGATCCACTTTGGAAAGACGGTCTATGACCACAAAGATAGCATTATTCCCTCTCTTAGTCCTGGGAAATCCGGTGATGAAATCCATACTGACCTTATCCCATTTCCATTCAGAAATAGCTAAGGGTTGAAGGGTGCCAGCAGGCCTTTGATGTTCTTCCTTAACGCGACGACAGCCGTCGCAGTTGGCAATGAACTGAGCAATTTCTCTCTTCATCCTAGTCCACCAGAACCTCTAGCTTAGGTCCTGATACATCTTGGTACTACCAGGATAAATTGTGAGAGGATAATCATGAGCCTCCTTAAGGATCAACTACTGAAGATGTTGGTTCTTGGGAACCACCAAACGGTTCTGAAAGAACACCACACCTTGATCATCGATAGACAAATCCTTAGCGATACCGCTAACGCCGTTCTCTTTGATCCGAGAAATACCCTATCACGCTTTTGGCCAGCTATAATTTGATCCTTAAGAGTAGGTTTCGCCACGAGGTTGGAAAGGAATCCTTGAGGAACAATGTGGAGGTTCAACTTCTGAAATTCCTCATAGAGAAGGGGTTGACCTTGTTGTAACATCAGGTTGTTAAAATAAGACTTACGACTTAGTGCATCAGCCATGACATTGGCTTTCCCCGAGGTGTAAGTTATCCCTAAGTCGTAATCTGTAATCAACTCAACCCACCGTCTTTCCCTGAGATTCAAATCCGGCTGGGTGAAAATATATTTTAGACTTTGGTGATAAGTGTAAATTTCGCAACGATTACCCAGAAGGTAATGTCGCCAAGTTTTTAGTGCATGGACTATAGCTGCAAGCTCAAGATCATGTGTTGGATAATTATCCTCATGTGGACGCAACTATCGAGATGCGTAAGAAATCACATGACGATCTTGCATGAGAATGCAACCTAATCCTTATCGCGAGGCGTCGCAATATATAACAAAGTCCTTAGAGAAGTCTGGTGGCACCAAAACAGGAGCATAGGTCAGGCGTCTTCTCAGCTCCTGAAAACTGTGCTTGCATTGTGGGGTCCACTCGAACTTTTTATCTTTCTTGAGGAGTTTAGTCAAAGGTTTCACAACCTTGGAGAAGTTCTCGACAAAGCGGCGACAATAGCTCGCTAGGCCAAGGAAACTCCAAACTTGCTTAACTCATTCAGGTTGAGTACAACCAAGGACGGCCTGAACTCTCTCAGGATTGACAGCAATACCTTTACCAGAGATCACGTGGCCTAGATAGGTCACTTATGGTAACCAAAATTCACACTTGGAGAATTTGGCATACAGACGATGCTCTCGAAGTTTCATCAATACCAGCCTTAGATGCTCGGCATGTTCCTATTCGTTCTTTGAGTAAATGAGTATATCGTCAAGGTAAACCACGATGAATTTATCTAGATATTCCATGAAGATTGAATTCATCAAGCAAGAGAAGGTGGCTGGGGCATTGGTTAAACCGAAGGACATGACGTGTACTCGTATTGGCCATAACGAGTAACAAAAGCCGTTTTTGGAATGTCCCCGTTTATAATTCTGATTTGATGGTATCCCAACCTCAAATCCATCTTGGAAAAGACAGAGGATCCAGCGAGTCGATCATACAAATCGTTGATCTTGGGGAGCGGATACTTGTTCTTTATGGTGACCAGATTCATTGGCCGATAATCCACAACCATCCGATCCGATCCATCCTTCTTCTTGACGAAGAGAACAGGGCAAGCCCAAGGAGATGAACTAGGATGAATGGAACCTTTCTTCAAAGCCTCATAGAGTTGTTTCTTAAGTTCAGCTAGTTCTAAGGGTGCCATCTTATAGGGTCTTCTGGCTATTGGGACAGTCCTTGGAATGAGCTCTATCACAAACTCTACATCCCTGACAAGTGGAATTCCTGGCAGTTCTTTTGGAAAGACATCCAGAAAGTCTCGGACTACCGGAATATCTTCTAATTCTGGAAGAGGGCTAGCATTGAGACAATAGAGTTGGCGCTTTACTGCTCGAGTGGAGACATTAACTATCTCACCTGATGGATGTGTAAGCTGAACATTCCTAGTATGAGTATAAATCTTAGCATAGTGGGCTTTCATCCAATCCATGCCTAAGATGATACTGATGTCCGAAGACTTGAGGGCTATCAAATATGCAAGAAATACTAGCCTATCCACAAGAATCTCATTGTCATGGCTCACTCTAGAAGTTTGCCATTTTGAACCAGGAGTCTGAACTACTAAAGGACAAGGCATATCACAAAAAGACATGTTATGCAACTGTGCATAACTTTCTGAGATGAATGAATGAGATGCTCCAGTATCAAACAAAACAGATGTTGGATGAATATTGATGAGGAGCGTACCTAGGATAACATCAAGATCCTTAAGGGCTTCTTCAGCAGAAACATAATTCACTCGACCATGAGAAGGAGCTGGCTTCACATAGAAAGCTTTTCCCGGCTTCCCACGTCCAGCCGGCTTGGCATTGTTCTGAGGACACTCACAGGAGTAGTGTCCTGGTTCTCCACACTTGTAGCAGACAACAATAGCACGGGGAGCAGCATTAGCAGGGGGACCTCCAAATGTCCTGGCTGGAGGGTTGGGCTGAGCTGGGCGAGGCGCCTGGAAGGATGGCCTTGCGGTGTACCTTGGCGGCAGAGCTGTGTTGGGCACCCACACCCGACGTTTGTTGGGACCTAAGCTAGATGCGAGCTGAAGTCACGGGGGTGCTTCTTAGTTGACTCGTAATCAATTTGTCCTATTTTAGCATTGATAGCCTTGTTGACGAGAGCCTGGAAGGTTATGCACACATGCAGGCGCTGATCTCGATGGAGCTCTGTATTAAGTCCCTTGCGGAACCTAGCCTGTTTCTTGGCATCGGTTGACACTTCCTCCGGAGCATAACGAGCAAGATTGCCGAACTCACGACTATAAGCATCCACCGTCAGTTTGCCCTAGGTGAAAGCACATAACTCCACTCTCTTGCGATCCATCAGCCCTTCCAGGATGTGATGGGTACGGAATGCCTCACTGAAATCTGCCCAAGTTGCCGTGGGGCCTGCGGGACACATGGCTTCATAATTTTCCCACCACAGATTGGCGGGTCCTTCCAGGAAGTATGCAGCAAAAGTAACCTTGTTGTCCTCGGATACATTGGCAGCTCGGATTTTGTAGGACATACTAGTCAGCTAGTCATCAGCATCGAGCGGGTCGACCGAATGATGAAACTTAGGTGGGCACAACTTGACGGAGTCATTGAGGGACACACCATCATTACGCTCATTGCGGGGAGGACGTGTTGTGTTCTGCTCCATATGTTCCAACAGCCTATTGGTCTCCCTTTTATTCCGCTCAGCTTCGAGCATCACTTCTGCCAGAGAGGGCGCCTGCGGCAGGTTCTCTTGTCTTGGCTGGCTTCCCTCGTCCTGCTCAAAGGCAGGCACGGGGTTATTCCTAGTTGACACCATCTTGGGAAAACAAAACCACAGCTTAGACAAGGAAGACAACAACTCTAAGACATAAGATGAGGAATGTACTGAACAACATGGCATGCAAGGGTAAACACCCGATCAACATGGTAAAACAAACCGCCATATGAACACCATGATTCATACACACCATGACATAGTTCAGTACAAGCCCAAGTTGAGGTACAACCTACGGAAGGATGATACAACTCATCAGAGAAATTACAAGCTTCCTATACATTATCTATCTACACCTCCGGAACTCAACTCTCAACCTTAGTCATATCCCACAAGACACGCAGGACTGTGGCGATACAACTACTACAATACTAGAACTAACATCCACGTACTCAAGCATCGCCATAGAATGCCTCATATAGGTTACCCCCGTGACCCGGGAGCTGAACCTGAGGATCTGGAAACACCCTGGCCTGCGATCCCTGGAAACCGTAAGGACACGGATGTGGCCTCGGTCCCCTCGCTAGCGGTAGCAATGGTCCTCGAAAAGGAGTGATGCCTCCAACATCGGGCCAATCTACATGAGATGGCAGATGAGTCCGTGATGGGTTCAACATCTCCAAATCTCCATAGCCTGTCTACACGACAGGTGCTAGTTGTGTCAGGGCTGTGCAAAGACGTGCACGGGTAGCATATAGCTCCATGCATAGGGCACGTGCATCACGATCCCTGTTCTCCAACATCTGAGCAGTCACCTGCCGCCTAGGGTCCTCATGAGAATGATCATAATAGGCTGCACTAAGATAACTATCCTCTCCTCCTAGAGAAGCAGGAACATAACAGAACTATGTGTTCTGAAGCAGACCATGGTGAAACCTCATGATTGTCAGCATGGTATAGGCGGCCTCCTGAACTGCCATGTCTATGGTGACACTAACCCATAAGTCTAGTGAAGCGGCTCTGCAGCTCCAGGATATGATGGATATATCCTAACAGTACACAGGTACTGGCTCTGGTTGAAATCTCGATACTGCTCCTCCACTGTGTACTCTGGGTATCAACGGTAACCATCCTCCATCATAACTCTAACCAACATGGCCGTGTGACCTGGTACATCCATGCACCTAGTCAGACGGACCACCTGAGAGAAGGATGAGGGGGCATCTGACACAGAGAATGATTCAAAGACATTAGAGATCCTAGCATAAATTGGATAGCATAACGGCTGTAATTGCTCAAAAAAGATTTTGAGACAACTGCAAAGATTGGATAGCATAACCATTCAGCTTTCTAGACTCAAGTTTCTAATCCAACTGATTGTCACACCAGAAAATAATCTAGAACCGTAGTTCTCTTGCAAACAAGCTAGCTAATAGTCCATGGTTAGTAACTCGTCATCCTAAGCAATAGATGAGTAGCCTAGTTCCTAAGCCCGAAGAAAAGATGAGGGTGACTCAGAATAGAATAACTTGGGAAGAGCAGTAAAAGAGCCTTACGTTCCCTTCCACAATCAATTCCCTTACTTATCTATAGTGTTTCTAGACTCAACTTCGACCGGTTTGGCTTGGTAGTCCTACAGTCAGTCAGGCTCTAATACCAACGTTGTCGGGACCCCGATCCTAAGTCATAAGAATCCAGCCTGTAACACATCACATCACTTTCCGGCCTCACGCACGGTAACCCCACGGTTGCAGCCTTACCTTAGCCGGGACCATTTGCGCCTTTTGGCTCACTTATGTGAATATGTCTCTAGCATTCAAACGACCAAGAACCCGGGCTGACATGACTAGTCATAGAACCCAAGTGGCACATCCATACGGAAACAGGCATACATAACCCAGCAATGCAGGTGTCGGCCTCAAGCGTGTGTAGACGAGTCATAGCAAGCTACAAGGACTCCATTACGTCATGGGACATAAATGTCATCACTGCACGTAGACGAGTCGTAGCAGGCTATAGGGACTCCATTACACTGCGAGACATTTCCCCAAAGTGAAAGACACAGGAGCAAAGAAGGATACATGCCGGTCAATTAATGTGTCCGGAGCAGTAGCAAGCTACCAAGGCTCGGTGGAAGCACAAAGAGGCAGTTTCCCATAAAGAGTACTACTAAAGGCACATGAGTAGGTGTCGGATCCCATACATACCGTTGCACGTTACACGTATGCACGACATGCATGATATGCATATAGACAACTATGGCATCACAACATAACCATACAACAACACAACTTTTATTTTAAGAGGCTCAGAAGATCCTTGCATAATATGTTCTTACAGGTAGGGGTTACATGACCCGACACTCAAGTCATACAAGCAAGTTCATACAAACCAAGCGGATGCATAAAGCTGCATGAGTACAGATAGTTGAAAGGGTAAAAAGGCACATGACCTGACTATCTACAGCCCGGCACAGGGCATAAGGTCGTAGATGGGACACCAGCTATTCAGCGTCGTCGACATCTAGATAGAACCCACCTAATGGGTCTTGAGTCTCATCTGCAACATTTATTAAGCAAACATGAGTACAAACGTACTCAACAAGTTTTTAAAGCAGACCTAGACTATTCATGCTCATGTATCAACAAGGGGAGTGGTGGAGTTTATGCAGCAATGCCAGCTTTGACTCATGGCTAACCTATACTGCACATTTTTAAATATTTGTTCAAATTCTAGATATCGCACACGAGTCCACTAACTCCACATCAATACACCACCATGGATTCACTTCCGTCTCCTACGAGAGTGCCATCCACGGTACTCACACTTGTCTTGAGATTTTTATGAGTATCCATTAAATTATCTATGAACAGCATAGGTTCTCCAAGTAGTCCATATCCGAGGACGTGGCTATTCGAACAGATTCATACCCTGTAGGGGTGTACTTCTTCACACACGCTCTTGCGACTAATCGCTGTGTGCTCATAAAACCATGCTCCTCGACAACCTTCAAGCGAAAGCCCAGCAAGGGAGTCAGCCACGACCATCAATCACACAAGACCTCTAGTCCAGGCTATCGCCTATTTGAGACTGAAACCGCATGGAAGTCCGGCCGAAGTTTCCGCTACGACCCGAAACAATGTGCATAGGGTTCGCAAGCTCACCATTCGGGTGACCCTTGGTACACCGTGCCACTGCCTACCGCGTTGTAAGCCACCCCTAGGGTCAGTGCTACGCACGGCCTCTAGCATACTATAAACACCATAAACTACTTGCAACTCGTGGACGAAGGACTAAACGATTGATAAGTCGAGCGGGGTCCTATTTTAGGGCCCAGCATGTGGTAGTAACTAGCCTTGGATCACAAACACAGAACTCAGTTCCTAAGAACGGTCCCAATGAGATAACTCGCTATGTACTCCTACATAGCCTCTCATCGCTACCTTTATGAAAACGGTTTCATCATTATGCTTATCACATCAGAACAACACTGTTTCATTCTAGTTCATCACCCAGATGGATCAGACCTAACACAACCCTAAGCATAGCAAGCATAGCAGGCAAAGTAGGTAAAGCACAACATGGCTCAAGCATCTACCAAGCATGCTAGGTTGCAAGGTTTAGCTATTTACTGTGACAATGACAGCTCATGCAAAGGAATGGGTTCATCTACCGCATATGACCAACAAGTGAACGTTTGTCCTAATGCAATAAACAAGAGCAAGAGCAAGAGAATGGGATGTTATCGAAATGATCAATGGGGTTGCTCGCCTTGTTGGGAAGCAGGAAGGTATTCTCCTTCGTTGGAATACTCGGGGTATCCTCAGAAGCAGGGCCTACCGCAATGCAGATAAGTAACAATCAATACACGGCAAGTGCAGCAATATGATGCATGATCATGACATGGCAGTATGTATGGATGAGCTAATGCAACTATTATCCAAGTTAAATGAAGTAATTTTTAATATATGTTCAAAATCGTTCTCCATTTCATATTCCATATGTTAACCTATTAGTAAATGTCAATGTTCATGTACATAGGTTCCTCTAACATGCATGATAACAGCACCATTGGATTCATTGGATTTTTCTTATAAATTTTCATATATAAATTATTTCAATCTGAGTTATAGATTACTTTATATGAATTTTCAAAGTTTTAAGTAGTTTCTGGAATTAATTTAATTCAGGAAATTCTTTATTGCATCAGCATGACATCATCATGACGTCAGTTGGTCAACAGACCGTTGACAGGTCAAACCTGACCAGTGGGGTCCACTGCTTAGTGACCCAGCCTCTAACAGAAATTATTTAAAACACTAATTACTAATTAATTAGAATAGGGCCCACTATTAGTGGGTCATTAGCTTAATTAAATTAATTAATTAGTTCTTTTAAACTAATCCTAATTAACCCTGACCCGGCCCCACTTGCCAGTGACCCAGGGTCAAACCCCCGTGGTCAATACCGGCCAGACTCACCGGCGTTGAGCCGCCGGTGACCCCAGAGATGACGGAGGGGTCAGGTTTCCTCCTCTGGCGACCATTTCGCCGGCGTAAGGCACTAGGCGAGCCTAGGCTCATGCACGCGTCCATCCCGGCACCTCTCAGAGGCTGAGACGCCCGGGATCACCGGCGAGCTCGGCGGTTGTCGGAGCTCGGGCGAGCACGGGCTACTCGAACTAAGGCATAACATGGCCGGAGCTTGGCACCTACGGACTCTACGCGGCCCCACAAGCTCGATGGTGGCCTCGGAAGGACAAACCAATCACCGGCACAACGCCAGCGACGAGCTCGTGCGGCGGGGCATTTCAGGCATCGCTGGAACTGGGGCCTATAGAGGGGGAAACGACCGGGGAAGAGAGGGGAAAGGACCGGGGGCTCACTGCGGGTTCAGAGCTGACGAGAGGTTTCTTGGGGAAGGCTCGGAGGCGACGAATCGACGACGGCGGAGCTCGGGTCTGAGGAGGAAGAAGGGGTCGAGGACATCCCTTCGGGGCCTCTCGCGGCATGTGGCTCGGTGTAGAGGTCGGGGACGACGAGGCCGAGCTTCTGGTGGGCTTAGGAAGGCGCAGGAGCGGCTGCAACTACGACGGCGAGTGAGCAGGGCCGTTGGCCATGGCGGAGCAGAGGAGAGGGAAGAGACGGGGGGAGAATGAGCGAGAGAGAGAGAGACATGGGGACGGCTGCGCGTCTTCATCTGCTCGCCAACGCGACGGGGGGATGCAGGCGCGCAAGGAGCTGCGTGGTCGCTCCGGCGTGAGCGCACGGCGGGAACATGCTCGTCCTCCTTGCCGCCAGGAGGACGACGACGGTGCTGGGCCAGATGGGCTGGCCTAGGTGGGCTTCCTCCTTTTTTAAATTTCCAGTTTCTGTTTTCTTTTTTGACATTTGTTTTATCTTTTTTTTATTTAGGCACAAAATATCCCAAATATTTAATATAGCTTAGTTTGAATATTTCAAACCTCTATAAAAAGTTTCAAAATATTTTGAATACTAAATTAATTATATTGCTTTATTTGGCATTTTCAACAACTTTAATATTTATATTTTAAATGCTTTAGAGATTCAAATATTTAGAATGACCCCTGGTATATTTATGTCCACATTTACCAGACATATGGGACATTTTTATGGGCATTTTGGATTTGTTGGTTTTTCACAAACATTGAATTGGTTTGATTCAAGTGAGGTGTTTGGGGTTTCTGTTAATCCCCATTTCAAGTTGATGCAAGAAATGAAACATGATGCACACACATGCTGACCCAAGTAAGCTAACTAGGGATGTGAGACCTGGCCTGGCTAGCCACTAGGCAGGCCCAGCAGCTGGCTGGCTCTGGCCCAGGGCACACGACCCTTTTTCTTTTTCTTTTTGTGTTTTTTTTTCCAAAAATCCCTCAGATCTAAATAAAAATCCCATGACAAATATTTTTCCACCATAAATCTTGGAATATTCTACAGAATTTAATAGTGCCATTTTCATAATTTGTTAAAAACATATTTCCTAGTGTTTTATTTTAAAACCTGTTTTAGGCATTTTTAGCCTATATTATAATTAGTTTTACAAACCTTTTTCTCCCCAAAACCTTAGACAAATATTCTTAGTATAGTTTTTAGTATTTATCAGAGTACGGTAGCATTTTATTAGTGGATTTTTGTGCTCTATTTTTGTGTGCTGCTTATTATTATCGTTATTTATCACGACGACAGATTGCATTGTTGACGAGGGAGTTGGACCCGAAGACTTTGAAGACCCCGAAGACTTTGTTGAGCCAGGCAAGCATCCCATTGACCATGTTAAGAAACTTTTTCATGCATGACATATAGCACTTGTTGTTTCGATTATTTGATCATGATGTGGTGTTCCCCCCTCCGGTGGGATGCCTCCGATACTCTACCGGTTATACTTGCATCGTGCATGACCCTATCATTCTTATGAGGGTTGTGCGGGTGGGAGTAGTTAGGTTGCTAATAGATGCTACGCAAGTGGGATCGGGATTATGCATGGAGATGGAACAAAGAAGTGATTTCAAAAACCTTTCAAAACTCCGTTGGGTGCCACTAATGCCCGAGGGAGATGATGATGAGTTGGGTAACCACTTGAGAAAGAAGTGGTGTACCGGAACAAGTTGAGGGTGTGTTTTCGAAAATGGAGAGTTTTAAGATTTCTTGACCGTCCCAACCTTACATGCACAACCACGATACCCCTTATGGGACGGGGCTGTGTTGATTACTCTGGTGGGTACTAGCAAGGAGACTGCATTACTAGTGGCGGGAGTGGCATGGTCACTCTCGATAACGGGTCGTGCCGGTATGGATGATCATGCGCTGTCTTCACAAGCATCGGGTACACCGTTGGTCCCTGCATGGATGTTACGTGTGATGTACATCATGTGGGTTGTGTACCAATCGAGTGGACTCTTTTTTTAGTATCTCCAAGGGAAAGGCATTGTTCGGGTGCTTACCTCGGGTAAGTTAAATACCGCAAGTCATGGATGACACGAAGGTTCCCCGAGTCTTGTGGGTAAAGTGTGCAACCTCTACAGAGTGTAAAACTATTAGAATAGCCGTGTCCATGGTCATGGACAGTTGGAGGTCCTGCTTAAACTGTGTCCGATGTTTTTCATAAACTTGGTGTGCGTGTGTCGATTTCATAGAGATGATACTTGAGATAAGTCAGATGGCTTGACTTGATGACTGAACATGAGATGTTCAACCCCCTGGTTATGACGATATCTGGAACTTGTTCATACGGATATGGGCCAACTGTTGATGCACGCTTACATAAGTTGATCATGTCATTGCATACAAAATTATCTTTCTGCAAACTACCTACTTAGTGCTTTGTCATGCATTGTTATACCTTGTTCCACAACTTGGGTTGCTTGCGAGTACATTCAAAGTACTCATTGGCTTGCCACTGGTTATTTGATTGGATAGGCATGGAAGAAAAGCAGTATGGTGAAGAGTTCGTTGGTGACGAACATGCGAACTAGGACGCTTCCCAGTAAGAATGTCTGTAGGTTTAAGGCAGATGGCATGGGTTCATGCTTTCGACCAAGATTTCCGTGGTTTGTTATGTTAAGGTGTTTGGCCCTTGCGGCCCGATCTATGTAAGACTTGACCTCCATGGTCTTTATTTGTGTAAGATGGTATGTAAGGATGTAAGACACTTGTTATTCAGCTTCTGTGTGTTCATTGAACATTGATCTCTGGGGTCACTGCACACATGCAGTCGGTGATCACGACTTATGAGTCGGGGTCCTCACACTCAGCGATGACATCCACCCTGCGGGGCGGGTGGTTGTGGCCTTCCTGCACCAGAACGAAAACCTTTGGGGTGCTTTGGGAACCCGCGTATATCCTTGCCCCCTTTGCACCAAAGGGGAAACTACACCGCTTGGCGTGCTGGCGCCCGCCTGTCCTTCCTTTCGTCACCCTTGACTCGCGAGGCCAAGCCTTGCATAGATATCTCCGCCGCTTTTGGAGGGGGCCTGAGGAGGCCCGTCCTTCGTCGATCTCAACGTTGTTGCTCCTCGCGAGGCTAGGGCCCTCATGAGGGCCTTATCTTGAGTGAGACCACGCCTGGCCGCATTCGGTCGATGAAGTGAGCCAAGCCCTGGGCTGCAGGTAGGCAGGTCTGGGTACCCCCATTCCCAGAACACCAATAGTAGGTAGTAGAAACACCTCAAAGTTATTCTTTCCGATCAGTCGTTTGACCTATTCCTATAAGTGTCACAAATAGCTCTAGAGTTCGTACTGAAATAACACCAATGATACATATCAATCCACCCTAATGTCACCTAGATATTCCAATGTCGCCTCAAGTATCCATGGGTAAATTATATGACATGCATCAAACAATTTCAGATGTATCATATTCAATCCAACACAAAGAACTTCAAGGAGCACCCCAATATTTGTAACGGCGAACGTGGTATGAAAACGTGCAATCAACTCCTATGCATAGATCCCCAAGGTCACCGAAATCCGCAAGTTTATGCCATAACATATATCAAGTGAATCACTTCAATACCCATGTCGGCGTTCTAGGATCGGGGGTACCCAGACCTGCCTACCTGTGGCCCAACACGTGGCCCACTAGAATGACCCGGTATAACCCAGCAACAAGCCCCTCAAGTCAACGCTCTCGCAAGAGACCCTACCTCGCGAGGACAACGCCAAGACCTCTAGAGGAGCGACATCCCCCAGGCTGCCTCCCGAGGAGCAGAGATTCCTACATAGGTACCCAGCCTCGTGAGGTCGTAATGATGTGGGCTCTGATGGGTGAGTCAGGTGGGCACTAGTGGGCACGGAGGGGGGATAGTTTCCTCTTTGTTGCCAAGGAGGCAAGGACATACACGGGTTCCCAAGGAATCCCACAAAGGTTTTTGTTCCAGTGCAACAAGGCCGAGACCATGAGCTTGGCAGGACGGATGTCATCGCCGAGCCCACCATTACATCACGCCTGGAAGCTTTGTACGCGAAGACCACCTTTAGTCAGGATAGGACGTACCTCTTGTCCCCTTTCAAATTTGGCCATTGTGGGATCCCTTCCCGCCCGTGCAATAAGGGAAGAGGACTGTGGTCACTATAAGTAGGGACTAGCTCCCATTCTAGAAGGGAGGTTAGATCGGATATGGTTCATCTCACCCAAGAGACCTCGAGAGGTTGCTCAGCAACTGTACTAGTTCGTCCTTACCCTCCTTGTGAGGCCAGTCCACCCCAAGCAGGAGTAGGGTTTTACACCGCAAGGTAGCCCAAACCTAGGTAAATCCTTGTGTCAATCTTCTTCTTGTTTGCATGCACTCGTTAGGCTAGGCAGTAGGGTGACAAGCTTGGGACTTCGAGCCGGTTGAGATCTTCGCACACGCCTTAGTGTTCGAACCTAGATGGGTTTTGCGGAGCCCCGATTCCGACATTTGGTGCATGAGGTAGGGGCGTCTCGTAATCTTCCTCTGGTTCCACCCATCTCTGCTCCATCGTTCCTATGGTTGATGCCCTCCGAGTTCGTGCCGAGCGTCGGGCCGCTCACGTCACCCAGACGGCGCTAGTGGGTCGCGGCGTCCCGCGCCGCTCCATTCCTCCAGCAGCCAACACTGCTACTAGCCTAGCTTCTCAAGAGCAGCAGGACTCGTCGCTGTCACCCTCCGTGCAGCGCGATGGCTACACCACTACTCTGTCTCCTATTCCTGCCATGACATCCTCCTCCCACACCTGCCGCGGACCGGTGAACGCACACATTGCTCTACTCATGGCACGCGAGCTGATGTGTTAGCGCCCTGCCAACGACCGCTACGAAGACTGGCTTGGCCGCATCACCGAGATCGTCGATGTCGCCGGCAAAGCTCCGGCGCCCTCCCACTCGCTTCGTCCTCAGCCATTCTAGGTGGCCCGCGATGCGCCTCCTCCTCCATCCCTGCAAAGCGCCAACCTCGAGCCCATTCGCAAAGCACGCCCCCACGACCTGGCACGTGTGGCACCGACGCACGCACGGGACGAGGCGAGCTGCCTGGTGGTGCCGCAGCGCCAGCATCAAGACCGTGCGCCGCTGGAGGTTGCGCTGGACGGACACCAAGACCAGGCTCCCCCCGTTCATGTTGTGCCTGAGAGTGAAGCGGCCTACCGCGCCTTCGCTGTGGAGCTGCGTCGCGTCGTCCGGCCCAGCAAGTTCAAGCCGGACCTGCCTACGCGCTATGACAGCACCACCAACCCTATGGAGTTCCTCCAGCTCTACTCGTTGAGAATCGAGGCAGTCGGCGGTGGCGACAAGGTCATGGCAAACTGGTCCTCATGGCTCTGAAGGATGGCATGCGATCCTGGCTCATCAATCTCCTTAAGGGATCGATCTCCTCCTGGGACGAACTTCACGAGTGTTTCATCGCCAACTTCCAGGGCACCCGAGACCGCCCCAGCAGTGAGCGACCTGCGCCGTGTGAAGCAGCATGAGGGAGAGACCCTCCACAAGTACATACAACGCTTCACGAGCATCCGCCTCAAGATTCCGAAGGCGTCGGATAAAGCCATCATATCGGCGTTCATCGATGGCATCAGAGACCTTAGGATGAGAGAGGATCTTGCCAACCATGACAACATGTGCTCTACCCTAGAGATGTTCAACCTGGCAAACAAGTGCGCGGAGGCCGAAGTGGGCCGCCTCTCCCACCGCGAGCATCCGGAGGTAGACCCTAAAGACAAGAAGGCCAAGCCCAAGGAGGTGAAACCCAATAACACCACTGTGCTAGCAGTCGAGCCCGAGACGAAGCACGATCGATACCAGGAGGAACCCCCCAGGAGCAACCGCCCGTACTGCATGTTCCACTACACAAAAACCCACAGCACTAGCGACTGCCAGGAGCTCAGGGAGCTCGGCAATGAGCGCCTCGGTCACCGCCTCGAGCGCGATGGCCATGGCTACGGCAGTGGAGGATGCCGCAATGAAGGCCGCCGGGGCAGCCGCGACTCACTCAGGACTAGCGCGACTAGCCTCGCGAGGACCGCTAGCGTGACGAGCCTGGCAACGGACCCTGGCGCGATCAGCCCCGAGAGGCCCGTCCTTAGTGCAGGGCCATCCTTCCTCCGCTACCACCGACACAAAGGATGAACGTCGATAATCAGTAGGGTGATGGGGCTGGGGGCTTCCAGGAGCCCCGTGCGATCGCCTGCATCCTGGGCGGCGCTCAGGCCCTAGCCTCCAACCACATCTTCAAGCAGCTTTCTCGTGAGGTGAACGCCACCCTCCCAAAGCTCGAGGTCGTGCGCCCCCTCAAGTTGTTAAAGTGGGCCATCACCTTCGACTCCAAGGACAAACTCAAGTGCTCGGTCGCCCAAGGCGCGCTCCCTTTGCTCTTCACGCCCACCATCTGCAACGTCCTCATCACCAAGACCATCATCGACGGTGGCGCTGGGCTCAATGTCCTCTCTGTCGAGGCTTTCGAGACGCTCCAAGTGCCCTATGACTAGCTCATGCCGATCAAGCCCTTCTCGGGAGTGACTGATGGCTCCACCACACCCCTGGGGCAGATGCGCCTCCCAGTCACCTTTGGCAAGTGTGATAACTACCGCAATGAGCTCATCGACTTTGACGTCGCTCACATCAGCCTCTCGTACAACGCCATCCTCAGGTACCCGGCCATCGCCAAGTTCATGGCGGCAATGCATCATGGCTACAATGTCCTCAAGATGCCTGGGTGCAACGACATCATCACGGTTACCTGTGATGAGAAGGATGCAGTATGCTCCCTCGAACGCGCCTACCAGGCCGCGGCAACCAAAAACTCTGATGACGAGGGTGACGTCTTGCCTCCCGAGGAAACCTGAAGGATGAAGAAGCAGCTCCTCCTCAAGAGCCGCCAAGGGGCTGGGACCTCCATAACTGGCATCTCGGGACCCGCGTTCATTGCTGGGACGCATCTGCCTCTTTCATAGAAGGGTGTGCCTGGTGCCTCCCTCAGGGCAGGCTCGGGGGCTTCCACCTGGAGAGCTTCCGACCTGACTGGTGCGACTAGGGAGGTGCTCGGGCACCACTCCGAGGTGCGCTTCGACGTACGCCTCCACAAGCAAGAAGCAAGGCGTGAGGTGCGAGGAGAAAGAGAGTTCATCAACAATGTGATCAAGGAGCTTTAGGCGGCGCAGGCCATGCGCGGCGAGCACCACCCTGCGCCACCCAATACGGTAGTCGTCCTCAACGGCAGGGTGCGCGTCTACGTCAACATCCTGGGCCTCGACATGGCCTCGTCACAGGGCCTCTTCTAGCCATCGCATGTCAGACACAATGGGGGCTTCCCCTGCAGCTACATCCACATGCCCTTTGGCCTCGCGAACGTGGGCGCTACGTACCAGCGCCTCATGCAGACAACCCACGCGTCTCATGAGGCCCGATGCCACGAGATTCTTCAGGAGGTCCCAGAATCTCACGAGCCCTTCGAGCCTCCGGAGCACTCAATATCGTGACGATATAGCTTCTACAACTTCCCCAACGCTTCAGCAACACCGATGCTTGGTGACTTTTGGTTTGCTCAATTGAGGGCGCCCCTCGGGCTGCAACATCCTCAAGCTGCTAGGGGCCACCCCCGTAGCTATACCGTTTTGTGCATGCGTCAGACTAATTCCGCATTTAATGAATTTCCTAAGTATTCCAACAGCATGCCCGTTGCTTCGTCACCATGAATGTCACCACGCCCTTACAACCCCACCTTCGAGCGCCTCATGATTAACGGCTCGCACGGTGTATGTGCTCGGGTCTATCCCTACATCGTTAATAAATCCAAGTGGCTGAGCTCTGTCTCATGGGACAACCTCATG
This sequence comes from Hordeum marinum, assembly GCA_022496015.1. NCBI lineage: Eukaryota > Viridiplantae > Streptophyta > Magnoliopsida > Poales > Poaceae > Hordeum > Hordeum marinum. The sequence continues at coordinate 152,816,027 of CM039676.1, forward strand.
TACGTCACCTCGCCGAGGCCCTTGGTGCTTGCCCTCGCATGAGCTAATTGAGTGTGGGTGAGTCAGGGATCGTGACCTGGTTCCAATAACCGTTGTTTGGCACTTCGCCGTCACGGGAGCCGCACGCTAGGTGTCTTTCCTTGGAATTGTCGCCTGAGAAGATTGGGCATGGTGTGTGTGCTCGGGTCCGTCCCCGTAGCGTTGATAAACCCAATGCCCTAACTCTGTCTGGCGGCCTGGATCCACACATGTCACCTCCTGGGGTTGTTGGTGTTTGGCCTTCTCATGCGATGGCCTCCGGAGATTCATTCGGCAGAGGTTACCCACAAGCCATAGGTCTTACAAGTGCGCGTCACTCTATAAAAATTCAAGCACAACCCGCCTTTGAGGTAGGGCCTCATGAGTCCCACGCGGGTTCACCGGTGCTGAGATACACCTCCCTAGTTTAGCCATGCCAGCCACGCGTACGAACTTATTGGGTTGTACACGCACGGAGACTCTAACATAGAGCTCCCTTCCCACGCCCAAGTGGAAGACCCATGCTCCGTGCTGGCAAACGACACTTTCACTCAGCGGCTCTGCCCACGCCTAGTGGAAGCCCCATGCTTCGCGCTAGGGGATAAACAGCTGAGGGAGCCCTAGCGGTTGCACCAACATCAGGATGGCCTCCTGGCTCTTCGCACAGCCTCGTCACGCAGCATTCCCCTGGTATGCACACGCTAGGTGCCTGGCCGGGGGCTACGCACAGGATAGGCCTGGCGTGAGCCACCTCACCAGGTTCTGGTACTTGGTCTTCTTGCGTCCCTCCCCGGTAAAAGCTGGCGAGGAAAGGTACAAACTCACCTCTCGGGTGCCGCTCACACGTCAAAGGGGACCCCTAAGTATTGCGACTCAGGGGCCTCACTGGTCATGTAGCCCCTCACCCCTTGGTCTCGTCCTAGCGATCTGGACACCCCAACAACGGTCGAGGTATGCACGGGATTGGACCCTGTCGACACAGAGCACTAAGGTGCTCCAAATCTGCCTTGACGTTGCCATGTTCCCTTCTTGAGTGCTGCTCGCACGTCAAGGGGGACCCCTGAGCATCGCGACCCAGGGGCCTCAGTGGTTACGTATCCCCTCGCCCCTTGGTCTCGTCCTGGCAATCCGGACGCCCCAACGATGGTTGAGGCATGCGCATGATTGGGACCTACCGATGCAGAGCACAAAAGCAAGCAGGAAGGAAACAAGTCACGAGAGGAAATCACAAAATTCAAGCAATTATTATAGGCACTGAATGTCTTGCAAATTCACAAGTCTTATGCCTCCGCGAGGCACACTAAATGTTGCAAACTAAAATCTAGGAGCAGGGGCCGTCATCTTTATGGTCGTCGTCGCCGACTATCCCAGCCACGGCAAGCTCGTCGTCAATGTTGTTGCCGCCATCGTCATCGAAACTTGCCTCCGCCACCGAGGGCTTGGCGGTGGCGATGCAGGTGAACTTCCCCACCAACGCGTCCATCGGACACTTCACGACCGCTTCCGCAATGGTGCGGGACTCAGGAGCAACCAGGACGATCACCGCATGGAAGCTGAAGCCGGGCTCACGGAGGTAGAGCTAGTTGAAGACACGTGTTCTGTCCTTAGCAACAAGATCGCAGCACTCATCCTCGAAGATGGTGTCCACCGAAATGGAAGCGCCTTCGAGCACCTCAGCAAGCTTGGAGGAGAGCCCTGCATAGCCGACTTTGAGAGTCGCCGAAGGGTCCTAGAATCCTCCCCTGCAGATGGAGCGCAGCGACTTGCGAAGCTTGCATTCGAGGGAGGGGAAGGCGTCATGCTCCGTGGTTGCATTCTTCTTGGCAACAACAAGGATCCTCTCCCTCGCCTCCGGCTGAGTTATCATCTCGGAGATGTGCCGGGCGTGGGACGCCTGGGCTTCTTCCACCGCCTCCTTCAGCTTGACCAGACGCTCGCTTTCCTTGGCTTGGTCATCAGCCACCCGGGATAGCGCGAAGTTGCAATCGACAAGCTTTGCCTCGCAGGCCTTGAGGACCTACTCCAGCTCACGGAGTCGTTGCGCGTGTGGGTCTTGATCATCTTGAAAGGCCTTGAGGTTGCCCTCTGACTCGCCGTAGCGCTTCCAGGCAGACTCCGTTTCGACCAGTGTCGCCTCTCGGGCTGCCTTGGCTTTGGCGGCCTCTTTGTCCCTCTCTGTGATGGTAGGCTCAGCCAGGCTCTAGGCCGTCTTGGTGGCCGCCTCGGCCTGGGAACACCCAGAAACGAGCCCCAAGCGCTACTTCGTGAGGCGCCTTTCGGTGTCCTGGAGGTTGGCCCGGAGCTGGTCGAGCATGGTGTAGGCCTCACCCAAGGCACCGAACCGGATCAGAGGACCGTAGCGCGCGAGCATGAGAACCTGACCACAAGGTGGCACCAGTGCATTAGCGGGTGCCATGACCAAGGGTCCGGCAACGTGGCTAACTTGGGGTGATGGAGGCTCCGGGTTCTCCTCCGTCAGGGCGAGCGCGGACGACTCCACAACTAACTGGCCTGTGGGGGTTGGCTCGTCTCGAGGCTGCATCGCTGCGCCCTCAGGAACGGATCCCACCAGAACAAGGCGGGGAGCCGCCCCCTCCAACGGTGTCGGGGTTGCCATGGCTATGGTAGGGAGCGTTGCCTCATGAGCCTCCGCAACCCCGGTGACCGGTCTTCCAAGCGGCACGCTGGGCTGGCGCGGTGCACTTCCATCACGCCCAAAGGCCAGTGGCACCCCAGGATAGGGGGCTCCTTCTGCTCAACACTCGCCTTCTTCCTCTTCGGCACGACCTCGACCCTGGCAATTGAGAGGAGGAGGGTCGTGAGCACATGCAGAATTCATGCTCAACCAGAGACGAGGAAGGTTACTTACTCCTCACGCACGACCCACTTCCTCTTCTTCTCCACCTCGGCGCTGGTCGTAACTCCCACGCTTCCCTTTGGCATGGCCTTGGTCGCGCGTAAGGAGCAAGCGGGCGCTCGTCGACAACCCCTGGTGTGGTGTTGCCGCCCAGAGAAGTGTGGAGGTCTCCCTAGGGAACCACGACAGCAGAGGGCACGTCTGCCTCAGCGGCGGCCGCCCCGCCTCTCGGCTGCAACACAGGCTGGGGCAAGGCCAGCGTCTCGGCCGCCTTGCTGGGGCACAAGGAGTCCTCCGGAGTAGGCGCAGCTGCGTGCTTGATTGGGGTCATCCAGCCGGACATCCGAGCGGTCTGGGGGAGAAGGCTCCGCCCCCCCCCCCCAAAGCACCCTTGCGAAGTGTTGGGAGCCAACGGCTGGGGGCTCGTCGATATCATCATCATCGTCAAGGCTGCGGATGAGCACGCTCTGCGATGGAGGGTACGCCTCCTCCCTGTCATCCATGGTCTCCTCCGAATCCTCCCTACTGCAGGTGTCGCCGGAGGACACCAGCACAGGGGAATTGGGGTGCTGGGATGGTGCGAGCCCTATGTTGTCAAAGTCAGGCATGGTCGCGGCCAGCACCCTGTCGTAGTCGCGGTGGTACAGTGGTGCATAGGCCTAGGGGAGATCCCTGGGATCGCTAAAGAGGAGAGTAGTCAGGGCCTTGTCTCGCTCCTCGCTTGTCAGGTTGGTGGATCTGAGCCTGATGTCGTCCCCCGTGCTCATGTACTCCCACATGGGCCTTGAGTGCACCTGGAGCAACGCTAGGCACTGCATCAGGAAGTCCTTCACCATCATTGCCCCGGTCAGCTTCCTGGCATCCATGTTCGAGGAGATCGGCTCCAAGACAGGTGTTGCACGCGGGTCGGTGAGCTTCGCGGAGGCCCAGGCGGGAGTCTTCTCGGGCAGTCTCGTCAGGAGCTCCATATGCGAATCGACCCCTGGACATCCAACAAGACCCAGCAGTGCATGTAGCCTTCCACCTTCTTCCCAGACTTCAAGAGCACACGGTCGCTCTGGACCGCGACGAAGGAGGCGCACCCGTCATGGGGTCACATGTTGTAGTGGCGGAAGAGGGTCGCTGAAGGCCTCACACCTACGAAGGCCTCGCAATGGAAAGACAAGATCGACAGGAGCAAGATGGAGATGGATTGAAGGTGGAGAGCTTGGATCTCGTAATGCGTGACGATGGCGAAGAAGAACCCCAAGAAAGGCGGGACGAGCACGCAGAAGACACCATGGACGAAGAAGGGGTAGACCATCTTTGCCAGGGTGTGCCACACCGTAGAGCAGCACGAGATCAAGGTCTGCCCCCACTCATTACAGTCTCCCACCGTTGACGGGAGCACTAAGGTAAGATCCCCCTCCTTGGCGTTGGTGGATGTCGTGAGCACCGACGAGGGAGAAGAGGGGACCAAGGCTTGAGCCTCGGGCTTTGACTTCCCAGCGGGAGCCATCTAAAGGATCCCTAAGGCAGAAGAGCAAGAGGAAGCACGGTGTTGGTCCAAGATCTGGAGGAGTTTCTCGCGATGGAAAGGGGATCTAAGAAAGAGAGAAAGGCATAGGGAAGAAGAACAATGATGGCTCTGCGGAGGGCGTCTAGCTTTTGTTAGTCCGGGCAGTTGGCGAGGCGACAAGGGGGCGGAGGTGTCCATTTCCCATCGCTTGCCATGTGTTAGGCCTGGCCCGCAGGCAATTGGGGGCCCGCGGTGCTTCACCCTTCGCTCCTTGCCTTCGCCTTGAAGCCAAGGCTGGTACGCCTTGGGCCCGGGGGCTACTGTTGGTGTTCTGGGATTAGGGGTACCCAGACCTATCTGCCTGCGTCCCAACGCGTGGCCCACCATGACGGCCCTGTATGGCCCAGCAACAAGCCCCTCAAGTCAAGGCCCTCGCAAGAGACCCTACCTCATGAGGAGGATAACACCAAGACCAATAGAGGAGTGACATCCCCTCAGGATGCCTCCTGAGGAGCGGAGATTCCTATGCAGGTACCCGGCCTCGTGAGGCCAGGATGACATGGGCTCTGACAGCTAAGCCAGGCGGGCGCCAACGGGTGCAGAGTGGGGACAGTTTCCTCTTTGGTGCTAAGGAGGCAAGGACGTACACAGGTTCCCAAGAAATTCCCCAAAGGGTTACCGTCCAGTGCAACAAGGCCGAGGCCACGAGCTTGGCAGGACAGATGCCATCGCCGAGCCCACCGCTGCGTCACACCCGGAAGCTTTGCAGGCAAAGAAGACCTTTAGTCGGGATAGGCTGTACCCCTTGTCCCCGTTCCGCCTGTGTGATAAGGGGAGAGGACCGTGGCCACTATAAATAGGGACTAGCTCCCATCGTAGAAGTGAGGAAAGATCGGATCTGCTTCATCTCACCCAAGAGCCCTTGTGAGGTTGCTCAACCACTATACTAGTTCATCCTTAGCCTCCTCGTGAGGCCAATCCACCTCAAGCAGGAGCACGGTTTTACACTGCAAGGTGGCCCGAACCTGGGTAATTCATCGTGTCCATCTTTTTCTCATTGCATGCCCTCGTTAGGCTAGGCTGTAGGGTGACAAGCTTGGGACTTCGAGCCAGTTGAGATCTTCGCACACGCCCAGTATTCGAACCTTGTTGGGTTTTGCAGAGCCCCGATTCCGACAACCCCAATGTCACTACGGTTATCCGCATGCAAAAATACATCAAGTGTGCTCTAACCAAAATATTCAATCCAACATAACGAGATCTTAAAGGGAAAGATTCAACTCATCTCAACAAGATGGCATGGAGAAATAGCATATGATCCAACTATATTAACAAATCCCGTGATACATAAAGATTGTGCCATCTACAGAACAAGAGAGAGAGAGAGAGAGAGATTGAATAGATATCTACTGATACATACCCTCAGCCCCGGGGGTGAACTACTCCCTCCTTGTCATGGCCTCCACCGAGATGATGAAGATAGCCATCGATGTTGGTTTCGCATCTCCGGCAGGTTACTAGAACGGCTCTAGATTGGTTTTTCATCGATACAGGGAGTTGCAGCGGTGGAGCGGAGAGTCTCTCTTTATTTCTAGGGTTTCTAAGATTTATAGGAATTTTCAGCACTGGAATCACGCGCAACGGAGCGACATGGGCCCCACAAGCCATCATGGCGCGACCTGGGGGCCACGCCCTGTTAGCTTGTGGCCCACAGGTGGCTCCCCTGCGGTGGTTCATTGCTCCAATATTGCTTATTTCTTCCAAAAAATGTTATAAAAAAGTTTTGGGCGATTCCGAGAACTTCCGTTCTCTGCACAAAAACAATACCATGGTAACTTTGCTGAAAATAGCATCAATCCGGGTATGTTCTAAAGAAATCATATGTAACACCCCATTACGCCTGGCGGGATCTAGACTAGCCCCACAGACCAACACTAGTCTTTCCTGCGCACTTTGTCCTCACTCATCCGCACCCGGGACCAACTTCCCAGTCGGTCACCCGTCCTAGAATCGCTCCAAGCCAAGCACGCTTAACTTTGGAGTTCTTTTCACATGGGCTCCCAGAAAAGAAGGAATTCCTTGTTGATACGAGTAGTCTATCATTACTATTAAGCCAGGCTCTCACATACACCACTACTTAAAGGAACCGACGTCCTCGTCGGCCCATCAGGAACGTTCCCTCTTGGCACATGTATGCGCATCCAGTCCGGCACATGTGCCATGTCATGTGTCACGAGGGGCCACACGCGCCATGCGCCACATGCCCATGCACCTGACCCGCGCATGCCCGTGTAACCGCAAAGGTCGGCTCTGATACCAATTGTAACACGCCGTTACGACTGGCGGGATCTAGACTAGCCCCACAGACCAACACAAGTCTTTCCTGCACACTTTGTCCTCACTCATGCGCACCCGGGACCAACTTCCCGGTCGGTCACTGTCGTGGATTTATCACGGCAGATGTCCGGGTTAACGGACTTGGTTTCGAGGCCATCGCTAACGTGATGGACTCAAAGGGGTTAACAGGGACGAAGGACACGAGTGTACCCAGGTTCGGCCCCTCAAGGTGAGGTAATAGCCTACATCCTGCTTGTGTTTGTATTGCTTGTTGTATCGATTACAAGGGAGCTAAAGCTTGACCTAGCTCTCGATAACCTGACCTCTTAGTCGCCCGGGGTCTTGCCTTTATATCCTGAGGTCAAGACCACGGGTCATACAAGTTGTGGCCGACTCTCATTACACGTCCGAGTCTGCCTCTATCTTCTCTTGCCTATCCTGACCAAGTTGTCCCCAAGCGACTTGCACGCCCGGGTCTTCTCATCCGGGCCACCCTGCAGGCCCATCCTGTGAGCCGCTACACTTGTTGGGCCCTCCGGTACTCACGGCTCATCCTTGGGCTGGCTACGAGCTGTCCAGTTTAACCCGGAGCCCTCCAGGGCGAGTCTCACCGTGGGGTTATATCCCCAACAGTCACCCATCCTAGAATCGCTCCAAGCCAAGCACGCTTAACTTTGGAGCTCTTTTTGCATGGGCTCCCGGAAAAGAAGGAATTCCTTGTTGATATGAGTAGTCTATCATTCCCATTAAGCCAGGCTCTCACATCATATAAAGTGCATCAAAACCATATAAAAGTATTGTAAACATAGGTGAATATTTCATGAGAACTTCATAAATTATCGATACATTGGAGACGTATCAACCGTGACCGCACACCAACATGGGTGGACTATGAAATTGCCTATGCCGAATGGGCGAAAGATGAAGCGGAGGCCAAAGTCGCACAGGCCGAGCGGAAAAAGAAAAAAGCACGCAAGAAAAGAGAGTCCATCCACATCAAGAAAGAAACAGTCGCACACACAGCTGAGGAGAGCCGGCCCGATATCCAAGAACGGTGGGTTGCCACCGGCATGGCCAAGAAGGAGAACGACAGCCTCTGGCCAGCATGACCCAATGCCTCCACCTGCCATCAAGATCGCGACGGTAGCTACCGAAGCCATTGAAGAGAGATAGCGGGAGATCCAAGCACGGTTTGAGCTGCTGTCGATTAGGCTGGTAGCGAGGGCGTCTGGCTAGCATCGGAGAAGTAGTTTGTGTATGTGTCGCCTGAATGTTTGTTGAATTAATTATGAGCATCCAAGTACTAGTACTTACCCCTACTAGTAGTTTTTAGAGCTAATTATGATTTGTGAATTTAAGTACGTTCATCGAGTGTAAAATTCTTCTGACATGTGATCACCAATTTTCTCTTTTCTCGCACACGGGTATTTGATGCGCTTCGTCTATGTTGTGTGTTTCCCCCGTGCAAGGTTCGAGTTTCATAATGAAATATTCAGGGGGCGCGTGATTTCAGAAGTTATTCCTCCCACTCCATACACACCCATCACATTTCCCCCAATCCCCCTCTCCCTGCAGCCCAATCCACCACCGCCGCAACCAAATCTACGTTCAGCCACAGCCTCGCTCATCGATCTAGTGAGGTAACGACCGATATCCATCATCGCCCCGGCCCGATTGCTCAGATGGAGCCTGCGAACCACCCTCAACCTCCACATCCCACCCCCTATCGCCGACCATCCTCGTGTAAGCCCAACCATGTATCATGGAGAGGTCGAGGACCTCATGGGGTTCGATGCGCGGTGGTCGTGGTGCGTGTCGAGCCGAAGAAACACCTTGCCGCCGACACCGCCAAATTGGTGCAGGTTGTGGCCGAGATGAAGTGCCCGACCATTCTATCATTTAATTGTTGCTTGTACACGTACATATGTTAGCGGTACTAATCCATGCTTTGACCAACAGGAAGACATCACCGCCGACTTTGGACAGGCTCTAGTCAAGTGAAAAGCCCAAGCAACTACCCATCGGGATTTACCAAGTATGAAATGTCCAGTTCAATTTTACCAATTCCAGTTGTAATGTTTAACTGTGTCAATTTCAATTTCACGGTACAAGTTTTAATCATCATGTTAGGTTGTCTGTACTTTGTAGTTAACATGTTCGTTGTTTATTTCAATTATGCGCATTGTGTTGTTCAAGTAGTGAACAATTATATCATTTTTGTGTTGTCCATTTGGTATCATGCTACTCTCCGCAATGAAGATATCACTGGAGATGTTGTCCTTCAATTACCATTAGATATTTTTGGTGGATGTTGACCCTGTTGTAGTTGACATGCCTTTCCATGTACTTACGCAGGGTCACAATACATGATGATGTTCTTTACCGTCGAGGTTAGCCACATCCCAATATCTTATAGTATTTTACATCATTTTTGCAATTGCACTTTGATACGTCTCAAATGTATCTACTTTTCCAAACACATTTACTCTGATTTTGTCCTCTACTAACTCGGACTGACGCTATTTTCAGCAGAACTACCTTGGTGTTATTTTTGTGCAAAAATAAAAGTTCTCGGAATTGGAAAAAGCTTTTTGTGGATTTTTTCTAGAATATATAAGGTATTTCGGAGCGAAGAATTTCCAAAGGGGGTGGACCAGAAGACCACCACGCAATCAACTGCTCCTCCCCTAGGGGCGCGGCCAGATGACTCGTGAGGCCCTCGTGGCCCCTCTGACCCTAATTCCAACTCCATAAATTCACATCCACGAAGAAAAAATTTAGAGAGAAGATTTCATCGCATTTCACAAGATGGAGCCGCTCCCACCTCCTGTTCTGCCGCCGAATGGCTGATCTACATCCTGTTTTGGGCTCCGAAAAGGGGAAATTGTCGCGTTGTCATCGCCAACCCTTCTCCATGAAAACCACCATTATGCTCACCACCAGGAGTGTGTAATTCCTTTGTAGGCTTGCTGGACGGTGGTGGGATTGGATGTAATTGATCATGTAGCCGAGTTAATTTTGATAGGGCTTGATCCCCAGTATCCACTATGTTCTGAGATTGATGTTACTATGACTTTGGTATGCTTAATGCTTGTCACTAGGGCCCTAGTGCCATGATTTCAGATCTGAACCTATTATGTTTTCATGAATACAAGAGTGATCTGGATCCTATCTTGCAAGTTATAGGTACCTATTACGTGTCATGATCCGCATACCCCAAGGTGATAGTAATTGGGATTCTTTATGGTGATTGTTGTAGTTTGAGGAGTTCATGTATTCACCATGTGTTAATGCTTTGTTACAGTTCTCTATTAAAAGGAGGCCTCAATATCCCTTAGTTTCAAATAGGACCCCACTCCCACGGGAGGGTAGGACAAAAGATTTCATGCAAGTTCTTATTGGAAGCACATATGACTATATGTGGAATACATGCCTACATTACATTAATGAATTGGAGCTAGTTCTGTGTCGCCCTAGTGTGTAACTCTTATATGATCAATGTCATCTAAATTATTATCCATCACCGATCCACGTTCCTAAGCATTAAATATACTGAATGTTGCCAAGTTACTATTGCTATTGCTACAATCACACCTGCTACAAAACTGCTATTGTCACTACTACTATTACTTTTGCTACTACTATTTGCCATGCTACTAAACCTTTGTTGGAGAGAGATATCCTCGGTGCGGTTGAATTGGAAACTCACCTGTCAAGGCCAATTAATATTCTTTGGCTCCCCTTGTGTCAAATCAATAAAAAGGGTGAAATACTACCTGTGAAGACTAACGCGACCCCCTACACTTATGGGTTATCAAGACCTTTTTCAGGCGCCGTTGCCGGGGAGCATAGCTCTATTTATTGTGTAAGTTGAAGTATATTCAACTGCTACTATGATAAATCTAAAAGAAAACCAAACTAAGATCATCCCCTCTCGCACGAGAGGAGGTAAGGAACTGCCATCTAGCTCTGCTTTAGATTCACCTACTGTTTTGGATCCACTTGCTACACCACCACCTATTGATCGTACTGATATGTCACATGAACTTGATGATGCTACTTCTGAAATTAATGATGGAACTATTCCTATACATGTTGAAATAAAACATGTGCCACTGAATGAATTACTTGATGCTCGTATTACTAAAGCTAGAGAAATTGAGAATGCTGAAATTGAGGAAGACTTTGAATCACCTATTACCCCTCGCTCACCTAATATATATGAGTTGCCTTTTGTACCTGAAGGTTATGTTATGGATGATGAGGTAGCTAGGGACATTCTTGCTTGTGAAAATAGAGATTATGTGAAGAAACTATTATCCGAATTAAAATAAAAAACTATCATGGAGAAAATGAAACGTGATCCTAAATTTGCTACTTCTCCTATATTTGTTACTAATATGGATTATGAGTTCTCTTTAGACCCTGAGTTAATTCCTATAGTAGAGTCTGATCCTTTCCATGGTTACGAAAATGAAACTATTGTCGAATACCTTATGGAACTGAATGATATTGCTGCTTTGTTTACCAATGAAGAAAAGATTCGCTACTAATATATCCTTCAGATTTTTTCCTTTCTCACTAAAAGGCGAGGCCAAGGAATGGTTCTTATCACTTACTCCTGATTGCATACGTAGTCCCTAGGACATGCATCAACACTTTTCTGCAAAATATTTCCTGCTCATAAGAAACAAGCTGCCTTATAGGGAATATTTAACTTTGCTCAAATTAAAGAAGAGAATCTCCCTCAAGCTTGGGGGAGTTTTCTCCGGTTACTACGAGCTTTGTCTGATCGTTCACTTGAGAGGAATGAAATACTTGATATTTTTTATAATGGACTAATTGATGCTTCTAGGGATTTCCTAGATAGTTGTGGTGGTTGTGTTTTCAGGGAAATAAATGTTGGACAAGACGAAGAATTATTGAATAACATAATGCAAAATGCTGATGATTGGACACTCGCTGAACCACCTTCAGATCCTATTCAAAAGAATAGAGGTATTCTATTTCTCAGTCCCAAAGATATGCAAGAAGGAAAAAAGATCTATGAAAGAAAAAGGTATTAAAACTAAGGATGTCAGAAATTACCACTATTGAAGAAATACATGGATTTGATACCCCGACACAGATAGTAAAGGTAAACTCTCTTCGTTCCTTTAATAAAGTGATATACCTCACACTAAGACTCCTAAACAATGCATGGATGAATTTGGTAATTACGTTGTTAAGCAAGAGCACTTCAACAATTATGTTAAGAATCAATTGCAATGTAGTGCTATGATGATAGATCGCTTAAGTGACTTGATGTTTAGAATTGCAAATGATGTGAAATGTTTAGGCAAATATGCTTCTATGGTTCACACTCAACTAGACCAAGTCGGCCAATCACAAAATGATTTACTTGCTGAAATGAATAATATAAATGATCATGCTATTAGAGTAGTGACTAGATGAGGTAGAATGACCCAAGAACCTCTTTATCCTGAAGGTCGCCCTAATAGAATTGAACAAGATTAATTGAAAATTAATGAAGATACACCTAGTTCATCTAAGGAGAAGAAGAAAAATAAACATGAATAGGAACTTCCATGCTTGTAGTGAACCTGTTATAGAAAAATCTATTGAGAAAAACAATGAAGTTTCTGTTTCTGATGTCGAGACTCAGTCTGTTAGTGAGCATACACCTAGTGACAATGAAAATGATAATATCTATGATGATGCTCATATAGATGCTCAACTAGACAATAACGAAGAAAATGATAATGATGTGGAAATTGAACCTATTGAGGATCTTGATAACCCACCTTCTAAAAATAAACGTTATGATAAGAGAGAGTTTGTTGCTAGGAAACATGGAAGGGAAAGAGAGCAATGGGTTCAAAAACCTATGCCATTCCCTCGTAAAGCCACTAAAAGCAAAGATGAGGAAGATTCTTTGCACTTTGCTGAAATGATTAGACTTGTCCGTTTACGCACTCGCTTGGCTGATCTATTGAAAATGCCTCCCTATGCTACGTATATGAAAGATATTATCACTAATAAAATAAAGATACCTGAAACTGAAATTCCCAACATGCTTGCTAATTATAATTTTGATGGTGGAGTGCCTAAGAAGTTAGGGGATCTGGGTGTACCCACAATACCTTGCTCTATTAAAAGGAATTATGTTAAAACTACTTTTTGTGATTTAGGGCCGGTGTTAGTGTTATGCCTTTCTCCCTTTATAAAAGACTTGAATTGAGTAAACTCACACCTACAGAGATATATTTACAAAAGGCCGATAAATCCACTGCTTTCCCTATTGGAATTTGCGAGGACGTTCTCGTCATGGTTGCAAATGTTACCATCTTACCAGACTTTGTTATTCTTGATATGCCGGAGGATGACAATATGTCAATCATCCTTGGTAGACCTTTCCTAAATACTGCAGGGGCTGTTATAGATTGCAATAACAGCAAGGTCACCTCTCATATTAATGGCAAGCAACATACCGTGCATTTTCCAAGGAAGCAAACTTTGGTTAATTAATGTCATTGATCCTATTCCCACGATTATCATTGGAGATATTACAATCCCTCTCCCAACTTTCAAGAAGAAGAAATATTATAATCTTATTGTTGGGGAGATATAAATCCAAATTGCGGTAACCTAGTGACATATGAAGATTCTTCATTTCCATGTTAAGCGGAAACGTATATTAATAAGACTTGATCAACCTTATTAACAAACTCTTTTTGAAAGACATGAGATTGATGAATTGAATATTCACAACTCTCTGTATTACAAGTTTGTATTATATTTTCTTAGTAAAAATAAAAATAAAATTCCATGAAATTCCTGTTTTATGTTTTTCTCGTGCATGAAAATACCTCAAAAATAAAAAGTCTCAGATTTACACAAAAAATTAACATGACTTTTTTTGCAATAAATAAAAAACTTTGGTGTAAAAATTACTGCAAGGGGGCATGCAAGTGCGCCACCATGCAACAAGCTGCGCCCCTCCCCTAGGGGCGACCGGTTGGCTTGTGGGGCCCACAGGGCCCCTGCCTTATCTCTTCATCCCACTCCTTCTCCTACACCGGAATATAATTCTCTAGCCATCTCTCTCCCGTGTTCTTCACCCAGAACCTGAAATTTTCGATCTCTTTGCTCGGAACTCCGTTTTCGAAACTGTTTTGAGGAATTGTTCCTTGGTATATGACTCTCCCATTCCTCCAATTAGTTTTTATTTTAGTGGTTTATATTTTGTATAAGTTGCTGCACTTGGTGCTACAGAAAATATGCTTGCATGTCTAATTCTTTGAGTTCCAAGTAGTGGGAATGCTTGATATGTCCTCTAGGCATCCATATGAGTAGTTGCTATCATTCTTGTCAAGTTCTATTGACATAATTTTGTGGCCCTTAAATTTCAGAAATTTTTGTTCGGGAAAGATGAGTTTCTTTAGGAGGAGTGCTTCAAGGAGGCATTCTTCAGGAGAGTCGTCGAGCGGAAGCTCGGTTCGACAAGGCTATATAGAGCCCAGAGCTAATCAAATAGTCAAGGCCGATGCCAAATCTTGTCAATGGCCAAGCAATAAGTTCATGACAAATGCGGGAATCAAAGAGGAATTTGATCATTTCATTGAATATACCGGCCTCACCGACTTCCTTGCAGGCCCATGCCTATCTTTTTGCCTGCACCTGCCCTTTTTGACATTCAGGCTCGACAAAGATATTATGTTCTTGAGGACGAGGTGCGAGAGAACAATGCTACGATGGAGGCTGCCACCTTGGCTGCGGAGGCTGCCCGTCTGGCACAGGAGGTGGCCAGGAATGCCACCATGAGTTACCACTTTAACTATTATTACTCAGATCGCCAGTGGTGATTACCAAGCTAGGAAAATGCCTAAGCTTGCGGGAGTACGTATTTCTCACAGACATCACATGCATGTTCTCACACTTCATACAAATTGTCAGTGTACATCCTCTTTCTTTGTATATCCATGTTAGCTTTATTTTTCGCCTTGAATTTTTTTGAAAATATTTCTCACTTATTTTCTTTTCTTTTCCTCGTTTCTTTAGTGTAGTACTAAAAGGAAAACCCAAAAATATTTCCTTTGCTTGTTGGGAGCTTTCCCGTGTAAATAATTTTTCTCGTTCTAGTTTTTCCCTTAGTTCCTTTGCTTGCTTAAGAAAAAACAAAAACTCCAAAAATATTTCAGTGTGTTTCTCTGAATTTCTTTTCTTTTGTTGAGTTTTCAAAAGGAGAAGACCATGATGAAAATGTGGAGTGGCTCTCACATGCTTTATTGATGATCTAATAGAGAGCCAATTTTGACTTGGCCCATGTGCATTAAAATGGTTAGAATATGGTATGGTAGTATGGTATTTCCCTCTCAGAAATTCAAACGGCTTGACTTGGCCCATGTGAAAACATGTAATTGAATCAAAAACAATGTAGCCTTCATGATGTTTAAATTCAGAGTCGTCATATCCTACTGAAAGCACATTTGCTCACTTGGTGGTTTTGGTAATTAATAACAAAATATGAGTCATTGAACTAATGTTTCCACCAAGTATATTTCAGGAAAAGTTCAATGATAGGGATGGCAAAAGGATTGTGGAAATTGTGGAAGTACCCCAAGATTCAAGGAAATAGGTTGGCCGAGCTTCAAGCAAGAGGACTCTACATTTTACGTTTGTGAGAAATCATTTTGAGTCCATAGGAAAGCCAATACTATTAAAAGGGGGTAAGGGTTTGATGGTGAACAAAATGCTCATACGTGCACAAGTGATAGTCACCAAAAACATTCACAAGCTCTCCCAACCAAGTCTGTACCTAGCCAAACATGCAAAATCGGTGCAACCAACTTTCCTATCCCGGTGCAACCAATTCTAAACCCTAGACAGACTCAGCCAAACCCCAGCCACTTCAGTGCAGCTGACACTGCTTTTGGTGCCATCGAGTTCGGTTGCCAACTTTCTGTTACGCAAGTTCACACTTTCGGTCCGTCCGAGAATGCTGAATCGGCGTCACAGAGTGTGGCAATTCTGACCGTTGGTCACCTTGTCGGTGCAACCGAGATTCCTATATTGGTCTCACCGAGATTCAAAAGTTGCCACCTTTTGGCCACTTCGGTACCATCGAGATTAACACATCGATGTCACCGAGTTGGTCATTTTGTGTGTAATGGTTGGATTTTTGGCGATGCCTATATATACCCCTTCACCACCACCCACTCGAAAGAGAAGCACTTAGAACTATTCCAAACCTATCCTACTTAGTTTTCTGAGAGAGAGCCACCTACCCTTGTGTTGAGGTCAAGATCTTCCACTCCAACCATATGGATCTTGATTTCTAGCCTCCCCAAGTTGATTTCCACCAATCCTATCTCTTCTACCAAGCCAAATCTATGTGAGAGAGAGATTGTGTGTTGAGGAGTCTATCATCTTGAAGCACAAGAGCAAGGAGTTCATCATCATTACCGAGGCTATTACCATTTGGAGGGTGGTGCCTCCTAGATTGGTTAGGTGTCGCTTGGGAGCCTCCTACTTCGTGTTGTGGAGTAAACCAAGAAGTTTGTAAGGGCAAGGAGATCGCATACTTCATGAAGATCTACCCTGAGTAAGGCTAGTCCTCCATGGACGTAGGCCGTCATGGTATAGTCAAGGTTGCTTCTTCGTGGAACCCTCCGTGGGTAGATACCTCCGTGGACTCTTGCGGCTATTACTCTCTGTGGGTTGAAGATTCCATGAATGTGGATGTACGACAGCACCACCTATCGAAACCACGGGAAAAATCATCATGTCTACAATTGTGTTTGATCTTCCTACCCTATCCTTTTACTCATGCTTGTTGTTACTTGATATGTTATGAATGCTAAAACTTGCCAAGAATTAAAACTGGGAAAAAGCATAGTTTTCTTTGGTCAAGTAGTCTAATCACACCCCCCTCTAGACCTACTTTCAATCCTACAAGTGGTATCAGAACTTTGGTCTCCATTGCATTGGTTTCACAACCTAGGAGAACTATGGCATCTAGTGAGGGAAATTATCGCCGTAGAGGTCCGTAATTTCATGGCACTAATTTTGCTAGTTGGAAGCATAAAATGAAAATGCACTTACTTGGTCATAATCCTATCATTTGGGTTGTTGTTCGTGTTGGCTTGCAAGGTGAATTCTTTGGTGATGGAAGAGAACCGGATCATGAAGCGAATGCGGAAGAATTGAAGATCTTCAACTGCGTATGCCCCGAATAATTCAACAAAATCAGCCGTCTTGAACAGGAAAAAGAGATTTGGGTTACTTTGGTTTATATGCATGAAGGAACTGAGTCCGTGAGAGAATCCAAGTTAGATGTTCTTCAAGGTCAACTTGATAAGTTCAAGATGAAGGATGGTGAAGGAGTTGCTGAGATGTACTCTAGGCTAGCTCTCATCACCAATGAGATTGCCGGCTTAGGAAGCGAAGAAATGACTAACAAGTTCATCATCAAGAAGATAATTTGAGCCTTGGATGAGAGATATGACAACGTGTGCACTTTGATCCAAATGATGCCCAACTACAAAGATCTCAAACCAACGGAAGTGATTGGTAGAATTGTTGCGCATAAAATGACACTCAAAGACAAGGAAGAGCTTCACCACAAATCTAGCGGTGCTTACAAAACCACAAGTGATGCTCCTGCTACCTCAGGCGACAACCTTGTTACAAATGAAGAGATAAGCCTCATGGTCAAGAAATTCAGCAAGTTCTACAAGAATAGAAGCAAAGATCATAGCTCCAACTCAAGATGTGAAGAGAAGCATTCGTCAAGTCGTGACCAAAACTGCTACAATTGTGGGAAGCCCGGACACTACTCCAATGAGTGCTCGGCTCCCTACAAACGAAAAGAAGAGTCACTTAGAAGATGAAGCTCAAGAGATGAATCACCTCGAAGAGAGAGGAGTAGAGATGATCGTTATGAACGAAGATCCTCAAGGAGAAGTAGGGACTCGGAGAAGAAGGACAAGTACACCAAGAGCTACTCAAGAAGGAAACATCAAGCTCATGTTGGTGAATGGGTTTCCGGCTCTGACTCCGACAACCACTCTGAGAGAAGCTACCACTCCAACTCCGACTATAGTCAAGATGATGGTGTTATCGGAATTGCACTAGTGACAACCAACTCCCATGATCTATTTTATTCACCAAATGAAGGGAGTGCAAGTTGCTTCATGGCTAAAGGCCCCAAGGTATCACACCCCGAATATCTTGATTTCTATAGTGATGAAGATGATTTTCTTTATGATGATGACTTGCTATGTGATAAAACTAGTGATGTTGATCATAATGAACTTGATATTTCTCATGCTAGTCAAGATAGGTTAATTGACGATGATAAGATGAAAATAGAAGAACTAACTAAAGAACACAACACTCTTAAGTTAGCCCATGAATCTACTCTTGAAGATCATAGAGAGCTTGTAAGAACTCATGAGAACTTACGCTTCGAGAAGCTCAATTTGGAGCAAGAACATGAATTTCTTAAAGCTATCAATGACGATCTCTGAAAGAAGACTTCATCTTATCTTGCCAAACGACTACTCTTGTCTACATTCATGCCACAAGTCAAATCTAAGCAAACCAGTAACAAAGGCAAGAAATGTTCTTCATGTAGTGGCAACAATAAAAATGCTAAATCCAATGATGTTGCTCCCAGTAGTTCTATTGATTCAACTAATGATGATTCTCTTAGCCAAGTTACACTTGAGCAAGAAAATTCTTTATTGAAATGAATTATAGAGAAAGGTATCTACAAGAGTCTTGAAGGGTACAAACAATTTGATGAGATTGTACGCAAGCATGGAGGATACCGGAAGAATCATGGTGTTGTCTACTTCAATGCTAATGGAGTTGAATGGAAAGAAGGTCAATACCCCAATCCCAAGTTCGTTCCTTAAAAGGAAAAGTATGAAAATACTCTTCTCAAGGGAACAAAGTTGCAAGATGACCTTCCACCACAAGACACCAACCTCAAGGGAAAGAACAAGCTCCAAGAGGACTTTGACTCCTATGAAGATGAACCCCAAGCTTTGGTGAAGTGGGTTCCCAAGGCTACTACAAGTTCAACTTCTACAAGTGCTACTTCAACACCAAGGACCCCCATCAACTTGATGTGGGTCCCCAAGAAGAAGAACTAGAAAGTTCTTGAGGGGTGACTCCGCCAATGAAATTCGCTCACATTCATTGTTGGCAAGATCTATTTGCAATCAACATCAACCCTATGCAATAGATCAAGGAGTCGCACATTCCCTCAAAGGTAAGCAAGGGACAAGGTATTCAACAAATCAATAGACATCATCACATATGCTTTGCACTCCATGTCCATAGATACCCTTGTATTTGTCTCTTGTATGTTGGGACTAACCCATGTAGGTGAGAAGAGTAAGGAAACAACAAGGATGCTCCCAACTCTTGGTGATCTTCATCAACTTTGAGCATCCACCACTATGTCAGCGGTACTGATCCACGCTTCGATCACGTTTGCATATCGGGCAACGAGATAAACATTAACAAGCATCAAGTGAGGAAACTAAGAACAAATGTTAGGCAGAAGAGATTGATGATTGAAATTAAACTCTTTATTTACACATTATCCAAGACATAGGTGAACTTTAGGATGGTAAGTAATCTGGTGCCATCTTTTCCTGCCCAGAACAAGTTACTCTATTAGGCATGAATACCTGAAAGTTGTCTCTTTTTAGTGGTTTCCGAAGGAATTTACTCAAGATTACCTTGCAAACTATCTGAACGGAGTGGAGGCAATGAAGGTTATAGTATATAATTCATGCAACCATGATAATGGTCTACAAGTCTTCCTAAAGATGGTAAAGAATGGATGGGCGATCACACAAGGGGTTGGAAAAAAGTTGTGCGCACCTTTCGCATGGAGGAGGGCACATTATGGGTATTCCACTTCCTCAACACCATCGACAGCCGTAAGCGTGTGGGATGTGCGCAATGTCACACATGCATTTGCACGCCGTAAGCGTGTACGATTGGCATCAATATCACAAACGGCTCCAAACCTGTGTGCGTGTGTAATATAGGACAATAAGAAGACAATTGACACACGAAGCGCATGTGTGATCGGAATAACTATCGCACACGATTATTACATTGGCACGTTGGTGATAGTAGAGCCACTACACACAGTTAAAAGTTTTGGATTATGTGTCATAATGTACCTATCGCAAACAGGTCATGGGATTAAATGTTTTTGATATATGTATTTCGCACATGATTATATCAAAGCCATCGTCTCGGATGTGTTATTGATCACAAACGTAACGTCAAATTGTGGCATGTAGGATAGGCTACGACTTCGCATACGCTTACTTTACTCGAATCGTTAGCAGGTGCTCGCCCCATCACAGACGATGTTTGGGTGTCGTGTTGGATGCCCCCTTATCGCCCACACAGGCAAGGCGAAGGTTTGGAGTCGCGTCGTGGAACGGGGTTAAAAAACCATTTGTATAGGACCTAACAGTACTAGTGTATATTATATCCGCAATGAACTATTGAGAAATTAATATATGTTATTAGTTTCACATTTCTATCTATTTTTCTACTCATTTATAGCTCTAGCTATTACATATATTGAAACATAATAATAGAACACAGATCATAAACACATTGAAATATAACAATATTAAGATTGGTGTGCAGACATTGCAATCGACATCGAAAGGATTCAAAATAAATAAATCACATCCATGACTGCCACCCTTTCCTACGGAACCTCTTGGCTCTGAACTTGTGCAGGCGTTCGTCCAACTGGAGCACGATCTCGAGCCCCAAGCTGACTATTTCATCGAAGATGACCATCTGGAGGATGCGACGACCATGTTCTTCTACTACACCTCAGTGGACATCTAGGCCAAGGAGGCACTCAAGCCTACCAACTAGCATGTTAACATCAAGGGGGGCGCAAACAAGGCGAACAACAGGACCCATGCAAATAGTTCGGCCGGCATCCAGTGCATGTATGGTGGGGTCGGGCTCTTGTTCAATTATGGCGCGGACAACTACTACCCATTCATGGCAAGGAGTTCGGTACTAACAGGACATGGACACAGCTGCAACGTCCTGTTGGGTGGGATATCAGGCAAGCAGTGATGGATCCGCTCGTGTACCATCGCGCACTGTGCCTCTCTCTCGGCGGCCCTACATCACTCTAGTTGTGTGGCGTGTCTTGCCCTCTCAGTGTGAGCACACCTGTTTTGCTCTACGGTGCACCACCGAAGATCTTGTTGCGCGACCCGCGGTAGTCTCTCGGTGGTGAAGTACCTATCTTGCTCTGTGGCGCTGTCACGCCCTATACCAAGGGTCTTGTCAACCCTGGCAATGACGCATAGCATAGCTATCCAGCGTGTTGCCAGGGATGCCCTTAGCCTTGACGGGCTGTTGCGCCTACACCGGATTGTTTTCCTTGTCGAGAAGGTTAACCATAGAGGCGGCTCCTCATCAGGTTGGCATGCTTGGAAATGGTAATGGAACTATAGGTTGCGCTAGTTGTGCCTCCGCATGTGTTGCACACCGCCTAGGCTTATCCTCAATCGATTGTGGTAGGAAACCAATGGGAAGTGGCGGAAAACAGTAGCGTGTTTGGATAATACCATCAACAGAAAAAAAAATTAAATAGGGAAGCATGCTAAGGATGGGTTTTGTGAGGATTTCGGTGAGCCGGGTGGGAAGGTTGCATGATTGCATGCGAGAACCAGTACGGTTGTGAGGGAATAGGCTCACCGACTCCTCTTCGAGCCAACGCGTGGCCAAACTAAACACTTGTGCCGTGCTCAAGCATGCACATGAATCCTCCAATGCGAATGCAGTGACAAGACATGTGAGAGGAGGCCGGGATGACGCGCAGGCAGACAGGTAATAATAATAAAAATGTCTACGACTTTATTACATAGAAAAATGTTGTTCCCTACGTAGCATCAACAATGATTTCATCAATCTCGGAAAAAATTGGTCACAACACACGAAGCTTGTTAGCAGGAATCGTCTGTGTTATTTTTGGTCTTCGCACACGATTCTGATTACTGATCAGATTGCCAAGTATCACAAACATCTTGTTACGCTGAACCATTTTTGTTTTGTTGGATCATTGCACACAGTTTACTCGAATGAACGCATTCCGGTTATCGCAGCACCTGCATCTTTATAGCCATTTATGTTATTTTGGCTAATCGCAAATAGTTCATGTGGATCAACCATCACACACAATCATTTTATTGGTGACAGTTTTATTACCATGCCATTTGCAATTGATACATCGCACAGAGTTTAGTTGAAGGGTCCTATACATGTGTCTCTTAGGACTTTCCTACAGTAGTGAGTCATTTTCCCTAATAAAATGGACTCTGAAAGAAACCTACTAGGTGTATTTCAAAATTAGATGCGCCTGGCCCAAACATAAGGTCGTGCAACACCTATATTAAGCTATGGACAAAATTTATGAAAGGTTATCTTGTATATTTCGTCCATTTCCTTATGTGTCATCATGGTGACTTCAAAGTGCTGAAAACTCCACTGAAAACTCCATTATTGATCCCCTTGAGCGTGCCATCATCTCCATGCTTGATCATGCTTCAATGTCCATCCTTCTTGTCCATGTTGGACCCTTCATTTGTAAGCAAAACAAATGTATCCAATTAGGCAGCATCATATTCTCATGAACATTAGAATCATTACCAAGAAATGAAAGTACCTCGTAAAATAATTGGCTTGCGATATATCTAGTAATTGGTCCAGTATGTATAGCTGCAGGAGTTGTGGGTGTAACCATATTAGTGATGTCCTCATCACAAGGTCTGAGGTGTTGTATGATGGCCGCACAATCGGACTGGATTTCTGAGAGTACATCTTTTGCCTCCTCCTCGGATATGCATCGCTGGAGAACGCCAGTGATGTTGTGCCCCTGGTCATTGAAGGATTCACCGTGCTCCGTCTGGTCTTCGACCAACTCCTTGCACAAGAGATATGCTGTGATGGGATCCGTCCACGGTGCGATTACTGCCATAATTTCGTGTGCCGGGGCAGTATCTTCTATTGTCGAGCCCTCAATTATCCCCTCGTCTGGCTCGACCGTTGGTGGGCTAATCATCTCATGGGCGGACTATTGAGCTACCTCCTTGCCACCTTTCCATATGACCGATGGTTTAAACAATCATTAGAGGAAAGTGTTTTCCGACACTTGGTCACATTTGTCGCCCATCTGGGCAAGGATATCGACAACTTGACTGTTAGCTATATGGTGAAATTACATACCTTCAAAACAGGCTGAAATGGTCATGACGACACTGTGATAAGCTACCATTTTTGCGGTCTTCGGCATCAAACTCTCCATTGACTTGGGAAATTGTGATATTCGGGTCTGTTCGGACCTCAAGACGTTGAACGCACATGCAGTAGCACCTCATACTAGACTGCGTTGTTGGAATTAGTGTACATGATTTGTAGTACATACTTAATACTATCGCTAGTTGGTGATCTCAGAACCACCCCAGCTCCTAAATCGGCGAGCATTTTTGAGCCGTCAAAGTACAATACCCATTTTGAGTATGTACTCTGCTCTCGAGGGTGCTTGACTTCTATCCACTCGGCTACAAAGTCATCCAATACCTGGGATTCAATAGCCTGGTGTGGCCGATAAGTGATTACGAAAGGTAATAGCTCGATGGTCCACTTTGCAATTCAACTTGTGGCGTCATTGTTATTGATGATGTCATGTAGTGGTACCTTAGAAGCCACGATGATCGAGCACTCTTGGAAGTAGTACCTTAGTTTCCTAGAAATCATGAAGACTGCATATGTGATCCTCTGGTAGTGCGGGTACCTGGTTTTACATGTTGGGTTCTATTGTATGTGCATCGCAAGCAAATAAAAAATTCCTATGCACAGAACATCCAGGAACATGCTACAGAGATGGGTCTGAAAGCACATTTGCTCCCTTGGTGGTTTTGGTAATTAATACCAACATATATGTCATTGAACTAATGTTTCCACTAAGTTTGTTTCAGGAAAAGTTCAATGATGGGTTGGCAAAAGGATTGTGGAATACCCCAAGATGCAAGGAAATAGATTGGCAAAGCTTCAAGCAAAGGACTCTAGATTTTACATTTGGGAGAAATCACTTTGAGTCCATAGGAAAGCCAATACTATTAAAAGGGGGTAAGGTTTTGTTGGTGAACAAAATGCTCATACGTGCACAAGTGATTGTCACCACATACACCCACGAGCTCTTCCACAAAAGTCTGTCCAAAGCCAAATACTCAAAATCGATGCAACCAACAGATTCCAGTCGGTGCCGCCGATTCCAGAACTAAGATAGACTCAGCCAAACCCTAGCCACTTTGGTGCAACCGATTATGCTTTGGTGCCTCCGAGTTTGAGTTGCCAACTTCTTGGCATGCAAGTTTACAAAATCGGTCCCTCCAAGTTTTGTGAATCGACGTCACTGAGATTAGGCAATCTGACAGTTGGTCACCTTATCGGTACAACCGAGATTCCTATATCGGTCTCACCAAGATTCGAAAGTTGCCACCTTTTGTTTACTTTGGTACCACTGAGATTAACACATCGGTGTCACTGAGTTGGTCATTTTGTGTGTAATGGTTGGATTTTTGGAGATGCCTATATATACCCTTCCACCACCACTCACTCGCAAGAGAAGCACTTAGTATTATTCTCCACTCATACCTACTGATTTTCTAAGAGAGAGGCAGCTACTCAAGTATTGAGATCATGCCATTCCATTCCTATCATATGAATCTTGATCTCTAGCCTCCCCAAGTTGCTTTCCACCCAATCAATCTCTTTCGTGTGTTGAGGAGTCTATCATCTTGAAGCACAAGAGCAAGGAGTTCATCGACACTATCGAGCCTATTACCTTTTGGAGGGTGGTGCCTCCTAGATTGGTTAGGTGTCTCTTGGAAGCCTCCTACTTCGTGTTGTGAAGTGAACCAAGAAGTTTGCAAGGGCAAGGACATCACGTACTTCATGAAGATCTACCCCGATTTAGGTTAGTCCTCCGTGGACGTAGGCCATCATGCTATAGTCAAGTTTGCTTCTTCGGGGAACCCTCCGTGGGTAGAGCCCTCCATGGACTCTCGCGACTGTTACCCTCTGTGGGATGAAGACTCCATGAACGTGGATGTACGATAGCACCACCTATCGTAACCATAGGAAAAATCATTGTGTCACCAATTGTGTTTTATCTTCCTACCCTCTCTTTACTTACATTCTTGTCTTTACTTTACGCTGCTATACTCGTAGACATGCATGTGTAGGGTGTACTTGACATACTATGAATGCTAAAATCTGCCAAGAACTAAAATTGGGAAAAGGTAGATTTTTATTTGGTCAAGTAGTCTAATCACCCCCCTCTAGCACTGCTTTAGACCCTATAGGGTCATAGATCATTACCACTAGACGCGCAGTGTCATGCAGTGGAAGTAGAGTTGGGGAAGCGCACCTAGAGTTGTCTCCTCCTCGTCTGATATCCCTCTAAGAACCGGTCGTTGGATCCCACGTACAGTTTCGCTGAAGCGGCGCAAATGCACCGCCTTTAATAGTATCCACATGTGCAGGAGGAACACCATGCGGCGGACTGCTAATTCCAATCACATAGTCGGCGGCGAGTGGAGGTGTCTACTTGTAACACATGCAAAGCCCTAATGACGATGCAAAAGCAATCAACTCAATGAGTGTGACGCACCTCAACTCTTGGGACTTCCCTTAAGCATGTGACTCTTTAGATTCTTGGTCACTTGGTCGCAAGTCAGATCACATCCGGCTTGGCTAGTCGGTAGCAGCCTCTGGCAAAGCGTGCCGACTCCAAGTTTCCAAAGAATTTGGTTAGGCGAACCTATACTTCACACTTCTATTCCCATTGCCACATGATATATGTTGCCATCCTCAAGGCGACATGGTCATCCTTGTTGCAGCACGACCACTTTCTCGTTCTGGTGAATCCAACCAACATTTCGGATTATCTCATAATCCTCATCGCATGACCAAGCTTATCCAGGTCGGATCACCTGAGGGGCTGAGAGTATATCTCTCTTGATCGGAGGGGCAAATCCCATCTTGCTCGACCATGTCTCGCACCATGGGCCTCGACAAGCCCGAACCCTACCTTTGTAACTACCCAGTCACGGAGTAGCATTTGGTTGACCCGAAGCAGGTTTGTCACCATCCCGAGTACATGTGCCAGCTCAGGTCTTAGGACATAGAATGTATGTTGTACTAGAGACTCTGAGATGAGCTATCGCTGCGTCTCATATTCGGGTCTCTCCAACTCAGACCTTATCTTGACTCGGATCCGACTGCATCGAATCCAACCAGATATTTCTGAGTGCATATTATCCGGCTAGCATTCAATCCTACATGGTCAGTGAGACCAAACCATCCATCGTGTCATATGCTAGTGTAACTGGCCGCACGTCCACACAACCCTTTCGACTAGGGGCTGATGACCCACAAGTATAGGGGATCAATCATAGTCCTTTCGATAAGTAAGAGTGTCGAACCCAACGAGGAACATGAGAAAATGACAAGCGGTTTTCAGCAAAGTAATCTCTACAAGCACTAAAATTGTAGGTAACATATAGTTTGATAGCAAGGTAATTTGTAACGAGCAAGTAACTGTAATGGTAAACAAGGTGCAGCAAAGTAGCCCAATCCTTTTGAGGCTAAGGATAGGCCAGAACAATCACCAGTAATAGGCAAAGTATTTTTGAGGGTACACGGGAATTTTGTATAGTCACTTTTATCATGTTGGTTTGATTCGTGTTCGCTACTTTGATAATTTGATATGTGGGTAGACCGGTGCTAAGGTGTTGTTCTTACTTGAACTAACAACCTACTTATGATTAACCCCCTCGCAAGCATCCGCAACTATGAGAAAAGTATTAATACAAAGTCTAACCATAGTATTAAACATGTGGATCCAAATCGGCCCCTTACGCAGTAGCGCATAAACTAGGGTTTAAGCTTCTGTCACTCTAGCAACCCATCATCTGATAACTACTCCACAATACATTCCATTAGGCCCATGAATGGTGAAGTGTCATGTAGTCGGCATTCACATGACACAACTAAGGAAATCACAACATACATATCATCAAAATATCGAACACATATCAAATTCACATGATTACTCGAAACATGACTTCTCCCCTGACCTCAACAACAAATGTAACTACTCACAAATAATATTCATGCTCAAGATTAGAGGAGTAATTAATAGCATAATGGATCTGAAAATATAATCTTCCATTAAACAAACCATATAGTAATCAACTACGCAAGGTAATCAACACTACTAGTCACCCACGGTACCAATCTGAGGTTCCGGTACAAAGATTGAACACAAGAGATGAACTAGAGTTTGATAGGAGATGGTGTTGATGAAGATTGGCCTCCCAAAAAAGAGAGGGGTGTTGGTGATGACGATGGTTTCGATTTCACCCTCCGGGAGGGAAGTTCTCCTGGTGGAATCACTCTGCAGGAGGGCAAAAGTGCTCCTGCCCAAGTTCTGCCTCGAGGCAGCGGCGCTTCATCCCGAAAGTCCTCCTCCTAATTTTTTAGATTTTTTCGTGAATTTATACCAGAAGATGGGCTCTGGAGGTGGGCCTGGGTGAGCATCACCCACCAGGTCGCCCAAGGGGTGCCTAGCGTGCCCTGGTGGGTGCTCCTAACCAAGTGCCCCCCCTCTGGTATATTTTTGCTCCAATATTTTTTATTAATTCCAAAAATAATCTCTGTAAAGTTTTAGCTTCATTGGAGTTGTGCAGAATAGGTATCTCTGACGTGCTTTTCTTGGGTCCAGAATTCCAGCTGCCGGTATTCTCCCTCTTTGTGTAAACCTTGCATATTATGAGAGAAAAGGCACTAGAATCACTCCCCAAAGCATTATTATCCAACAAAACAAAGTAAATAATAGTAGGAAATCATGATGCAAAATGGACGTATCAACTCCCCCAAGCTTAGACCTCGCTTGTCCTCAAGCAAAAGCCAAAATTCAAAAGCATGTCCACATGGTTTGAGAGAGAGGTGCCGATAAAAACAAAATAAGGACACTCGAAGAAAGAGTTTGGTTTAGGTTTTTGGATGCACAAGTAGTATCTCTACTTAGTGCAGAATTTTTGGCTAGGAAAGATATTGGGCAAGCACCACATGTAAAGGATCTATGACAATATAACTTCTATGTGGAGATGAACAAACATAAATCATTGTACCGTCTTCCTCGTCCAACGTCAACAATTTTGACATATAATGTTTGATGGGGGCTCACAATCATAAAAGATGTCCAAGATAGTGTATTTGCATGTGAATCTTCTCTTCCCTAATTAATTATTTCATGAATTGCATAATTGACCAATGCTATGTTTGTCAATCTCCAATAAATTTTACTAATTATACTTTTCCTTATGTGATGTCATTACTCACCATAAGGTTAGCATATTATTCCTTTCATTTATTTGTCCTTATTTTATTTGATTGCAACAATAAAGTAGAGAAGCATAAACTCAAACTAAACTTTATTATATAACTTTCACACGATTACATAGATAGATAGGCCAT
The DNA here is from genome assembly GCA_022496015.1 of Hordeum marinum. Lineage (NCBI taxonomy): Eukaryota > Viridiplantae > Streptophyta > Magnoliopsida > Poales > Poaceae > Hordeum > Hordeum marinum. Next base: position 152,844,352 of record CM039676.1, read on the forward strand.
AGAACTAACACACGAAAATAGATCATGCTAAACTTTTATTTGACTAAGGCAAAGGGAAACTAAAGATAAAACTAGACTAGGTAAAGGTGAATAAAAGTGATGGTGATATAATACCGGGGCACCTCCCCCAAGCTTGGCTTAAGACAAGGGGAGTGCCCATACCCGTGTACTCAAATCTCCTTTGGTGGTGGTGGTGAAGAAGGTGGAAGTGTTGAAGAAGCTTTCTTCAACATATATTTAAGGATAATGTTTTCCAACCTTAGATCATCATTCTCCAATTCAAGATTTAATATCATTTGGCATAAGGCCTCCTTGCTTTCCTATAGAAAACGAGACGGGATAAATTGGACCTTAGGTTCGTAGCTTCTAGGGAGGCTTGACTTCTTGAATTTTTACATGCATGTCTCTGGGTTGAGGTAATGGATCATCCTCTTCCTCAGAGCTATCATCTATTGTTTCCTGCATGGTAGAATCTTCTTCCTCCTACGAGGTCCATAAATAGGAGTAAATATCCCCAAAGATCTTTGGGTCTGGAACATAGGGGTCAACACGGCTCTCCCAACCTGAATCATGAGACGACATATTTTCAGATCTCTTAGGAAAACAGCAAGAAACAAGAACAGGGGATTTCTCTGCGATAGAGTCGTCAAAACAGTCGGGGTATATATAGAGAATTTTTATTCTTGGGAAACAAGTATTTGGAAGGAAAACTGAGTCGGGAAGGCATCCGAGGTGGGCAGCACCCACCAGGGCATGCCCATGGGTACCTGGCGCACTCTCGTGTATGGTGCTCACCACGATCACCTTCCGGTTTATTTTTCTAGTCCTAAAATTCTAAAATATTCCAAAACCGACAGAAAATATTTTTGCGCATTTTTGGAGTCCGTTTACTTACCGTATCATGTACCTCCTATTTTTAAGTATTTTGGAGTGTTCCGAAATGTTTTTTTATGTGCTCCTCCGGCGTCATGGTTTGGATAACATGGCTTTTAATGTTAATAGGCGAACCTAAGATATAGTGCTTAATTCATTGTCCATTGACCACCTTCGGGATAGTACCTTTGGCATTATTAATCTTGATAGCTCCAGAACGATAGACATCTTCGATAATATATGCTATTCCTATTTCGAGAGAAGCTTTCCTGCAAAAAATCTTAACCGAGAGTTGAACAAACAAGCATAGTCTCCTATTTGAAATTCCCACTTCTGGATTTACTTGTCATGCCATCTCTTTACTTTTTCTTTAAATAGCTTGGCATTTTCATACGCTTGGGTTCTCCATTCATCTAAATGAGCTAATATCAAATAGCCTCTTCTCACCAGCAAGTTTGAAATCATAATTGAGTTCTTTAATTGCCCAAAATGCTTTATGTTCTAATTCTAGAGGCAAATGACAAGATTTCCCATATACCATTTTATATGGAGACATACCCATAGGATTTTTATCAATCGTTCTATAGTCCCAAAGTGCATCATCTAATTTATTAGACCAATTCTTACGAGACCGATTAACAGTCTTTTGTAATATTAATTTTATTTCTCTATAGCTAAGTTCAACTTGACCACTAGGTTGAGGATGATAGGGTGATGCAATTCTATGGGTAACATCATATTTAGCAGGCATCTTACGAAAAGCACCATGAATAAAGTGTGAACCACCATCGGTCATTAAATATCTAGGGACTCCAAACCTCACAAATATAACCACTTTAAGCATTTTAATGGAAGTGTGGTGATCAGCACTACTAGTTGGAATATCTTCTACCCACTTAGTGACATAATCAACCACAACTAAAATACGAGTGTACCCACTGGAGGAAGGAAAATGCCCCATGTAATCAAAAACCCACACGTCAAATGATTCAACAATAAGTGAATAATTCATAGGCATTTCTTGACACTTACCAATATTACCAATTCTTTGGCATTCAGCACAAGACAAGACAAACTTATGAGCATGCTTGAAGAGAGTAGGACAATAAAATCTAGGTTGTAATACCTTATGAGAAATTCTATCTCCCGCATGATGTCCTCCACAAGCTGTGGGATGACATTTCCGTAGGATGTGTTCCTATTCATGCTCAGGTACACAATGCCTAATAATACAATCTACTCCTTCTTTATAAAGATGTGGGTCATCCCAAAAGTAATTGTCGACGTTCTACGAATGGGGCACCCAGACCTGCCTGCCTGTGGCCTAGGGCATGGCCCACTTCATCGACCCAACCCCGGTCGGGCGCGGCCTCACTCAAGACAAGGCCCTCGCGAGGGCCCTAGGCTCGAGAGGAGGAACAACATCAGGACTGGCAAGGGATAGGCCTCCTCAGGCCCCCTCCGAAGCAGCGGAGATCTTCATGCAAGGCCCGTCCTTGGGAGTCAAGGGTGGCGTAATGAAGGACAGGTGGGCGCCAGCGCGCCACATGGGGCAGTTTCCCCTTTGGTTTAAAGGGAGCAGAGACATATGCGGGTTACCAAAGCACCCCCCAAGGTTTCCATTCCGGTGCGACAAGACCACAACCACCCGCCTCGCAGGGCGGATGTCAACGCTAAGCCCATCCCTGCATCGTCGACAGCTACTTTGCAGGTGAAGACCGCCTTTGGGTAGGGCGAGCACGTACTCCTGTCCCCCTTCAAATTTGGTCATCGTGGGATCCCTTCCTGCCATTGCAATAAGGGAAGAGGACCCAAGCCACCGCTATATATAGAGGGTAGGCTGCATCGTAGAGAGGGACTGGCCGGATCCATTCCACTACTCACCCATCACCGAGCCACAGAGGGCCTCGAACACCTCAAAGGGAGCCCTCATGAGGCTCTTAAACATTGTACTAGTTCATCCACACCACCTCCTCGAGAGGCAATCCACCAAAGCAGGAGTAGGGTATTACGCTTCACAGCAGCCTGAACCTAGGTAAACTGTCGTGTCCATTCTCTTCCTCGCCATCGTGCGAGTTCGTTGACGTGTTCATCGAGTAGAGAGCTAGGTTGGGCGAGGCTGTAGGGGATCCTCGCACATTCCCCTGTGTTCGAATCTTAAGAGTTTTTGGGAGCCCGAAATCTGGCATTTGGCGCGCCAGGTAGGGTACGTGTCAAAGCTTCCTCATTCGCGGCGATGGTCAGGCCCCAGCTTGACGACTCCATGGCGGGCGAGACCCACGGCGATGGTCAACCCCTGACGCGTGACGGTGCTTGGGTGCATGGGACCGCCCCCGCGGTTACCTGCATCCTCGGCGGGTCGTAGGCACCACCCTCCGACCGCCATGTCAAGCGTTTCCTACGCCACATAGGAGTGGTTCGGCCGCGGCCCGAGCCCGCGCAAAACCGCGCATGGCCAGGAATCGACATCACCTTTGGCCCCAACGACCACCCCAAGACAACGGCAGACGCTCGAATGCTTCCTATGATGTGCACACCGACCATATGCGGCGTCACCGTCTCCAAGACTCTCATAGATGGTCATGTTAGTCTCAATGTCATCTCCGTGGATGCCTTCGACACGCTGCAGCTACCCCATGACCAGCTCGTGCCTTCAAGGTCCTTCTCTGGGGTGGTCGACGGGTCCGTTGTCCCCATGGGGCGGGTGCGCCTACCCGTCACCTTCAGCACCCATTCCAACTTCCGCACCGAGCACGTCGACTTCGATGTCGCCCACACCCACCTCCCGTACAACGCAATACTCACCTACCCCGCGCTCACTCAGTTCATGGCAGCAACGCACCCGGGCTACAATGTCGTCAAGATGCCCAGGAGCGGCGGCGTCCTCACCGTCGTGGGGGATGTCAAGGATGCGTCCCACGTGCTCAAGCTCTCCTACAAAGCCGCGACCGCGGCGCGCACCTGTGTCGGGGGCGCCGTGCTAGCCGCAGAGGACCCCGAGGGCATCCTCCCAGACGTCACGCCAGTGAAGAAGCAGCAGCTATTCTCCCAGAGTCGGGCGGAGACGAAGCGGGTGCTGGTGGACGAAGGAAACCCCGGTCCCACCTTCACCATCGGTGTCGGCTTGCCTCAAGATCAAGAGGAGGCGTTAGTGGCCTTCCTCCGGGCGAACAAAGATGCGTTCGCATGGAGCGCCTCCAACCTGGTGGGAGGCCCAATGGATGTGATCGAGCACCACCTCATGGTGTGCCCGAACGCACGTCCGATGAAGCCAAAGTCAAGAAGGGAAGCTCCGGAGAAGCACGCGTTCATTGCCTAGGAGGTCAGCAAGCTCGAGAAGGCAGGGGTCATTCGGGAGGTGTGCTACCTAGAGTGGTTGGCCAACCCGGTGGTGTTCCCAAAGAAGTGCGGGAAGGAGTGTATGTGCGTCGACTTCACGAGCCTCAACAAAGCTTGCCCCTAGGACCCATTCCCGCTGTCGCTACCGCGCATCGACAAAGATCGCCCACTGTGGAGTGCGACCTCCTATGCTTCCTGGACGCCTTCTCGGGGTACCACCAGATCAAGATGGAGGTGGAGGATGTCGAGAAGACGGCTTTCCTTACTTCATGTGGGGTTTTCTGCTACACGTGCATGCCCTTCGAGCTCTGGAACACCGAGGTGACCTTCCAGCGGCTGATGCACATTGCCTTGGGGCCGCAGCTTCGGAGAAATGTGGAAGCCTATGTCAACGGCATCGTGGTCAAGTCCAGGGCGTCCAAGACCCTGGTCGAAGACTTAGAAGAGACATTCGCGAGACTGAGGGAAGTGAGCCTGAAGCTCAACCCTGAAAAATGTGTCTTCGGGGTCACCTCGGGCAAACTGCTCGGTTTCCTGGTGTCGCACCGAGGAATCGAGGCGAACCCTGAGAAGGTCAAGGCCATAAGCAAGATGAGCGTGCCCAGACGCTCAAGGAAATGCAGAAACTAGCAGGGTGTGTAACCTCCTCGGGGCGTTTCATCTCCAAGCTTGGCGAGCGGGCCTTGCCGTTCTTCAAGATCATGAAAAGGAATGGCCCTTTCGAATAGACCCCGGAGGCGGATGCAGCCTTTGAGGAACTCAAGCGATACCTCATGAGTCCGCTAGTGATGGTAGCTCGACACCCTTGGGAGCCCCTGCTGCTATACCTGGCTGCCACCCCCCACTTCGCCAACGCTGCACTGGTGGCAGTCAGGAAGGAGCAGGTCGGCACGTGCGCCAAGACGACATGCGCCGGCGGGCCCCCAAGCATGGAGCCAGGGGGCTCGCAGGATCCTCAGGAGCCTGTGTCCCTCCAAGACGAAGCACCTGAGCCCCAAGCTGCTCCAACGGTCCCTGGAGCGCTCTACCTTCCTGAGCTCCAAGTTGCTCCAACGGTCCCTAAAGCGCTCTACCCTCCCAAGGCCCAAGCCGCTGCAAAGGCCTCTAAAGCGCTCGGCCCTTGTGAGCCTCCCCCTGCACTGATGGCCCCCGAGGCGCCCAAGCATCTTAGGCCCGCAACGGGGCAGGACACCGCAGAGGGCCACACTCTTGTCGAGCACTCGGTGTATTATGTCAGAACAGTGTTGCAGGACGCACGCTCGTGCTACCCCATGTAGCAGAAGCTCCTCCTAGCGCTCCTCGTCACTTCGAGGAAACTGCGCCATTACTTCTAGGGGAATCCCAACAAGGTCGTCTCTGCTTACCCCTTGGAGAAAATCCTACATAACCCCAATGCGGCGGGAAGAGTCACCGAATAGAACATCGAGTTGCAGGTCTTCAACATCGAGTTCAGCACGACCAGGGTCATCAAAGGGGCGACCCAAGCAGATTTTGTGGCGGAATGGACAGACGCCCTGGACAGGGGGCTAGACAGGAGCCAGTACCTTGCCCCTGGCGACAAGGCACCAGAAGGATGGATCATGCATTTCGACGGAGCCTTCACGCGCAAGGGAGCGGGGGTTGGGGTCATGCTCACTTCCCCAACGAGAGACAAGCTTAGTTATGTTGTGCAGATCTGCTTCCAGCATGGAGAGAAGGTCTCCAACAACATCGCAGGCTATGAAGGCCTCATCACCGGCCTCAAGGCAGCGACGGCTCTGGGAATCTGGTGCCTCACCGTCATGGGCGACTCCCAGCTCCTTGTCAAGTTCTCCAACAAGGAATATACGCCCAAGGACGAGCACATGGAGGCATATTTGGAAGAGGTACGAAAGATCGAAAAACATTTTCAGGGCTTCGAGTTGCAATATATCCCATGCAGCACGAACAATGAAGCCGACGACATCGCCAAGAGGGCCTCGCGTCGCGAGCCCCAGGACCCAGGCATCTTCGAGGAGCGGCTCTTCAAACCCTCCGCGGCACCGCATGTTGAGGACCTAGCGCCACGAGGTGAGGATCACCCCCCCCCCCCGCTGCCGTCCTAGGGAGCACCGAACTGTGGCCAAGCCTCAGGAACCCGACTCCTCCTGGGCTTGGAGCCTCAGGTTGACAGCTGGATGTAGGAGTTCATGGCGTATCTACTTCACGGCACGTTGCCAAAAAAGGAGGAAGACGCAGAGCGCGTGGCCCGACAGGCCATGACCTGTTGGATTTCGGGCTCCGCAAAACCATTAAGATTCGAACACAGGAGCGTGTGTGAAGATCCCCTGCAGCCTCATATGACCTAGCTTGCTACTCGATGAACACAATAGAGAACTCACACGATGACGAGGAAGAAGATGAACATTACAGTTTACCCAGGTTCGGGACGCTGCGAAGCGTAATACCCTACTCCTGTTTTGGTGGATTGCCTCTTTGGAGGTTTTTGTGGATGGACTAGTACAATGCGCTTGAGCCTCGTGAGGGCGCTCAAGATGTGTTCTTGGCTGGCTATCTCATGGTGGTGCATGGAGTGACTAAGTGTTGGATCGGATCTATCGGGGGATCCCCCTCTATGAAGCGGCCTACCCTCTATATATAGCGATGGCCCGGGTCCTCTTCCCTTATCACAATGGCGGGAAGGGATCCCACAAAGGCCAATTTCGAAGGGGGATGGGGGTTGGTGCTCGCCCTGCCCAAAGGCGGTCTTCGCCTGCAAAGCAGCTGTTGATCCCACAGGGGCGAGCTCAGCGATGATGCCCGTCTTGTAGGACGGGTGGTTGTGGTCTTCTTGCACCAGAATGGAAACCTTTGCGGGTGCTTTGGGAACCCGCATACGTCCTTACTTCCTTGGCACCAAATGGGAAACTACGCCGCCTGGCACACTGGTGCTCGTCTGTCCTTCCTTGCGTCATCTTTGACTCCTGAGGCCGAGCCTTGCATAGGAGCCTCCGTCGCTCCGGAGGGGTCCTGAGGAGGCCCATCCTTCGCGAGTCTTGTCGCTGTTCTTCCTCGCGAGGGCCTTGTCTTGAGTATGGGCCTCGCCTAGTCCCATTTGGCTGATGGAGTGGGTCATGCCCTGGACCGCAGGCAGACAGGTCTGGGTACCCTCATTCCTAGAACGTCGACAATAGCCCTCGGGCCCAACGTGCGCTCGAGCTGGCTTATGGATGAAGCCTCGAGGGAGGCCCAGAGTGCCACGGGCCCCTAACGTCTACGGGCCAGGCTTGGCATGTGCTAAACGCCTCGGTGGTGACGCCTCCGCTCCTCGAGGCTGTCCAAAAGTACACCTAGTTGGATTGACGCGACACGTGGGCACAGCGCAGGCCATCATTGCTTCCCATGAAGTGTTGCCGCTGCTGTGGGCCGCATGGATGTGACTCTTCAAAGGGCAGTGGAGGCAACGTGGATGGGACACCATTGACCAAACTGCCATGTGCCGCCCGAGGGGCGCGCAACGCCTGCCCTCCCACAACACCTCATTGCCACGGTTAAGCCTATAAATCCGCCCTGTCCCTGGCCAGGGGAGGGTATTGCAGTCTTGATGATTCCCCTTGCTTCCTTCGCTCCGCCAGCACAAAACCAACTTTCCTTCTCGTCCCCCTGTCCCTCATGGCATCCGGCGGAAGCGGTGCAGGCGCAGGGAAACGGCCAGCTCGTCCGGCACCTTCGTCCTCCTCTGGAGGCACTCGCGAGGCGCCCTCTGGGTTGGCATGAGTTTGCCAACGGTGGGCCCTGGCCGACGAGTAAGTACTCTGGCACCTCCCTTTTCTCTCATTCTTCTGTCCACCATCTAGATTTTGATCCCCTTCCCCTCCTTCCAGGGTTCCGCGGCCAAGTAGTGCAAGCTTGGCGAGCTTCAGGAGGAGGTAGTGCTACAGGCCTAGCTGACTATCGCTGAGGCCGCCTTCAATGCCCCCTCCGAGGCAAGGCCGAGGCCCGGGCAGAACTGGCGTCCCTCCAAACCCAGGTCCAGGAGGCGGCCAACGTGGAGCAAGCCGCCAAGGACGAGGCAGTGCATGCCAGGCTACTGGAGTCCCTCCACCCCAAGAAGTTCCAGGACATCGCGTGCCGCGCGACCGTCACGATGAGCCGGTTCGCCAGGGACGCCCCCGCGCTGTCGCACGTGCATGGTGATGGGGGCTACCTTGAGTTCTTTCGGAAGGTAGTTGAGGCATTGGAGACCGGCGTCTCTCGTGTCGACCCGGACAGTGCGTCCGACGCGCCGGACCTTCTGGACCTTGCCTTGACGCTCGTCTACTCCAACTTGCGTCGCCTCGCCCCGCAGCTCGACCTCCGGCGCCTTGGAGAGAGAGTGCCCGACGAGCTCCAGCGACCCCTCCGAGACAAGACGCGTCCGCTTGTGGAGGCCATGGCGGACCGATTCATCCAGGTGCCCGCCTCAAGCGAAGAGGACGGCTCCGGCGTCGGGCCATCTAGCGGCACGGGCGGCAGCGGCGACTCCTCCCCTTAGGCATCCTCTGTTCCCCTTTACTGGTACCTGTAATGCTTGAACAAGAACCCTGCCTCGTGGGGCGTTAATGTTCTGCATGTTACCTTTGTTGTCTTGTTTTTCTTCCTCGATTTGGTGGTTGCGGTGTTGGTTGGTGTTATTGTGGTCGTCGCCCTGCATCAGCCCCCGATACGATCCCCGCGAGGCTCTCCCTCTCCAGGGGTGACTCGCGTCTCTGGCTCCTGTTGGGCCTTGGGCATTGCGGCTCATTGCGATCGAGCCCCTCCTAGCATGTCGCCTCCTTTGTTGCTTCGTTCCTTGGGGGCCTTGGTAGCCGCACGTAGTAGTCGTAGTTCTTGCATTTTTAGGTTAGCGTGTGCAGTCTTCATTTCATACCTGGGGCCGTTATTAGGCCTGGAGGTTCCTGGAGGGTTCGATAGTGTACTTAGCTTTGTATGACGCTGGCAATCTTGTGTCGCGAGGCAAGACGGGCTGTTCTGTCAAGTTGTGGCTCCGTCCATGATATCTTCTTCTTACCTGTTGAATGTTCTGGGGGCCTTTCGGCACTCTGCATTTATAGGTCCCAGTCTCGCACATTTCCCCACCAACATTAGGTACAACTGGAGAGGACGCACCTCACGAGGCGAGGCCTCGGTACTCCTGATGCCGACCAGAAACCATGGACGACACCAGGAAGTCGGGTGGCATTATGATCGGTAAGGCTCTTGAGGCACGTTGCCCAGGAGCCCTCTTTTTCGATGCTCAAACCGCTCTACGTCGTCAGGTCCCAGTTCCGCGCATTTCCCCACCACCGTTAGGTACGACCAAAAACCAAGGACGCATTTCCCGAGGAGGGGCCCTGACACCCCCAATACCGACCGGAAACCAAGGACGGCACCAAGGGGACGAGTGGCCTGATGACCAGTAAGGCTCCTGAGGCATGCTACCCAGGCGCCCCCCTTGACGCTCGAGCGATCCCCCATTCCATTCCTCTAGGTGCTGCCTCAGGAGGCTCTAGGGCCTCCCGAGACTCCATGTTGTGATGTCGAGCTGCGATCGGAGCCCCCGAGCGGGGGTTTACTTCTAAAAATTATGTGCCCATGAGGCGGCGAGGCCTCGTCATCCAGATTTGTGATGCCTTGGGGCGGCACGAAGCATTGGGCTCCTTTCGAAACACCATTCAGAAAGAGAGAATTCAAGTTTGGCAAAACGAGAAAATGAAAAGAGAAAAGTCCCCGCCCCTTTTTCTTTTAAAACATAAGATCACAAAATCTTCGAGCTTTTGACAGGCTCAAGCACAAAAAGGGCCATCGAAGGATGCAACTTGAAATACAAAAAAGAGCGAGAAAACGGCCGCATCCAGATTTTTGGGGGTTGTCCCTGCCTTCGTCTTCCCCTACCGCTGAGCGTAGGGCATCCACGTTGCATGGGCATAGGCATTGATGGGCAGTGTTGTCTTCTCCGCCAGCTCCGGGCTGTGGCTGCCACATTGCATGGGACGGACCCCTCCGCATCCTCGGGGGGGGGGGTGTATACAGCCCGCTCATTGTTACGTGAGAGTGTCACGGCCCTGGGCTAGCCCCCAGGCGCATGGCTTTGTGGCTCGCAGCCCCGTGGAAGATCATCCCATGCATTTCTGCCCGGTTATGCACCCTTATGACCCTAACCCGGTAACATCGTCCCCCGTGCAACCCCAGGATTGCACTCCTGAGGCCCAAACATGAGCATGATGCGTCGACGCGGCCATAAGGGTGTTTTGTCGGTGAAGATTACCTCGTGAGGCATTCATGTGCCCTCCGGAAAAAATCCCAAGGATCTCATGAGACCCGGCCTTCCAAGGGCGTATCAGTGCCATAATTGCCATGGGTGGCATGCGTTGCTCGCCTTGCCGCTCCCCCAGGTCATCACTCCTGGGGCCTGAGGGCTTGGCTTGTCGTCACTTTTCCGTGGGGGCACCGGCTAGTGCCGCGCCCCGCGGCCTAGGGGCACCCTCCTACCCGCGCCGCCTGGGGCCGGCGCTCCGCTGACGGGAGCCCCCAGGCCCGGCTCGAGGAGGACGCCTAGGGTACTTCTCACTCTTGGGGGGTGCTGGCGCCTATGGCGGGCGCTTGAGCCTCCCCCCTGTCAGGTGGGCCAGGTAGTATGACGTAGCATGGTACGTAGGGCTCGACGTAGGTGCTCGGTTCGCCTCCTGAGTCATCCGTCGGTGCGCCAGGGACGGTCCCTCCTGGCGGTGGGGGGAGGTCACCCTGTGTGCTTCCCTCATAGGCCCTCCTTCGCCGGTCCTCTAAGAGGAGTTGCTTACCTTTGCCGCCACCGTTAGGTGGGCCTCGCATCCCCTGGTGTAGATTCCCCTCTTGGTGCCCCGACGCGCCTCCGTCGTTGTTGCTTGCTTGTCCGGACGCCTGCCCCGCCCGCTCGCTGCACCGGATGGCGCGCTCCCGCCTGGCCAACCCGGGCTGTTGAGGTCCCGGTGGGTTATGGGGAGGCGCGTTAGTGTGCGCACCGGGCACCTCGCCGTTTCCTCCATGCAACTGGTGGTTGTCGTCGTGCTGCGTCCCAAGACCGGTCACCGAGATTCGGAGGAGAAGGAGCACAGAGTGTGGCGCGCCCCACTCGGCCCTGTCCGACATTGGAGGGGCTCTTCTGCCGGCAGGCCCGGGGCGGGTTCAGCACGTGGGCCCCCGGAGCCTGGCGCCTGTGCTCTTGAAGAAGAGTGCGAGAGGATGGCGCTCTGGGCAACGGCGACCAGCTCTGCGATGTGATTCGCCCATGCGTCGGTCGGTGATGGAGCATCTCGCTTTCCAGTAGGAGAGCATCGTGTGCATCGAGGTCTCCCACGTAGGTTTGACGTGTTGCTAATGCCGGGGGCGCTGCCCGTTCACCGTGCGCCTGAGCAGCGCGGGGAGCAGTAAAGGTGGAGGTGACGCTAGCGATCTGGTACTAGCCACTTGGTACCAAGACGCTGGGGTGCGAGCCTCTGACCGCCGCGGCAGGGTTGACAGAGGACAGCCCGCCATGGCCCGGAGAAGCTTGCTAAGCACCGGACATCGGAGCAGCGATGCTTGGGAAGGACGAACCTTGGACAAGACCTTGACACAACCCCTACCTAGCACGCCAAATGTCAGATTTCGGGATCCGCAAAACCCTTAAGATTCAAACACAGGAGCATATGCGAAGATCCCCTGCAGCCTCGTCCGACCTAGCTCGCTACTCGATGAACACAACAGAGAACTCGCACGATGACGAGGAAGAAGATGAACACGACAATTTAACCAGGTTCGGGCCACTACGAAATGTAATACCCTACTCCTGCTTTGGTGGATTGCCTCTTGTGGAGGTTTTGGTGGATGAACTAGTACAATGCGCTTGAGCCTCGTGAGGGCGCTCAAGATGTGTTCTTGGCTGGCTATCTCGTGGTGGTGCGTGGAGTGACTAAGTGTTGGATCGGATCGGTCAGGGGATCCCCCTTTACGAAGCGGTCTACCCTCTATATATAGTGGTGGCCCGGGTCCTCTTCCCTTATCACAATGGCGGGAAGGGATCCCACAATGGCCAATTTCAAAGGGGGACAGGGGTTGGTGCGCGCCCTGCCCAAAGGCGGTCTTCGCTCGATCCCGCAGGGGCGGGCTCAGCAATGACGCCCGCCCTGCAGGACGGGTGGTTGTGGTCTTCTTGCACCGGAATGGAAACCTTTGGGGGTGCTTTGGGAACCCGCGTACCTTCTTGCTCCCTTTGTACCAAAGGGGAAACTATGCCACTTGGTGCACTGGTGCTCGCTTGTCCTTCCTTGCGTCATCTTTGACTCCTGAGACCGGGCCTTGCATAGGAGCCTCCGCCGCTCTGGAGGGGTCCTAAGGAGGCCCATCCTTCACAGGTCTTGTCACTATTCTCCCTCATGAGGCTAGGGCCCTCGCGAGGGCCTTGTCTTGAGTAGGGTCCTGGCCTGGTCCCGTTTGGCTGATTAAGTGGGCCATGCCATGGACCACGGGCAGGCAGGTCTGGGTACCGCCGTTCCCAGAACGCCGACACAGCCTATTGCTTACAAGACAGTGACTTGTACCGTAGGCGCCCGAACGATGTCACGTTGCGGTGCATCTCCAAGGAGCAGGGATGCGAACTGCTGGCCGACATCTACGGAGGAGACTGCATGCATCACTCCTCTTCGCGCACGCTTGCAGGGAAGGCATTCCGATCAGGCTTCTACTGGCCCTCGGCGCTTGACGACGCCATCGAGTTGGTTCGGTCTTGCGAGGCCTGCCAGTTTGATGCCAAGAAGATTCACCAACCCACATAGGGCCTCCAGACCATTCTGCTCTCCTGGCCCTTGGCGGTCTGGGGCCTAGATATACTGGGGCCCTTACCGCGAGTAGTGGGTGGATACCGCTACCTCTACATCGCCATCGACAAGTTCACCAAATGGGCGGAGGTGAAGCCCGTCCGCACGATCCCTACCGGGTCGGCCGTCAAGTTCATCAAGGGCCTCGTGAGCCGCTTTGGCGTCCCCAACCGCATCATCACTAACAATGGTTCGCAGTTCACAAGTAACCTCTTCAAGACCTATTGTGCTAACCTTGGAACGCAGATATGTTACGCCTCGGTGGCCCACCCACGGAGAAACGGCCAGGCGGAGCGTGCCAACGCGGAAGTCCTACGGGGCCTCAAGGCAAGGAGCTTCAAGAAGAAGCTTGAAGCTTGCAGCAGGGGTTGGGTCGATGAGCTTCAGTCGGTGTTGTGGTCCATCCGCACCACCCTGGCTAAGCCCACTGGCAAGACCCCGTTCTTCCTCGTCTACGGAGCCGAAGCTGTCCTCCCCCACGAGATCAAGCACTGATCCCCGTGGGTCTTGGCATTTGACGAGGAGCGTCAGGATGACGATCGGGGAACAGACCATGTGCTCGGAGAGAAGGCGCGTCATCGGGCCTCGCTCCGAGCTGCGCGGTACCAGCAAGTGCTACGGTGCTACCACTGCCGCAACATTCGCTCCAAGACCCTCTAAGTCGAAGACCTTGTCCCGAGGCAGGTTCTCTCCAGGGAGGGCTTGCATAAGCTCTCGCCTATGTGGGAGGGCCCGTTCAAGGTCGTTCATGTCTCCAGGTCTGGCGCCGTGTACTTGGAAACTCAGGACGGGGTCCCCATCTAGAACACCTGGAACATCCAGCACCTCCAGAAGTTCTACCCGTGACACTCTCACGTAATAATGAGCGGGTTGTATACGCCCAGAGCCCCCCGAGGACGCGGAGGGGTTCCTCCCATGCAATGTGGTAGCCACAGCCTAGAGCTGGAAGAGAAGTCAACACTGCCCATCAATGGCTATTCCCATGCAACGTGGATGCCCTACGCTCAGCGCTGGGGGAACACGAAGACTAGTCTAGGTGCCGGACGCGGTCGTTATTTGCTTTTCTCCTGTTTGGATTTGCCAGCCTTTATGAAATTAAACTCGGGTTTTTCCAAATCATGTTTTAAATGGAAGGGTCAAAGATTTGTTTTCATTGCCATTCCTTATGTCTCTTTCTCTTTCTCTGAGTAAAGCACTCGCCTACTCCCCTCCCCATCGTACCCCACGTGCGGGGGCTGGGGACACGATGCTTACATCTCGCCAAGGCCTTGGCGCCCGGATCCTTTCATGGCACTCACGGGTGGGTTAGTAGGCCCATGCCGCCTCGTACTCGCCCGGGGGCTCCATTCACGACCTGGCGCGCCATCTTGGAAAGGAAACAATTTTTTCTTTAGATAGCTTGAGCGTCTAAGGGGGCTCCTAAGCATCGCGCCTCAGGAGCCTTACCGATCATAAGGCCACTTGACCCCCTGATGTCGTCCTTGGTTTCCGGTCGGTGTCAGGGGTATCGGGGCCTCGCCTCGTGAAGTGCATCCTTGGTTTCCGGTTGTACCTAACGACGGTGGGGAAATGCGTAGGACTGGGACCCGCCAACGTAGGGCTACTTGAACGACAACTCGAAGCCTCGAGAAGCCTTAGGAAGCCCGGCCTTCCTAGGGTAGGAAGCAAAATTTTCGGGGGCTGCTTGAGCGTCTAAGGGGCTCCTGAACATCGCACCCTAGGAGCCTTAATGGTCATAAGTGATGAGGACATCCCTGCTAATGCTACACCCACAACTTCGGCTGCTATACATACAGGCCCAATTACTAGAGCTCGCGCACGTCAATTGAATTACCAGGTACTTTCGTTTCTTGCAAATCCTTCTAATGTTCAGGAACATATGATGCTGCCTAAATTAGATACTTTTGTTTTACTTATGACCTGGCATGGATAAGAAGGATGACCATGGGAGCGGGATCAAGCATGGAGAAGAAGGTGTGCGCGGGGGAAAGAACAATGGAGCTTCCAGTGATGATTTTCGCACTTTGAAGCCACCATAATGGGAGCAAGAAGCCTTGGACGAAATATGCATGATACCACTTTATAAAATTCGTCCATAGGCTAATATAGGTGCTGCGCCACCTTATTTTTGGGCCAGGCCCATGTAATTTCGAAATACCATATTATAGGCTGTTTTTAGAGTTCGTATGTATGGGGAAACTGAGTTAGGGTCGGTTTCAGACCCCTCCTCCAAGGGGCCACGAAATTCCCCTCTATTCCCCCATATATACAGCCCTTAGGGCGTCGTTTTAGGTTTGGGTTTTGTTTAGATTACAAGTTCGCCATAGCTGCAACTTCGCGTTCTTCGTTTGTGTTCCACGACCAGACAAAGGCGTCACAGAACCCCACTTCATCAATAAAGCTTTCCTCTTATATTCGCAATATCCAGATTGCAATCTTAGTTTCTTGCTTGTTCTTCGTTTGCGTGCAGGAAACAGACCCTCGTGCTCAGGTTGATCGTGCTCCGGCATGGTCAATAACCACTCGGAGTTGGTTTAGCGATTGCTAAGGCGCTACGTCATCACTCGTTCATAGTCGGATCGTCAAAGTCTACTCCACCAAAAACGATAGCCACCATCTCATCGAAAGACAGGGACAACTTTGCCTCTATCAATAAGGCCATTCGACCCCCTCGTGTCATCCTTGGTTTCCGGTCGGCATCAGGAGTGTCGGGGCCTCGCCCCATGAAGTGCATCCTTGGTTTCCGGTCATACCTAACGGTAGTGGGGAAATGCGCGGGACTAGGACCTGCCGACGTAGATCTGCTTGAGTGTCGAAGGGGGCTCCTGAGCATCGTGCCTCGTGAGCCTTACCGGTCATAAGGCAACTCGACCCCGTGATGTCGTCCTTGGTTTCCGGTAGGCATCAGGAGTGTCGGGGCCCAGCCTCGTAAGGAGCATCCAAGCAAGCTGGTCGTACCTTGCGATGGTAGGGAAATGTGCCAGACTGGGACCTGCAGACCTAGAGCGCTGACAGAGCTCCCAACCCACCTCAATCGCAAGAAGAAGAAGTATGACGGGCAAACAGACCCTGCGAGCGCCACAGCCGTGCCTCCACAACCCAAAAGCCTATCGTGGGCCTATCAAGCTAAGTATCCTTACTGCGACCGGAAGGAAACTCCAAATGATAAAATGCAAAAGGTACTGATAGAGAGGGGTAGGCGCCCGAGTGCGTTACACGCCCATAGGGTCTCCCTTAGTTCTTGGATTGCAGGTACATAAGAAGAGGAGGAGAAAGAAAGTGAAAAGCCGCACGGGGGCTATCACCTTGGGAGCCCTGACGTCGGCGCACAGGCGCTCAGTCGGTGTCCTCCTCTTCCTTCATGGCCCCCTGGAAGCGCACCGGGACGGACGCCCCCGGAGCGGAAGAGCGGCGCCTTGGCGGCTGGCTACCCCCGAGACCCGAGCGCGCTAGCATGACGGCGCGTCATAGCTGCTGTCGCTGTTGTCTCTCGGGCTCCCTTCGGAGGTGGTGTCGCTATTGCTGAAGGCGCAACGTCCTTCATGAAGGGCAAGCTCATCTCCAGGATCGCCACGACCGACGTCTTCCGGGCAGCACCCCAGGCGCTCGCCCTCTCCCCCGAAGATCTTGATGAAGAGCGTCGCCTCCCCGTCATACTCGAAGTGGAGGGTGCGCCTCCCCTTCAGGCCACGAGCGCAGGCGAACGCTTGCCACCCGTGGTTCAGGTACACTTAGCCTCTGGGGGTGACCTCGACCTCCATATGGGACGCCACGCTGCAGCAGTTGTCGGCCTGCAGCCATAGGCCGGCAGGCTCTCCAACCGGCAGTGCCTTCGTGAAGTAGTACGGAAGCCGGAACCAAGCGGCCTCCGGCCTTTCCGCCCACATCACGAACTCCTGGGCCGTCTCAGTCGAATGGAGCCATGGACGCGGCAGACGGGTTGCCACTGCCGACCTCCCACCTTGGCCGCCACTGCCTTGGCCACTACAACCACCCGCGCTGGACGGCGTTCCACCACGGCCGCCGCGGTGCGTTGGAAAGCAACCTTGCTCGCCGAGAGCCACCGTCGGTGTCACGGCATACTTATAGGGGCTATCGCGGCCCATCCAGGGTGGCGGAGTAGCAGGATACTCCCCGAGAGCCTTTCCCTTCTCGGTAGCAGAGAACCTCCTCACCGGCGCCATTGTTGGGAAGCGACGGTTTGAGGGGAGTGGAGACAAAGAAGACAAAGATGAGTGAGGGTTTTGTCGCCCTCGCCCGTTTATATACAGCCAAAGACCGCCCGGCACCCCCTCGCGTTCCGGGCGCGCGCGACCCTTTGAAGGGTCGCATCCGCGTGGCCCGAAGCAGCAGCAACATTCAATAGGAAGCAATGATGGCCGCCGCTGCACCCGGGTGTCGTGTCAGTTTAACTGGGAGTGGTTTCGGACGCCCTCGGGGAGCGGAGGCACCACTGTCGGGGCGTTCGACGCGTGTCGGGCCTGGCACGCATGCGTTTGGGGCCCGTGGCACTTTGGGTCGTCCTCCAGGCTTCGCCCGTAAGACAGCTCGAGTGTGCCTTGGGACTGGGGGCTACTGTCGATGTTGTGGGAATGGGGGTACCCAGACCTGCCTCCCTGCGGCCCAGGGCATGGCGCACTTCATCGGCCCAACCCCGGATGGGTGCGGCCTCACTCAAGACAAGGCCCTCGCGAGGGTCCTAGGCTCGCGAGGAGGAACAACGTCAGGACCGGCAAGGGATGGGCCTCCTCATGCCCCCTCCGGAGCGGCGGAGATCTTCATGCAGCGCCCGACCTTGGGAGTCAAGGGTGACGCAATGAAGGACAGGCGGGCGCCAGCATGCCAGACTGCGCAGTTTCCCCTTTGGTGCATAGGGAGCAGAGACGTACACGGGATCCCAAAGCACCCCCCCAAAGGTTTCCATTCAGATGCGACAATACCACAACCACCCGCCCCGCAGGGGGGTGTCAGCACTGAGCCCATCCCTGCTCCGTCGACAGCTACTTTGTAGGCGAAGACCGCCTTTGGGCAGGGCGAGAACATACTCATGTCCCCCTTCAAATTTGGCTATTGTGGGATCCCTTCCCGCCATTGTGATAAGGGAAGGGAGCCCTCATGAGGCTCTAAAACATTATACTAGTTCATCCACACCACCTCCTCGAGAGGCAATCCACCAAAGCAGGAGTAGGGTATTACGCATCGCAGCGGACCGAACCTGGGTAAACTGTCGTGTCCATTCTCTTCCTCGCCATCATGCAAGTTCGTTGTTATGTCCATCGAGTAGCGAGCTAGGTTGGGCAAGGTTGCAGGGGATCTTCGCACACGCCCATGTGTTCGAATCTTAAGGGTTTTGCGGAGCCCAAAATCCGACAATAATGTCTCAAGTCATAGAAGATTTTTTCTTTTGTTGGCATGTGAAGCTAGGTGGTATATATTTGGCAACAATGTAATTAGCATAATTAGCATACCAAGGTGTGTTGTGTGAGACACTTATTGCAGCTAGTTGTTTGTTAGGGAAACTATCATCAATAGGTACTGGGTCATCAAGAATATTTTCTAACCTAGATAAATTATCAGCTATGGGGTTCTTAGCTCCTTTCCTATCAACGATATGCAATTCAAATTCTTGAAGCAAAAGAACCCACCTAATAAGTCTAGGTTTAGCATCTTTATTTTCCTGAAGATATTTTATATCAACGTGATCGGTGTGAACAATAACTTTGGAGTCGTCAATATAGGATCTAAATTTATCACAAGCAAACACAACTGCTAAAAATTCTTTTTCATTAGTAGCATAATTTCGTTGGGCACTATCTAGAGTTTTACAAGCATAATGGATAACATTTACTTTCTTATCAACTCTTTGTCCTAGGACAGCACCAACAACATAATCACTAGCATCACACATAATTTCAAAAGGCAACTTCCAATCAGGTGGTTGAACGATAGGTGCAGTGGTTAAGGCTTTCTTTAGTGTTTCAAAGGCTTACACACAATCATCATCAAAGACAAAAGGAATATACTTTTGCAAAAGATTAGTAAGTGGCCTAGAAATTTTAGAGAAGTCTTTAATGAACCTCCTATAAGAACTAGCATGAGCAAGGAAACTCCGAATATCTTTAATATCTTTAGGACACAACATTTCTCAATTGCATCAACTTTAGCTTTATCCACCTCAATAACTCACTCAGATATTTTATGCCCCAAGACAATACCTTCATTAACCATAAAGTGGCATTTCTCCCAATTCAAGACAAGATTAGTTTGTTCACATCTCTGCAAAACTTGATCAAGGTTGCTTAAGCAATCATCAAAAGAAGTTCTGTAAACGGAAAAATCATCCATGGAAACCTCTAAAATCTTTTCACAAAAATCAGAGAATATAGCAGCCATACATCTTTGGAAGGTAGCACGTGTATTGCATAGACCAAAAGGCATACGTCTATAAGCATAGTTTCCAAAAGGGCAAGTAAAGGTGGTTTTCTCTTGATCTGATTGTGACACGGGTATTCGAGATAAACCAGAATATCCATCTAGGAAACAAAAGTGTGTGTGTGCTTAGATACTCTATCTAGCATTTGATCAATGAAAGGCAAAGGGTAATGATCTTTTCTAGTAGCTTTATTTAATTTTCCAAAATCAGTTATCATTCTATAACCAGTGACAACTCTTTGTGGAATGAATTCATTCTTATCATTAGGAACAACGGTTATACCTCCTTTTCGTATGGACACAATGAATAGGACTTACCCATCTACTATCAGCTATGGGATAGAGTATACCTGCTTCGAGAAGCTTTAATATTTTAGTTCTTCCCACTTCTTTCATCTTGGGATTCAATCGCCGTTGGTGATCAACAACGGGTTTAGCGTTCGATTCCATATTGATCTTGTCCCGACATAGAGTGAGACTAATTCCCTTAAGATCATCAAGAGTATATCCAATAGCAGCCCAGTGCTTCCTTAGAATTTTCAATAATCTCTCTTCTTCATGTTCTGAAAGGTTAGCACTAATAATAACAGGATATATCTTTTTCTCATCAAGATAAGCATACTTCAAAGTGTGAGGCAATTGTTTCAATTCAAACACAGGATCACCTTTAGGTGGACGAGGCCCTCCAAGGGTTTCAATAGGCAAATTGTGCTTCAAGAGAGGTTGTTGTTCGAAGAAAATTCGATCTATTTCATTTCTTTCACGCAAGTGCATATCATTTTCATGGTCTAGCAAATATTGTTCTAGTCGACCAGTAGGAGGCATAGAAATAGAAGCATGACCAATTATCTCATCCTTACTGAATAATTCTCTATCACGAGGTTGTCTATTAAACATGGAAAAATTAAACTCATGAGACACATCACCAAACTCAACACTCATAGTTTCCTTTTTGCAATCTATCTTAGCATTAACACTGTTCAAGAAAGGTCTACCAAAGATAATGGGACAAAAGTCATCTTGTGGGGAACCAAGAACCAGAAAATCCGTAGGGTATTTTATTTTCCCACACAAGACTTCAACATCTTTGATGATCCCAAGTGCTGTGCTGGTGTCTCTATTGTCAAGTTTAATAGTAACATCAATATCTTCTATTTCAGCAGGTGCTATTTCATTCATAATTTCTTGATATAAGGTAAAAGGAATAGCACTCATGCTAGCACCTAAATCACATAAGCCATGATAACAACGATCCTCTATTTTGACTGAGACAACATGCAAGCCAACTATGGGTCTATGTTTGTATTTTTCATCGGGTTTAGCAATTCTAGCAGCTTCTGATGAGGACATCCCTACTAATGTTACACCCACCCCGACTGCTATACATACAGGACCAATTACTAGAGCTCGCGCACGTCAATTGAATTACTAGGTACTTTCGTTTCTTGGAAATCCTTCTAGTATTCATGAACATATGATGCTGCCTAAATTGGATACTTTTGTTTTACTTATGAATGAAGGACCTACCATGGATAAGAAGGATGACCATTGGAGCGGGATCAAGCATGGAGGAGAACGTGCGCGCGCGGGGAAGAACAATGGAGCTTCCAGTGATGATTTTCGCACATTGAAGCCACCATAATGGGAGCGGGAAGCCTTGGACGAAATATGCATGATGCCACTTTATAAAATTCGTCCATAGGCTAATATAGGTGTTGCGCCACCTTATTTTTGGGCCAGGCCCATGTAATTTCGAAATACCATATTATAGGCTGTTTTTAGAGTCCGTATATATGGGGAAACTGACTTAGGGTCGGTTTCGGACCCCTCCTCCAAGGGGCCACGAAATTCCCTTCTATTCCCCCATATATACAGCCCTTAGGGCTTTGTTTTAGGGTGGGGTTTTGTTTAGATTACAAGTTTGCCATAGCAGCAACTTCGCGTTCTTCGTTTGTGTTCCACGACCAGACAAAGGCGTCACAGAACCCCACTTCATCAATAAAGTTTTCCTCTTATATTCGCAATATCCAGATTGCAATCTTAGTTTCTTGCTTGTTCTTCGTTTGCGTGCAGGAAATAGACCCTCGTGGTCAGGTTGATCGTGCTCCGGCGTGGTCAATAACCTCTCAGAGTTGGTTTAGCGATTGCTAAGGCACGACGGCTCACACGTTCGTAGTCGGATCGTCAAAGTCTACTCCACCAAAAACGATAGCCACCATCTCATCGAAAGACAGGGACAACTTCGCCTCTATCAGCTTCATCATAGAAGTAAATGACATGCCCATCAACATTTTATACCAAGAGATCTTTAACCATAGCAACAGACTACTGGAATTAGCTAATTTGCCATCTGTCAGTTCTTTGCCGTGAGCTAGCGGACGGCAAAGAAGCTCTTTGCCATCCCTTTCCAAAAAACAGACAGCAAAGAACTAGCTGACGGCAAAGAAGCTCTTTGCCATCAGCAGCTTCTTTATCGTCTGCTGGCAGATGGCAAAGGAGGTTTGCCGTCAGCTAGCGGATGGCAAATAGGGAGGTGGGCCCACTAATGATCTGCTTACAAAAAAAACTAACGGTCCCCCTCTTTGTCGTCTGCTAGAAGACGACAAAGAGCAAAAAGGCATACGACAAAGGCGGGGCAGACAGCAAAGAATTTAGATAACTAATGGCGCCACCCTGCCCCTCTCTCTCTGTTTCTCTCCCTCTCCTCCACCCGCCGCTGCCCCGCCCCTCTCTCTCAGTTTCTCTCCCCGACGACCACCGCACGCACGCCACCCCCACCACTCGCCACCACCCCACCACCCCGCCCCTCTCTCCCTCCCCGGTGCCCCCGACACCCCACAGTCACCGCCCCCGCCGCGCCACCCGCCGCCCCCGACGCCCCACGCCCCGCCCCCCATCCCATCTCTCTCCACTACTCTCTTGCGAGCGTCGCCGTCCCCATCTCGCGCCGCCACCCTGCCCCGTGCCGCCATCCCCATCCGCCGATGCCACCACGTCCCAGCGCGTCGCCCTCCTCCAACGCCGCCACCCCTTGCCTCCTCCAGCCCACCGCCAGCGGCCTCCGCCACCTACACCGCCGGCATCGGCCTCCTCCACCTCCACCAATGCCGGCCTCCACCTCCCGCACTCCGATGAGCCCCCTCCCCCTCTCTATTTTTTCATTTTTATCTGTTTTAGTAAATTTTGTTGTCTGTTTTAGTATTAATTGAATTTAGTTTAGTTGTAGTTAGCTCAATTAATTGTAGTTAGTTGTAGAAGATGTAAGAAATGTAGTTTAGTTGTAGTTAGTAAGATTTTAGGAATTAGGGTTACTTAGCTTATTTAGTTAGGTCTAGCATTAGTTAAATTTTAGGTCTACTATTAGTTAAATTTAGTTAGGTTAGTTAGGTGAAAGAAGTAGAAGATGCAGAAAGTTCGGTTAGGTTAAAGGACCTCTGATGCAAAAAACAACAACAACAACAACAACAACAACAACAAGAAGAAGAAGAAGATGAGGAGAAGAGGAGAAGAAGAAGAAGTAGTAGAAGAAGAAGGAGAAGGAGAAGAAGAAGAAGAAGAAGAAGAAGAGAATAGGCCCCAATCTCCAACACCACTAACCCCCAACCTTCGACGCCACCGACCCTCGACCCCCGAAGCCACCGACCCCAACCCCCAACGCCATCGACCCCGACGCCCCGGACCACCGACCCCCGACCACTGACCACCGACGCCATCGCCCCCCGACCCCCGACCACCGACGCCATCGCCCCCCGACCCCCGACCACCGACGCCATCGCCCCCCGACCACCGACACCCGACGCCATCGCCCCCCGACCACCGACACCACTGACCCCCAACCACCGACGCCATCGCCCCCCGACCACCGACACCATCGACCCCTAACCACCGACGCCATCTACCCCCAACCACCAATGCCACCGACCCCCAACTCCCGACACCCCCGACCCCCGACCGCCGACGCCATTGACCCCTGATGCCACTGTCTCCTGATGCCACTGACCCCCGACCCCCGACACCTATTCTGCCTCCTATTGACAAAATCGGTGCTCTTCGGCCTTCGCGAGGCTGGGGAGGTCATAGTATTGTAAATCATGAGCTAGGTCACATATTTTCCTATTTTGTTATAAAAAACATCGTATTTTGTGTTGTTCAGGTGAATTTCAATGTGCAGTTGTTCGACGACCTCCCCGTGCATTTGACGAGCTCCCCTGCTGCATTCGTTGGTGAGCACAAATGACATCTTCTCCCCCGGCACCCTTAAAAAATTTTAGTCTTTTCCGGTCTTCGTGTCGATGAAACTTGCTAGCTATAGGTGTCTTCAATCATCAGTATGCGTGACCACTATGCGTGTCCTGTTCTTAAGGGTTACATCTATAAATATGCATTCATTAGCATATTTATAACCGTGATTCTTTTGAATTGTCCAACGTTATCCATGGACAGCCCGAGTATGTGTAGATTGGGTTCATTTTCCCATATGCTCTGCTCCGGATACGATGTAGAATTTTGTCAGTGCCTCCCTATTGTTCTCCGGGTACACATCCTCTTGCTTATTGCCGAGACGTGTATGAGGAGAACAGCGGGGAGGTGCTGCCGAAATTGTGCGTCGGATCCGGAGCATAGCATGGGAAAACGAACCCAATCTAGGATAGCTATAAAATGACCTATACTTAGCATTTTTTTCCTCCAAAATGACTTGATATGGTTAGTTAGATAGAAAATGGCATAACTACCTAGGATAGCTCAATAATGATCTATAGCTAGCTTAGCTAGTTCATTTATGACATAATTAGCTCACTTAGGTACAAAATGGCATAACTACCTAGGATAGCTCAATAATGATCTATAATTAGCTTAGCTAGTTCATTTATGACATAATTAGCTCACTTAGGTAAAAAGATGGCATAATAACCTTGGTTTAGCTCCAAAATGACCTATACTTAGCTTATTTTCCTCAAAAATGACATAATAACCTTACTTACCTTCAAAATGATATATTCTACCTAGGGTAGCTATAAAATGACCTATAGTTGGCATTTTTTCCTCCAAAATGACTTGATATGCTTAGTTAGCTAGAAAATGGCATAACTACCTAGGATAGCTCAATAATGATCTATAGCTAGCTTAGCTAGTTCATTTATGACATAATTAGCTCACTTAGGTACAAAACGGTATAACTACCTACGATAGCTAAATAATGATCTATACTTAGCTTACCTAGTTCATTTATAACATAATTAGCTTACTTAGGTAAAAGATGTAATAATAACCTTGGTTTAGCTCCAAACTATCATATAATTAGTTTATTTTCCTCCAAATGACAAAATAACCTTACCTAGCTCCAAAATGACCAATTTTAACTAGGATAGCTCTAAAATGACCTACACTTACCATTTTGTCCTCCAAAATGAATAAATATGCTTAGTTAGCTAAAATGGCATAACTACCTAGGTTAGCTCCAAAATGACCTATTTACCTATCTTGGCTCTAAAATGACCTACACACTTAGCATTTTTACCTACCTTAGCTAAAAATGGCATTTTTACCTACCTTAGTTAGAAGAAGAAGAAGATAAAGAAGAGGAGAGGAGAAAAAGAAAGAGAAGATAAATTCTTCTTCTTCTTTTTCTACTTCTTTTTCTTCTTCTTTTTCTTCTTGTTCTTCTAGCTAGTCTTCTTCTTGTTCTAACTTTCATCTTTCCTAATTTGCAGATTTGCTATAGATGAGGAAGCTTGCATTGATGGAGTGTACTCTTCTACTTGTGCTTCCTTTTTGTTTATGGAAACTTGTTTTGGATATGCATGTATGTATGGATATGTTGTTGGAAACCATTGTATGTTGGGCATGTTGTTGGAAACTTGTATGTTGGATATGTTGTTGGAAACTTATTGTTGGTATGCTTGTTGAAACTTATTGTTGGTATGCTTGTCAGAAACTTGTATTGTTGATATGTTGGATATATATGTGAAATTCTGTCAAATTGAATGATTTTAAGAAAAAAAACAGAAAAAACAAGGGCTATATAGCAACTTTGCCATCTGCTGGCAGACGGCAAAGCTGCCACATGGCAGCTACCTGTGCAACCTGGGGTAGCACTAGGCTGGCCTAGGTGGGTTCTTTGTCGTCTGCTAGCAGACGACAAAGACCTAAGGTTCTTTGTCGTCTGCCAGCGGACGGCAAAGAACCCACCTAGGCCGGCAAAGAAACAGGTGATTTGTCGTCCACTGGTAGACGACAGAGAACTAAGGTCTTTGTCGTCTGCCAGCGGATGGAAAAGCACACCGTTAAGCCCTTAACAGACCTAAGTTGCCATGTGTGCCGTCCATGCCCTTTGCCGTCCGCTGGCAGACGACAAAGATGCAAATGTCTTTGTCGTCTGCCAGCAGACGGCAAAGCGTGTTGGGGAACGTTGCATGGGAAACAAAAAATTTCCTACGCACACGCAAGATCTATCCATGGTGATGAGCATCTACGAGAGGGAGAGTGGATCTACATACCCTTGTAGATCGCTAAGCGGGAAGTGTTAAGAAACGCGGTTGGTGTAGTCGAACGTCTTCGCGATCCAAATCGCCGAGTGTCCCGCGATCTCATCACGATCCGTCCCGTGATCCAATCACGATCCGTCCCGTGAACTCATCACGATCCGTCCCGCGATCTCATCACGATCCGTCCCGCGAACTCATCACGACCTGTCCCGCGAACTCATCACGATCCGTCTCGTGATCTTGATCACGGTCCTTCCGATCTAGTGCCGAACGGATGGCACCTTCGCGTTCAGCACACGTACAACTTGATGACGATCTCCGCCTTCTTGATCCAGCAAGAGGGAGTGGAGAGGTAGAAGAGTTCTTCGGCAGCGTGACAGCACTGCGGCGATGGTGGTGGAGCTATTCCGGCAGGGCTTCACCTAAGCACTACAGAAAACCGATCTAGAGGAGAAGCTATGCACTAGAGGAATGGGTTGCACGTGGCTGAAAATCTTGTGCCAAAACCCTAAAATCCTCTAGTATATATAGGAGGAGAGGAGGAGGAGGCTTGGCTGCCAAAGAGGCAGCCCTTGGGTTGGCCAAACCAAGGAGGGAGGAGTCCTCCTCCTCCACTCCTAGTAGGATTAGGACTCCTTCCTTATCTAGCCTTTTTTTCCCTTTTCCACCTTTTTCCTTTTGGGCTTTTCTTCCCAGCCGGATGGGCCTTGTGTGGGACTTCCACCAGCCCACAAAGGGCTGGTATTTACTCTCCCACAGCCCATATAGCCTCTTGGGTCGAAATACCCCTCCCGATGGTCCCTCGGTACACTACCGGCACTCCCGGTACACTACCGATGAGCCCGAAATTTTCCGGCGACCAAAACAGGACTTCCTATATATCACTCTTTACCTCCGGACCATTCCGGAGCTCCTCGTGACGTCCAGGATCTCATATGGAACTCCGAACAACCTTAGGTCACCACCATGCATAACTCTATACTACCGAAACATCACCAAACCTTAAGTGTGCAGACCCTGCGGGTTCGAGAACTATGTAGACATGACCGAGACACCTCTACGGTCAATAACCAATAGCGGGACCTAGATGCCCATATTGGTTTCTACATATTCTATGAAGATCTTTATCGGTCGAACATCTATGTCAAGGATTCAGTTAATCCCGTATGATGTTTCCCTTTGTTCTTCGGCATGTTACTTACCCGAGATTCGATCGTCAGTATCTGTATACCTAGTTCAACCTCGTTAACGGAAAGTCTCTTTACTCGTTCCGTAATACAAGATCTCGTGGCTAACACTTAGTCACATTGCTTGCAAGGCTTATTGTGATGTTGTACTACCGAGTGGGCCCTGAGATACCTCTCCGTCACACGGAGTAACAAATCCCAGTCTTGATCCATGCCAACCCAACAGACACCTTCGGAGATACCTGTAATGCACCTTTATAGTCACCCAGTTATGTTGCAACGTTTGATACACACAAGGCACTCCTCCGGTGTCCGTGAGTTGCATGATCTCATGGTCAAAGGAACATATACTTGACATGCAGAAAACAGTAGCAATAAACTGACACGATCATACGCTACGTTTGTAGTTTGGGTCTTGTCCATCACACCATTCTCCTAATGATGTGATCCCGTTATCAAATGACATCTCATGTCCATGGCTAGGAAACCTTAACCATCTTTGATCAATGAGCTAGTCTATTAGAGGCATACTAGGGACATGGTTTTGTCTATGTATCCACACATGCATCTAAGTCTCCGATGAATACAATTATAACATGGATAATAAACGATTATCATGAACAAGGAAATATGATAATAACTAATTTATTATTGCCTCTAGGGCATATTTCCAACAAAGTGCCCTTTATCATGGCTTATTCAGCCGGACGGTTGGCCGCCTGCTGGCGGACGGCAAAGCCTTTGCCGTCCGGGATGGCTGACGGCAAAGTGCCTGATTCCTGTAGTGACACAAAGTTCTACTTTAATTTATTAGAGGGCTTAGGTGTTTTTATATTACTCTTGCGAACCACAGTTGATACCTTAGCATGTTCCTTTATCCTAACAGGGAAATGTGGTTTCTCAATATAAGCAGTACGCACAATTGGATCAACATTGTAAATAATAGTTTCTTATTTAGCTATGACCGGTTATTTAATTTCTTTTTTAATAGGGGGATGATATTTCAACCATTTCTTCTTAGGGAGATCAACATGAGTAGCAAATGCTTCACAGAAAGAGACTACTATCTCAGAGTCAAGTCCATATTTAGTGCTAAACTTATGAAAAGTATCGATATTCATAAAAGATTTAACACAATCGAATTCAAGATTTATACCTGACTCATTACCTTTGTCGAGTTCCCAATCTTCAGAGTTGCGTTTAATTCTTTCTATGAGATCCAACTTGAAATCAATCATATAAGAATCAGCACAAGAAGTATCGAGCATGAATTGATCATTATGAGAAAGCCGAGCATAAAAATTCTGAACGATAACTTCCCTTGGAATGTCATGATTGGGGCATGAATATAACATGGAATTTAGCCTCCCCCAAGCTAGAGCGATACTTTCTCCTTCATGAGGCCAAAAGTTATATATATAATTCCGGTCACGGTGAACTAGATACATAGGATAAAACTTTTGATGGAATTCCAATTGCAAATGATTCTAGTTCCATGATCCAACATCATCACATAGCCTATACCATGTCAATGCTTTTCCCTCCAAAGATAAAGGGAAAACCTTCTTCTTAACTTCATCTCCAGATAAACCTGCAAGCTTAAATAATCCATATATTTCGTTTCCATATAAAAGACGCATATCATGATGTTCAGTTCCATCTCCTGCATAAGGTTTAGCAAGCATTTTTTTTCTAGCATACCTGTAGGAATTTAATAAGGTTTATCAAGCAGTTTTTCTAGCATATAGGGGATCAATCTTAGTCCTTTCCATAAGTAAGAGTGTCGAACCCAACGAGGAGCATAAGGAAATGGCAAGCGGTTTTCAGCAAGGTAATCTCTGCAAGCACTGAAATTGTAGGTAACAGATAGTTTGATAGCAAGGTAATTAGCAACAAGCAATTAACGGTAATGGTAAACAAGGTGCAGCAAGGTAGCCCAATCCTTTTGAGGCAAAGGACAGGCCAAAACAATCACTAGTAATAGGCAAAGTGTTCTTAAGGGTACACAGGAATTTCGTCTAGTCACTTTTATCATGTTGGTTTGATTCGTGTTTGCTACTTTGATACTTTGATATGTGGGTGGACCAGTGTTAAGGTGATGTTCTTACTTGAAATAACAACCTACTTATGATTAACCCCCTCGCAAGCATCTGCAACTACGAGAAAAGTATTCAGACAAAGTCTAACCATAGCATTAAACATGTGGATCCAAATCAGCGCCTTACGAAGTAGCACATAAACTAGGGTTTAAGTTTTTGTCACTCTAGAAACTCATCATCTAATAACTACTCCACAATGCATTCCCTTAGGCCCATGAATGGTGAAGTTTCATGTAGTCGACGTTCACATGACACCACTAAGGAAATCACAACATACATATCATCAAAATATCAAACAGATATCAAATTCACATGATTACTCGCAACATGACTTCTACCGTGACCTCAAGAACAAAGGTAAATACTCACAAATAATATTCATGCTCAATATAAGAGGAGTATTAAATAGCATAATGGATCTGAACATATAATCTTCCACCAAACAAACCATATAGTAATCAACTACGCTAGGTAATCAACACTACTAGTCACCCACAAGTACCAATCTGAGGTTCCGATACAAAGATTGAACACAAGAGATGAACTAGGGTTTGAGAGGAGATGGTTCTGTTGAATATGTTGATGAATATTGGCCTCCAAAAGATGAGAGGGGTGTTGGTGATGACGATGGCTTCGATTTCCCCCTCCGAGAGGGAAGTTCCTCGGGGGAATCGCTCCGCCGGAGGGCAAAAGCACTCCTGCCCGATTGCCGCCTCGAGGCGGCGTTGCTTCCTCCTGAAAGTTCTCCTCCTAATTTTTTAGGTTTTTTGGGAATTTATACTAGAAGATGGGCTTCAGAGGTGGGCCTGGGTGAGCATCACCCACCAGGTCGCGTTAGGGGGTGCCTGGCGCACCCTGGTGGGTGATCCTCACCAGATGGCCCCCCTCCAGTATATTTTTGCTCCAATATTTTTTATTAATTCCAAGTATAATCTCCGTAAAGTTTTAGCTTCATTGGAGTTGTGCGGAATAGGCATCTTTGATGTGCTTTTCTTGGGTCTAGAATTCCAGCTGCCGGTATTCTCCCTCTTTGTGTAAACCTTGCACGTTATGAGAGAAAAGTCATTAGAATCACTCCCCAAAGCATTATTATTCAACAAAACAAAGTAAATAACAATAGGAAATCATGATGCAAAATGGATGTATCAGGGACCATTTAGGACAGTCATCATACAATCATAGTCTCACAAAGAAGTCACGTACTTGTTAATACACATCATTGATAATGTCAAAGGACTATCTTTATTCATAAACACATAGGAAATATCATCATACATGATTGCCTCCAGGGCATATCTCCAACATTACCAAGGGTAAGAACTTTGGAAACATAATAAACTAGCATTAACCTTTAGCTTATGACCCTCTATGTCATGCTTGACGATGAGGACTGCGCTGACGACTTAATTTGTTGACAAAATATTAAGCAACATTGGTTCGCTAGTGTTGGGAGCGGCCAAAATTGGGTTGGTGCTGAGGAGTACCTTGATATGTCTCCATCGCATCTATAACTTTTTTGATTGTTTCATGCCAATGTTCTACAACTTTCATATACTTTTGGCAACATTTTATATTATTTTTGGACTAGCTTACTTATCAAGTGCCCAGTGCCAGTTCCTGTTTTTTATGTGTGTTTTGTTTTGAAAAATATCCATAACAAATGAAGTCCAAATGCGATAGAAATTTATGGAGATTTTTTTGGAATATATGTGAATTTTGGGAAGAAGAATCAATGCAACATGGTGCCCAAGGCCCCACCACGCAACAGGGCGCGTCCAGGGGGTTGATCGCACCCTATTAGCTTGTTCCTCCCCCTTAAGTCGGCCGGGGCCCTACTTTTGCCGCAAGAAAGATAATTTTTCGGTGAAAATCCTCTCAAAATTTCATCCCGATCGGAGTTACGGATATCCATATATTTAAGAAAAGGTGAAGGGCCAAAACACAGAAGCAAAAACAGAAGAGGAATAGAGAGAGGGAGAGATCCAGTCTCGGAAGGGCTCCTGCCTTTCGGGTGCAATGGCGGCCATGTACGAGAGGGGAACCTCTCCTCACATCTAGGGGATACCAAGGAATAAGAAGAAGGAGGGGACTCTCTCCTCCTCTCTCCTCGTGGCGCCGGAGTGCCGTCGAGGAAACCATCGTGACAGTGATCTACACCAACAACTTTGTCGCCGTCATCACCACCATCATCACCTTCCCTCATCTATCTACAATGGTCCGCTTTATCGCATCCTGCTGTACCCCCTACTTCAACATGGTGCTCAATGCTATATATTATTATCCGATGATGTGTGGCTATCCTATGATGTTTGACTAGTTCCTTTTTGTCATATGGGTTGATTGATGATCTTGATTGGTTTGAGTTGTATGTTGATATGGTGTTGTCCTATGGTTCCCTCCATGTCGCGCAAGCGTGAGGGATCCCCGATGTAGGGTGTGTCGGTATGTTTATGATTCGCTTATAGTGGGTGGTTAGAGTGGCAAAAGCTTACACCCGAGTAAGGGGGTTGTTGCGTATGGGACTAATGGGGACTTGAAGTGTTGATGATATGGTTGGGTTTACCTTAATGATCTTTAGTAGTTGCGGATGCTTGCTAGAGTTCCAATCATGCGTGCATATGATCCAAGTATGGAAAGTATGTTAGTGCATGCCTCTCCCTCATATAAAACTGCAACAATGATACTGGTCTACTTATCAATTGTGTAGGACAATCTCGCAAATCCTACCACCACTTCTCCACACTCACTATATTTAATTTCTTGTTCTTTTATTAAAAAAGCACCTAACTTTTATTTACTTGTTCTTTATTATCTTACAAACCTATCTTACAATGCCTACAAAGTACTTCTAGTTTTATTCCCGCAAAGTAATTTTATTCTTGTTCTAGGTAAAGTAAGCATTGGCGAGCGTAGAGTTGTATTAGTGATCGATAGAACTTGAGGGAATATTAATTCAACCTTTAGCTCCTCATTGGGTTTGACACTCTTACTTTTCGAAAAAGGCTACAAACGATCCCCTACACTTGTGGGTTATCATACCTTTATTCCTCTAGCGAAGCACTTACCTCTGTTGTCCACTTGAAATTCTTTGTTTGCTTGAAAATCTGTATAATGCGAGGGCCTTTCTTCCTAATCTTGAAATAAATCAACTTATGGAGGCCACACTGAGGGAGTCCTGGACTAAGGGGTCCTCGGGCCATCGGCCTATCTCTTAATAGGCCGGCCTGGTTGGCTAGTCTCTGATTATTGCAGGAAGGGCTGGATACATTGAGAGCCCACATTCTAGAAGGAAGTCCCGAAGGCGCATCATGCACTCCAAGTCAAGATGAGGAAATCGGCATCTCTATCATCGGCAGGAGACTTACCATGTGTAAACCCTAGTACCCCCCGGTGCCTATATAAACCGGGAGGGTTTTAGATTGCAGGATAGAGAAACTCGTCTAGGGTTTTTGCTATTCGATCTCGAGGTAGATCAACTCTGTAACCTTCATATCATCAATACGATCAAGCAGGACGTAGGTTTTTACCTTCATAGGAGGGCCCGAACCTAGGTAGACATCGTGTCCTTTGTCCCCTGTTACCATCGATCCTAGTCTCACAGCTCGGGACCCCCTATCCGAGATCCGCCGGTTTTGACACCAACATTGGTGCTTTCAGTGAGAGTTCCATTGTGACCGCCAAAGGAATTGATGGCTCGCGTTGTCATCAACGAAGAGGTCCGCAACATGGACACTTTTGTCCCCAGGCAAAACTTTGCTTTCGGTAGCATCGTGATGCATGTTGACCCAACCGGCCGCCTGGGCCAGGTCAGTAGCTTCGCCCCTGATCAAGAGGTTAGATACGGGAACCTTGAGTTTTCCGTAGACTCATGGGGCGATGTTTTGCTAACCGGGCTCGTAGTCTCGCTTGCCATGCCCGAAGACTTTGAGGCTTTAACCTCGGATTCCGCTTTCGGTCCCACCCACGGGATCCACCCAAGCTATGACCTGGATTTTAGTCAGGATTCGTCCATAGCGCCAGACGTTCAGATACCGGTTCCTATCGAACACTTCCCTCGTGTGGACGCATCAGAGGCTAACTCCAAAATCTCTGAGCAGGTTCACCTGATTGAGCTCTCGATACTCAATGAGGCCCCAGATCGGATCTTGTCGATGAAAATTACTGACGACCCAACCCCGATCCATGCTTAGATCTGTCTCAAGGTGGGCCAAGAAGTAGTTTTCATCCCACCCACCACCCACTTGATAGCCACTATCGAGGACTTAACCGACATGGTGGACTAAGCCTCTGAGGAGGCAGAATACATGGATGAGGAAGATTGCGTTCCCACCCCCGTTAACACCGGACGATGGGCCACGACCTCCACCTACGACGTCTACATAGTGGACACTTCATCCGATAACAGCGAGCTCACACCCAAGAACGATGGCGAGAAATCGGGCGAAGCGCCGTCAAGGCACCGAAAGTAGCATAAAAGATCAAAGGTAAAAAAGGGAAGAAAAGCTATCGTTGGCACCGGGGACGGAGATACCCCAGAAGACCTTGGCGATCTTGATATCCCTGAACACCCGCTAGAGGGTCAGGAGAGGCCGGAAGATTAGCGCAACCCTGATGATCTAAACGATTCCGAGGACGACAACTACCTCCCCCTGTCGAGGAGGAGGACATCTCGGAAGCCAAAGATTTCACCATCCCCGATAACCATGAAGATCAAGAATAGTTTAGCCAACAGCTTATAGCCATGGCCCGCAGTTTGAAGGCAAAAGAATGGCAGCTTAAGGCCGAACAGGACAACCTCAACGATTGATGGAAGAGGGTCCTACCAGCTGAGGAAGGATACGGTACCGACCTATTGGACCAACCCAAAAACTATCCACGCCAAAGGCTACTGCCACAATTCGATGACGATCTTACAGATATGTCGTCACCCAAACATACTCCATACGACAAGCCAGACCGCCCTCCTCAAGGATGAGACATGACGGCTGACGATACCAGTTAAAGGCTGACGATACCCCAAAGACGAGGGAAAGGGCCAATAGAGCCTGAGGACGGGTTTGACCTGCTACATGACTTGGACTATACAGGAGATCGTACGAGATCCATCTATAGATCCAAAGGGTACTCACCCAATAGATGGGAGGGGTACCGGCCTTGGCTCGACCGTGACAATAGAGGTCAGGAACAAAACAGGGCCAGAACAAACACCGATTATCGGCGCGACATAGCTCGGGTCAGAGGCGCTGCCCACCCATTGTGCTTCATAGACGAGGTGATGCAACATTAGTTCCCAGAGGGATTTAAACCCGTGAACATAGAGCAATACAATGGGACAACTGACCCGACAGTATGGATCGAGGATTTCCTCCTCCACATCCACATGGCGCAGGGAGATGATCTCCACGCCATCAAGTATCTACCCCTAAAGCTTAAGGGGACAACTCGGCACTAGTTAAAAAGCCTCCCCGAAAATTCCATCGGATGCTGGGAGGATTTGGAGGATGCATTCCGATCTAACTTCCAAGGCACATATGTTCGGCCATCGGACTCCTCCGACCTGAGCAACATCATCCAAAAGCCAGGAGAGTCTGCTCGGCAATGTTGGAACCGGTTCTTCACCAAGAAACACCAGATCGTTGACTGCCCGGACGCCGAGGCAATAGCCTCCCCCAGGCACAATATTTGGGACGAATGGCTAGCACACCAGCTCGATCAGGATAAAGCTAGGACAATGTCCGCTCTTACATCACTCATGACTCGCTTTTACGCGGGCGAGGATAACTGGTTAGCAAGACGGAGCCACAACCCGGAAGACCCCGGAAACTCCGAAGTTCGGGACAGAAATGGGAAACCAAAATGCAACAAGAATAAGTGCCAGCACAATAATAGTGATGCCGATGACACGGCCGTCAACGTCGGCTTCCGCAATTCTCGACCCGGGCGGCGAAAGAAGCCTCCTAAAGGCAATCACGAGGGACCCACCTCGCTAGACAAGATCATGGAGAGGCCTTTCCAGATGCATGGAACTCAAGAGAAGCCCACCAACCACACCAACCATAACTGTTGGGTGTTCAAACAGACCGGCAAACTCGCGGCCGAGGAGCAAGGCAAGGGCCCACGCAGCAAGGACGAGGATGAACCCCTTGGTTAGATCGGTGTCGGACAGAAGCAGTTCCCTCCAAAAGTAAAGACCGTGAATATGATATACGCCACTCATATACCCAAAAAGGAGAGGAAGCGCGCCCATTGGGAGGTCTACGTCGTAGAGCCCGTGGCCCCGAAGTACAACCCATCGTCGACATACCCGATCACCTTCGATCGACGAGACCACTCGACCAGTATCCGTCAGGGATTCAGCCGCCCTTGTCCTAGACCCCATCATAGACGGGTATCACCTCACTAAAGTCCTAATGGACGGAGGAAGTAGCCTTAATCTGATTTACTCATACATGGTGAAAAATATGGGTATAGATCCATTAAGGATCAAACCCAGCAACACTACCTTTAAAGGAGTGATCCCCGGTGTCGAAGCCCGGTGCACGGGCTCTGTAAGCCTAGAAGTAGTGTTCGGTTCGCTCGATAACTTTCGAAGCGAAGAATTGATCTTCGACATTGTACCTTTCCGTGGCAGCTATCATGTCCTGCTAGGTCGTATGGCATTTGCTCGCTTTAATGTCGTCCCACACTACGCATACCTCAAGCTCAAGATGCCCATGCCCAAGGGGGTCATCACTGTCAACGGCAACACAGAGCGCTCCCTCCAAACTGAGGAACATGCATTGGCCCTGGAGGCCGAATTCCATTACAATGATGATCTGCAAACACTGACATCTGCCGTAAAGGCACGAAAGGTTGAGAAGCGAGCTCGGTTTCAAACCGAACTCACAGAACCTCCTCCTCCCCAGAAATAGAGACTGGCCCCCCATTGCACATCCCTAATACCAGCAAAACATGTGCCAAGAAGGAACAACTTCTCACTTAAGATTCCATGGGAAGCAGTGGGGAGCAACTATCAAAGCACCAGTGTTCGGCTGGACCAAACTACTCGCAATATAAGTCTTCAGACATATAACACGTACCATCAAGGACCTGCTAAGGCGTAACACTCATCAATAGTTCGGCGACTTCTCAAGATCCTCTTTCCAAGGTCCGCTCGCCGACAACATTACCCATAAAGGAATCCAACCACCTAGGAGGAACATGAGTGGACAGGCGATAGGGCATATCGAGGACGCCAGGCCACCCGTCGAAGACTCCAGGTACAACCCCTCCTGTAAACAATACATTTCATCCTCAAGTACCTATAAATAGTTGCTTCGGCAATTTGAGATATAAGAGTTATTAATCAAAATATAAGACCATCACGAATGGTTGCTTCGATGTCTTTCTGTTCGTACATACTCTATTTCCTCCCTCCTTAAGCACTTCTTGCAACACTGTTTCGTACACATTACGATGCAACCGGCTAATAGACCGGGGGCTCGAATTTAAAAAAATCGCCCTAAGCACACTTGATTATTTGTTTGTTGTCTCGGAGTTCGCTTTATATGCATTGGTTCCGAACTATGTCTTGGGTCAATAGTTGGGTTGCCTGGCTCCTATGCTTGCCCCTTTATGTTCCGCTCGTTCGGCTAAGAGGGCAAATGGAGAACCACTACGATTGTGTTTCCAGCTAGCATGGTCAAGCACCTCAAGGGAGAAAACCAAAAACTAACTGTCATAGTATGCGAGAGCCGATCTGTTATTCCGAGCATAAGTATTATACTAAAAACTTTGTTAGAGGTTATTCTGTGTCATATGATGGGTTTGGTATTCATACAAACCATGTGATTCCGGCTTTAGCCGTGGTTCATCTAAAACATCACAAACCACCGGGGGCTAGTCATCAGCCCCCGCATTCCTTTTTCATGCTCTTACGGCTAAGTGAAAGCAATAAAGCATTATGGTCTGATTGCCTTGTCCACCTCACACTACGGCCTTGGACTACCGATAGCTCGGTGAAGGGTCATAGTGTGGAGGTAGAGACACTTCACGTAGTATCTACATGAGGGCTAAAGTCGACGACTTGCAACTTTCAGTTTAAACGAACACACGGGAGTTATAACGAATGCAAAACATAAAAGACATGATAAACCATGCATCATAACCATAAAAGCATTAAAAGGTCTTTGGACATATTACAATGCATTTACTCATAAAAGTTATCTTTTAAGCACTAAGCTTCTATTGACCGAGCACCCTCCATCACTACGGAGAAGTATTACTTAGGGCACCTATGCTCCTTTCCGGGGGCGGAGCAGCGTGCTTATCTTTGTCAGATCAAGCCCCGGCCAGTGCACCTTAGCCCTGGCAAAGGCCATCCGAGCTCCCTCGATACAGGAAGAACGCCTTAGCGCGTCAATTCGGGGCGAGGCATCGCTCAGCTTCCGCACCAAGCGAAGTAACTGTCCGGCAATGGCTCATCGGGCCACAGCCGGATGCAGAGATCCTTCTTGGCCGGTTCCACCATCCTGTGTAGCTCCTGCAACTGCTTCATTTGCTCGGTGAGAAGAGGAGAGCGCTCGGGGGCTTCAAACTGCGCCCAAAATAGCCGAGCTTCATCTCCTTCTTCTTGCGAAGCGTAGAACTGGTTCGCATCCGCTATGCTATTTGCCAGGTTTGAACAGACGCTAAGGAAGACCACACCTGGGTGAGCAACGCGAACTTGCTATCATTGAAGGAACGCTGCAATAAATATGGCTTACCATCTGTAATAGCCTTGACTTGGTGGATGTGTTCTTCAAAGAACCGCCTATCCACCTGCTCTCGTTGGAGATCGGATTTTAGAGTGGATAGCTCGGTGGCTTGCTCCTTGCCCTTTTGCTCAATGCCCTCGCACTTCAGGCTGGCGTCCTTGAGCTCCTGCCGAACCTCCTTCACCCGAGCCTCATTCTTGGCACCTGTGGTTTTCAAGGCGGACAACGCGGCACCCGCTTGTTCGGCCGCTGCCTTCTTGTCTACGGCCTCTTGCTTCATCTTCTGCAGTTGAGCCTTGAGCTTCTCAATTTCCTTCGCCGAGGTTGTGTAAGCAATAAACATATAACCATACTGAATCGACAGTGCGAATTACTAATGATGAAAAATTCGAATATTACAATCCGGCTTACCTTGCGCTCGTCGAACCTCTTGTTCAGAGCGTCAAGCTCATCTTCGGAGCTCTCGAGCTTCCGATTTAGCTCGTCAAGCTCGATGGCATTAATGGCCGGCACTGATGACGAGGCCTACAAACATCAAATCCTTATCATTTTATATGGGTTCGAACCTCCAAACTTTCAAGACTATGACCCTATGTTCTGTCCTTTTAAGGACTGTTAGAACATTATAGGATGAGTAATGTCTAACACATTGTTTGGTCGTTTCTTTGTATTTGACCCTCGGGTGAGTTTTTTCACAACTCGCCCAGGGATCGGGGGCTGCTATATATATAACGATAGCACAAACCTAATAAATTAAAATTTCAGAAAGAGAACATTACGTAGCTCACCTGGAAGCCCATCAGGAGACCATTGAAGGCCTCCTTCAGCCCGCTATAAATGGACTGAATGCTTTGCAAAACTGCACCCATAAGGGTGCAGTGATCCTCAGAGATGGAGGTGCTTGATAGATCCTCCTCCATGACCGGCCACCCGGTCATTGGTGGCGTCGATGGTGATCGGTTATCCCGATCTCCAACCGGAGATTGAACCGGTGGCTCCGGAGGTGTGGTGCGCTACGGATATGACCTCGGAGGGGACAGGATGTCCCTTTGTCCGGTCTCCTCAGTGTCCGGGGGGGCTCCTCCTCCCAGTCTTCGGTTGCCGAGGCATTAACCTCAACCATGACATCGTCACCCCCACCACCTATGTTCGGTTCCAAAGGACGCTAGTGGGATGACAACTCCGTGGCATCCTTCGGGGCGCCCAGAGGTGTGGGATGCGATGCGGTCCCACTCGGTGCTAGCCCGAAGGGTGGAGTCTCCCCATCCGAAACTTGGTCGATGGGGAGAACATGTGGTGGGTTGTGGATCAAAAGGTGCTCATGTGTTAATAGCATCTAAAACTTGTCATAGATAGCTCGGGGAGTCTTCGGATTCTTACCTTCAAGCTGGGGCCTTGACCCTTAGGTTCCGCTGACGAACCTTCTCGAAGTTCTCGAACTCGGTGTCTGAGTCTGAACTTTCGTCCGGCGGGATCAACCTTGCCCGACGTGCCCTTTTCGGGGCTAGAGGAGGTATCTCCTCCATGGTGTTTGACGACATCGCCCTCTTTCTTGGGAGGGGTGAATCCCCATCCTCCCTGTCTTCATGTGCTTCCTCATGATTAGAGGAGGCATGGGTTTCCTCGGACGCAACATCCAGCTGGTCCTTTATGCGGGGATCCTTTCCCTTTCTTCTTTGGTACCTGCCAAGGCTCCATGACGAGCATCTCCGACAACAGCTTCGACCTGGGGTCTTTAGGCTGCGGTGCCGGGCAGTTGATTCCCATGGCTTTGCTCAACCACTTCTTCAAAAGATGAGGGGAAGGGAGTCTAGATCTTTTATTAGACAACAAAGCCGATCAATTGAAATTATATTATACCTGGGTAGGAGGGTTATCGGCGTGTAGGCCCTGATCCTTCGCCTTGGCTAGCCAACTCTGCCGGGGCTTGAACATCTCTTCCACAGCTTCTCTGGAGTGGTGCGGAAGAGCTGACGAACTGTAGGCTCATCATCAAGCTGATAAGCCCACATGAGGGAGTTTCGGAGCTGGAAGGAAAGGATGCGGCGTCGAAGCATGATCTGGATCATGTTGACCAGATCAATCTTGGCCTTAATCATCAAGGCGATGCGCTTATGCAGCATATCCACATCTGCATCCGGCCCCCAGTCGAGGCCCTTTCAGAGCTAAGAGGTCAATATTGTGGGGGGGGGGTCCGGATCTGAACTCAAACGGAGCAGCCCGACCTTCTTCTCTTGGATCGGTGATATAAAACCAGTCCTTTTGCCAAATCTTGATGGTATCGATGAAGGCGTGAGTCGGCCATCCAACGCGGGGGAGCTTGATGATGACCGCCCCTCCGCAGTCCGTGTGCTCGCTCGCGACGGTCTTCAGCTTGACATTGAAGATGTTGAGCCATAGAACGAAGTGTGGTTCGACCCGCAGAAAGGCCTCACAGACGATGATAACGCCAATATGTGCATAAAGGAGTTTGGGGGGGGGGGTGAAAGCACATTTGCTCCCTTGGTGGTTTTGGTAATTAATAACACCATATAAGTCATTGAACTAATGTTTCCACCAAGTATATTTCAGGAAATGTTCAATGATAGGATTGGCAAAAGGAGATTGTGGACATACCCCAAGATCAAGGAAATAGATTGGCCAAGCTTCAAGCAAGACGACTCTACATTTTATATTTCTGAGAAATCACTTTGAGTCCATAGGAAAGCCAATACTATTAAAACGGGGTAAGGTTTTGTTGGTGAACAATATGCTCAAACATGCACAAGTGATAGTCGCCAAAAACATCCACAAACTCTCCCACCAAAGTATGTTCTATACCTAACACTCAAAATCGATGCAACCAACTTTCCCATACCGGTGCCACCGATTCCAGAACCTAGACAGACTCAGCCAAAACCCAAGCCACTTCGGTGCAACCGATTCCATACCGGTGCCACCGAGTTTAGGTTGCCAACTTTCTGTTACGCAAATTCACATTTTCGGTCCCACCGAGAATGTTGGATCAGCGTCATCGAGATTGGAAATCTGACCATTGGTCACCTTATCCGTGCAACCGAGTTTCCTATATCGGTCTCACCGAGATTCAAAAGTTGCCACCTTTTGGTCACTTTGGTACCACCGAGATTAACACATCGGTGTCACCAAGTTGGTCATTTTGTGTGTAATGGTTGGTTTTTTGGGGATGCCTATATATACCCCTTCACCACCACCTACTCAAGAGAGAAGCACTCGGAACTATTCCTTGCCTATCCTATCAGATTTTCTGAGAGAGAACCGCCTACCCTTGTGTTGAGGTCAAGATCTTCCACTCCAATCATATGGATCTCGATCTCTAGCCTCCCCAAGTAGCTTTCCACCAATCCCATCTCTTCCACCATGCCAAATCTATGAGAGAGTGATTGGGTGCTGAGGAGTCTATCATCTTGATGCACAAGAGCAAGGAGTTCATCGTCATTACCGAGCCTATTACCTTTTGGAGGGTGGTGCCTCCTAGATTGGTTAGATGTCGCTTGGGAGACTCTTACTTCGTGTTATGGAGTGAACCAAGAAGTTTGTAAGGGCAAGGAGATCGCCTACTTCGTGAAGATCTACCCATAGTGAGGCTAGTCTTTCGTCGACGGAAGCCGTTATGGAATAGTCAAGGTTGCTACTTCGTGGACCCTTTTGGGTGGAGCCCTCCGTGGACTCTCGCGACCGTTATCCTTCATGGGTTGAAGACTCCATAAATGTGGATGTATGATACCGCCACCTATCGGAACCACGGGAAAAATCATCGTGTCTACAACTACGTTTGATCTTCCTACCCTATCCCTTCTATACATGCTTGTTGTTACTTTCCGCTTCTATATACTCTTAGACTTGCATGTATAGGGTGTACTTGACTTGCCATGAAATACTAAAAACTGTCAACCCTAAAACTTGGTATAGGCAAAAAATTTAATTGGTTAAGTAGTCTAATCACCCCCCCTCTAGACTTACTTTTGGTCCTACAAGTGGTATCAGAGCTTTGATCTCCATTGCTTAGGTCTCACAACCTAGGAGAGTATGGCGTCTAGTGAGGGAAGTTATCACCGTAGAGGTCCGTACTTTGATGGCACTAATTTTGCTAGTTGGAAGTACAAAATGAAAATGCATATTCTTGGTCATAACCCTGCCGTTTGGGATGTTGTTCATGTTGGCTTGCAAGGTGAATTCTTTGCGGATGGACGGGAACCGGATCGTGAAGCAACCATGGATGAGTTGAAGATGTTGCAACTCAATGCTCAATGATAGAGGCGAGGGTCCCGATCTTTCGATGAGATGATAACTATCGATTTGGTGGAGAAGACTTTGACGATCCGACTACGAACGTGCACGACGTTGCGCCTTAGCAATCGCTAAACCAATCTCCAAGAGGTTATTGACCACGCCGGAGCACGATCAACCTGGCCACGAAGGTCTATTCCTGCAAGCAATCAAAGAACAAGCAAGAATATGATAATGCAATCTGAATATTGCGAATATATATTAAGTATTGATAAGGGTGGGGTTCCGAAAGCGGTCTTGGTCTGGTCGTTGGACACAAACGAAGTACACGAAGTTGCAATGGCTAACTTTTAACTAAACAAAACCCAAAGGAAAAGCTACTAGATTGATCTACTTATATAGGAGCAAGGGATGGCGGCCAAGGAGGTGGGAGGACGTCCCAAGACACCCTAAAACAAACCCTAGGTCGTACAAGGCCCATGGGCCCAAGTGGAGGTGATGCAACACCTTTGGACTTGTAATTTGACTCGGATTCTGATGCAACGTCAGATTGTTTCGTCGATAACTTCACGATCCGGACGAATTTTAAGGTGATTCCAACTGTGCTGGAACGCATATGAAATCTAGTTTCCAGCAAAAAAAGAATAACTCAATTCCGAGTTCGTATGAAAAAGTTGTTCGCGTTTTGAGACAGGTGTGTCTGTGCAGTCCGAATCTGAGTCCAGAACGTGAGAGACTTGGACTCTATCTTCTCTTGGGCTAAAAGTGACGTGAGAGAAATTCTTGAACAACACCTAATTGTTTCCTTTGACATTAGAGGACCTCTTGAATAGCACCCAACCATTTCCTCTTTCTTTGTCATCACACGTGGTTCATACAAGTGTTCGACCATTCTGCGTTTAGGCATAAAATAAAAATAGGTGAAGTATTTTTGTTCCGGATAACATAAATAAATTATTGCATAATTATTATAAGAAATCACCTCACAAATATGCATGTATGCAACATTTTTGGTCGTATCCAAGGTAGTCATGTCCCCATCACTCAAGCATGCGACATTCTCTTCAACTGCTTATGCCCCAAAGAATTCAATAAAATCAGTCGTCTTGAGAATGCAAAAGAGATTGATACTTTGGTTGATATGCACGAAGGAACTGAGTCCGTGAGAGAATCCAAGTTAGATGTTCTTCAAGGTCAGCTTGACAAGTTCAAGATGAAGGATGGTGAAGGAGTCGCAAAAATATACTCTAGGCTAGCTCTCATCACAAATGAGATTGCCAACCTAGGAAGCGAAGAAATGACCGACAAATTCATCATACTCATGTGGAGGTGGAAGATCAATACCTTTGGCATTACCTCTTATGATCAACTCAGATGATGTAGGCACTCTCGGTGGTGACGTGTTACATGGTGAAGGCGATGTAGCCCTCACAAGATTTGATGTGGTTGTCACAGTATGCCTAGTAGTTGAAGGAACAAC
This sequence comes from Hordeum marinum, assembly GCA_022496015.1. Taxonomy (NCBI): domain Eukaryota; kingdom Viridiplantae; phylum Streptophyta; class Magnoliopsida; order Poales; family Poaceae; genus Hordeum; species Hordeum marinum. Next base: position 152,888,040 of record CM039676.1, read on the forward strand.
GGTATCAACTCTTGGAATGTGCACCTTGCGCTCTATTTCCTTTTGGGAAACACGTTGATTTATTTCCTGTTCAGCTTTGGAAGCAAGACGAAACAAACGATCCATAGAATAACACTTTTCATGAATTAGTATCTCCTGAATATCAAGGTTTAATCCTCCCCAAAATCTATCCATAAAATCTTCTTCACTTTCTTCTAATGAGGAATGCAACAAGGTCATTTGTAAATCATCATAATATTTCATTACGGTGTCACTACCTTGTTTCAAATATTGTAACGTTTTAAGCTTGTCACGAGTATAATAAGCAGGAACGAACGTGTGTCTCATGGCAAGTTTCAAATCATCCCAAGTAAAAGGTATAATATCTTTGTGTAACCGACAATATTCGCTCCACCAAACTAAAGCATAACCAGTGAAAGAACCAACTGCGACCTTAACTTTCTTATGTGCAGTAAAATTATGGGAATCAAATATTTCATTTATTTCAAACTCCCACTCGATATATAAAGCAGGTCTAAATCGGCCATTAAATGGAGGTATAGAAACATTAACCTCATCATGTGCATTTGGATCTCTTTGCATCTCTCGTATCGGTTTTTGTGGTGGCACGTCTCCCACGATCGAAGAAGCCCATGAATTGACAACCCTGGATCTTGTCATGACTAGTAGAAATAAGAAACAAAGATCCAAGTATATTGTTCCTATGAACTACTGGGATGTGGTGGTAAAATGCTCAGAATAAAGCAAATATCAATGTCTTACAAATTCTTATCATGCAGCAGGTGGTGACCGGCAACCGACGGTGTCAATCTCTCTGAAGATTGGGTAAAGCGATTACCAGGTGAACGTATGTATACACGATGTAGAAATATGTGGAGCTTGGAAGGCTTAATATATGGTAGCAAAAGATTAGCAATAATCAATTCAGAGATGCAATATTGAATAAACGCTCAACGACGGTACTGTGCTGGTCCTAGGCTATACTGTACTAGAGACGCGAGCCTAGAACACTAATGGAGTCACGGGGTAGGACAAATAGCAGCAAGGTATGATATGAATTAGCTCTCGACAGCAAGATATAAGTGAAGATCACAATGGCAGTAAAGACAATGATGATAAATGATCGACATGCAAGATATACAAAACTCTCTCTGCAGCTTTCCTCTAGAAAATATTATGTGAAATTTCTGATATTTTTTCTCAAGAATGCTACTAACTCAAGCTTTCGTATGCAAAAAGAATCACTCAATTCCGAGTTCGTATGAGGAAGAGACGCTTGTTTTACTGAACACTGCGCAAAACAAATTTCAATCCGAATTCACATACGGGATTGAGTCTAGGTAGATCCGAAATTTGTTTTTTTTCTCTTCTCTCTATTTATTTTTCTTCTCTTTTTTTCTCACTTTTGTTTTCTTTCTTTTTTGTTTTTCTCTCTCACTTTTTTTTCTCAACCAAATAAGAAGCAGATTGGATCAAGCATAGATGTGAACGACCTCAAGTATGATAATGACAATGAACAATGGGTAGCATGTGATGAAAATTGATAGATGGTAGTGGGTGATAATGAAAGGGATGACAGTGGCGTGGTGGTGGTATATGGCAGCAGAGATGAAGATGGTGCGATGCCGGCGTGACAAGTTGTGAATAGAACTCGAAACTCTAAAAGACTAGACGCTAAGACCAGCAACTTGACACGACGATGCAACCGATAATTCAACTATGCAAGCACTGAAAAGAAAATTGCAAAGGCTCAGACTGGCTTGGAGTAAAGATGAAGAGATCTAACTTTTTTTCTGGCTTTTTCTTGGGCAATAGGTAAGAAAAATAAATCTAATCTACGAATAACTGGAAATTCTCATCGAGCAACCTGAAAACTGATACCACTTGATAGAGGCGAGGGTCCCGATCTTTTGATGAGATGATAACTATCGATTTGGTGGAGAAGACTTTGACGATCCGACTACGAACGTGCACGACGTTGCGCCTTAGCAATCGCTAAACCAATCTCCAAGAGGTTATTGACCACGCCGGAGCACGATCAACCTGACCACGAAGGTCTATTCCTGCAAGCAATCAAAGAACAAGCAAGAATATGATAATGCAATCTGAATATTGCGAATATATATTAAGTATTGATAAGGATGGGGTTCCGAAAGCGGTCTTGGTCTGGTCGTTGGACACAAACGAAGTACACGAAGTTGCAATGGCTAACTTTTAACTAAACAAAACCCAAAGGAAAAGCTACTAGATTGATCTACTTATATAGGAGCAAGGGGTGGTGGCCAAGGAGGTGGGAGGACTTCCCAAGACACCCTAAAACAAACCCTAGGTCGTACAAGGCCCATGGGCCCAAGTGGAGGTGATGCAACACCTTTGGACTTGTAGTTTGACTCGGATTCTGATGCAACGTCAGATTGTTTCGTCGATAACTTCGCGATCCGGACGAATTTTAAGGTGATTCCAACTGTTCTGGAACGCATATGAAATCTAGTTTCTAGGAAAAAAAAGAATCACCCAATTCCGAGTCCGTATGAAAAAGTTGTTCGCGTTTTGAGACAGGTGTGTCTGTGCAGTCCGAATCTGAGTCCAGAACGTGAGAGACTTGGACTCTATCTTCTCTTGGGCTAAAAGAGACGTGAGAGAACTTCTTAAACAACACCTAATTGTTTCCTTTGACATTAGAGGACCTCTTGAATAGCACCCAACCATTTCCTCTTTCTTTGTCATCACACGTGGTTCATACAAGTGTTCGACCATTCTGCGTTTAGGCATAAAATAAAAGTAGGTGAAGTATTTTTGTTCCGGATAACATAAATAAATTATTGCATAATTATTATAAGAAATCACCTCACAAATATGCATGTATGCAACATTTTTGGTCGTATCCAAGGTAGTCATGTCCCCATCACTCAAGCATGCGACATTCTCTTCAACTGCTTATGCCCCAAAGAATTCAATAAAATCAGTCGTCTTGAGAATGCAAAAGAGATTGATACTTTGGTTGATATGCACGAAGGAACCGAGTCCGTGAGAGAATCCAAGTTAGATGTTCTTCAAGGTCAGCTTGACAAGTTCAAGATGAAGGATGGTGAAGGAGTCGCAGAAATGTACTCTAGGCTAGCTCTCATCACAAATGAGATTGCCAACCTAGGAAGCGAAGAAATGACTGACAAATTCATCATCAAGAAGATACTTAGAGCTTTGGATGAGAGATACGACACTGTGTGCACATTGATCCAAATGATGCCAAACTACAAAGATCTCAAGCCTACGGAAGTCATTGGAAGGATTGTTGCTCATGAGATTACACTCAAAGATAAGGAAGAACTTCATCACAAGTCTAGCGGTGCTTACAAAGCCACAAGTGATGCTCCCTCAACTTCAAGCAACAACCTTGTCACCAATGAAGAGATAAGCCTCATGGTCAAAAATTCAACAAGTTCTACAAGAATAGAGGCAAAGAAAGAAACTCCAACTCAAGATATGAAGAGAAGCGTTCGTCAAGTCGTGACCGCAATTGCTACAATTGTGGGAAGCCCGAACCTTACTCAAATGAGTGCACGGCTCCCTACAAAAGAAGAGAAGATTCACCTCGAAGACGAAGCTCAAGGAATGAGTCACCACAAAGAGAGAGAGAAGGAGTAGAGATGATCGTTATGAACGAAGACACTCAAGGAGAAGTAGAGATTCAGAGAAGAAGGACAAGTACACCAAGAGCTACACAAGAAGAAAACATCAAGCTCATGTTTGTGAATGGGTTTCCGGCTCCGACTCCGACACCAACTCTAAGAGAGAAGCTATCACTCCGACTTCGACTATAGTCAAGATGATGGTGTTCCCGGAATTGCTCTAGTGACTACCAACTCCTACGATCTATTTGATTCACCAAACGAAGGGAGTGGAAGTTGCTTCATGGATAAAGGCCCCAAGGTATCACACCCCAGTATCTTGATTTTGATAGTGATGAAGATGACCTACTTTGTGATGATGACTTGCTTTGTGATAAAACTAGTAATATTGATCAAAATGAACTTGATAATTCTCATGCTAGTTAAGATGAGTCATTTGATGATGATAAGATGAAAATAGAATAACTAACTAAAGAACTAAACACTCTTAAGTTAGCTCATGAATCTACTCTCGAAGATCATAGAGATCTTGTGAGAACTCATGAGAAGCTACGCTTCGAGAAGCTCAACTTGGAGCAAGAGCATGAGTTTCTCAAAGCTATCAATGACGATCTCCGAAAGAAGACTTCATCTTATCTAGCCAAACGACTACTTTTGTCTACTTTCATGCCTCAAGTTAAACTAAGCAATCTAGTAACAAAGGCAAGAAAGGTTCTTCATCTAGTAGCAACAATAAAAATGCTAAACCCAATGATGTTGCTTCTAGTAGTTCTATTGATTCCACTAATGATGATTCTCTTAGCCAAGTTACATTTGAGCAATAAAATGCTTTATTGAAAGGAATTATAGAAAAAGGTATCTACGAGAGTCTTGTCGGATGTAAGCAATTTGAGGAAATTGTACGCAAGGACGAAGGATACCGGAAGAAGCGTGTTGTTGGCTACTTCAATGCTAATGGAGTTGAATGGGAAGAAGGTCAATATCCCAAGCCCAAGTTTGTTCCTCAAAAGGAGAAGTATGAAAATACTCTTCCCAAGGGGACAAACACTCAAGATGACCTTCCACCACAAGACCACAAGCTCAAGGGCAAGAACAAGCTTCAAGAGGACATTGACTCATATGAAGATGAACCCCTAGCTTTGGTGGAGTGGGCTCCCAAGGCTACTTCAAGCTCAACTACTACAAAGGTTATTTCAACACCAAGGATCCCCATCAACTTGATGTGGGTCCCCAAGAAGAAGAACTAATAAGTTCTTGAGGGGTGACTCCGCCAATGAAATTCACTCACATTCATTATTGGCAAGGACTTTTTGCACTCAACATCAACTCAATGCAATAGTTCAAGGAGTCACACATTCCCTCAAAGGTAAGCAAGGGACAAGGTAATCAACTATTCAATGGACATCATAACATATGCCTTGCACTCCATGTCCATGGATATCCTTGTATTTGTCTCTTGTGTGTTGGGACTAACCCATGTAGGTGAGAGGAGTAAGGAAACAACAATGATGCTGCCAACTCTTGGTGATCTTCATCAACATTGAACATCCACAACTACCTCACCAACATGAAGTCTTCATCGACAAACCCAAGGTTAGTTTATCCCTCTTACGGGGGGGGATGTCACATCAAGGGGGAGCTTTACTCTAAGACTTGAGTCAAAGCATCTCTTAGCATGTGATAACATTAAATGCTTTATGTAAAAGTGGTAACCCCACTTGTGCTTAAACAATGGGTATGACCTATGATCAAGTACTCTTACTTGGCTCCTAAGTCAAATACTCATATATAGATGACTTCGTCATCGCCCAAGTGCTTGTTAGATGCTAGTGTGTTTGTGCATGTTTGTCATGATTTCTTTTGACATCTTATTGTGTGAGCATGTTGGTCTGCATTTATTTTCTCATTCGAGGACATCCAATTGTTGCTATTTGGTTATTGATTTTATCTTTTGCCAATTGGATGGACAAGAATGCCTAGGACCACTCTCTAGCTATCTATGCTTTCTCACCTCATATTCCATTCATGCTGCATCAAAAATTTGAACAAGTGCTTTTCGATCCCTCTGTGTGTGGAGCACTCGGAGTTCCGTATCGACAAGGACTGACCATTAAAACCTCCCAAGTGCATCTCGGTGGAACTAACCCCATAATCTCGGTCTCACTTAATGCCTAGGTTGATCTAGTTTTCAATCTCGGTAACATCGATTTCATATTCTTGGTTACATCGAGTTTCCCTGTCAGATGACAATTGTGGAACTCGGTGACACTGAAAACATAAAATCGGTATCACCGACAATGGAGGGTATATATGCTACGGACCCCAATGCTTTGAAATTTCTATCTTCAAACATCGCACCTCAAAACCCTAAGATGCCACCTCAAGACCCTTGGTCGTCGCCTTTGTCTTCCTGCACTCCTCCGCCACTGGGAATCGCCGCCGTCGACGGAATCTGCTCCATCATCGCCGCCGTAGCCGATCCGCACCAAGTTAGGGTACGGATTCGACCTCCCTTGCGCTCTCCCTTCTGATTCTTGCGCATTGGACTTGATTTTCTCTATAAGCCACTCATTGCACTTATTCCTATCCACAAGAAATCCCCATAGGCTAGCGAACCATTGATTTCTAGGGTTTTGCCTTCCGCCCAACGCAACTCGGCAGAACCGAATCAAGAAAACCGGTACCACCGATTTTCATTTCTGTGTGCTAAGAATTGTCTCGGTGAAACCGAGCACTCCTTTTTGGTCTCACCGAAAAGGGTGCCAAGTTTCTGTTAAGAGGGACAGTCAGTCTCGGTGTCACCGAAACTTTTGCTTCGGTCTTACCGATTTGTTTCTGACAGAATGCAAAACCTTGAAAATCCTTTGTTCAAAATTTCAAAAACCAGCTGATAATTTTGTGATGACTCATCTGCTTCTGCTCATCTATATTCCATTCATAGGGTCAGCATGTCAGATGCAGAGGACAGTCAGAACATGCCAGAGCAAGGTGCAGACATGAGTTCAGGCACAAGCCCAGAGCCTAGTTCGTTTTCAGATCCAGGCACCCCCAGCTCCCATGGGTTGCCCAAAGCTCCTACAAGGACCAGAAAGAAGCTGAACTCAGATGAAGAGGATTCAGACTTTATCCTTGAGGAGATTCTTGCTAAGAAGCAAGAGAAAGCTGCTAAGAAGTCTACTACTAGAGCCACTTCTTCCAGGAGGGTTGTCAGCAAGATCTATGCTCCTGCTTCAACATTCAAGGCTCATGAGACTGCCAGAGCAACTATCTCAGTTGAAGTCCCCAAGAAAGCTATGCCTAAGAAGGCAGAGGAGAAAAAGTCCAGGAAGAGGATTATTCATGTGACTGGCAGGCCTACTTCCATGTATGAAGATCTGGAGGAAGCAACTGGTGCTGCTGCTGAGGAAGAGGAGGATGAGCCAGCTACAAAGGCTCCTCCCAAGAAGAAGGCCAAGAAGCTCATGGCTGATGCTATGCCAAAGACTGGCACATCCAAGAAGCCTGCTACTGAGAAGCCTAAGAGGACAGCCGGGCAGATTCCAGCTTCTGAGAAGAACAAAGGGACTGCTTCCAGAGCTGAAGAGGATGATGACTTGACAACTTTGATGAAGCTCAGACCACATCTTCCAGTACACAATGCCAGCTACCCACTAGCTGAGGATATGAAGAAGAGGAAGGATTCAGGATTGAGAGCTTGGAGAGCTATAGATCCTTATGCCCAGAGGAAGAAGACAGCTGTGGACTACAGATTTTGTACCAAGGAGCAACATGATATCTATGAGACTGTGCTCTTTGACAAGAGTCCAGCTATGAGTGATATGCGATATGTTGACTGGAAATTCATCAAGGAGAATGAGGACTACTTTCCAAGTGTCCAAGACAATTTCCATTGCATAGATTTGGATGAGTTTGTTGGCAGAGAATTCACAGCTTGGAATGATGAGATGATTATGCAATTCTACTCCACTGCACATTTCTATGGAGATGGTAGAATTGTATGGATGATTGAAGGTGCAAGGTATGAATCAACTATTGAAGAATGGGCTGCTATCTTAGGAGTTCCTAAAGCACAGGATGGTGACTTGGATGTATACTCAGAATCCAAGGCGAGCCACAATGCTATGGCAAATATGTACAAGGAGATCCCTGCTACCAATTTGAAGTCTCACAGGCTAGGATCTATCTATTTTCTTCAGGCTGGCCTCCGCACAATGAACACCATTCTGAGGCATACTTTGATGCCCAAGTCAGGAGATGACAAAATGATCCGAGGCCACTCCATCAATATGTTGATCCACCTTGACAGACATACCAGGATCAGAGTCGTGGATTTGATTGTTGAGACAATCAAGAGGATTGCTACTGACCAAAAGCACTCTTGTTGTTATGCACCCTACATCCAAATGCTTATCAATTCAAAATTGGAGAAGCACATCTTTGCTCCAGATCATCCTCATTTACCCCTACAGCCAGATCTCGAGGACAATGTTGTGGTGATGGATGCTGATCATCCCACTTCAGCTGTAGCTCAAGCAAAAGCAGAGGCAGTTAGAGCCACTAGTGCTCAAGCCCCTCGATCCAGGAATGAGCAAATGGATCTGTTGATATCATCAGTTCAGGGCATGTAGAAGGACATTACGGGGATTCTGGACAACCAGAACAGTATTGTCAGGATCTTTGAAACTAGGATCAAGACCCTGAATGACTAAGACAATCACAGAGCTTCACAAGGAAGTTGACTCCGTGCACATCCCTCGGGTCTCTTCTACTTCAGATAATGATGATGATGATGATGAGGAGGAGGAGGAGGAGGATGATGAATCACCTCTAAGGCTGGGCACTCAGTTCACCACTCAGACTAGATCAGCCACAGTGCCCGCACCAGACTTCAGGCCCTCTTCATCAGCTCCTGCTACTGTCAGCACAGCTCCTGCTCCATCTGCTCCAGTTCCTCCAGCTGTCACTCCAACTCCATCCACGACATCTATAGAGATCTTCGCCAACGTTGTTATCTCGAATCCTTCATCAACAACCGGAGGAGTTCAGCCCAAGAACGATTAGATGTATACCTTTGAACTTTTTGGTAACTTGTTGCCAAAGGGGGAGAAGTGTATATAGATCTTTAGGCTTCGAGCGAGAGAGCATTTTGGTGTTTGCTGCTTTTCAAAACATTTAGTTCTTTTGGTTACCTTCGAGCGAGAGAGCGTTTTGGTGTTTGCAAATTTTCAAAACATTTGGTTCTTTTGGTTTGACGTGAAATACTTTTGTGTTTATGTGTGATCATAAGTTGTTATGTGTGATGCAACTATTTCCTATCATCTTAATGCTTATGAGATGATCATTCACCTTTGCTTGATTGTGTTGTGCGTTGTTATTCATTCTAATTATTCTCGCACACCACCAAGTTGTATGTGACATGGAAGAAGTGCCCCGTATACCTAATCGGTTGTGCATTTGCATTCAAACGCAAATTCAAAATAATGCACAAATTTAGGGGGAGATCTTGCTTATCACATACCTCTCAAAAAGCGATGATTATATTCATTGATTTTATCATATGTCGAAGCTTTGATCTATATGTTGTCATGAATTACCAAAAAGGGGGAGATTGAAATCTCCCTTGGTGGTTTTGGTAATTAATAACAACATATAAGTCATTGAACTAATGTTTCCACCAAGTATATTTCAGGAAATGTTCAATGATAGAATTGGCAAAAGGAGATTGTGGACATACCCCAAGATGCAAGGTAATAGATTGGCCAAGCTTCAAGCAAGAGGACTCTACATTTCATATTTGTGAGAAATCACATTGAGTCCATAGGAAAGCCAATACTATTAAAAGGGGGTAAGGTTTTGTTGGTGAACAATATGCTCAAACGTGCACAAGTGATAGTCGCCAAAAACATCCACAAACTCTCCCACCAAAGTATGTTCTACACCTAACACTCAAAATCGGTGCAACCAACTTCCCCATACCGGTGCCACCGATTCCAGAACCCAGACAGACTCAGCCAAAACCCTATCCACTTCGGTGCAACCGATTCCATACTCATGCCATCGAGTTTAGGTTGCCAACTTTCTGTTACGCAAATTCACATTTTTTGTCCCACCGAGAATGTTGGATCGGCGTCATCGAGATTGGAAATCTGACCATTGGTCACCTTATCGGTGCAACCGAGTTTCCTATATCGGTCTCACCGAGATTCAAAAGTTGCCACCTTTTGGGCACTTCGGTACCACCGAGATTAACACATCGGTGTCACCAAGTTGGTCATTTTGTGTGTAACGGTTGGATTTTTGGGGATGCCTATATATACCCCTTCACCACCACCTACTCGAGAGAGAAGCACTCAAAACTGTTCCATACCTATCCTATCAGATTTTCTGAGAGAGAACCACCTACCCTTGTGTTAAGGTCAAGATCTTCCACTCCAATCATATGGATCTTGATCTCTAGCCTCCCCAAGTAGCTTTCCACCAATCCCATCTCTTCCACCATGCCAAATCTTTGAGAGAGTGATTGGGTGCTGAGGAGTCTATCATCTTGAAGCACAAGAGCAAGGAGTTCATCGTCATTACCGAGCCTATTACCTTTTGGAGGGTGGTGCCTCCTAGATTGGTTAGGTGTCGCTTGGGAGCCTCCTACTTCGTGTTGTGGAGTGAACCAAGAAGTTTGTAAGGGCAAGGAGATCGCCTACTTCGTGAAGATCTACCCATAGTGAGGCTAGTCCTTCGTGGATGGAAGCCGTTATGGAATAGTCAAGGTTGCTACTTCGTGGACCCTTTTGGGTGGAGCCCTCCGTGGACTCTCGCGTCCGTTACCCTTCGTGGGTTGAAGACTCCATAAACATGGATGTACGATAGCGCCACCTATCGGAACCATGGGAAAAATCATCGTGTCTACAACTGCATTTGATCTTCCTACCCTATCCCTTCTATACATGCTTGTTGTTACTTTCCGCTGCTATATACTCTTAGACTTGCATGTGTAGGGTGTACTTGACTTGCCATGAAATGCTAGAATCTGTCAACCCTAAAATTGGTATAGGCAAAACTTTTAATTGGTCAAGTAGTCTAATCACCCCCCCCCCTCTAGACTTACTTTCGGTCCTAAGGGGGGGGGTCGTGGAAGTCTAGTCCATAGAAGAACATGAGCCCCGTACAAAGGGATGGAGTGGGAAGCTTAGTCCCTGGATGAAGTGGGGGGGGTGAATACCACCCTCTCGCCTGGCTTGGGGGTGGGAACCACCTGGTTCTTCTCCGGAGCACGGTGGTAGATGTTGGCAGGGAGGTAACCAACATCCTTCAGGTCCCGGATGTCTTGGTCAGTGATCGTCGAGGCCTCCCACTTGCCGTTGGAGCCCAAACCCGCCATCGCTAAAGCTCGGAGGAGAAGTTGAGGAAGAACTGGATCTTGGCTCTCAAAGCTTGGAGAAGATTGAGGAAGCAGATGATGCGAGTGGGGAGCGTGAATAGGCCTTGAGGGTTTTCCCTTTATGAGGCATGACGACGAGTAACCACCCTTTACTGCGCCGCAAATCCCTCCGCTTCCCAAGATGTGCATGTCGTTATACGGGGCGTGAAGAAACTTGATATGATTAATCATATCCCGTATAAAATGGAGCACGATTTAAGCATTGATGAATCATGTTAAGATAAAAACAGCCTCGAACCGTGAATCGAGTTTTCGTAACTGGTTCAGTGGTCATGGTGGGCCGCGACCGTTCGTCACAAAGGTTGTCAGTATACACTGTTTACACTTTGACGTTTGGCCTTCGGGACTAAGCAACTCACAGTGTTCGGACGATCATATGATCGGAAACGTTACGCGTCATCGGAAGCCAAACTAATCCCGTCCGATCATTAAATGGGAAGAAGCACCCCGCGAGCCGAAGACTCTACTTACATGGAGAAGCTGAAGCCAAGACCCTTGGCGTTGGGGGCTAGTTCGGGGGCTACCGAGGGAGTCCTAGACTAAGGGGTCCTCGGGCTGTCAACCTATCTATTAATAGGCCGGCTTGGTGTGCCAGTCTTTAATTGTTGTAGGAAGGGCCGGATACATTGAGAGTCCACATTCTAGAAGCAAGTCCCAAAGGCGCATCATGCACTCCAAGTCAAGATGAGGAAATCGACATCTCTATTCTCGGCAGCAGACTTACCATGTGTAAACCCTAGTACCCCTGGTGCATATATAAACTAGGAGGGTTTTAGATTGTAGGGCAGAGAAACTTGTCTAGGGTTTTAGCTATTCGATCTCGAGGTAGATCAACTCTGTAACCTTCATATCATCAATAAAATCAAGCAGGACATAGGGTTTTACCTCCATAGGAGTGCCCAAACGTGGGTAAACATCGTCTCCTTCGTCCCCTGTTACCATCGATCCTAGTCTCACAGTTCGGGACACCCTACCTGAGATCCGCCGGTTTTGACACGGACAACAACATCCTACTAGTATTTGGATGTGCTTAAGCTCCGCTGGCATGTCTAACAGTGTTGGTGCCCTCATCTTCCTCGGTTTTTGCCTCTGTTCATCTATGCTATACAATGAAGTCGGGTAATTTGCCGAATGGGAGGCCAAAGACACACTTTTTCGGATTTAACTTGATGTTGTATACTCAGAGGTTTTTGAATATTTCCTAAAGATCGTCAATGAGCCTAGCAAACCGTGTGCTTTTGATAACTATGTCATCTACATAAGCCTCGATTATTTAGCCGATTTGTGGATCAAGACATGTTTGAACCATTTTATGATTAGTGGCACCAGCATTTTTAGCCCAAATGCCATTGTATTAAAACAAAATGGTCCATAGGGAGTAATGAACCTAGTGGCAGCCTGGTCGAATTCTTTCATCATAATATAGTGATAACCCGAATAGGCGTCGAGGAAACAAAGTAGGTGATGTCCTGTTTGTGGCATCTATGGTTTGCTCAATCTGAGGTAGCAAGAATGGATCTTTCGAGCATGCCTTATTAATGCCTTTGAATTTCACACAAAGGCGCCACAATTTCTCCTTTTGGGTACCATTACCAGCTTTGCGAGCGACTAGAAGTGCTCGATTTCTAAGATGAATCCGACCTCTAGCAGTTTGTCCAGTTCTCCTCCCATTACCTATCATTTTGGTTTCGAGAACCTTCGGAGCGCCTGTTTAACAGGCTTAAATCCCTCAATTATGTTGGGGTTATGCTTCGCAAGGTTTCTCGGGATCCCCGTCATATGTGATGGGTGCCACACGAAAATATCCCAATTTTCTTGAAGGAAGGTGACCAGTGCTTCCTCTAGCACAGTGTCCAACAAAGTTTCATTGGAGACCATTTTAGAGGGGTCATCGGGATGGACTTGAAAATTTTACTATTTCGTCGGCTAGTTTGAATGACGTGGATTTGGACCTTTTGTGGAGGATGACATCATCACTGTCGACGGTTGCACGTAGTTCTATCAACTCTTCAACTACAATGGCCTCGATTTCTGCCTCCAGGCCGAGTGTCGTCGTCTTGTTCTCGACTTTGAGTTATTTGTCCACACTACTTTGTATTGTAATCACAACATTTGGCCTTGTCATCTTGAGCTTCCTGTAAGCATAGTGCGGGATGTCATGTAATTTAAATTCAGCGAATGCGTCTCGTCCGAGGAGTGCGTGATATCAACTTCGAAAAGGGGCGATCTTAAAGGTTAACTTCTCGATCTCGTAGTTATCTAGTGTTTCGAATATCACGTCTAACGTGACACTTCCTATGCATCATGCCTCTTTTACTAGGATAATTCCTTGAAATGTGGTTCAACTTTGCTCAATGTCAGATTTGTTGAACTGCATCTTCTGTAAGGTGTCCTCGTAAATGAGGTACGGGCTACTACCGCCATCCACTAGGAATCTGGGCAATCGGGAGTTGTTGAAAATTGGGTCGAGGATGAATGTTGCTACTCCACGACTGGATCTTGACATCGGCTGGTCCTCCTAACCGAAATTGAACATCATATACGACCATTTGCTATTTGAGGCGACTACATGATTGACATAGTTGATTTCCCAAAGGACTCGCATTCGCTGACTCCGGGAGGGATGAGCCTCGTAGATCATTAGTATTTTGTCATCCTCGGACGACTAATCCTCCCATGACGCTTTTCCTCGGTTTTTTGAGTTTTGATGTTTTCTAGGATGTCAATTCATTCCTTTGCCACTTACCTAATGACCCAACATGCTCGAAGCTTGCGCGTTGGTTGTACATTCAATGTAACAGAGTGATTGCACATGGCTCGTCCAAAATCGCGTACATCGTTGATCTCGACCCCTTGCTGGAATGCTTCTTCTTGTGTCGGACTGGTTGAGTGGTTTAGCAATCCTGGTTCGCTTGTGACTTTGGTTATGTCTCAGGTGTTTGGTGTTGTTGGCTGAATCCATCGGGCCGTGAATGGACTCCCTATGTCGTTTATCAGCCAGACATGCATCTTCCATGGAACATTATCTTTTTACAATGTTAGATAGCTCGGGGAACATTCTAACGCGTCTATGTGCCAAGGTGTCCGCGATTCCCGCATCATGCAAATTGAATCGAAATGTAGCTAAGGCCTCGACATCACAAAATTCTAGCATATTGATTGTTACAGAGAAGAATCTTAACTAGAACTGCCAGACTATTTTTTTAGTTTTTTTGCTACGGATGCCAAATCCCATATGTCGGTTGGCCCTGAGTTGTCAAGGCACTATGCGATGTGAGGGGTGGGTGGAAGAGGAAATTTGATTCGAGGCTGACTAGTCCTCGGCCTCCTAGAGAGGTCTTCCCTAGGCTAATGTAGCATCATCCTTGGGGCCGACTGTGCGGTCACGTTTGTTGGGTCACTGGGTTGAGTCTTCGGATCCGAGCTCGAGGCTTGGTCTGACCAAATGCAATTTTATCTTGGGTTGGGCGTGATATCGGATCTTGGGTGGTGATTGCTTGAGGGCTTCCGACCGGTTCGACGTTATAACCACATGTTCGATCGTCAGATTTATCTTGTCGAGGTTTAGGTCCTCACGGGGGGTAGGAGCGCTAAAGTACTCCTACATCTCGATTAAGCCGAGGATTTGAGGTTCCAAGATGGATATTGTGCCTGTATCATTTTGATCATCAAGTGTTTCTTACATCCAACTTTTGTGACCACACAACGGGACCAGTATGTGCCACCAATGTTGGAGCTAAATTTGGCAGATCTTGTGTAGGGGGTCTCGAGCTAGTGGTCTCTGTTAGATGGTAACAAGAGAGACACAGTGTTTACCTAGGTGTGGGCCGTCTCAAAGAGTTAAAACCATGTGTCCTACTTGTATGTTATTGATTTTGGAGGGGTACAAAGTACATGTGATTTAAGTCAAGATCACATGATTAAGTCTAAAATCTTGCCCCTACAAACTAAACCCCTCGGCTTATATAGGGCTGAGGGGTACCTAGGGTTACACATGATAGGTTGCATCTAGGAAAAAACATGTAGAATGTCCCAATATGTCTTGAAGTGTGCGCCAAGTCTTCGGATGGTTCCAACTTGAGTACTCCAAGGGTTATGTTCAGTATGACCCATAGAAGGGGTCCTCAGCTCGGGCCCATGAATGATGGGCCAACTTAGCAAGCATCCCATAACACACGAAACCGTCACCCGATGCCCCGTCCCAGCGGGGCACAACATCCCTGACGCGCATCAGCTATGCCTCCCTCGCGCGTCAGAGCTATGTTCCCGACGAGTGTCGTGCCCCGACCCTGTCCCCATCACGCGCAAGCTCTGTCCTCTGCGAGCGAGCTGTGCCCAGGGCATGTGGGAGCTTCGGCTAGGCCGCAATGCGCACGAGCTCTAGCCAGGGTACGTGAGGGCTCTGGACCTTGCGCAACATGACATCCCCATCACACATGAGCTCCGTCTCTAGCATGATGTGAACTTTGACGAGACGCGGGCGAGTTTCGGTGGCCTTCCTCCCGATGCAGGTGAGTCCAGGCAACCTTCCTTCGCGTAGCGGGCCTGATGGGTGACATTCTCGTCGCGGTCTTCTCACCACTTTGGCTACATGTGGGGTCGGAGTTGGCGTGGTGCACTGCCCCGACATGACCGAACACTATTATATTGCGCCTAGACTTGGTCCGGTTTGAGATACATCGGTTAGTCCGGACGTTTAGGAAGAAAATAAGGGAGTAAGCTTGTATGAGTTTATTTGACCGGACACTGATCATGCGGATTAGAAAGTAAGGGATCTGTACTAGCAGACCCCTTAAAAATGGCCAAACCCGTAAAAATGACGTTTTCAATTCCGTTGTGTCAAACAACACCCCGATTAGAGCTCGTAAAAGTGATCAAACTTGTAAACTTTTTACAGGCCCCCTAAGAATCCACCACCACAACCTTTTTATTTACATATTTGGAGGCAAAACTGAGGGTGTCCCGTAAACCAGTCAACACTACGCGGCAAGGGAATTCCGCCATGCGCACACGACCTCCAATGACCATCCGCAATGGAACTCGTCGGAATCTTGTCGGAAACTCGAACATCTACGGAGGAGCTAGCTACAATGACGAAGGAGCTAGTTAGAGCCTGGATCGATTCAGCGACGTGGGAGCTAGCTAACTAGCTCTTGGATCGATTCAGTAACTACGAAGATGGGAGCTAGCTAGCTCAGCTATGGTGACGGGCACTCCGTGCGACCCGTCCTGGACACCGACGACTCCGTAGTTGGCCGCTTCTTGCATTGTCCGCCGGCTTTGTAGAAGCAAGTTACCTCACTATGGAAACCAGACCTGGCCAAACGGGCCGGCCCGGCATGCCACGACACGACCTGGCTGTAAACGGGCCCGACACGGCACGCCCTGTCCAGACACGTTTAGTAAACGGGTCGTGTCGTGCCAGCTCGTGGGCTGCGCTTCCAGGCTCAGGCACGGCCTCATTACTAAACGGGCCGGCACGTTGGCCGTTTAGCACGACGAGCTATACTTTTTCAACATGTTGGGCTCATATTTAGGCCTATTGGGCTGTATTTTAAGTATATATATATTATTATTTTTCTTCTAAAAATACATAAAAAATAAACGGGTCGTGTCGTTTTGACCCGTGTGCCTAGCCTTCAGGCTAGGCATGACTCAAGGCGTGCAGCGTGTCAGGCCCGATCCGTTTACGACCATGCCCATGACGGATCGTGCCGGCGTGCTGGCCTGGTTAGCCCGTCCCGTTTGGCTAGCTACGATGGAGAGAGACGAGAGGAAGGGGAAGACGTGAAAAAAAAATAAACGAACATTTGATTTACAATTTACGTTTAAGAAATCTGTTCGGTCGTAGCTCCCTTAAAATGTTTTTCGCGAACTGAAAACCATGTATTTTTGGTTTGGCGGGGATGTGGTAGAGATGGTCTGAGTCTCGTATCGCCCGTTGGTGACCGGTCAAGAGATCGGTGCATTGGGACCGTCGATTTCTTATCGGATGGATGTCAATGCATGCCAATGTGCCCGTGGGGCCGTTGTTCCCCAATCCGTTTCACCCTTCCGCCTCGTGCTCTCCTTCCATGGCGGCACAAATCACAACTCCGATTCTAGCCCTGCTTCCTCCTCCGTGCCCTCGCCCGCTTCGGTGCCTTCGGGAACTAAACCCAATCTGGCCTTCTCGCTCCCGATCCCGTCGACTCGTGGTCGCCTGCGCAGGCTCCGGCGGCGGTGGGTCGCCGGCGGAGAAGCCGCGCCAGGGACCCTCCCTGCCACCGCTATCGGAAATACGTTGGGGACAGCTGCTAGCGCCGTCACCGGACAACGCTGCGGCCGTGGCGCTGACGGCCGCGCTGGTCTGGGGCGGCGCATCGCTACTTCTGCAGCTGGTGCTCATTTCCGCCTCCATCTTCGCCGCCGCCCTCAAGTACTCCTTCGTCGCCGCGCTCCTACTCTTCGTCCTCATCGCGCTGCTGTGAGTGACGCGTGTTCCTTTCTTCTCCTCCGTCCACGACTCCACCCCTGCACGCGCTTTGCAAAACATTTCCTAGTTATACTTGTTTGTGTTTAGACCACTGTATTAAACTGCTTCAAAACCCGTTCGTTGCACAAACCTCTGCATTTTCCTTGCTGTGACATATTGTGCCTGTGCAATTTGCAATGCACTATATATATTGGTTAAGCACTGGCTCTCTCATTATCTTAAAAAGGGTAAGTACTACGGACTGGTTTTGAAATGTGTACTCACTGGCAGTTTGGTTAAATTTTGCCTGATTAAGAGAGTTTGTAATTGGACACAAAGCAATAAGTAGTTCTTAGAAAGTGAAAGGCCAAAAAAATAAACAGATGACTGTGATTGTTTGTATGTTTTCTGTTTCTGTAATGGGCCAATGGAAGAAGTTAACTTGCTTGCTTCATTCACAGTCATGTCGTGGTTGCAAATTTGATTTGCAGGGTAGCATATAAATTTTGCTCCTCAACTATGCTGCTATACAATGCTATGCCATGTAATAAAGGTTTCCTAACATTTAGATTACAAAAATAGATACCAGTATACAACTTTAGTTAGAAGGGCCACTACACCAGTGCAGTTTAATTTATAATTTTATATGAGTTATTTAACACAACTTGGACTCTGGGTGACCAAAATATGAATAAACATATTCCGGAGGAAAATACCAAAAGCAGTGACTGATGTTGGGCAAGCCTCTAGGATGGCCCGATCTTCACAAATTGGAGGTGGATGTGAGGAAGAACATGAGGATAGATCGAGAGGAAACATGAGGGGAAACACACAAATCAACACACATAGATGCAAATAAACATACACATAGATAGATCCATGATCCAAATCATCCAAAGAGAGAGATGTCTACGATCCAAATCATCCAAAGAGAGAGATGGGACACAATAGGGTTCTTCCCCAAGTTCTACAACAAGGAGGGCTTCATGCTTCTATGAAGCTTTTCTTCTCCACCAATGGAGGTCTTGACGATTCACTTGGGAAATCCTTCTCCTTTAGGAGGTCTTATTGATTCACTTGGGGAGTCCTTCTCCCTTAGGACGAATTCTACAAGGGGATATTATATATATGTGCAAGGGGAGCTCACGAACTATAATTTGTGTGTGTGTGTGTGTGTGTGTGTGTGAAGGGGTAAGTGAGGGCGAAAGGGTAAATTACATGGGCATTGCCCAAATTTTGCGTGCAGGCGATAGTCTTGTGGCAGCAGAAGGCTTGGAGCCTCCCGTAGATGCTGTCCGGACTGTCTGGTGGTTTAGTTTTTGCACCACTTCTTCCGTCGTTGCTTCCTCGCTTCCTTCTTGGATGGTGTTATCATCCCCTTGTGCTTGCACTCCATCTCGATATGCGTGAAGCTCCCCTCAACTCTATACATGCATGAGGGGGGTCAAGTAATATACCATCCAAGAGAGAACCAAGCAGACACGCATAACGGATATAATTCATCTTAATAATGTGATGCACGTCTCTTGGCGATGGAGTCAAGTCCATCGTGTTGACAGTGGGGCGCCTCGCACCAGTGACAAGGGGAGTTCACGAACTATATTGGAAAGAAACAACTTCCGTTGGTAACTTGATGTGTTGTATGTGGGGATCTAACAAAGACTAAGTGCATATTCATGATTTCCTTCTGGACATTGGGAATGAAAAAGATAATCAATGTACCGTATCATTTGTATTTTTGCATGGATTTGTTGACATGAACAGTAGGAGAGGGCCTCAGAGCCTTACTACACATTCTTTTTCAATCTACAATAGAATCATTCAAGGTTGTGCTAATCTTTGTCGGCGTTTTGGGAACGAGGGTATCCAGACCTGCCTGCCTACGGCCAAGGACGTGACCCACTTCATCGGCCAAACGGGGCCAGGCATGGCCTCGCTCAAGACAAGGCTCTCGCGAGGGCCCTAGGCTCGCGAGGAGGAACAACGACAAGACCCGCGAAGGGTGGGCCTTCTCAGGACCTCTCTGGAGCGGCGGAGATCTCTATGCAGGGCCCGACCTCGGGTGTTAAGGGTGACGCAAGGAAGGACAGTCGGACGTTAGTGAGCCAGGCGGCACCGTTTCCTCTTTGATGCAAAGGGAGCAAGACCATACACGGGTTCCCAAAGCACCGCCCAAAGGTTTTCATTCCAGTGCAAGAAGACCACAACCACTCGGTCTGCGGGGCGGATGTCATCGCTGAGCCCATCCCTGCGCCGTCGACAGCTACTTTGCAGGCGAAGACCGTCTTTGGACAGGACGAGCACGTACTATTGTCCCCCTTCAAAATTGGCCGTTGTGGGATCCCTTCCCGCCATTGTGATAAGGGAAGAGGACCCGGGCCACCGCTATATATAGAGGATAGGTTGCACCGTAGAGAGGGACGGGAACCCGTTGAGCCGACCATCCGAGCCACCGTGGAATCCATTCCAGCACTCATCCACCACCAAGCCGCAGAGGGCCTTTGTCGAATTTCGGGCTCCGCAAAACCCTTAAGATTCGAACTTAGGGGCGTGTGTGAAGATCCCCTGCAGCCTTGCCCGACCAAGCTCGCTACTCGATGAACACAGCAAAGAACTCGCACGATGACGAGGAAGAAGATGAACACGACAGTTTACCCAGGTTCAGGCCGCTGCGGAGTGTAATACCCTACTGATGCTTTGATGGATTGCCTCTCGAGGAGGTGAGGTGGATGAACAAGTATAGTGTTTCGAGGCCTCCTGAGGGCTCTCAGTGGTGTTCAACGCTCCTTGTGATTTGGTGAGTGATGGAGTTTGTCGATCGGGTTGGGATGGGATCGGATCAGATTCCGTTTACGAAGCAGCCTACCCTCTATATATAGCGATGACCTGGGTCCTCTTCCCTTATCGCAATGGCGGGAAGGGATCCCACAACGGCCAATTTTGAAGGGGATGGGGGTTCGTGCTCATCCTGCCCAAAGGCGGTCTTCGCCTGCAAAGTAGTTGTCGACGTCGCAAGGACAAGCTCAGTGATGACATCCGCCCTGCGGGACGGGTGGTTGGGGGGCGCTTTGGGAACCCGCGTACGTCCTTGCTCCCTTTGACCAAAGGGGAAACTACGCCGCCTGGTGCACTTGTGCTCGCTTGTCCTTCCTTGCGTCATCTTTGACTCCTGAGGCCGGGCCTTGCATAGTGATCTCCGCCCCTCCGGAGGGGGCCTAGGGAGGCCTATCCTCTGCCGGTCTTGATGCTGCTCATCCTCGCGAGGCTTAGGCCATCGCGAGGGCCTTGTCCTTAGTAGGGTCACACCTGGTCCTATTTGGTCGATGAAGTGGGCCATGTCCTGGGCTACAAGCAGGCAGGTCTGGGTACCCCCGTTCCCAGAGGACCGAAAATAGCCCCCGGGCCCACGGCATGCTCGGGCCGTCCTCGGGGTGGAGGCTTGAGGGCGGCCAGGAGCGCTGTGGGCCCCATATGCCTGCGGGCCAGGCCTGGCATGTGTTGTGCGGCTTGATGCCGGGTGCCCCTCGCCTTTTTTTTGCCTCCGCTCGAATTGCTAAGATCCTCACTTCTAGCGTTGGGCCATTATTGCTTTCCCTTCCTACGCTCCTGCTCTTGCTTCCCAGGTCTCCCGCTCTAGTAGGTGCCTCCCCAGATCCAGCACCGCTCCGTCTTCTTCCTTGCCGCTTCGGCCCTGCCAGCTCTATGATGGCTCCCGCCGGCAAGCAGAAGCCAGGGGCGCATAGCTCTGCCTCTGCTCCCACCTCGCCAGTGCTCTTGGGGTCTACCATTGCCAAGGACGAGGACCTCTTCCCCGTGCTCCCATGGATGGCGAATGGGTCCAATGAGAAAGGGCGGACCCTGATCTGGGGTGGCTCCTCGACGAAACGACCCCCGTCCAAGGCGGTCTACCCCTTCTTCCTTAATAGCATCTTCGTCGGGCTCATTCCGCCCTTCTTTGCGTTCTTCACCGCCATCCTTGACCACTACGGGATCCAGGCCCTTCAACTCCAGCCCAATTCCATCCTGCTCTTGTCCGTCTTCGCCTTTTACCGCGAGGCCTTTATGGGCGTGCGGCCTTCGGTAGCCCTCTTCCGTCATTTCTTCAGCTTGCGCTTGCACGACGGCGCCCAACGGTCGGCGTGTGTCTCTTTCGTTGCGGTCCAGAATGGCAACATGCTCCTGAAGGCCGGGAAGAAGGTGGAGAACTTCAGGCACCATTAGGTCCTCATGGATCTCAAGGACACCAACCCTCGGTTGGATCTGCCGAAGGGGTTGCCAGAGAAGACTTCTACGTGGAGCTCCGCGAAGCTTTCCGACCCCCGGGCCAAGCCCGTTCTAGATCGCTTCACCCGCGATATCAGCGCCAAGAAGTTAACTGGTGGAATGATAGTGAAGGGGTTCTTGGTGCAGCGCCTGGCGCCCCTTCAGGCCCATTGTAGGCCCTTGTGGGACTATCAGGGCAGCGGTGACAACCTCAGGCTTCGGTCTGCGCGCATATCTCCCGGGGAACCGAGCAGGGCTGTGGCGACCTTGGTCGGTGGTGACCCCGGTGACCTTCCCGAGGCTCACGATCCGCTGTACTGCCGCGACAACGGGGCCGACCTAGTTGCCGCGATGCCTGTCTTCAATGAGCTGGGGCTTTTCCCAGATGAGGGCCCTGGTCCGGTGGTGGTGTCTTTCGGCGATACCTCGTGTGGGGAGGACTCGGAGAGGACCGCCGCCGATGGCCCGGCGAGGGCGTGCCCCCGTCGTAGGGTACCCTTCTACGCGAGCTTGAAGATGACGACGACATTTGTGAAGTTTCTGTTGCGGGCTCCTCACGCGCCGCTAAGGCCTCCAGGGGGCTAGGGCTAGCCCCTCGCGCCACGTGGTCCGCATGCGTGTCGACTCCTTGGAAGCGTGGTGCCGAGCCTCCTCCGGCGCGCCCTACCTCCGCTGGTAGGACGATCGAGGCGCCGGCGTCGCCTCCGCTCGAATCGCAACTCGCCGGCAAGGTGGGCGAGGACGGGGCCATGGCGATCTCCCCCTGGACGCCTTGGCTGTCGGCGACTCCGCTCCTCCGCATGGCGCCCCCTCTTCATGGGGAGCTCGGGCACCCTCGTCATTGCCGGGACGGAAAGGAAGAGGAAGTGGGTCGACGTCAAGGAGTAAGCGACCCGACTTGGCTTGGCTCACATGTCTACGGCTTGTGCATTGCTGACCTACCCTTGCTTGGTGACCAGGGATGTCGCTATGTTGAAGATGAGGAAGAAGAAGGCGGGCGTTAAGCCGAAGGCGACTCCTAACGCGCCGCCTGCCCTTGCCGACACGCCGCCGCCTGCTGCTAAAGAAGAGAGGGCTCGCGAGGCGACCCCTTAGGCCCCCATCGCCGGGACCCTTGAGCCCCCGATGCTTGTTGATGTCATAAGTCCTGCCCTTGGGGGCGTGATGACGTCGACGTCTGGAGGGCCAACCCCTGAGAGCTTGCTGCCTGCCGGTTTGTCCGTGTCTGCGGTCGCCAAGCGGCCTCCGGAGCCTCCTGTCCTTCGTGACGCCGTTTCCCCGAGGGCGCCCCCCGCGACCATACTGGGAACTCCTCAAGGGGAGACCTTGACGCCTCCGGTGCCTGTCCATGACGTCTTGGACGGGGCCTTCGCTGCTCTAGGTCAGGTTCGTGATGCCTTCAGGAGTGCCGGTGATAGCCTCGCGGGTGGATGCCTAGAGCTCCTCTCAGGGTGGCTCCAGGCCGCCGCTGCTGCTGTGACGATGTGGGGTCAGGCCGCGGCTGCCGCGTCGAAGAGCGAGGAGGAAACCGCGGCAGCTCGTGCCGCGCGCGAAGAGGTGGAAGCTCGTCTAAAGACCTTCCAGGAGGAACAGGCCAAGCTTGCGGTGCAACTTCGTCAGCGGACGGAAGACCTCGAGGCCCGCGAGGCCAAGCTTGTCGCTCGGGAAACCGAGTTGTCTTAGGTGGTGACCCGCTAGGACGCAGAGCGGGCGTGCCTAGACGCGCATGAGAAGGAGATTGCTTCGAGGAAGATCCTTCTTGACACCAAGGAGGAAGCTATCGCCGCGACCAAGCAGAAAAATGCCACAGAGCTGAGCGCCTGCCCTGCCGTCGAGCTCTAGCTTCGCAAGGTGCTCCACGCCCTCCGTCGAGATGGGTTCGCGGAGCCTCTGGCCGCTCCAGAGAGCGGCTTCGCGGTGCTTGCTTCGAAGCTTGTCGAGGTGTTGGAGGGTGCCATCGTCAAGGTGGATAGGGTCTTGGACAGTGAGTGTCACGATCTCTTTTCTGAAGCCGCGACGCGCGTCTTCAGCCATCTTCATCTTTGTGAGCCGGGGTTTGACTTTGACTCCGTGATCCCCCCGGTTGCCCTCGAGGTCCGCACTGGTGCCGCGGTAGTGGTGAGCGGCGTTGTGGAGGCGCTGGTGAAGAGGTTCACCCGTGTCACGGTTTCTCCGTCTCCGGATGTTGCTGAGGCTGGCGGCGGGGAAGACGACGCCAGCGATGCCGACGACGAGTCCCCTGAAGGTGGGACGAACTGTGGCGGCGTTTCCTCCTGATTCCTTCCTCCTGCTCCTTTCCTGCAATGCACATCGTGCCTCGTGGAGGCGTTAAACTCATTTGTGTTTGCGAAAACTTCTAATGCTTGTAATAATTGTTGGACAACATGATTGCTTTCTTCGCCTTGTTTCCTTCTTGCTTGCTGTGATGCTCTGCGTCGGCAGGACCCGGCCCGCGCATACCTCAACCGCCGTTGGGCCGACCGGAAACCAAGGACGGTCCAAGAGGTGAGGGGCTACGGGTCCAGTTAGGCTCCTGAGATGCGATGCTCAGGAGTCCCCCTTGACGTACGGGCGGCTCCCATACCTTTCCTCGCCAGCTTTTCCGGAGATGGGCGCATGAAGACCAGGTTTGGCAGACCTGGGAAGGCGACGTATACCAGGCCTGGCCGGGTAGTAGCCTCGTGCAGCCCCCTCACGCATGCATCCCTGGGGAACGCAGTGAGAAAGGGGCCGCCAGGGACCTTCCCGAGGTTTGATGCAGCCGCTGGGGCGCCCTCAGTTGTTTATCCTCCCGCACCGGGCGTGGGGCTTCCACCTTGTGTGGGCATAGTCATTGGTGGACCGTGTTGACCGCCATCACGGAGTTGTGGCTTCCACATTGCGTGGCCATAGTCATTGGTGGACCGTGTTGACTTCTCCGCCAGCGTTGGGCTGTGGGTGCCACATTGCGTGGGAAGGGACCCCTCCGCGTCCTCGGGGGCCCTCGGGCGTGTACATCCCATAGAGTTCGTACGCGTGGCAGGCACGGTAGAACTGGGAGGTCGCGAGGGCGCTTTGGCCTCACGAGTGTCCCTACCTCAAAGGCGGTTTACACCTGAATCTTCTTGTAGATGGGGTCATTTGAAACCCTGCTTGCCTCTTCTTCTTCGGGAGTGAGTCAGGTTGGGGGTCCTTTTGGCACTCTACGTCTACAGGTCCCGCACATTTCCCGACCACCGCAGCATACGACTGGAAACCAAGGACGCAGCTATGGGGCCAGGCCCCGACACCCTTGACGCCGTCTGGAAACCAAGGACAACGTCAAGGGGTGAGTGGCTTTACGACCAGTAAGGCTCCTGAAGAGCCCCCTTCGACTCTCAAGTGGCTCTACATCGACAGGTCCCGCTCCCGCACATTTCCCCATCATCGTTAGGCATGACCGAAAACCAAGGATGCACTTCATGGGGTGAGACCCTACCACTCCTGACGCCGACCGAAAACCAAGGACGACATCAGGGGGGCGAGTGGCCTTATGACCGGTAAGGCTCCTGAGGCTCAATGCACAGGAGCCCCCTTTGACGCTCGAGCGACCCCCGTTCCACCGTGTCGGCTGCTGCCTCTGGAGGCCGCAGGGCCTCTCGAGACACCATGCTGAGGCGACGCACCGCGGCCAAAGCCCCCAAGCGGGGGGTCAACCGCCCAACGATGCAAGTAAGGTAGAACGTCAGGACATAGAATAGATGCACAAGAAACTATTGAAACATGCATAAACGAAGCAACGACGGGGGTGTGCCCTGATCACCTGAAGATCATGTGGCCCAGCGGGCTCCCTTGGACAGAGTGAACCAAAAAATTACCTGGCAACAGCCAACAAAATGTCACCTGGCGGCCATGCCGCTGAAGTGCCGAGGTCACCGGCATTGCCCAATCTCCCGCTTCCACGAGCACGACCTTCACGGGTTCGTCGTCTCCCGAGGCTCGGAACCTTCGCTTGGTCCGAGAACCTCCTCTAGCTCCTCGTTGGGCCCCGCCAGGCAAGGCACGAGCATGGCTCGGTGAAGGCGCTGGAAGGTGGCGCCTGCATTCGCCAGCCCAAAGGGCATGCGGACATAGGTGTTCGTGTAGACCCATCCATGACCTGCACGCGCTGGCCAGAAGGAGCCTTCAGCCGCGGCCCTGTTGATCGCGAACGTGTTGACGCAGACGCGCGGCTGATCGACCGTGCCGATGACGACGACTACGATTGGTGGTGCAGGGCAGTCCCCGCCCCGCACGGCCTAGGCTCCCCGAAGCTCTTCGATCGCTCTAAGAACGGACTCTCGCGAACTGGGACCCACGCACCGTGATCCCAGCTCGAGCTGGCGTGCATCGGAGCGCGCCTTCAGGTTGTGCTCGAGCATCTCTCTCGCCTCACTGACCAAGCCAGAAACTTCCCTGGTGGGAGCCCCGGGCCCGTCCTAAGAGGGGCACCGAGCGCGCTTCCCTACGCGATAGGAGACGGGGCCCCATCCCTGAGCGCAGAGCCTGACGCTCCAGGACGCCCTGTGAGGAGTAGTTGCTTCTTCTTCTTGCATGGGTCCTCACGAGGCAGTGCGTCTTTCTCGTTGTCCGAGCGCTCAGCCGCCGCAGCGCGGTAAGCACGCTCGAGGGTACATACGACATCCTTCTCATCGCAAGCAATGGTGATGACGCCACCACTCCCTGGCATCTTGAGGACGTTGTAGCCATGGTGGGTTACTGCCATGAACTTGGCGAGAGCCAGGTACCCAAGGATCGCGTTGTACGGGAGGTGGATGTGCGCGACGTTGAAGACGATGATCTCGGTGTTGTAGTTCTTGTGCCCGCCGAAGGTGACAGGCAGACACACCTGCCCGATTGGTACGGAGGACCCGTTTGTGACCACCAAGAAGGGCTTAGTTAGCATGAGTTGTTCGTATGACACTTGGAGCGTCTCTAAGGTCTCGATGGAGAGGACATTGAGCCCCGCCCCAAAGTCGATGAGGGTCTTGGTGATGAGTACGTTGCTGATGGTTGGGGTACACAACATGGGGAGCTTGCCGGCCATAAACGAACACCTGAGCTGATCGCTTGAGTCGAAGGTGATGGCAGTCTGGGACCAATTGAGGGGGCGCATCGCTTCAGGCTTTGGGAGATCCACATTCACCTCCCATGCGAATTGCTTGAAGGCACGATTCAACGCTAGGGCTTGGGCACCGCCCAAGATACAGGCCACCGCCCTGATTTCCTGGAAGCCCCCAGCCCTATCGTCTTGCCTGCCTTCCTCTTTCCTTTTGGCTGGCGAAGCCAGGGGAGGTAGTCCAACCTCACGAGGGCGAGCCTCGCGAGGCTGACCACGCCGTGACCCCTCCGGAGGGTCATCGCGCCAGCGATCGGGGATGATGGTGGGATGCTCCGCATCAGTAATGACATCACATAAACAATTTGTTGGAGATTGACAAACCTAACATTAGTCAATGATGCAATTCATGAAAAAATTAATAAGGGAAAAGAAGATTCACATGCAAATACACCATCTTGGTCATCTTTTATGATTGTGAGCCCCCACTAAATATTATATGCAAAAATTGTTGACATTGGACAAGGAAGACAACGCAATGATTTATGTTTGTTTATATTCACATAGAAGTTATATTTTCATAGATCCTTCAACATGTGGTGCTTTCTCAATGTCCTTGCTAGCCAAAAATTCCGCACTAAGTAGAGATACTACTTATGCATCCAAAAAATCTTAAACCCGAGCTCATGTTTTGAGAGTCCACCATACCTATCTATGGATTGAGTAAGATCCTTCAAGTAAGTTGTCATCGGTGCACTAAGGCAATACGAATTGCTTCTAAATATATTTGATCAATTAGTGTAAGAGAAAATTGAGCATTATACGAACTTATGATGGCAAAGTAATAAAAGCGACAGACTGCATAATAAAGGTTGCTAACATAGGGGGCAATAGAACGTGACGTTCTTTTACATTAAGGGATTTGGCACACAAACCAACAAGCGCATGACAACCTCTACAAGCGCATGACGTTCTTTACGTATTTACTTTTATACATGAGTCAAAGTATTCTTCCATATTCCTTTTTACTTTTTCTTTTTGCAAGCATCATGTGGTGAGGAAAGATCTAGGCACATATATCCAGTTGAATATGAGTAATCATGAGCTATTATTGTTGACACCACCCTTGCGGTGAATACGTTGGGAGGCGAAACTATAAGACCCTATCTTTCTATGTGTCCGGTTGAAATTTTTTGTTCATGGGTATGCTATGAGTGTTAGCAATCGTAGAAGATTAAACGATGGTTGAGTACGTGGACTTGCCAAAAGGCTCCGACATGAGACCCTTCATGAAAATATGATGAATTGTAGTTGCAAAGTTGACTGAGAACATAGTTTGTTGTTTTTCAATAAGGCTTATTCTTTATACTTCTATGTTGTGATGAATTGTTACTAGTTCATGAGAAGTTATATGATGAATTTATATGATAAAAGTTATATGAGAAGTTCCTATGATAAAGTTTGTTTCTTTTATGATAATAAGCATGCTGCTACTATGTCCGTATTTTGTTTTTATCGACACCTCTCTCTCTCTCTCTAACCATGTGGACATGCTTTTCGATATTGGCTGTCGCTTGAGGACAAGCAAGGTCTAAGCTTGGGGGAGTTGATACGTCCATTTTGCATCATGATTTCCTACTGTTATTTATAATTTCTTATGCATGATAATGCTTTATGGAGTAATTCTAATGCCTTTCTCTCATAATATGCAAGGTTTACCCAAAGAGGGAGAGTGCCGTCAGCTGGAATTCTAGACCTAAAAAAGCATATCCGAGATACCTATTCCGCACTTCTTCAAATAAGCTGAAACTTCACGGAGATTTAATTTGGAATATAAATAAATATTGGAGCAAATAACTACAAGAGGGGGGGCCACCTTGTGAGCACAAGACACCAGGGCACGCCAGTCCCCCCACGCGCACCCTGGTGGGTTGTGCTCAGCACGGCCCACCTCCGGTGCCCATCTTCTGGTATTTAAGATCTTTTGACCTAGAAAAGACGAGGAGAGACTTTCAGGATGGTACGCCACCGTCTCGAGGTGGAACTTGGGCAGGAGCACTTTTGCCCTTCGGGGGAGCAATTCCGCTCGGGAAACTTCCCTCCCGGAGGGATAAATCGAAGCCGTCGTCATCACCAACAACCCTCTCATCTTTGGGAGGCCAATCTTCATCAACATCTTCAACAACACCATCTCATCTTGAACCCTAGTTCATCTCTTGTGTTCAATCTTTGTACCGAAACCTCAGATTTGTACTTGTGGGTGACTAGTAGTGTTGATTACATCTTGTAATTGATTACTATATGGTTTTTTGGTGGAATATTATGTGTTCAGATCCATTATGATTTTAAATACCCATCCGATCTTGGGCATGAATATTATTCGTGAGTAGTTACCTTTGTTCTTGAGGTCACGGGAGAAGTCATGTTGCAAGTAATCATGGGAATTTGATATTTGTTTGCTATTTTGATTCCCTTAGTGGTGTCATGTGAACATCGACTACATGACACTCCACCATCCTTGGGACTAAGGGAATGCATTGTGGAGTAGTTATTAGATGATGGGTTGCTAGAGTGATAGAATCTTAAACCCTAGTTTATGCGCTACTTCGTAAGGGGCTGATTTGGATCCACATGTTTAATGCTATGGTTAGATTTTATCTCAATACTTTTCTCGTAGTTGCGGATGCTTGCAAGGGTGTTAACCATAAGTGGGAGGTTTGTTCAAGTAAGAACAGCACCCTAGCACTGGTTCACCCACATATCAAATTATCAAAGTAGCAAACGCAAATCAAACCAACATGATGAAAGTGACTAGATGAAATTCCCGTGTACCCTCAAGAACGCTTTGCTTATTATAAGAGACTGTTTTGGACGGTACTTTGCCACAAAAGGATTGGGATACCTTGCTGCACCTTATTTAACATTACTTGCTCGTTACAAATTACCTTGTTATCAAACTACTTGCTACTTAAAGTTTCAGTGCTTGCAGAAATTACCTTGCTAAAAACCGCTTGTCATTTCCTTCTGCTCCTCGTTGGGTTTGACACTCTTAGTTATCGAAAGGACTATGATTGATTCCCTATACTTGTGGGTCATCAGAGGCCAAATGAGCCCACCATATAAAAAAAGATAAAATGGGGGAGGCAGAAAAGAGAAAATCCCACCATAGAAAAAATGAGAGAAAAGAGAGAAGGGACTTTGCTGCTATCCTTTACCACACTTGTGCCTTAGAGTGGCACCATGTTCTTAATATAGAGGGTCTCCTATGTTGACACTTCCATATGCTAGTGGGAATTACCTTTTCATATAATAAACTTGGCTTGTATGTTCCTATGACGGGCTTCCTCAAGTGCCCGAGGTCTTCCTGAGCAAGCAAGTTTGATGCACATCCCACTTAGCTTCAACTGAACTTGGATACACTTATAACTCTAATGCATCATTTGCATGACAATCCCTACTCCTCGCATTGATATTTATCGATGAGCATCTCCATAGCTCTTCGGTATGCCTAGTTGATGCGAGACTATCTTCTCCACTTTTTACCCCTTTGATACCTACCACCATATTCTATTCCACCTATATGCTATGTCCAATGGTTTACGCTCATGTATTGCGTGAAGAATAAAAAGTTGATGCATATTGAAAAAAGTACGATCCAATTGCCTGACTTGGACATAGTGGTGCTTAACGTTTGTATCTACGTGGTGAAGACGGAGTCATGCCTTGCTAATATAATAAGATGAATAGGTGTAAAACATTCTTTGAGGATCGTATAGTTTAAAAAATTAATGATTTTGTTTCTAATACTTATAAATATTATGATGTTGATGTTTGTTAATTCATCATTTCTCAATTAGCATACATACCAAACATTACATAATGGGTAGCATGTGAAATCAAAAATTCTGTTTTTATCATTTACCTACTCGAGGACGAGCATGAATTAAGATTGGGGATGCTGATACGTCTCCAACATATCTATAATTTTTGACTGTTCCATGCTAATGTATTATCATTCTAGGATACTTTTTGGGTATTTATTTACCAATTTATGATATTTTTGAGCACTAACTATTAACCCAGTGCCCAGTACCAATTCCTGTTTTCCACGTGTTTTTCCCTTTTCAGAGTTACAATACCAAACAGAGTCCAATTGCCACGAAACTTTTTGGTGATTTTTTTGGAGCAATACAAGAACTAGAAGCTTCGGAGGAGGGCCACGAGATGCATCAGGGGCCCACAAGCCAGATATGTGGTGGCCCCTGGAGCATCCCCCGATGTCATTCTTTAGCCTATAAATTCACAATTACCCTAAAACATCAGAAGGGCTCCCGGATCACTTTTTACTCTGCGGCAAGCCTCTGTTCCGATAGGAGGCCATCTACACTTCTGTTCCGGCACCCTGCCAGAGGAGAGATCGATCATGGAGGGCCTCTTCATCAACCTTGCTACCCTCACCACGATGTGTGAGTAGTTAACCATAGACCTACGGGTCTGTAGGTGATGTCTACTGCGCAACCTTCTTCTTGTAGACTTGTGTTGGGCCTCCAAACCCAGAGTTTTGAAGGACAGTGGCAATTTTCCCTCAAGTGGAGGACCTAAGGTTTTTCAATCCGTGGGAGGCGTAGGATGAAGATGGTCTCTCTCAAACAATGCTGCAACCAAATAACAAAGAGTCTCTTGTGTCCCCAACACACCCAATACAATGGTAAATTGTATAGGTGCACTAGTTCGGCGAAGAGATGGTGATACAAGTGTAATATGGATGGTAGATATAGCATTTTTTAATCTGAAAATATAAAAACAACAAGGTAAATAGTAACATAAGTGAGCACAAACTGTATTGCAATGCTTGAAAACAAGGCCTAGGGTTCATACTTTCACTAGTGCAACTTCTCTCAACAATACAGACATAGTTGAATCATATGTAAATACCTCTTGTGCGACAAAGAGTTCACTCCAAAGTCACAAATAGTGGAGAACTAACGAAGAGATTATTATAGGGTACAAAACCACCTCAAAGTTATCTTTTCTGATCAATCTTATGAGCTATCCCTATAAGTGTCCTGAACAACCCTAGAGTTTGTACTAAAATAACACCTTAAGATACACATTAACCAAAACCCTAATGTCACCTAGATACTCCAATGTCATCACAAGTACCCATGGGCTTGATTATACGATATGCATCACACAATTTCAGATTCATCATGTTCAATCCAACACAAAGAACTTCAAAGAGTGCCCCAAAGTTTCTACCGAAGATTCAAGACGAAAACATGTGCCAACCCCTATGCATAGATTCCCAAGGTCACGGAACCCGCAAGTTGATCACCAAAACATACATCAAGTGGATCAATAGAACACCCCATTGTCACCACGGATATCCCATCACAAGACATACATCAAGTATTTTCAAATCCTTAAAGACTCAATCCGATAAGAAAACTGCAAAAGGAAAACTCAATTCATCTCAACAAGATAGAGAGGGGAAAACTCCATATGATTCATCTATATCAATAAAGCTTGCGGTACACCAAGATCGTGCCATATCAAGAGAGAGAGAGATCAAACACATAGCTACTGGTACATACCCTCAGCCTTGAGGGTGAACTACTCCCTCCTCGTCATGAAGACCGCCGTGATGATGAAGATGGCCTCCGATGATGGTTTCCCCCTCCAGCAGGGTGCCGGAACAGGCTCCGGGTTGGTTTTTCCGTGGCTCTGGAGGCTTGTGGCAGTGGAACTCCCGATCTAGGTTTCTATTTGGAGGTTTCTATATTTAAAGAATTTTTGGGCGTCGATCTCACGTCAAGGGGGGGCCACGAGGCGGTGACAAGCCTGTCAGGCACGGCCAAGGGGTGGCCACGCCTAGTAGGCTTGTGACCTCCTCGTGGCTCTTCTGTCCCAACTCCAATGCTTCGGGGTCTATTTTTGTCCAAAAAATCATACTAAATTTTTAGCCCATTCCGAGAACTTTTATTTCCACACAAAAAACGACACCATGGTAGTTCTACCGAAAACAACGTCAGTCCGGGTTAGTTCTAATAAAATCATACCAAAATCATATAGAATTATTGTAAACATGGCATGAATACTTCATAAATTATAGATACGTTGGAGACGTATCAGTAGGTAGTACCTAGATAGTAATCTCTCTCTCTCTCTCTCTTGATCTTGATCTTCAATACAATGTTCATCGCATCTTTGCCTCGATCTGTCCGATGTAATCCCTTTGTATGGTGTGTTTGTTGGGATCCGATGAATTGTGAGTTTATGTTCAGATTATTCATGAAAAGTATTTGAGTCTCCTCTGATCTTATATGACTCTTATGTGCATGATCATTATAGCTTCGTAATGCTCTCCGATATATTGGAATAGTTTGGTCAACTAGATTGATATTTCTTCGGTGGGAGTAGTGCGTTGTGGTAGGTTCAACCTGGCGAGTTTCTGTATCCCAGTGACAGAACGGGACAAGTTGCGTCTTTGTGTTGTTTCTACTAAGGATAACACGATGGGGTCTATTCACATTGATTGAGTTTACTTTGCCTACATCATGTCATCGTTCTCCAAGCATTACTATGCTTGTCATGAACTTAATACGTAGAGAGGCAAACATAGAAGCGCTCTTGAAGTGGAGTAATAGTTGTAGGTGCAAGCAGGATTCGACCTATTTGCTTATGAACGTGATGCCTATATACACATGATCATTGCCATGAACATCACGTAATTATTCGTTTTTTCATCAATTGCCCAACGGTAATTTGTTTACCCACCATATTCTTTGCCTATGAGAGATGCCACTAGAGAACTCTACGACCCCTAGGTATATTCACTTATAAATTCACAAATGCTATCATTACCTTTGTGTTATTTATTACCTTTTTTAAAATTAAAATTATCTACACAACTCACTTGCTTGCAAATAACGAGATCAAGGGGAATGACAACCCTCTTGCCGGCGTTAGGTGCAAGTTGTTTGCTCTTTTGTGTGCACCCACTGAAGACGGTTGAGGATTGGTATTCCTATTGATTCGATAAACCTTGGTTTCATAACTGAGGGAAATACTTACCCACTTTGTGTTGCGATTACCCGTTCCTCTTCATGGAAAACCCAACGCAGATCATGAGTATCACTCGTCTTTCATATATATGCATGATTATGATAGCTTCGTAATTATCTCTGATCTATTCATTTGGTTTGGCCAACTAGATTGATTTATTTTCGACGGGAGAGGTGTGTTGTAGTGGGTTCAATCTTGCGATGCTCAATCCCAGTGACAGAAAGGGACATGCATGACACATATTGTATTGTTGCTACTACGAGTAAAACGATGGGGTCCATTTGTATTAATTGGATTTACTTTGTCTACATCATGTAATCATCCTCCAAGCATTACTCTATTTTTACTTAATACTATAGATGCATAATGGATAGCGGTCGATGGTGGGGTAATAGTAGTAGATGCAGGCAGGAGTCGGTCTTCTTGCTTACGGACATGATGCCTATATGTAATGATCATTTCCATAAATAAATATTGCATAACTATGCACTTTTCTATGAATTGCCAAACGGTAACTTGTTTACCCACAGTATGCTTTCTATGAGAGAGAAGCCCCCAGCGAAAACTATGGCCCCCACGTCTATTCACAAATATGATTACAAAAAATCAAAATACCTTGCTGCCATTATTTCCTTTGTATTTATTTTACATTTATATTTATCAAACTATCTGTCTACCACTACTTATCGCTTGCAAGTAACGAGTTCAAGGGGGTTGACAACCTTCTTGCTCGCGTTGGGTACAAGTGTGTGCTCTTTTGTGTGTAGATGCCGAAGATGGGAAATTGTGTGGTATCCTATTGGTTTGATAACCTTGGTTTTCACCGAGGGAAAAACTTACCTATACTATGCTGCATCACCCCCTCCTCTTTGGGGAAAAACCTAACACAAATCACAAGTATCAGGAAGGATTTTTGGCACCGTCGCCAAGGAGTATCATCAAATTCCTATCAAGTACCTTCTCACAAATTCTCATTCACTTGCTCTGCTTTTTATTTGATATTATATTTTGCTTGCTATAAAAATCAAAAATACAAAAATATTTATGTTTGCTAGTTTACTTGTTTGCTTGTTATACTTGCTAGTTTACTGATAGAGGCGAAGTTGTCCCTGTCTTTCGATGAGATGGTGGCTATCGTTTTTGGTGGAGTAGACTTTGACGATCCGACTACGAACGTGTGAGCCGTCGCGCCTTAGCAATCGCTAAACCAACTCTAAGAGGTTATTGACCACGCCGGAGCACGATCAACCTGACCACGAGGGTCTATTTCTTGCACGCAAACGAAGAACAAGCAAGAAACTAAGATTGCAATCTGGATATTGCGAATATAAGAGGAAAACTTTATTGATGAAGTGGGGTTCTGTGACGCCTTTGTCTGGTCGTGGAACACAAACGAAGAACGCGAAGTTGCTGCTATGGCAAACTTGTAATCTAAACAAAACCCAACCCTAAAACGAAGCCCTAAGGGCTGTATATATGGGGGAATAGAAGGGAATTTCGTGGCCCCTTGGAGGAGGGGTCCGAAACCGACCCTAAGTCAGTTTCCCCATATATACGGACTCTAAAAACAGCCTATAATATGGTATTTCGAAATTACATGGGCCTGGCCCAAAAATAAGGTGGCGCAGCACCTATATTAGCCTATGGACGAATTTTATAAAGTGGCATCATGCATATTTCGTCCAAGGCTTCCCGCTCCCATTATGGTGGCTTCAATGTGCGAAAATCATCACTGGAAGCTCCATTGTTCTTCCCCGCACGCGCACCTTCTCCTCCATGCTTGATCCCGCTCCAATGGTCATCCTTCTTATCCATGCTAGGTCCTTCATTCATAAGTAAAACAAAAGTATCCAATTTAGGCAGCATCATATGTTCATGAATATTAGAAGGATTTCCAAGAAACGAAAGTACCTGGTAATTCAATTGACGTGCGCGAGCTCTAGTAATTGGTCCTGTATGTATAGCAGTCGGGGTGGGTGTAACATTAGTAGGGATGTCCTCATCATCCTCCCCTTCTTGAACTGACGTCGTCCTCGACGGAAGCTCATCTTCCTCACCCAAATAAGGCTTCAAATCTGCAATGTTAAAAGTGGGGCTAACCCCAAACTCTGCAGGCAGCTCAAGTTTATATGCATTATCATTTACTTTCTCTAACACCTTAAAAGGACCATCAGCACGTGGCATTAGCTTTGACTTGCGCAAATCAGGAAATCTATCCTTACGCAAATGTAACCAAACAAGATCTCCAGGTGCAAAGACAACATGTTTTCTACCCTTATCTCCAGCAAGTTTGTATTTAGCATTCATACGCTCAATGTTTTCCTTAGTTAACTCATGAATCTTTAATATCAATTCAGCACGTTCTTTAGCATCAAAATTAACCTTCTCCGAAGACGGAAGAGGCAACAAATCAATAGGTGCACGAGGTAAGAAACCATACACAACTTCAAAAGGGCACATCTTAGTGGTAGAATGTAGCGAACGATTATAAGCAAATTCAATATGAGGCAAGCATTCTTCCCACATTTTCAGGTTATTCTTCAAAACAGCCCTAAGCATAGTAGACAATGATCTATTGACTACTTCAGTTTGGCCATCAGTTTGGGGGTGACATGTGGTACTAAAAAGCAGTTTAGTCCCCAACTTAGCCCATAAACATCTCCAAAAGTGGCTAAGAAATTTAGCATCACGATCGGAAACAATTGTATTTGGCACACCATGCAACCGAATAATTTCACGAAAGAACAAATCAGCAACATGAGCAGCATCATCACTTTTATGACATGGTATAAAGTGTGCCATTTTAGAAAATCTATCCACGACAACAAATATGCTATCCCTCCCCTTCTTTGTTCGAGGTAAACCTAAAACAAAATCCATAGATATATCCTCCCAAGGAACACTAGGTACAGGTAAAGGCATATATAAACCATGAGGATTGAGTCGTGACTTAGCTTTTTGACATGTAGTGCAGCGAGCAACAAAACGCTCAACATCCCGTCTCATCTTTGGCCAAAAGAAATGTGTAGCAAGTACGTCCTCCGTCTTCTTCACGCCAAAGTGTCCCATTAATCCTCCTCCGTGCGCCTCCTGTAGCAACAAAAGACGAACGGAGCTAGCTGGAATGCATAGCTTGTTAGCACGAAACACAAATCCATTATTAATAACGAACTTGTTCCATGTTCTCCCTTCTTTACAATTCTGCAACACGTCTCTAAATTCAGCATCATGCACATATTGATCTTTGATGGTCTCCAAACCAAATATTTTAAAGTCAAGTTGGGAAAGCATAGTATAACGACGAGACAAAGCATCAGCAATAACATTGTCTTTACCCTTCTTGTGTTTAATGACATAAGGGAAAGTCTCAATGAATTCAACCCATTTAGCATGTCTACGGTTTAGTTTTGCTTGACTTTTAATATGTTTCAAAGATTCATGATCAGAATGTATAACAAATTCTTTGGGCCATAAATAATGTTGCCATGTTTCCAAAGTCCGAACAAGAGCATATAATTCCTTATCATAAGTAGAATAATTCAGACTAGGCCCACTTAATTTTTCAGAAAAGTACGCAACAGGTTTACCATCTTGTAGTAACACACCTCCTAACCCAATTCCACTAGCATCACATTCAAGCTCGAAAGTCTTATTAAAATCAGGAAGTTGGAGTAAAGGAGCATGTGTTAACTTATCTTTCAAGACCGTGAAGGCTTCTTCCTGTGCGGTACCCCAAGAAAAAGGCACGTCCTTCTTTGTAAGCTCATTGAGAGGCGCAGCAATGGTGCTGAAATCTCTCACGAAACGCCTATAGAAACCAGCGAGGCCAAGAAAACTCCTTACTTGTGTGACCGTTTTGGGCTGCGGCCAACTCTCAATAGCTTCAATCTTGGCTGTATCAACTTCAATTCCCTGTGGAGTAACAACATAGCCAAGAAAAGATACTCGGTCGGTGCAAAAGGTGCACTTCCCAAGGTTACCAAACAAACGTGCATCACGTAGCGCAGTAAAAACAGCACGTAAATGTTCCAAATGTTCCTCCAAAGATCTACTAAAAATCAATATATCATCAAAATAGACTACCACAAATCGTCCAATGAAAGCACGTAAAACCTCGTTCATTAATCTCATGAAAGTGCTAGGTGCATTAGTTAACCCAAAAGGCATGACTAGCCACTCATATAATCCAAACTTAGTTTTAAATGCTGTTTTCCATTCATCGCCCAATTTCATACGAATTTGATGGTATCCACTACGCAAATCAACTTTGGAGAAAATTGTAGAGCCACTTAATTCATTAAGCATATCATCTAGTCTAGGAATAGGATGACGATAACGAATAGTAATATTATTAATGCCTCTACAATCCACACACATGCGTGATGTACCATCCTTTTTAGGTACTAGAATAATATGAACAGCACAAGGACTAAGGGATTCACGTATATAACCTTTGTCAAGCAGCTCCTGTACTTGACGCATAATCTCCTTTGTCTCCTCTGGATTGGTACGGTAGGACGCACGGTTGGGTAGGGATGCACCGGGAATTAAGTCAATCTGATGCTCAATCCCGCGAATAGGCGGTAATCCCGGTGGCACGTCTTGTGGAAAGACATCAGCGAACTCCTGCAAAATGTTAATGACAGCAGGAGGCAAAGAGGGAGGCATGTCCTCGAATGAAAATAATACCTCTTTACATACAAAAGCATAGCAAACATATGTAGCAACATCCAAATCATTAATATCAGATTTAGTAGCAAGTAAACATCCACTCTTCAATTTTATTTCGGATGCAACAGTAGATGATGGTTTATTATGCTTATGGTGTTGCTCAAATTCCTGTGCTACAATCTGATTTTCACTCTTATTTTTCTCCTGTTTTGCTTTACTAGCTCTAGCAATGTCATCTTTCATAATATGTTCGGGAGACATAGGAAGCAAAGTGATATTATGATCCTTATGAACAAGAGTATACTGACTTGTCCTACCATGGTGTACAGAATTTTTATCAAACTGCCATGGTCTACCAAGTAAAACAGAACATGCTTGCATGGGTACCACATCATAATCCACATAATCAGAATATGTAGCAATGCTAAAATGCACACGAACAGTACGTGTTACCTTAACCTTGCCACTATTGTTGAACCATTGGATGTAATAAGGATGAGGATGTGGTCTGGTGGTTAGAGACAGCTTCTCCACCATCTCCATGCTAGCCAAGTTATTGCAACTCCCTCCATCGATGATGATGCGAACAGAACGCTCTTTCACAACTCCCTTTGTGTGGAACAAGTTGTGCCTCTGATTTTGCTCAGCGTGTGTAACCTGCACACTGAGAACACGTTGAGCAACTAAACTTTCATACCTGTCAGCGTAATCAGCAGCCATGTATTGTGTTTCTGGTGCTGCATCCTCGCCACCCTGTTCGTCACTTGCAATAAGTGCCAAAGTCTCCTCATCATAATCACTAGCGGACGCATATCCACCATCCTCAGTAACAATCATTACACGCTTGGAAGGCCATTCTCTCGCATAGTGACCTCCACCCTTGCAACGACGACATATAACCTCATGTGTTTGCCCTGTGGATGCAATAGATGAAGAAGAACTCTGTGCAGGCCCAGAAGGTGTGCTCTTCGCAGAGGGTGCGGTAGGAGCCTGTTTCCTGGTATCGCGATTAGAGTTGGAGGTTGAAGGAGGTGGTGTTGCAGAAGGACGTGCGGAAGTAGAGGAGGTACGTGGCGTCCATGATGAAGTACGGCCTGCAAAAATTAGTAGTTCTCGCCATTGCCTGTCAATCCTGCACTTCACGTTCAGCTTTGCAAGCAAGATGAAATAAACGAGTGATAGTGTTATACTCCTTATACTCTAGAATAGTCTGAATCTCTCTATTTAATCCACCCATAAAACGTGCAAGCATAGCTTCATTCTCCTCAACAATACCACATCTAATCATACCAGTTTGTAATTCCTGATAATATTCTTCTACAGAATTTTTTCCTTGTCTTAAACGCTGCAAATTTTGAAGCAATTCACGTTGATAATAAGGTGGCACCCAACGATTTCGCATAGCAGTTTTCAAAGCAGCCCAAGTAGTTGGAATATTATCAGGGTGTATTCTACAATGTTCTGACCACCAAACACAAGCAAAACTAGTGAATGAACAAACAGCAGCAGCAACACGTCGATCCTCTGGAAATTGTAAGCATGTAAAACGTTGTTCTGTTTCTAACTCCCATGTAAGATATATATCAGGAACATATCTACCCTCAAACGTCGGAATATTCAATTTAAGTTTAGGGAGATGGTCATGATCCCGTACCTGCGGGGGTGGTGCAGCCCTACCGTTACGGTTGTAGCCATGTGGTCGACCTGGTGCGTATGGTGGTGGTTGCCCCTGGGGCGGATCTGGAGCAACCTCTCCCTCATCATCGAAATCACCATCATAATCTTCAACCTGCTCAACGACAGTAGCCGCACGAGCCACCGAAGTAGCAGCAGTATCAACAATACCAGGATGTTGGGCATGGCCGAGAGGCACACGTCGCGCTCGTCGTTCGAAAGGAATAGGAACTGCAGCTGGTGGAGGTAGACGGGCAAGCACCTCATTGAACTTGGCGTCCATCTTGGTGTCGAATGTCTTCTCCAAACCATCTAGCTTCTCCATGGCCACTCCAAAGTTGTTCACGAAGTCCTGTACCTGCTCAGCCATCATTTGCTGAAATTTATCATAGAGCGCTTTATTGGTCATGCTCTCCGAGTCGATCTCGTCACCGTGTGATCCTGGCATGGTTAGCAGAAACAGGAAACACACAATATGAAACCTACAGACTACTGGGACGTGGTGGTGGTGGTGGTGTGGCACAAATCCTTTAAGCGAATCTCAATTTCTTACCAGTTCTTACCCAGTAGCAGGCGGTGATCGGCAACCGTTGTAGCCAAAACTCTCAAAGCTTGGATAGAGCGATTGCCAGGTGGTGTCAAGCACACGGCGTAGAAGTATGTGGAGCTGGGATGGCTTATAATATGGTAGCAAAAAGGGTCAGCAATAATCAATTCAGAAATGCAAGGTTGAATAAACGCTCAACGACGGTACTGTGCTGGTCCTAGGCTAGACCGTGCTAGAGACGCGAGCCTAAAACACCAACAAAAGCACGACGATACACGTAAGCAAGGGAAAAGCACACTCGGAATTTTTTTTTTCGTTTTTTTTTCAAAAACTCACTACAATGGCGAGTGTCTCAAAACTCTTGCCACGTCGTATAAGCAAGATGGGCACGAATTTTTCTTTTGGACTATTTTTTTTGGAGCAATCCGGGGGCTGCGACGACCCAAAAATTTCGACAAAAATCACTATGATAGCAAGTGTCTCAAAACGCTCCGGGGAACCTAAAATCAAGATAGGGAAAAAATATTTTCGGCCGAAATTTTTTTGGGCCAAAACGTGCTCTACAAAGCGTGCCAGACCCAATTTTTTTTTTCCGACACCTGCGCAGGTAGCAAAACACGGATCCGAAATCAAAAGGATCTCGAAACTAAACCTAAAACGAACTGGACTTGGATTGGTGGAGGATTTGTGGTGGTATATATGGACACCAATGGATAGTGATGATGGATGATGAGATATGGCAGCGGCGATGATGGTGGTGATATATGGCAACTATGAAGATGATGCGGTGGCGGCGTGACAACCTGTGAAAAGAACTCGAAACTCTAAAGGACTAGACACTAAGACCAGCAACTCGACACGACGATGTAACCGCCAATTCAACAAAGCAAAATACTGAAAAGACTATGCAAAGGCTCAGATTGGTTCGGATATGATGATCTAACCCGAATTTTTTTTGTGGCTTTTTCGTGGACTAAAGGTATGAAGAACAGATGTGATCTAAACTACGAAAACTGGTAAAATCTCACCGAGCAACCTGGAAATCTGATACCACTTGATAGAGGCGAAGTTGTCCCTGTCTTTCGATGAGATGGTGGCTATCGTTTTTGGTGGAGTAGACTTTGACGATCCGACTACGAACGTGTGAGCCGTCGCGCCTTAGCAATCGCTAAACCAACTCTGAGAGGTTATTGACCACGCCGGAGCACGATCAACCTGACCACGAGGGTCTATTTCCTGCACGCAAACGAAGAACAAGCAAGAAACTAAGATTGCAATCTGGATATTGCGAATATAAGAGGAAAACTTTATTGATGAAGTGGGGTTCTGTGACGCCTTTGTCTGGTCGTGGAACACAAACGAAGAACGCGAAGTTGCTGCTATGGCAAACTTGTAATCTAAACAAAACCCAACCCTAAAACGAAGCCCTAAGGGCTGTATATATGGGGGAATAGAAGGGAATTTCGTGGCCCCTTGGAGGAGGGGTCCGAAACCGACCCTAAGTCAGTTTCCCCATATATACGGACTCTAAAAACAGCCTATAATATGGTATTTCGAAATTACATGGGCCTGGCCCAAAAATAAGGTGGCGCAGCACCTATATTAGCCTATGGACGCATTTTATAAAGTGGC
The DNA here is from genome assembly GCA_022496015.1 of Hordeum marinum. Taxonomy (NCBI): domain Eukaryota; kingdom Viridiplantae; phylum Streptophyta; class Magnoliopsida; order Poales; family Poaceae; genus Hordeum; species Hordeum marinum. The sequence goes on from CM039676.1 coordinate 152,930,466, forward strand.
ATCATGCATATTTCGTCCAAGGCTTCCCGCTCCCATTATGGTGGCTTCAATGTGCGAAAATCATCACTGGAAGCTCCATTGTTCTTCCCCGCACGCGCACCTTCTCCTCCATGCTTGATCCCGCTCCAATGGTCATCCTTCTTATCCATGCGAGGTCCTTCATTCATAAGTAAAACAAAAGTATCCAATTTAGGCAGCATCATATGTTCATGAATATTAGAAGGATTTCCAAGAAACGAAAGTACCTGGTAATTCAATTGACGTGCGCGAGCTCTAGTAATTGGTCCTGTATGTATAGCAGTCGGGGTGGGTGTAACATTAGTAGGGATGTCCTCATCATTTACCTGTTTTGCTTGTTACTTTGTTAGTTTCGTCACTATGTCTCAATATAGATTCTTTAATATTTCTTAATATTAAAGTATGGCTAAAACTTAAAGTTCCATGAAGACTTTCGTGACCACACAACATGAGCACAATAAATTCTTTGCTGCTGAAATTGTGGAACACTCAACCTTGTCAGATGCTATTAGGAAACAACTTGATGAAGTCAATAGGGAAGTATCTAATCTCCAATCACAATTTTCTCAAACTGAAGATCTGGTAGGAAAGATATCTGATAAGCAAACCACTCTAGTAAATGAGATGGCCGCCAAACCAGAATCTTTCCATATTAGTAATAATGATGAAGATCTTAAAATGATTGGTACTTCTCCAATTGAATCTTTGTTTACTAATCTGAAAATAGATGATAAAGGGATTGGAGCTGAGTCAACTTTAGCTAAAAGGCGTCCCGTTTGTTTGAAGGGTGATGATTCTAATGATAAAAATGAAAAAAGTGGGTTTGGAGAGGTCAAAACTTTAACTTGTGATGTGCCCGCTATCTTGGATTACAAGGACTTTAATTATGAGAGTTGTTCTTTAGTAGAATGTATTTCCTTACTGTTGTCCAATGTTAGCTCACCCAATGCCTATGAACAAAATAAAGCTTTTACTAAACATATAGTAGAAGAAATGATAAGAGCTTATGATGAGAATGTTGAGCTAGAAGTTTCTATACCTAGAAAATTGCATGACGAATGGGTACCTACTGTTAAAACAAACCTTAAATAATATGAAGGCAGTGCTTTTTGTGACCTTAGTGCTAGTGTTTCAACTATACCTAAATATCTTTGTGATGCGCTTGGTCTCACCGATATACAACATTGTTCCCTTAACTTGCATCTTGCGGATTCTACCATTAAGAATAAATGGTATGCTTATTCTTGATAATAGAAATTATGTGCATGTAGATTCATTGTGCTTGATATTGAATGCAATCTATCTTGTCCAATAATACTAGGAAGACCTTTCTTACGAACTATAGGTGCCATTATTGATATGATAGAGGGAAACATAAGATTAAAATTACCATGAAAGAAATGGATGGAACACTTTCTATAAATATAATTAAACCACCTTATGAATCTATCATGAGGGCTACTTATGGATTGAGTGTCAAAGATGACAACACTTAAAACTATGCATTACGCCTAGCTAGGGCGTAAAACCTTTGCGCTTGTTGGGAGGCAACCCAATAGTTATCTTATTTTCTTGTTGTACTTTTTGTTTGTGTGAGTTAACATGATTATTGCTAATGTAATGATTGTTTTTAGGTTTAAATTAGTGTTTGTTCCAAGTAAAGACTTTGGGATGATTTGAATGATAATTAGAATTGATACGGTTTACAATCAGAAACTTTATGTCCACTGCAGGATTTGTCTGATTTTACCGGAATGTCTGTTTTTCTAATACGATCCTATCTTACCATTCTTCTATCCTTCTTCATCACGGGACAGAAGCATAACACTGATCTATGGACGAAGGAAGGTATCAGAAAATTCATTATGACCTAGACCTAAACCAGGCTGATATTGAACAGAGGAGGAGTTCTTGTTACTACTTCTCGCTAGCACCAAAAGAAGTTTCGCCTGATTTGGACCTTTTGTGGTGGTCTGCCGAGGACAACACCTAAAAACAACCCTTGTGCCATGGAATATTCACTTTTACGATTGGAGAACCTGGCTTTGATGACATTCCTGAGGAAGGTAAAAGATTTTACAAATTATTGGTATACAAATTCCTCACGTTATCCTAATCTTTCAGAATTTTCGGAGTTAAAGAAGTCTGGTGTTTATGCAGATCACTAGAGACTGTTCTGATTTAGACAAATTCAATTTTTTGCTTGCATTGTTTTCTTGTTTTAATGAGGCTATGGATTATATCAAGAGGTATAAATCATGGAGAAGTTGGAATACAATACCTTATGCAATAATTAAATATTGATAAATTTGTAACATTACGAAAGTTTATGGTCCGCCTATCATACTAACAGATCTCATGAGTTCTCCGTTGAGTTTTGTGTGGTGAACTTTTCAAGTTTTGGGTGTTATCGCAAAGGATGAAGGAATAAGGAGAGGCAAAGAGCCTAAGCTTGGGGATGCCCAAGGCGCCCCAAGTCAAATTCTAGCAATACTCAAGCATCTAAGCTCGGGGATTCCCTGGAAAGCATCCCTTCTTTCGTCTCATTCCATCGGTATGTCACTTTGAGCTACATTTTTATTCATCACCTGATATGAGTTTTGCTTGGAGCGTCGTGTGCTTTAGTTTGATTTTGTTTAGAGTTTTCCACAATCATTGTGTGATGGACATACCCACTTGAGCGAGACACATGTTCACCATGATTTGTTAGAATACTCCATGTGCTTCACTTATATCTTTTGAGCTAAGCAATTGCTCTGATTCTTCACTTATATCTTTTAGAGCACAGTGGCATATAAATTTTAGAGAAATAATTGCACTCTCGTTCTTCACTTATTATTTTTTTGAGATTTAATAAATAGTGATGGTAATTTTCATGGGTTATAAGACTAATCCAAAAATAATAGGTATTCAAGGAGTGCATCATCAAAACCTTCATGTAGCACATAAAAGAGAAATTGTGGGTTAATGATATTGATGTGGTAACATGAAAGGTCGTGAGTGCATGGTTGTTGGTTAGTAGAAATATCGATAGTTAAAGGGTGTTATTTTTTCATCTAAATATTGGTTATGGCATGGTGATGATGTGTGAGCTTTCTTATTCCTCGTTGAAATCCTAGTATTGTTTAGGTCGGGCGCACATGATGGTTAACTCCTACCAACCTCCTCCCTAGAGGCATGTGAGTAGTACTTTTCTTCGAGAGAGCTAGTCAAGCTTTGCAATAAGTATGTGATTTATTTATGACTAATGTGAATTTATGGATGTACGAACTCTCACCTTCTCATATTTTCTAGCCTCTTCCGTACCGTGTATTGCCCATTCTCACCTCAAGGATCAGTGAAAACTTCGCCGGTGCATCCAAACCCGCGACATGATACGCTCTGTAGCACATAAGTCACCTTATATCTTCCCAAAAGAGCCACCATACCTACCTATCATGGAATTTCCATAGCCATTCCGAGATATATTGCCATGCAACTTCCATCGTTACAACATATGACTAGTACACTCATTGGCATATTGCTTTGCATGATCATGTAGCTCACATGGTATTTGTGGCAAAGCCATCGTTCATCATTGTTTACATGTTACGCTAGATCATTGCACATCCTGGTACACTACCAGAGGCATTCATATAGAGTCGTATTGTTTAGTCGTTTTCATATCAAGTTGTAAGTAAATAGAAGTCTAATGCTTTTCATTATTTGGGCATTCTCTCAGTGAGGAAATGATGATGGAGACAATGATTCCCCCACAAGTCGGGATGAGACTCCAAAAAAAATAAAAGAAAGAAAGAAAGAAAGAAAGAAAGAAAAATAAAAAATAAAAAAATAAAAAAGAGAAAAAGTAAAAGAAAACAGAAGATGAAAAAGAAATGAGAGAAAAGAGAGAAAGGGCAGTGCTACTACCTCCTTTCCCACACTTGTGCTTCAAAGTAGCAGCATGTTTTTCATATAGAGAGTCTCATGTTTTGTCACTTCCATATGATAGTGGGAATTTTTCATTATAGAACTTGGCTTCTATATTCTGATGACGGGCTTCCTTAAATGCCCGAGGTCTTCATGAGCAAGCAAGTTGAATGCACACCCACTTAGCTTTAGTTGAGATTTCCTACACTTACAGCTCTAGTGCATCTGTTGCATGGCAATCCCTACTCCTCGCATTGATATCGATTGATGGGCATCTCCATTGCCCATTTATCCGCTTAGTTGATGCGAGAAATTCTTCACCAATCTTACCCCTTTGAAACCTACCACGATATTCTATTCAACCTATATGCTATATCAATGGTTCACGCTCATGTATTGTGTGAGGTATAAAAAGTTGAAGCGTGTTAAAAAGTATGATCCAATTGCTTGGTTAACACCGTGGTGCTTGAAATTTGTATTTATGTGGTGAAGACGAAGTCTTGCCATGCTAATATGATAAAATGAATGGGGGGTAAACATTCTTTAAGGATCATATATTTTGAAAGTTGATGCTTGTGTTACATATGTTTATGGATATTACTATGTTGATGTTTGTTAATTCATCATTTCTCAATGATCATACATGCAAAAGATTACATGTTGGGTACCATGTCACATCAAAAATTCTGTTTTTACCATTTACCTACTCGAGGACGAGCAAGAATTAAGCTTGGGGAAGCATATACGTCCCCAATGTATCTATAATTTTTAATTGTTCCATGCTATTATATTGTCATTCTAGGATTAAGCATTTACTTGCTGATTTATATTATTTTTGGGCACTAACCTATTAACCAGTGACAAGTGCCAGTTGTTGTTTTCTGCATGTTTTTGGCTTTTCGGGAATACTGTACCAAACGAAGACCAAATACCCTGAAACTTTTTAAAGATTTTTTTTGGAAAAAATAAGGACCTAGAAGCTTCGGATGAAGACCTAAGGGCACACGGGGTGCCCCCAAGCCAACAGGCGCGCCCAGGGGGTGGTCACGCCCTGACGGCTTGGGGTCACCTCCCAACCCTCCAGATCTCGTTCTCTGGCTTATGGATTCTCTAATATATGAAAAGACCTCGAGAGCCTCCCAAAACACTTTTTCCACCACCACAAGTCTCTGTTCTGCCGTGTGCCCATCTGGAGTCCTGTTCTGTTGCCCTACCGGAGGGGGCATCGATCACGGAGGGCCTCTACATCAACCTTGTTGCTCCCATGGTGATGTGTGAGTAGTTCACCACATACCTACGTGTCTATGGTTAGTACCTATATGGATATCTCTCTCTATGTTCTTTGTTTCCATGATCACCGTGATTCCCGCGGTGATCTATCTTATGTAATCACTCTTATGCGGTGTGTTTGTTGGGATGCGATGAATTGTCGGTTTATGTTTATATTATTCATGATATTATATTGATTTCCTTGATGTTCCTTCATATATATGCATGATTATGATAGCTTTGTAATTTTCTCCGATCTGTTGATTTGGTTTGCCCAACTAGATTGACTTATCTTCAGAAGGAGAGGTGCGTTGTAGTGGGTTCAATCTTGTGGTGCTCAATTCCAGTGACAGAAAGGGACATGACACATATTGCATTTCTGCTACAAAGGGTAAAACGATGGGGTTCATTCATATTAGTTGGATTTACTTTGTCTACATCATGTCATCCTCCTCCAAGCATTACTCTATTTTACTTAATACTCTAGATGCATGTTGAATAGCGGTCGATGGGTGGAGTAATAGTAATGCAGGCAGGAGTCGATCTACTTGCTTACGGACGTGATGCCTATATGCAATTATCATTGTCATGAATAAATTTTGCATAACTATGCACATTTCTATCAATTACCCAACAATAATTTGTATACCCACCGTATCCTTTCCATGAGAGAGAAGCCTCTAGGGAAAACTGCGGCCCCAGGTCTATTGACAAATATAATTACAAAAACTCAAAAAACCTTGCTGCCATTATTTACTATTTATTTATTTTCAATTTATATTTATCAAACAATGTATCTACCACACCTCATCGCTTGCAAGTAACGAGTTCAAGGGGATTGACAACCCTCTTGCCCGTGTTGGGTGCAAGTGTGTGCTCTTTTGTGTATAGGCACTGAAGATGGGAAATTGTATGGTTCTCCTATTGGTTCGATAACCTTGGTTCGCATCGAGGGAAATAGTTACCTCTATTGTGCTGCATCATTCCCTCCTCTTTATGGAAAAACCCAACGCATATCACAAGTATCAATCATCATCATTAAATTCCTCTTCAACTAGGGTATGCATCACATGAATACCTTTCTTTGTTGTGCTACTTTCCATTTCAAGTGAAGGTTCGATAACATCATCAAGTTCTACTTTCCTCCCACACACTTCTTCGAGAGAAACTCATTCTCTAGAAATGATCCATTCTTGGCAACAAATACTTTGCCTTCGGATGTGTGGTAGATGGTATACCCAATTGTTGCTTTAGGGTATCCTATAAAGAAACTTCTATGCTTTGGGTTTACACAGAAGTGTCGCATCCCCAAACTTTAAGAAACAATGACATAGGTTTCTTCCCAAACCATAGTTCATACGGTGTCGTCTCAATAGATTTTACATGGTGCCCTATTTAAAGTGAATGCAGTTGTCTCTAATGCACAACCCCAAAACAATAGTGGCAAATCGGTAAGAGAGATCATAGAACACAACATCCAATAGAGTACGATTATGATGTTCGGACACACCATTACGATGTGGTGTTCTAGGTGGCGTGAGTTGTGAAACAATTTTCACATTCTCTTAAATGTACCAAGACGTAACTTAGATATTCACCTCCACGATCATATCATAGAAATTTGATCTTCTTGTCTCGGTGATATTCAACTTCACTCTGAAATTACTTGAACTTGTCAAAAGTTTCAGACTTGTGTTTCATCAAGTAAATGTACCCGTATCTACTCAAATCATCCGTGAAGGTAAGAAAATAATGATATCCACCACGTGCTTCAACACTCATTGGACTACATACATCAGTATGTATCATTTCTAAAAAGTCACCTGCCCACTCCATTGTACTAGAAAATCATATTCATCTTGCCCATGAGGCATGGTTCGCATTTCTCAAGCTATCCAAAATCAATGGATTCCAAAAGTCCATCAACATGGAGTTTCTTAATGCGCTTTACACCAATATGACCTAAGCAGTAGTGCCCCAAGTATGTGGTACTATCATCATTAACTTTGCATCTTTTGGCATCAATATTATGAGCATGTGTATCACTATGATCGAGATTCAATAAACCATTCACATTGCATGCATGACCATACAAATATTATTTATATAAATAGAACAAGCATTATTCTTTAACTTAAATGAATAACCGTCTCAGAATAAACACGACCCATATATAATGTTCATGCTCAATGCAAGCATCAAATAACATTTATTTTGGTTTAAAACTAACCCCTAAGGTAGAGGGAGCATGTCGATGGCGATCACATCAACCTTGGAGACACTTCCGACGTGCATCGTCACCTCATCCTTAGCTAGTCTCCATTTATTTCACAGCTCCTATTTCGAGTTACTAATATTAGCAACTGAACCGGTATCAAATAACCAGGTGCTACTGCAAGAAGTAGTAAGGTGCACATCAATAACATGTATATCAAATATACCTTTGTTCATGTTCCCAGCCTTCTTATTTGCCAAGTACTTGGGGCAGCTCCGCTTCCAGTGACCGTTCCCTTTACAATAGAAGCACTCAGTCTCGGGTTTGGGTCCAGCCTTGGGTTTCTTCATTGGAGCGGCAACTGGCTTTCCATTCTTGAAGTTTCCTGTCTTTCCCTTACCCTTCTTGAAACTAGTGGTCTTATTAACCATCAACACTTTATGCTCCTTCCTTATTTCTATGTTCGCGGCCTTAAGCATCGTGAATAGCTCATGGGTCGTTTTCTCCATCCCTTGCATGTCATAGTTCATCACGAAGCTCTTGTAGATTGGTGGCAGTGACTGGAGAACTCTCCCAATCACCACTTCATTCGGAAGATTTTAGTACCCGAGACATTCTAAGCACATCCTTGCTAACTTAGTTGTTCTACTTCATCTTACAGCCAAAGAACATGCCAGAGGTCTCATACCTCTCGACACGGGCATGAGCCTGAAATACCAATTTCACCTCTTGGAACATCTCATATGCTCCATGCTGCCCAAAACATCTTTCGAGCCCCAGTTCTAAGTCATAAAGCATGGTGCATTGAACTATCAAGTAGTTATCAGACCGTGTCTGGCAAACATTCACAACACCCACAGACGATGCTAGAACATCTCATATGAGACATCATGTGAGATGAGGTGGTTTCAATGGTGAACATCTCCATGTTGATCATATCTGCTATATGACTCATGTTTGACCTTTCGGTCCTTTGTGTTCCGAGTCCATGTATGTACATACTAGGCTCGTCAAGTTTAACCCAAGCATTCTACATGTGTGAAACTAGCTTACACCTGTTGTATGCAAACGAAGAGTCTATCACAACCGACCATCACATGGTGCTTCGAAATGACAAACTTTCACGATGGTGCATACTTACGGAGAACACATTTTTCTTGAAATTACGTGAACGGATCATCTTATAATGCTACCGTCGTCCTAAGAAAAATAAGATGCCTAAAAGATAAACATCACATACAATCAATATGTGACATGATATGGCGATCATCATCTAGTGCTTTTGATATCCATCTACAAAGCACCAACATGATATCATCGTCAATGACATGACACCATGATCACCATCATTGCGTCATCATTTGGTTGATTCCACCATCTATTGCTTCTACAACTATTGATATCGGATAGTGATAAAGTAAAGAATTAAATGGTATTTAATGATTGACACACATGTCATACAATAATTTAAAGACAACCCTATGGATCCATCCGGTTGTCGTACTCATTGGCATGCAAGTCGTGAAAACTACTACAAAACATGATCATCTCATACATCCACATATATCAAATCATGTCTTGGCCATATCACATCACAACATGCCCTGCAAAAACAATTTAGACGTCCTCTACTTTGTTGTTGCAAATTTTACATGGATGCTATGGGAAACTAGCAAGAACAGTTCTTACCTACGCAAAGCCACAACGGTGATAATCAAGTTGCCTTTTAACCTTCGACAAGGACCACTATTGTCAAATCGAATTCAACTAAAGTAGGAGAGGCAGACACCCGCCACGCACTTTTATGTAATAAAAGTTGCATGTCTGTCAGTGGAACCAGTCTCTTGTACGAGGACAAGTAAAGTTGGTCAAGGTTGCTTCATCCCACAATACCGCTGGATCCAAATAGACAAATAGAGGGAAGCAATCTGAACATCAATGCCCACAACTTCTTTGTGTTCTACTCGTGCATATTATTTACGCATATACCTTGCTCATGATGCCACTTATGGGAAAGTAGCATGCAAATAAAAAAATCTACGAAACACCCAAGATCTAATCTAGGAGATGCATAACAATGGGAGGGGATAGTGTGTCTATGTACCCTTGTAGACTATTAAGTAGAAGTGTATATTACGCGGTTGATGTAGTCATACTCTTCATGATCCAATAGTGATCCAATCAGATCTAGCATTGAACGGACGACACCTCTGCGTTCAGCACACGTCCGGCTCGGTGACGTCTCCCTTCTTGATCCAGCAAGCCAGAGCGGATAAATAGATGGAATCACGACCAACATGACAGTGTAGCGATGGTGGTGGTGGTGCAGTGCCAACAGGACTTCACCGAGCACTGCCGGGACAATGACCGGGGAAGAGAACGGGAGAGATGGGAGGGGAGGGCTGCCTCAAGGGAGATGTGTTGGTGTAATCATCCCTCCCATCACCTGCACTATATATAGGAGCCGAGGGGGAGGAGGCACCGGCCCTAGCCCCTCCTCCAAGGGAGGGGGCGGCGGCCAGTCCTTGCCCTCCAGTGTTTCCCCACTTTAGCCACATGGGCCCTTGGGGGAGTGGCGCCCAGCCCACCAGGGGCGGGTGCGCCCCCTCTTTAGCCCATGTGCCCCCCAGGGCAGGTGGACCCCCCCCCCCCCGATGGACCCCTGGAACCCTTTTGGCACTCCCGGTACAATAATAGAAAATCCCAAAACTTTTCCGGACACCAAAAATAGGACTTCCCGTATATACATGTTTACCTCCAGACCATTCCGGAGCTCCTCGTAACTCCCAAACTACAAACGAGGAAAACGGGAGAGAGGGGAGGATGCAGGGCATGGGGATTGTTGTGTCTAGCCCTTGCTCCTCCTCCCCACCCTATAGCCCATGAACACCCTAGGTGCTGGAGGGACCCTTCCAAAACCCTCTGAAACCTTCTGGAATCTTCCAGAAGCTTCTCAATACAATGCTGGTAAAACCCAAAACTTTTCGAGTAGGCAAAATATGACTTCTCATATATAAATCTTTACCTCGGAACCATTTTGGAGGTCCTCGTGACGTCCGAGATCTCATCCAGACTTCGAAAAACATTTAGTCACCAACATACATATCCCAATACTACTCCAGTGTCATCGAACATTAAGCATGTGACACTATGGGTTCAAGAATTATATAGACATGACCGAGACTCTGCTCCGGCCAATAACCAATAGCGGGACCTGGATGCCCATATTGGTTCCTACATATTTCATGTCTTTATCGGTTGAACCACGATGTCGGGGATTCAGTTAATCCCGTATGCAATTCCCTTTGTCCAGCGATATGTTACTTGCCCGAGATTCAGTCGCCAGTATCTCCATACCTAGTTCAAACTCATTACCGGCAAGTCTCTTTACTCATTTCGTAATACAAGATCTCGTGACTAAACTCATTAGTCATAGGCTTGCAAGCTTCTTCTGATGTTGTATTACCGAGAGGGCCCAGACATATCTCTCCGTCACACGAAGTGACAAATCCCAGTCTTGATCCATGCCAGCCCAATAGACACAATCAGAGATACCTCTAGAGAACATTTATGATCATCCATTTATGAAATGACGTTTGGATAGATGCTAAGTATTCCTCCAATGTTAGGGAGTTGCACAATCTCATGGTCTAAGGAATAGATACTTGACATCAAGGAATTTGTAGCAATAAACCAAGTGATACGATCATATGCCAAGCTTATTGTTGGGTCTTGTCCATCACATCATTCTCCTAATGATGTGATCCCATTATCAAATGACAACTCATGCCTATGGTTAGGGAACTTTAACCATCTTTGATGAACGAGCTAGTCTAGTAGAGGCTCACTAGGGACACAGTGTTGTTTATATATCCACACATGTACTTAAGTTTCCGGCCAATATAATTCTAGCATGGATAATAGAAGATTATAAGGAACATGGAAATATGGTAATAACCAACTTATTATTGTCTCTAGGACATATTTCCAACAATTGTAAGCCCTCGTATGAGGTATCCCAAGTTCCCAACCATGAATAACAACAATAAGCAGGATGCAGCATATTACTCTTCGGGACAAACCTGGATAAATTCCCCGTTCAACCTCCAATATATGACTTCCATCTACGCAAGGCACACCGCCGAGGGATCTGACGGTTTTCGCACCGTCAAAAATGGTCATGAGTGATGCTCTACGCTTTCTTTGAATCGTATGTATTTTGTATGATTTGGAATTTGTCTTGGAATTTTAAACTTGGTAAATATGGATTTGAATGGAAGTTAGTTATTGAAATTGGTATGACAATATTTTGATTTTATATGATGTAAAAATTATGTACCCATAGTGTTTGTACAAATTCATAGAGAAATAGAGGGAAAGGATCTATAAAGGAAGTTGTATAGGGAATTTTCTACATGAGACCACTTATAAACCCAATAATTTATAGAGAGAGCCCCTGTATACGCTTATAGGGGAAGGTTTATTAGGAAGATGTTGGAGATGCTCTAAAATTGTATCATGCAGTCTAAGGTACAATGAGTTTTTTAATCGCGAACCCAACAAAGTTTGGTAGGATAGTTTTCCCCTAATGAACTAGTGACAATTGGTCAATTTGGTTGCATTTTATGATAACGGCGAGTTAAAATGGTTGTAAGGTGGTTTTTTTTCATGTGTGTAGCTAATTTATGTACCAGAATTAGGGACGAGGTGAGAACTCTGTAAGGAATCATACTTGAGATAGTACATAACAATTTTAAAATTTGTCAATGTTAGAAAATGATAAATTTGGTACGGGTACTATTTATGTGATGTAGATGTGTCAATGTGTTGAATTTTTATAGCAAATTACCATATTATGTTTTGATTTGTTTAATTGTGCTTGTTGATAAATTTTCATATGAGTTTTGATAGTAGTCCCATTCATGAGCATACCTTGAACCTCAACTTTGACCTTGTCTATCAAGCGTCGGGCACCGTTCTATTGGATGCATCCTGGATTTGGTTGAAAAGGGCCGACTTAGGAAAAAAAAGGAGGAACATAGTGTCGGGTCGGAGTGTGTGCCAGCCTAAGAGCATCTACGACCGGACACCCTAAACCCCCCTCATACGTCCGGGTAGACAGTCGGTCAGTGACCGGTCAAGAAAACCGACCCAAACACGCGCCCCAAACAGGCATCAATGTTTGGGTGAACTAACACCACTCATATCCAGTCCAAATATGAGGCAGATATGGTGAGGCCCGGGCGCAACCGGATGCGTCTGCCACATCGTATAGACGATGGGGTCCACACGGAATCACCCGGAAACCTAACAGTCTGACGAGTGTCTCCTTCGATGGGGTGTGAACGCGGCATGACACGCTCCTACTCGTCGTGTGAGGCCACAGACCAGGAAATTAAGCCAGTCGAAGTCCCCCAACCCTATACCCATCAACCCCCTCCATCTTTGCACTGCCAACCCAAGCCCATCCACCTCTCACACGCTCCACTGCTCTTTCCACACTGTCTTTATTCTCCATGGGTCGACAGACGAAGACGACAGATGCTATGCTCATGCCAGAGCGTTTGTTCCAGATTGAGGAGGAGATACGAGCGAGGAGAGCCGCCCGCATCGCAGTTGGCATGGGGGAGTAACTGATTCCGATGGAGCTGGCAAATTCGGAGGAGGACGAGGTAGACTAGTTGGCGGACAAGCTGACACTGACCGCGGGCTTCGGCGTGGAGGACGCCATGGCGGAGTTCGCACTCTCCAAAGTGACAGAGATGGCAAAGCAACATGCCATCATGGAGTCCATCCAGGATGAAGCCTTTGTCGAGGCCAACTAACAGTTCATCTGGCAGGAACAGGCGATGGACGGCATGCCTTTTGCCAAATTTAAAGTGGAGGCAAAGGTAGAGGACGAGGCGGAGCAGCCGGAGGATCCACGAGAGCCAGAGTTGAGGCTGACGCCCATGTACCTGGAGCCAAGCACGGAGATGTCGTACATCTCCGATGAGAATTAGGGTATTATAGGTTGATCTATTCAATTGCATGGTTTATATGGATTTAATATTTCAAATATGAGGTAGCTAGACGCAGATGAGTAAATTGCATACATTTTGGGACGTAGGGAGTAGATAATAGAGAAGAAGTCACAGATCACACAAAGTGAAGTGTTCAGACAACATGGTTTTATTTAGTGATTTGTAGAGCTTTTAGTGGAGGGTCGCGCTTCGATAGACCCCCCCCTAAGAAACATAGAAGGGCAGAATGGTCATACGAAAGAAACGCATCCCACCTCATATTGTACACTGCAGGCTGTCGTACGTGTACTCGCACAACGCCGAATGAAAAAAAGCACGATAGCCCACCTGCCGCTCGTGTATAGAGTTGCACAATCTTCGTGCCCACCCGCCAGCATACGATGAAAAACAGCAAAGGTGCACGATAATCGCGCCCGCCTGGCGATCACGCTCCTCCCCGTTCGTTTTCTCCAACTGACCGATCGCTGCCAGAGGTGTGAAAGCATCAAGATCAAACAACGTTCCAACCCCGTCCCGCGCCGCATCTCACCGTCCTCGTCCGATGTCATCGCGGACATGAACGGCGGCGGTTCCACCGCGACCGACTGTCGTTGTCCCCTGTCGTGACCGATCACCATCGGCCCCCGTCGTGGATCCGGTTCAAAATCCCGTGGCTTCCTCGTGTCCCACATGGCCATCGGCTAGGATCAAGACAGAGCCCCCCTTCCTGAAGACCTCGTCGTCCAAGAGCGACGACGTGTACACCGTGGTAGAAGGTTTGGCATCTAAACCTAGCACAATGGATGGTAGTGATTTAGTTCATGTGGTTGTGGTAATTGATATGATCCACTGTACGAGTTATAAGAACAGAAAAATTATTGATGTTGTGCAGTTCTGTGAGTTAGGTGTTGACATGGACGAAGAAACTGCATGCATGGGGGATGAGAATTATACTGATAAGGTGACTAACAATGAAACCGATAGTGTTAACGAAGATGATGACAACAGCGACAACGACGTGCTCGTCATATGATATCTTACCTTCGGGGTATTTTGATAATAATGAAGATGGTGCGAATAGTGAAAACGGAAGTGTCGTGTATATTGATATAAATTAGCAAATTATGGCAGGTCTAAATATTGTCTTTGTTTATTAATTTGCAGGAAGATGTGGTTGTTGACAATGTGCAAAATAGTTTCCAGGAATCATCTGCAGATAACTCGAGCCAGGTTCGTTCATACATGTTGTACAATGCAAAATAATTTGAGATAACTGATAGTAGTTGACATAGTTTCATTTGTAATTTTGTAGGAGGAGTCAGATGGTACTAGCGGTGATCATGATGAGGCGGATATGGACATTGAGGAGGCTCAAATGCAGCAGCAGATGTTGGAGGCACATTGGAAGATCTTGGCTATGACATTTCAATCGCAGGCGGATGCATCCATATTCTACAACAATTACGCTAAAGAGCATGGGTATAGCATCAGAAAACAGAAGGTGAAACAAGCGAAAGGTGTTTCAGGAATTATACGGTATTGGCGGTTTCTTTGCTCCCGCGCAAGAAGAAGACAGAGCAAATTAATAACCATGGAGGGTCGCAAGCACAATCTTAGACCCGAGACTCGTTGCGATTGTGGTGCAAAGATGGTGGTCAAGCTAGACAAGGAATGTGGAGTTTAGTTCATCACGTCATTCGTGGATGATCACAACCACATGATGGCTCGCCCCGATGAGGTTTGTTTTTTGTGGTCACACAGACAGATTGGAGATGGCAAGAGGGCAGAGATATTGGCACTGGAAGCGACAGGGATAAGAAAGCATGTAATAATGGACAACTTCATCAACAGATATGGTTCGTACGATAAGTTTGGGCTTATCGGGAGGGACATTTATAATCTATGTTGCACAGAGAAAATGAAGCTCATTACAAAGGGTGATGCTGAGACGGCAGTTGGCATTATGAGTAGCAGAAAGGCGAAGGACCCTGATTTTTTTGAGTATGTGCTTGATAACGAAGGGCAACTAAAGAGTATGTTCTTGTGCGATGCACAATCACTGAGGGACTATGAGGACTACGAAGATGTGGTCGTCTTTGACAGCACATATAAGATGAACAGATATGGCATTCCGTTCATCCCCTTTGTCGGTGTAAATAACCAACGTTGCACCAAAGTATTTGGTTGTGCAATTGTTTCTAACGAGACTGAAGGGACATATGTGTGGTTGTTGCAGACATTTATGAGGGCAAACTGCTAGATGAAGCCAAAGTCAATAATCACAGATGGTGACACTGCAATGATCCGAGCTATAGGGACTGTCCTTTCGGATGTGTTTCATCGTCTTTTTTCCTGGCATATCGAGAAAACTATGCAAAAGCACCTACATTACAAGTCACTTGATGAGTTCAGGTCGCTCTTGTACTATGTCACCTCTCAAGCAAACTTTGAGCAAAGATGGACCGCTTTCCTCAATAAATGGAGGACAGATAAAACTGAAGAATGGCTTAACGAGATGTATAGGAAGAGGAGACTTTGGGCGTCTTCATATCTTTCTGATGGTTTTTTTCTTCATATGTGAAGTAACCAGAGGAGCGAAAGCCTCAATTCCTGCCTTCACCTTCACCTGGATTATGGTATGACAATAGTTGATTTCGTAGTGCATTACGAGAACTGTATAGTTTGCCTCCGTGAGAACGAGGCGCACGATGACTATGTTGCTAACCAGAAAGTACCACCGTCGGTTACTGAATGTAAGGCCATTGAGGAGCATGCTGCCGCTGTATTCACACCTGCGAATTTCTACATCCTGCAAGATGATTTGTAGAAGATGGGACAACTAGAGATATTTTAGACGCTCGTGGGTATTGAGCGTCAGACATTTATCGTGACATGGAAGGATAACCACAAGTTCAGGTATAATGTTGTTTATCAACCGGCTAATTCAAAAGAAACTATATCATGCACTTGTCTTAGGATGATTCGGAAAGGGCTGCCATGCAAACACATTCTCTTTGTTTTGCATCATCTGAACTTAACTGAAATACCAAAGTGTTGTGTTCTTCATCGGTTGTCCAAAAATGCAAGAGATGGTTTGCATGTGCATCGCAAGAGTGATATGTTTGGATGGGGTTGGTCAGGGCCATTTGAGAGGGAATGGTATAGTCAAATTACCATAAAAACCGTAAAAGGTTCTCATGTTGCATCAAATGATCCCTTCTTGTTCGATGAGTTGATGAAATGTCTGGGCAACATAATAGCAAAGAAAAAGATTTCGGAGGAGGAACTTATAGGAAGTAGAAGGTGTGCTATGGCTAGGAAAATGGCAAGTCGGGCGCAAGATGGTGCACCTGGTATTGCTGATCTTGAAGAAGTTTCGACGAAGGGTGCACCTAAGGAAGGACGGTCAAGGGGGGGTGATGTTATGAAAAATGGTAGACCAATAGATTTTAGAGAGAAGAAAAGTGGGTCGTTATGCAATCTGTGTCATTTGCTAGGTCATAACAAGGCGACATGTAGTCTGGACCAGAAGTAAGTTTTTAAAAACAAATTTTGTTATGTTTCTAATTACATTTTACCGACTATATTTCTCACACAGTTTTTTATATTTCTTTCAGGAATTGGGCATAAAGAGGTTTCTTTGATCATGGAAAGAAGAAATATGTTTGCATGACTCATGTCGAAATAATCTATGTTTAAGGATGGCAATGGGCAGGGTATGGGTAGGGTAGAGCAATACCATACCCATTCCCGTATAGTTAGTGGGTACACAATTCTACCCATACCCATACCCATGGGTATGAAACTTTATTCATACCCATACCCGACGGGTACCCATACCCATTGGGTACCCAGCGGGTAGAACAAGTAGTACATAAGTTGATCACAATTTAACGCTCATTGACAACACATTTGGTAAAAAAATCAATTATCTCAACTCAATAACAGATAGATGAGTACATGACCAATATCAAAGTTTAGAAATCACAACATACACATAAGTCAATGGGAGTAGATGAGTCACATGACAAATTAATGATGAATCGACAGCAACTTAACATTAATTAAAAAGCGGGTATGGTATTGGCATACCCGCGGGTACAAGACTATACCCATACCCTACCCAAGACTTAACAGGTAGGGTATGGGTACTACCCATGGGTATAAAAATGTGCTCATACCCTGCCCATGCGGGTACGATACCCGCGGGTACCCATACCCATGGGTAAAATTGCCATCCTTATCTATGTTGTTCGATATTTATGTGAACATGTGTGTCATACCATGTCTTTTATAAGATTTTCTGTGAATGAATTGACTGGTTTAACATACTGTTTATTTTGTTAATTAGTGCTTAATGAACCTTACTAACATTATATGTTTCTAACTCTAAAAAATGCCCATCCGGCGGCTGGACCTGTAGTAGGTATTTTTTTTCCAAATCACGCCTACCAGCTAGGCTTGGGTGGTCAAATTGGCCCACTACAGGCCCAACAGCAGGGTCCAATGGGGCAGGAAGGTATGTGTAACAGGGGAGTTCAACAACTCCATCGCGCCCGACTATTTAAGCCGATGGGAGCGCCTCGCCGCTTTCGAGGCAGGACTAAATAAGTGTGCCAGTGCGATGCGAGCGCGGGCGTTTGGGGCGACCGCATGGGTGAACTATGGGCCGGCCCAGTTAGCGGAGGAGATGTTGCGCCAGGCCCACGAAAGTGGCAATGCATGCCCCGTGCATACCACGGCGCAAGCACGGGTGGTTTAGTCCCACCTCAGAAGCCGATGGTGCCGCGGACCGGTTTAAATACCGGGGCGTGGGGGAGGGGTTGAACTCCTCAGTTACACATCCTTCCAGCCCCGTTGGAACGTGTCCATACAAGTATTGTTGTAATGCGAAGGCTCGTTTCAAGTGGCATACATTGTCTTTCACAAAATACTCATCCACTACCCTTGACACCATTTTCGATTTGTTTGTGAGATGTTCTAGTGCACTCATCTTCGAATTATTCACCTCTCCTTTAGCGCGAGGTAGAAGCCAGTGCGACACCCATGACGATCATATATGATGATCAAGAAAATGACTACGGTTCTACACCTGGTTCAAATAACAATTGATAACCTGAAAAACACAAATATGATTAATACATTAATGAGTAAACACAATAAAGTTAGATAGGACAGTCAAGAAAACAAATTCTTACGGCGCCATTCAACTAGTCATGATCAATGACGGCTTGAAGCTGTTGTGCCGAACATGACTCCCCTCCTAAGCCCGACATGAGAGCCACAATCTTCCCACGATGCTTGGTCGACTTTGATAATGTCTGGATATAAACCCTCGAGGCCTCTATGTGATCCTCAGTAATATGGTCCGTGCTAATCATAACATCTCGTATACCAAACAAACCTACAAAAATGTGCATACAGTGGGTTTGTTGCATGCATGTGTTATGCCAGAAAGTAATTTACAAAAGTGTTAGCTTTAACTTACTTTTTTTAACACGTTTGCTTGTACCATTGTGCTTGTAAGGTGGCCGAAAGTATTTGATTGTGTTCGCTTGCACTTCCCAACTGGCTCCTTTGTACCATTTTTAATGATATTCTTTAAACGGGTATTGAGATTATCCATACTAATTTCCTCTGATTTTTCAGTGCTAGACCCGCCTGATACCGTGTCAACCAAAGTTGTCAGAATCTTAATTCTGAATCCGATCGGAGCTCCGTCGCTAGAATCGTGAATCGTAGAATCTTAACTATCAGGATCATAGAAACTTAGATTCTATGAGGAAAATCGTAAAATCGGAGGGGGCATTTTCGATCGTAAGATTCCAAGACTTGAGTCGTGATTCTGACAACTGTCAACATTTTGCGGGGTACGAGTGACTGAAGGAAATTCATTTGTGGATAATGATGCAGATGATACCGCAGGTGAACCATTATCGATAATAACAAAGCGGGAGGTTTCATCACATGTACCGGGAGTTTTGGCTCCACACCCTGGGAGGATAACCCATTCTTCTCCTTCCTACGATCTTTCAAAGGAGTTGAAGTAGCTTCATCAAAATATTTTGGTTTGTACTTTTTCTTCCACTCTTCACTTTCATTCAAAGGAGTTGATTGAACTCATCACCACATTTTCGCTTAAACTTGCTCTTCCACTCACCACTTTCGCTTAGCACAGCGCAATCGTCATCATCATTCTTGTTTGATGGTTTGAAGATAAAACCTCTCTTATTTAGTTTCTCGATGAGTATCTAAAAAAACATCCAAAACGTTACACGCTCATCAACATTATGTCCATGTCAACATAACATAAATTATGCATTAATCATTACCTTGATACATTTATCAGGAATGAGACGCATTTGTTTCTGCATATCTTTTATGCATTTCATGACTTGATCTAGTGTCGTGTCCGTACTCGAGAAGCCTCGGCATTATTACCTTTTCCACCAACTTTATGGTTTAGTGGCTCAGGTATCTCCTCTGGAACTATCCCCTCTTTGGCAATTTTAGCGTTCCTGTACTCTTCGCTAATCATGTTATCAATCTATAGAATATTAAACGAACTTAATTAAGTGATCCGGTAAGTACTCAAATCAATGGTCGAAGTTCAAACCATAAATATTTACCTTTCCATGACCACGGTTGTTTACTGTGTCATACGGGTTACGCTTCCCTACCTCAATTTCGGACCAATTTAACATAAGAGGATACTCCAATGAAAGAGGATCATATGTTTCTACGGCTGTCGATTGCACTTTCTCCCAATACATGTACTGCATGAAGATGAAAGAGTTAATGACTGTAAAACTAGAAAAATATTATTACATAAGCACAATTTAAAATTATGATTTACCTGAATGAGCGCGAGGTTTCCCACTGACCATCTAAATTTTGAGAGATCTTTTATCATCTTTGTGATGCCATTAATGCACACATGTAACGTGAATGAGTTCCAATTATATGAGTTTATGACATCAACATCCTCCACCAATGTAAAAGCTATGAGGAACATGTTTGGTCGATTGCAGTGCAATGACTGTACCTAACAGAACCAACACAACTCTGTGCACAAAGTCATCGTCATAAGCCCCACTAGTAACAATGTGTTGGATCAACTCATCTATCACTATTTCTCCATTCCTCGTATCCATAAAACGAGAAGGCACCCTTTCCTTTGCATCATCCCCTACTTTGCCTAATACATTCATCACATCTTTTCCCTTATTCTCTAGGCCAAATATGTGAAATACATCACTAGTGTGCAGAGTTAAATCACCATTTTTCACCCGCATAACAAAGGATTTCCTAGTGGCATCATATGTTTTAATAATAAATCTGAACATACACTTGCGCATTTGGACACTAGGAATTAACATCATTTTTTGTAAGCCAATGCCAGCAAGCCTCTTGCGTTGTCTATTGGTCAACTTATCCACCAACGAGCACCACTTCTCAACAGAGCAATATATTTCACCATATTCATCCATACTAAAAGAAAAAAACACTAAGTACACTGTCCGCGGCTATAGAAAATATTACATATAAAATTGTGTGTTTAATCATTCCTTCGCGTCGTTAGTGGGTGTATGATGCGCCGGTCGGCACACCACAAGTTCGGCGGGGGTGTAGACGAGTTACATGAACGACACTGCCAATGTGAAAATTAGTTAAAACAAAACATATGTAATGCAACTTATGAAATCAATCTCTTACCGCCCGGTTGTCGACGGCTCACGCAAGTTCGACAGGTGATGGATGGGTTGGAAGGGATGGCATGGCGGGCGGCGAGACTGCGACACGATGGTACGGTTGGAAGGGATCGAACGTCGGGCGGCGAGGTGGTTGTGGGACAACAAAACAGCGGTGGGGCATCTAGGGTTCGGCGGCAAGATCACGACGGGAGGCTAGGGTTCGGCGGCGAGATCGCGACGCAACAGTAAAGGGATGGCACGTCGGGAGGCGAGATGGTTGTGGGGCGGCGAGACAGCGGTGGGGCAGTTAGGGTCCGGCGGCGAGATTGCGGTGAGGAGGCTAGGGTTCGGCGGCAAGATCGAGGTGTGGTGGCAAGGGTGCGGCGGGCAGCGGGCGGTGAGAGCGTTGTAGGACGTCTAGGGCGGGGCGACGTGATCGTGTGCATGCACGCGCGCCAATCGTAGGGTATATTCCCTGATCCGGGTCTACCACGACGGCTCCAAAGCTGAGTTAGTGCTTCGTGGCGGGCTCAGGTTGGTTAGCACCGTCAACCCGTAGGTGGCCGCCATATGAATTAGTCCCACCTCGCCCCGGCCATAAAGGGTCGACCTTCTTAATTATCTCATTTTTTCAATTCTCATAAGCATCGGTGTTCTTTAAACTCAACTTCGAGGATATGTAGGACTATTATGAATCTTCACTTGTATTCAATAGATGAAGGCTCATAATTCTTTTGCGTACTCTTGAAGTAGAGAATATTAATGATTGATGTAGTTTTTAGTGAATATTTTTTGCACGTGCAGGTAGGGCACGTGTGCAACACGTTCTCTGTTCACATTCACGAGACACGTTCAAATTTTCTCCACACCCAGGCAGCATCAACACAAGCATGCATGCCAATTTTTAACAATTTTCCACGTTGCATGCATTTTCTACTGTTTTCGAGAGGAAATACCCATGTTCGGACACACCATCACACTATGGTGTTCCAGGTGGCGTGAATTGTGAAACAACTTTCACATTGTCTAAAGTTGTATGCCAAACTCGTAACTCAGATATTCACATCCACGATCATATCGCAAACATTTTTATCTTATTGTCACGATGATCTTAAACTTCACTCTAAATTTGCTTGAACCTTTCAAACGATTCAGACTTGTGTTTCATTAAGTAAATATACACTATATCTACTCAAATCATCAGTGAAGATAAGAAAATAATGATATCCACCGCTCGCTACAAGACTCATTGGATTGCTTACATCAACATGTATCATTTCCAATAAATCACTTCCCCGCTTCATCAAAATAGAAAACGGGGTCCTTAGTCATCTTGTCCAAGAGGCATGGTTCGCATGTCTCAACCGATTCGAAATCGAATGAGTCCAAAGATCCATCAGCATGGAGTTTCTTCATGCGCTTTATACCAATATGACATTTAGCGGCAGTGCCACAAGTATGTTGTACTATCATGATTAACTTTGTATCTTTTGGCATCAATGTTATGAACATGTGTATTACTACGATCAAGATTTAACAAACCATTCTCACTAGGTGCATGACCATTGAAACTATTATTCATGTAAACAGAATAACCATTATTCTTTAACTCAAATGAATAACCGTGTTGCAATAAACACGATCTAATCACGTTCATGCTCAACGCAAAACACCAAATAACATTTATTTAGGTTCGTCACTAATCCCGAAGGTAGAGACAATGTGCGATGTTGATCACATCAACCTTGGAAACATTTCCAACACACGTCGTCACCTCACCCTTAGCTTAGTGCTCCGTTTATTCTGTAGCTTTTATTTCGAGTTACTAACATTTAGCAACCGAACCGGTATCCAATACCCAGGTGCTACTTGGAGTACTAGCAAGGTACACATAAATAACAAATATATCAAATATACTTCTGTCGACGTTGCCAGCCTTCTTATCTACCAAGTATTTAGGGTTGTTCCGCTTCAGCGACCGCTCTCCTCATAATCGAAGCACTTAGTCTCGAGTTTGGGTTCAACTTTGGGTTGCTTCACTGGAGCAGCAACTGACTTGCTATCCATGAAGTTTTCCCTCCTTGCTCCTGCCCTTCTCGAAACTAGTGGTTTGACTAACCATCAACACTTGATGCTCCTTCTTGATTTCTACCTTCGCGGTGTCAAACATCGCGAACAGCTCAGGGATCATTATTTCTATCCCTGGCATTTTATAGTTCATCACCAAGTTCTAGTAGCTTAGTGAAAGTGACTTGGAGAACTATATCAATCACTATCTTATCTGGAAGATCAACTCCCACTCGATTCAAGCAATTGTAGCACCCAGACAATCTGAGCACATGCCTAACGATTGAGCTATTCTCGTTCATCTTGCAGGCAAAGAATCTTGTTGGAGATCTCATATCTCGCAACACGGGCACGAGCCTGAGATCCTAATTTCAGCTCTTAGAACATCCCATATGTTCCGTGACGTTCCAAACGTTTCGAAGCCTCAGTTCTAAGCCGTAATGCATGACGCACTAAACTATCAAGTAGTTATCAAAACGTGCCTGTCAGATGTTCACAACATCTACAAACAACACTAGAGGGGTTGGTGCACCGAGCGGTGCATTAAGGACATAAGCCTTCTGTGCAGCAATGAGGACAATCCTCAGTCACGGAGCCAGTCCACAATATTGCTACCATCATCTTTCACCTCTATTTCTCTAGGAACATATAAAATTTAAGGGATCTACAGCGTGAGCTTGTAATCTACAACATAATTTTGTAAAGACACTACTGACTATGTTCATGATAATGAGTTCAATTAATCATATTACTTAAGAACTCCCACTCAAATTGACATCCCTCCGGTCATCCGAGTGATACATGATCCAAATTAACCAACTCAAGTCCGATCATCACGTGAGTTGAGGTGGTTACAACGGTGAACATCATCATGTTCGACCTTTCGGTCTCTTGTGTTCCGAGGCCATGTCTATACATGCTAGGCTCGTCAAGTTTAACCCGAGTGTTCTGCATGTGCAACACTGGCTTGCACCCGTTGTATGTGAACGTAGAGTCTACCACACCCGATCATCACGTGGTGTCTCAACACGACGAACTTTCGCAACGGTGCACACTCGGGGAGAAAACAATTTTATCTTGAAATTTAAGTGAGGGATCACCTTATAATGCTACCATCGTACTAAGCAAAACAAGGTGCATAAAAGGATTAACATTACATGCAATTCATAAGTGACATGATATGGCCATGAACTTGTGCTTTAGATCTCCATCTTGAAAGCACCAGCATGATCTCCATCGTCACCGGCACGACACCATGATCTCCATCATCTTGATCTCCATCAACATGTCGCCATTGGGGTTGTCACGCCCTGCATGCTTCTACTACTATTGCTACCGTTTAGCGATAAAGTAAAGCATTACATAGCGCTTAATGATTGACACGCAGGTCATACAATAATTAGAGACAACCCTATGGCTCCTGCCGGTTGTCGTACTCATCGACATGCAAGTCGTGAAATTCTATACATCACATGATCATCTCATACATCACATATATCACATCATGTAATTGGCCATATCACATCACAACATACCCTGCAAAAACAAGTTAGATGTCCTCTAATTGTTGTTGCATGTTTTACGTGGCTGCTATGGGTCTCTAGCAAGAACGATTCTCACCTATGCCTAAACCACAACGGTGATACATAATTTGCTTTTCAACCTTCTCAAGGACCGCCTTTGTCGAATCCGATCCAACTAAAGTGAGAGAAACTGCCACCCGCAAGCCATCTAGGCAACAAGTTGCGTTGAGGGAACCGGTCTCTCGTAAGCGTACGAGTAAAGTTGGTCCAGGCCGCTTCATCTCACAATACTGCTGAACCAAAATCCGACCAAGGGAGGAAGCAATCTAAGCATCAACGCCCACAAACCTTTTGTGTTCTACTCGAGATCTCATCTACACATAAACCTGGCTCTGATACCACTGTTGGGGAACGTTGCATGGGAAACAAAAATTTCCTATGCACACGCAAGATCTATCCATGGTGATGAGCATCTACGAGAGGGAGAGTGGATCTACATACCCTTGTAGATCGCTAAGCGGGAAGCGTTAAGAAACGCGGTTGGTGTAGTCGAACATCTTCGCGATCCAAATCGCCGAGCGTCCCGCGATCACATCACGATCTGTCCCGCGATCCAATCACGATCCGTCCCGCGAACTCATCACGATCCGTCCCACGATCTCATCACGATGCGTCCCGCGATCTCATCACGATCCGTCTCGTGAACTCATCACGAACCGTCTCGCGATCTTGTTCACGGTCCTTCCGATCTAGCGCCGAACGAACGACACCTTCGCGTTCAGC
This sequence comes from Hordeum marinum, assembly GCA_022496015.1. Taxonomy (NCBI): domain Eukaryota; kingdom Viridiplantae; phylum Streptophyta; class Magnoliopsida; order Poales; family Poaceae; genus Hordeum; species Hordeum marinum. The sequence goes on from CM039676.1 coordinate 152,955,946, forward strand.
ACACGTGCAGCTTGATGACGATCTCCACCGTCTTGATCCAGCAAGAGGAAGTGGAGAGGGAGAAGAGTTCACCGGCAGCGTGACGGCGCTCCGGTGATGGTGGTGGAGCAATTCCGGCAGGGCTTCGCCTAAGCACTGTAGAAAACCGATCTAGAGGAGAAACTATGCACTAGAGGAACGGGTAGCACGTGGCTGAAAATTCTGTGCCAAAACCCTAAAATCCTCTAGTATAAATAGGAGGAGAGGAGGAGGAGTCTTGGCTGCCAAAAAGCCAGCCCTTGGGTCGACCAAAGTGGGGAAGAGAGGAGGACTCCTCCTCCAATCCTAGTAGGACTAGGATTCCTCCCTTTTTTGGCCTTTTTCCACCTTTTTCCCTTTGGGATTTTTCTCCCAGCCGCATGGGCCTTGTGTGGGACTTCCACCAGCCCATAAAAGGCTGGTATTTACTCTCCCACAGCCCATGAAGCCTCTTGAGTCGAAATACCCCTCCCGGTACACTACCGGCACTCCCGGTACACTACCGATGAGCCCGAAACTTTTCTGGCCACCAAAATAGGACTTCCTATATATGAATCTTTACCTCCGGACCATTCCGGAGCTCCTCATGACGTCCGGGATCTCATCCGGGACTCCGAACAACCTTCGGTCACCACCATACATAACTCTATACTACCGAAACGTCACCAAACCTTAAGTGTGCAGACCCTGCGGGTTCGAGAACTATGTAGACATGACCGAGACACCTCTACGGTCAATAACCAATGGCGGGACCTAGATGTCCACATTGGTTCCTACATATTCTACGAAGATCTTTATTGATCGAACCTCTATGTAAAGGATTCAGTTAATCCCGTATGATGTTCCCTTTGCTCTTCGGTATGTTACTTGCGCGAGATTCGATCGTCGGTATCTCCATACCTAGTTCAACCTCGTTACCGGCAAGTCTCTTTACTCATTCCGTAATACAAGATCCTGTGACTAACACTTAGTCACATTGCTTGCAAGGCTTATTGTGATGTTGTATTACCGAGTGGGCCCTAAGATACCTCTCCGTCACACGGAGTAACAAATCCCAGTCTTGATCCATGCCAACTCAACAGACACCCTCGGAGATACCTGTAGATCACCTTTATAGTCACCCAGTTACGTTGCGACGTTTGATACACACAAGGTACTCCTCCGATGTCAGTGAGCTGCATGATCTCATGGTCATAGGAACACATACTTTGACATGCAGAAAACAGTAGCAACAAACTGACACGATCATATGCTACGTTTGTAGTTTGGGTCTTGTCCATCACATCAGTCTCCTAATGATGTGATCCCGTTATCAAATGACATCACATGTCAATGGCTAGGAAACCTTAACCATCTTTGATCAACGAGCTAGTTCACTAGAGGCATTCCAGGGACAGAGTGTTGTCTATTTACCCACACATGTAATGTGTTTCCATTCAATACAATTATAGCATGGATAATAAACGATTATCATGAACAAGGAAATATGATAATAACTAATTTATTATTGCCTCTAGGGCATATTTCCAACAGTAGTACCCCGAGTCGTTTCGATAACATGACAGCATGGTGGCGGTGGTGGAGGCACTGATCCGGCAAGGCTTCGTCCTGCACAACCGAACCAATCTAGAGAGGAAGAACAAGCTATGAGGGAGGGAGGGGTTGCGCCGTGGCTTAAGGTGTCGTAGCCCTCCCTCCCCTCACATATATATAGGGGGAGAGGAGGGGGCTGGCACCTAGGGTTCCCACCCCTAGGGGCGGCGACCAAGATGGGTGCGGCAGCCAAGGGGGGTGCCTTGGCCCCCAAGGGAAGTGGTGCGCCCTCCTCCCTTGCGCCAACCCTAGCCCAACTCCATGGGCCTTGGCTGGGAGGGGCGGCCAGCCCACCAGGGGCTAGAGAAACCCCTCTCAAAGCCCGTGGGGCCCTCCGGGGTAGGTGGACTCCCATAACCCTTTTGGCATTTCTGTCACAAAACCGGCAAGTCCCGGAACCTTTCCGGACTTCGATTCCCTCCATCCTATATATCATTGTTCACCTCCGGACCGTTCCAACGTCCCTCATCACGTCCAGGATCTCACCCAGGACTCCGAACAACCTTCGGTCACCAACATAAAAACTCGACTATACTTATATCGTCACCAAGCGTTAAGTGTGTAGACCCTTCGGGTTCGAGAACTATGCAGACATGACCGAGACACCTCTACAGTCAATAACCAATAGCGGGAACTAGATGCCCATATTGGTTCCTACACATTATACGATGATCTTTCTAGGTTGAACCTCTATGTCAAGGTTCAGTTAATCCCGTATATAGTTCCGTTTTTTCTTCGGTATGTTACTTGTCAGAGATTCGATCGTCGGTATCTCTATACCTAGTTCAATCTCGTCACATGCAAGTCTATTTACTCATTTCGTAATACAAAATCCCATGGCTAACTCTTTAGTCACTTTGCTTGCAAGGCCTATTGTGATGTTGTATTACTGAGTGGGCCCTAAGATACCTCTCCGTCACACGGAGTAACAAATCCTAGTCTTGATCCATGCACACTCAACTGACACCCTCAGAGATACCTGTAGATCATCTTTATAGTCACCCATTTACGTTGCCACATTTGATGCACACAAGGTATTCCTCTGGTGTCAGCGATTTGCATAATCTCATGGTCGTAGGAACAGATACTTGACATGTAGAAAACTATAGCAATAAACTAACACGATCATATGCTATGTTTATTGTTTTGGTCTTGTCTATCACTAGGGGTGGGCACTGTAAAACCGAAAACTGAAAAACCGAACTGAACCAAACCGTATTAACCGATTTGTCAATTAATTAGGTGGTTTGATTTTTGGTTCGGTGGGAAATTTTAAGGTTGTTCAGTATTTTGTTTTTGTCCGGTTTTCAGTACCCAGAAACCGAATAGACCGAACAAACCGATATGTAAGATACCCCAAGTAATACCTTGCTTCCAAAAGTGCAATAGTTTGCAGGCATCACATATTTCTCCACTCATAATACATTTCAGGTTCGATGGGATTTTTTTACTTAATTATGTTTACTAGTTTTCTTGACAGAATATAACATAGAATGATATTATGGTTGCTAGCTCTCATGATTATTTTATGCATATTCTACAATCCAAGTCATTGCTCTTGAGTCATTACACTTACACTAACAAGTGCATTTATTTCGTTTTTTCGGTTAACCGAACAACCGAACCGATATATTATGGTTAATATAGTTTGGTTTCTAAATTTTGTGTGATTATTTCGCTTTCTATTTCTTGAAAATCAAAATTATAAAAAAACAAATAAATCAAACCATATTAACCATATAAACCGAACACCCAGCCCTATCCATCACCTCATTCTCCCAATGATGTTATCCCGTTATCAAATGATATCTCATGTCTATGGCTAGCAAACCTTGACCGTCTTTGATCAACGAGCTAGGCTACTAGATGCATACTAGGGACACAGTGTTGTCTATGTATCCACACATGTATGTGTGTTCCCAATCAATACAATTATAGCATGGATATTAAACGATTATCATGAACAGGGAAATATAATAATAACCACTTTATTATTGCCTGTAGGGTATATTTCCAACAGTCTCCCACTTGAACTAGAGTCAATAATCTAGCTCACATCACTATGGGATCTACATTGTAATGAATCTAACACCCATACAGTTCTAGTGTTGATCATGTTTAGCCCTTCGAAGAGGTTTAGTTAACGGGTCTATGACATTCAGATCCGCGTGTACTTTGCAAATATTTATGTCCTCCTCCTTGATGTAATCATGATGGAATTGAAGCATCGCTTTATGTGTCTGATCCTCTTGTGAAACCTTGGTTCCTTGGCCAGAGCAATGGCACCAGTGTAGTCATACAACAAACTCATTGGATTCAGTACACTGGGCATTACTCCAAAATCTGTCATGAACTCCTTCATCTAGACACCTTCCTTCGCTGCCTCCGAGGCAGCGATGTACTCTGCTTCACAAGTAGAATCAGCTACCACGGTCTGCTTGGAACTGCACCAACTTACCGCCCCCATTGAGAATAAATACGCATATGGTTTTAAACTTAGAGTCATCCAGATCAGGGTCAAAGCTTGCATCGACGTAACCCTTTACGACGAGCTCTTGATCACCTCAATAAAAAAGAAAAATCTCCTTAGTCCTTTTCAGGTACTTAACGATATTCTTCACCGTCATCCAGTGGTCCATTCCTGGATCACTTTGAAACCTTCCGGCCATACTTCTCACAAGGCTGACATCGGGTCTTGTGCACAACATTGCATACATGATAGATCCTATGGCTGAAGCATATGGGATGACACTCATCTTTTATTTATCTTCTAGAGTAACTAGGCCTTGAGTCTTACTCAACTTCACACGTTGCAATACAGGTAAGAACCCCTTCTTGAAATGATCCATTTTGAACTTTTTCAAAACTTTGTCAAGGTATGTGCTCTCTGAAATTCCTATTAAGTGTCTCTATATATCTCTATAGATCTTGATGCCTAATATGAAAGTAGCTTCTCCTAGGTCCTTCATTGAATAACTCTTGTTCGAATATTCCTTCACGCTTTCCAACATTTCTATATTGTTTCCGATCAGCAATATGTCATAAACATATAATATTAGAAACACTATAGAGCTCGCACTCACTTTCTTGTAAATACAAGCTTCTCCGTAAACTTGTATAAACCCGAACGCTTTGATCACCTCATCAAAGCAAAGGTTCCAACTCCGAGATGCTTGCACCAGTCCGTAAATGGATCACTAGAGTTTGCAAACTTTTTTAGCATTCTCTGGATCGACAAAACCTTCTGGTCGTATCATATAAAACTCTTCCTTAAAGAAACCTTTAAGGGACGCTATTTTGACATCCATCTGGCCAATTTTATAATCGAAAAATGCAGTTATTGCTTACATGATTCTGACGGACTTAAGCATCGCTACGGGTGAGAAGGGATCATCATAGTCAACTCCTTGAACTTGTGAAAAACCCTTTGCCACGAGTCGAGCTTCATAGACGGTGACATTATCGTCCGTGTCTGTCTTCTTCTTAAAGATCCATTTGTTCTGAATGGCCTTTCGCCCTTCAGGTAATACTTCCAAAATCCATACTTTGTTTTCATACATGGATCCCATCTCGGATTTCATGGCCTCTAAACAATTGTCATAATCTGGGCCCATCATCGCTTCTCCATAGCTTGTAGGTTCATCGTTGTCCGACAACATGACCTCTAAGACAGGGTTGTCATACCACTCAAGAGCAGTACACATCCTTGTCGACCTACGAGGTTCGATAGTAACTTGATCCGAAGCTTCATAATCATTATCATTAACTTCCTATTTAACTTATGTAGGCTCCATAGAAACATCTTTTTGTGCTACGCTGCTCTCTGGTTGAAACAAAGGTTCAACAACCTCATCAAGTTCTATCTTCCTCCCACTCAATTCTTTTGAGAGAAACTCTTTCTCAAGAAATGACCCGTTCTTAGTGACAAACACTTTGCCTTCGAATTTGAGATAGAAGGTATAGCCAACCATCTCTTTTGGGTACCCTATGAAGACACATTTCACTGCTTTGGGCTCCAGCTTTTCATGCTGAAGCTTTTTGACATAAGCATCACATCCCCAAACTTTAAGAAATGCCAACTTTGGTTTCTTGCCAAACCGCAGTTCATATGGCATCGTCTCAATGGATTTCGATGGTGCCCTATTTATATGAATGCAGCTGTCTCTAATGCACAAGCCCAAAATGATAGTGGCAAATCGGCAAGAGACATCATAGAATGCACCATATCCAATAAGGTTCGATTACGACATTCGGACACAACATTACGCTTTGGTATTCCAGGCGATGTCAATTGTGAAACAAGTCCACATTGTCTTAAGTAACTGCCAAACTCATAACTCAGATATTCTCCTCCTTGATCAGATCGTAGTAATTTAATCTTCTTGTTATGATGATTCTCAACTTCACTCTGAAATTGCTTGAACTTTTCAAATGTTCCAGACTTGTGTTTCATCAAGTAAATATACCCGTATCTACTTAAATCATCAGTAAAGGTGAGAAAGTAGTGATATCCCGTGCGCCTCGATGCTCATTGGACCGCACACATCAGTATGTATGATTTCCAACAAGTCACTTGCCATTTCCATTGTTCCTGCGAACGGGGTCTTAGTCATCTTGCCCATGAGGCATGGTTCACATGTGCCAAGTGATTCGAAATCAAGTGACTCCAAAAGTCCATCAGCATGGAGCTTCTTCATGCGTCTTATACCAATATGACCTAAGAGGGAGTGCCACAAGAAAGTGGTACTATCATTATCAACTCTACATCTTTTGGCATCCATGTTATGAACATGTGTGTCATCACTATCGAGATTCAATAAGAATAAACCCCTCACATTGGGTGCATGACCATAAAAGATATTAATAATATAAATACAACAATCATTATTCTCTGATTTAATTGAGTAACTGTCTCACAATAAATAAGATCCAGATATAATTTTCATGTCTAACGCAGGTACTAAATAACAATTATTCAGGTTCATAACTAATCCCGATGGTAATCGAAGAGCGAGCATGCCGACATCGATAACATCAACATTGTAGCCATTTCCCATGCGCATCGTCACTTTTTCCTTTGCGAGCCTCTGTCTATTCCGTAGCTCCTGCTTTGAGTTGCAAATGTGAGCAACCAAACGGGTATCAAATACCTAGGCACTATAATGAGAGTTGGTAACGTACACATCAATAACATGTATATCATATAAACCTTGTTTGGTGTTGGCTGCCTTCTTGTCAGCTAGATACTTGAGGCAGTTCCGTTTCCAGTGACCAGTTCCCTTGCAATGAAAGCACTCAGTTTCTGGCTTGGGTTCAGCCTTTGGTTTCTTCACGGGAGGGGCAACTGCTTTGCCACTCTTCTTGGAGTTACCCTTCTTGCCCTTGCCATTGTTCTTGAAAGTAATGGTTTTATTGACCATCAATACTTGATGCTCCTTCTGGATTTCAGACTCAGTGACTTTCAACATCGCAAATAGCACGGCGACTGACTTGTTCATCCCTTGCATGTTATAGTTCATCACGAAGCTCTTGTAGCTAGGTGGCAATGATTGAATAACTCTATTAGTGATCGCCTCCCGTGGAAGGGGCATCCATAAATCAGCTAGACGGTTTGAATACCTAGACATTCTAAGTATATGTTCACTGACAAACCCATTCTCCTCCATCTTGCAAGCATAGAACTTATCGGAGGTCTCATACCTCTCGATCCGGGCATTCTTCTCAAAGATAATCTTCAACTCCTAGAACATCTCATATGCTCCATGACGTTCAAAACATCTTTGACGTCCCGCTTCTAAGCCATACAACATTGCACATTAAACTATTAAGCAATCTCCAGAACGTGCCTCCTAGGCGTTCACGACATCTTTAGACGACACGGGAGTGGGTGGTTCACCGAGCGGTGCATCAAGGACATAAGACTTTTGGGAAGCCGTGAGGATAATCCTCAGATTATGGGCCCAGTCTACAAAGTTACTTCCATCATCTTTCAACTTTGCTTTCTCTAGGAATGCATTGAAATTCAAGGGAACTACTGCGCGAGCCATTGATCTACAACATAAATTTGCAAAAGTTACTAAGACTATTGTTCAAGATACTGAGTTTAGTTAATCATATTACTTAAAAAATCCCACTCAAATTGACATCCCTTTAGTCATCCGAGTGCTACATGATCCAAATTCACCAACCCAAGTTCGATCATCATGTGAGATGAGGTAGTTTCAATGGTGAACATCTCCATGTTAATCATATCTACTATATGACTCATGTTCGACCTTTCGGTCTCTTGTGTTTTGAGGCCATGTCTATAGATGCTAGGCTCGTCAAGTTTAACCCAAGTGTTCTACACGTGCAACACTGGCTTGCACCCGTTGTATGTGAACATAGTCTATAACACCCGATCATCACGTGGTGCTTCGAATGACGATCTTCCACAATGGTGCACACTCGGGGAGAACACAATTTTTATTTTGAAAATTTAAGGAGGGATAACCTAATAATTCTACCGTCGTCCTAAGCACAATAAAATGCATAAAAGGATTAACATCACATGCAAATCATAAGTGACATGATATGGCCATGATCTTGTAATTTTGATCTCCATCTTTAAAGCACCGGCATGATCTCCATCGTCACCGGATGACACCATGATCTCCATCATCTTGATCTCCATCAATGTGTCGCCATCGGGGTTGTGGCACCCACCATGCTTCTACTACTATTGCTACCGCTTAGCGATAAAGTAAAGCATTCAACAACGCTTAATGATTGACACACAGATCATACAATAATTAAAGACAACCCTATGGCTCCTGTCGGTTGCCATACTCATTGACATGCAAGTCGTGATATTCTATACAAAACATGATCATCTCGTACATCACATATATCTCATCATGTAATTGGTCATATCATATCACAATACACCCTGCAAGAACAAGTTACACATCCTCTAATAGTTGTTGCATATTTTACCTGGCTGCTAGGGGTATCTAGCAAAAATGATTCTTACCTACTCAAAACCACAACAGTAATACACAAATTGCTTTTCAACCTTCTTAAGGACCTCCTCTGTTGAATCTGATCCAACTAAAGTGGGAGAGACAGACACTCGCCAGCCATCTTTATGCAACAAAGTCACATGTCAGTCGATGGAAACTAGTCTCTCATACGTGGACGAGTAAGGTTGGTACGGGCCTCTTCATCCACAATACTGCTGAATCAAGAAAAGACCAAGGGAGGAAGCAATCTGAATATCAACACCCACAAACTCCTTTATGTTCTCATGATCTCATCTATGCATAGACCTAACTCTGCTACCACTATTGGGGAATGTTGCATGGGAAACAAAAAACTTCCTACGCGCATACAAGATCTATCCATGGTGATGAGCATCTACGAGAGGACATATCAGATCCACATACCCTTGTAGATTGCTAAAGCAGAAGTTTTAAGAAATGCGGTTGATGTAGTCGAACGTCTTCATGATCCAAATGGAAAGCCATCCCACGAAATCCCGATTAAGTACCGAACGGATGACACCTCCGCGTTCAGCACACGTGCAGCTTGATGACGCCTTCACCTCCTCGATCCAGTGAGCGATGGTGAAGTAGTAGCTCGAGTCCTTCCAGCAGCATGATAGCGTGGTGGCGGTGGTAGAGGGACAAATCTGGCAGGGCTTCGCCATGCACAGCCGAACCAATCTAGAGAAGAAGAACGAGCTATGAGGGAGGGAGAGGCTACGCAGTGGCTTAAGGTGTGGCAGTCCTCCCTCCCCTCACATATATATAGGAGGAGAGGAGGAGGGGCGGCACCTAGGGTTCCCACCCCTAGGGGCGGCAACCATGATGGGTGCGGCGGCTGAGGGGGGTGCCTTGGCCCCCAAGGCAAGTGGTGCGGCCTCCTCCCTTGCGCCAACCCTAGCCCAGCCACATGGGCCTTGGATAGGAGGGGCGGCCAGCCCACCAGGGGCTGGTGCGACCCCTCTCATGGCCCATGGGACCCTCCGGGGCAGGTGAACCTCCCTGGTGGACTCCCAGAACCCATCCGACATTTCTGTCACAAAACTGGCAAGTCCCGGAACCTTTCCGGACTCCGATTCCCTCCATCCTATATATCATTCTTCACCTTCGGACCATTCCGGAGTTCCTCGTCACGTTCGGGATCTCACCCGAGACTCCAAACAACCTTTGGTCACCAACATAAAAACTCCACTATACTTATATCATCACCAAGCGTTAAGTGTGTTGACCCTGCGAGTTCAAGAACTATGCAGACATGACCGAGACACCTCTGTGGTCAATAACCAATAGTGGGATCTGGATGCCCATATTGGTTCCTACACATTCTACGAAGATCTTTATCAGTTGAACTTCTATGTCAAGGATTCAGTTAATCCCGTGTGTAGTTCCCTTTGTTCTTCGGTATGTTACTTACCCGAGATTCTATCGTCGGTATCTCTATACCTAGTTCAATCTCGTCATCGGCAAGTCTATTTACTCGTTGTGTAATACAAGATCTCGTGGCAAACTCTTTAGTCACTTTGCTTGCAAGGCTCATTGTGATGTTGTATTACCACGTGGGACCTAAGATACCTCTCCATCACACAGAGTAACAAATCTTAGTCTTGATCCATGCCCACTCAACAGACACCCTCGGAGATACCTGTAGAGCATCTTTATAGTCACCCAGTTACGTTGTGACGTTTGATACACATAAGGTATTCCTCCGGTATCAGTGAGTTCCATGATCTCTTTGACATAGGAACAAATACTTGACATGCAGAAAACTATAGCAATAAACTGACACGGTCATATGCTATGTTTATACTTTGGGTCTTCTCAATCACCTCAATCTCCCACCACTTTTCCACACTCGTTAAACTAACATAGTTGTTACTTTATCTTAGCAGCCCCTAGTCTTTATTTACGTGCTCTTTATTATCTTACAAACCTATCACGTTACACCTACAAAGTACTTCTAGTTTCATACTTGTTCTTGGTAAAGCGAACGTTAAGCGTGCATAGAGTTGTATTGGTGGTCGATACAACTTGAGGGAATATTTGTTCTACCTTTAGATCCTCATGGGGCTCGACACTCTTACTTATTGAAAGAGGCTACAACAGATCCCCTACACTTGTGGGTTACTAGAGAACTCAAGATCAGTAAATAGAGAGAGCAATGAGAGAAATGTCCCTGCCCCCTTTTCTTTTTAAATATAGAGCTCTGAACTCTTCAAACTACATCTAGAAAAGTGGCAATTCGAACACAAAAAGAAGCAAGCAAACGCCGCGTTCGGCACCTAGGCTAGTATTTGTCTTCCCCAAGAGCTGAGCGTAGGGCATCCGCGTTGCATGGGCATAGCCATCGGTGGATAGTGTTGACTTCTCCGCCAGCACAAATCATGGGGCTGCCACATTGCATGGGTGGGAACCCCTTCACATCCTCGAGGGGCTCCCAACATATACAACTCATTCATTATTACGTGAGAGTGTCACGGCTTGGTGAAGTAGGGTCGGTTCGGGACGGGCCCTCGGGTGTAGAGGCAGCCCCCACACCCGAGAGCCCGTGATCCGGTGCCATCGCTGTAGTCAAGACGTAACTTCCCGCGTCGCGGGCCGGGCCAGGCGAGGCCCTTTGTTGCACGCGAGGCCGGCACCCTGGGAGGTGCCCCAGCGCACCTTGCCGAGGTGCCCGGGGTCCTCACGCGGGTACTCAAGGCCCTTCCTCTAGGCCGGGCGTGGGGACATGGGCGAGTACAGGATCGCCCGCTGGTGATCGAGCGAAACCCGTCTCGGAGACATGGGCGTGTGTTCCACCCTCCGTCTCCAAGTGGGCGTCACGCACCCTGGAGACAGGGTCGTGTGTTCCACCCTCTGTCTGCAGGTTGGGATCATCTGGCCCGGAGACATGGCCGTGTGTTCCACCCTCCGTCTCCAGGCTGGGGCCATCGGACCCGGGAAGGTTGCGCGTGTTCCACCCTTCGTTCCCAGCCTAGTGACCCCCGGTCTCCAGACCCAGGTGCCTTCTCAAGGCAGCTCCCTACCAGCGGGTGCGCCTCGTGAAGGTGCATGTGTTAGGCATCTTCACGAGGCCAGTCCCTCAAGCCGCCCTCGCGAGGCTGCGCATGCCACCCCCGCGAGAGCCGCTCACGAAGTCGTGTACATGCTTCCTACAGCAGTGGTAGCTGGCGTTGCTTCCTTCACGGCACAGGCACTCGCCAACATGGTCGTTGTAGAGTTGCTTGAGCCCCCGGGCGTCGCTGCAGTCGAGCCTCTGGTCCTTCTCCCTGGTTCTGGTGGGCGTGTTGAGGGGCGCAAGGGGACGCCCCTCTTGTGTGGGCAGCACCCCCACCAGTCTCTGCCGGCGCCTATGGCTAGCTCCCATGCTCCCGGCGCCCCAGGCCAAGCCCCAGGCGAGCGTAGGTCATCACGGACATCCCGAACATGCTAGTGCGGCCTAAGTGCTGGTCCTGCCAGTTGAGTGAGTTCACGGGCGCGAGCCTGGCCGAGGTACACCAAGGGCCTGCTGGTGGCGGTGACGTGCCTGGAGGCATGCCTGGCCCAGACGTTGCGGTGGTCACACGTCACGTGGTGGCATTGTAGATCGTGCGCCGCGAGGAGTGTGACGTGTCTGTGCGTCGGGTCGTGGCAGACCCGAAAAGGCAGCGGTGTGCCCCGGACGCGGGGAATGGCTGGGGCGGCGAGGGCATCCCGTGTGGCTGGTGAAGGCGGCAGCCCCCAGCGCCCATTGAGGTCCTGACCAGCGATGATGCCTGCCAACGGAGAGGCTGGACGACGTGGTGTGCCGAGGCCCGACGGCACCGCCTACACCACGTGAGCAGCTCATTGCTCAGCACGGGCTCGACCTCCTTTCGCCATGAGTGCAGCGAGCAGAAGCGGGGTGAGACTTGAGGAAGACTTCGACACGCCCCCTACCTGGCGCGCCAAACATCAAACTTTGGGCTCCACAAAACCCTCAAGGTTCATACACGGGGGCGTGTGCGAAGATCGCCTGCAACCTCACCCAACCTAGCTCGCTACTCGATGGTTACCACGAGAAACTCACACGATGACGAGGATGAAGATGAGCACGTCAGTTTACCCAGGTTCAGGCCGCTATGAAGCGTAATACCCTACTCCTCCTTTGGTGGATTGCCTCTCGGGGAGCTATGGTGGATGAACTAGTATAGTGGTTTTGAGCCTCGCGAGGGTGCTCAAGTGGTTTTCTTGGCTCTCTGCCTTGTCTGATGGTTCATCGAGTGGCTAAGTCGTGAATTGGATCCCCTCTACGGTGTGACCTAGAATCTATATATAGCAGTGGCCCGGGTCCTCTTCCCTTATAACAATGGCGGGAAGGGATCCCACGGCCAAATTTGAAGGGGGCAGGAGTACATCCGTGCTCTATCCAAAGGTGGTCTTCGCCTACAAGTACCTGTTGATGGCGGCATGGTGGGCTCGGTGATGGCATCCACCCTGCGGGGCTCGTGGTCGTGGTCTTGTGGCACTAGAATGGAAACCATTGGGAGGCGCCTCGGGAACCTGTGTACGTCCTTGCTCCCTTTGCACCAAAGGGGAAACCGCACCGCCTGTCGCGCTGGCGCCCACCTGTCCTTCCTTGCATCATCTTTGACTCCTGAGGACGGGCTATGCATAGAGATCTCCGCTGCTCCTGAGGGGGCCCGAGGAGGCCCATCCTTGTTGGTCTTGGTGTCGTTCTTCTTAGCGAGCTTGGGGACCTCGCGACGGCCTTGTCTTGAGTGGAGCCGTGCTAGGCCATGCCTGGTTGATGAAGTGGTCCATGCCCTGGGCCGTAGGAACGTAGGTCTGGGTACCCCCATTCCCAGAACGTCGACAAATTGCTCGATTAAGTAATTGCGAGCTGTGGTGTAGGCTCTTTTGTGCAGTACCCAAATTAGCAATTGATGTTAAATTATGCGACGACGTGGATGACCACCGTAACCAGGGAAATTCGGACCAAAAGTTTTCCTCCATATCCCCATTCCATCTTCCAATTGAAAATGAAATTGAAGTTAACCACACACACTTTTTTGAATGAACCGTGTGCAATGTAGTATCCAATCTTACGTCTGAAGCACGAAGACAAACATTTTCACGTCAAAGTTCATCACACACGAGGTATAGCACAAGCTTCGTTTGTGATGTGTTGATATCGAGAACTATTATGCAACAAATGAAAATGTTGGGCTGCCATGGAAATATCTACCTCCCTCACCCCCTATACCAATCAAAAGCCACATTTCCCCCTTTTCCTCTACTTTTCCTAGTTCAAACCTTCACTGCTTGCTTGGACTGCCCCTCCTCACCGGTGACGCTCCTTCCTGCTGCTCGGCCTCCTCCATCTAGTCAGGTAATTCACACCTTCCCAATACCCCTTCACCCTCTCCTCCTCCATCCCGCTTGGCCTGACTGGCATGACACCTTCCACCCAAATCACCACCCCATCCTCCAAACAATCGTTGCCAAAAGCCGTGGTGCACGCAGTATAGCCAGGATCCCAAAGAGCATTTGGCTACGGAGAAGCAAATGGTAGCTGCACGTGTAGATGAGGTAGTTATGGCTTCCATGCGTGCCGACCCCCAGATCATGGAGGAGGACCTCGTCGTTAAGGCCATAGTAGACGCCTCACGCGCTGATTCCGCCACATGGTTGGCTGCTATAAATGAAAGCTCGTGATCTTTTCTCGAGGGCATCGCCGGTGCATTTGATGAAGACTTCGATGTGTTTTCTTAGTGTGCCCGTGCTTACCACAACTCCAGAGCCGACATGTTGGTATCAGGATAGGATCAGGCCACTCACCACTATGAGGGGTGCACCCACGGTGTGGAGGCCTCACTCTCTTTCACATTGCAGGAGGCCATCATCATCGATATCTCCGACGATAAGGAATAGATTGTTTTTCTTAGCTTTATCACTAAGGACCTGATATAGGCGAAGTTGTCCATGTCTTTCGATGAGATGGTGGCTATCGTTTTTGGTGGAGTAGACTTTGACGATCCGACTACGAACGTGTGATGACGTCGCGCCTTAGCAATCGCTAAACCAACTTCAAGAGGTTATTGACCACACCGGAGCATGATCAACCTGACCATGAGGGCCTGTTTCCTGCACGCAAATGAAGAACAAGCAAGAAACTAAGATTGCAATCGGGATATTGCAAATATAAGAGGAAAGCTATATTGATGGAAGTGGGGTTCTGTGATGGCTTTGTCTGGTCGTGGAACACAAATGAAGAACGCGAAGTTGCAGCTATGGCAAACTTGTAATCTAAACAAAACCCAAACCTAAAATGAAGCCCTAAGGGCTATATATATGTGGAAATAGAGGGGAATTTCATGGCCCCTTGGAGGAGGGGTCCGAAACCGACCCTAACTCTGTTTCCCCATATATACGGACTCTAAAACAACCTATAATATGGTATTTCGAAATTAAATGGGCTTGGCCCAAAAATAAGGTGGCGCAGCACCTATATTAGCCTATGGACGAATTTTATAAAGTGGCATCATGCATATTTTTTCCAAGGCTTCTTGCTCCCATTATGGTGGCTTCAAAGTACAAAAATCATCAATGGAAGCTCCATTG
Organism: Hordeum marinum; assembly: GCA_022496015.1. Taxonomy (NCBI): domain Eukaryota; kingdom Viridiplantae; phylum Streptophyta; class Magnoliopsida; order Poales; family Poaceae; genus Hordeum; species Hordeum marinum. Next base: position 152,971,158 of record CM039676.1, read on the forward strand.
TTCTTTCCCGCGCGCGCACCTTCTTCTCCATGCTTGATCCCGCTCCAATGGTCATCCTTCTTGTCCATGCTAGGTCCTTCATTCATAAGTAAAAAAAAGTATCTAATTTAGGCAGCATCATACGTTCATGAACATTAGAAGGATTTCCAAGAAACGAAAGTAGCTGGTAATTCAATTGACGTGCGCGAGCTCTAGTAATTGGTCCTGTTGGTATAGCAGTCGGGGTTGTGGGTGTAACATTAGTAGGCATGTCCTCATCGGGACCTATGTTCACCTTTCTATGCCGGTTAAGCTTGTTTCGTTTACCTATTGTGTGTGCCTCTACTGCCTTTCATTTAGAAATTCTAGTGAAATGTCCAATGTAATGCTACTACAACCTGACTTTCTAGTATGTTCTATTGTGCAATGTGGTACTTAGTTAACTATTTCGTTCATTTGTTGTGGTGATCATTTAAATATTTAATTCAATTCTGAAATTCTATGTACAATTGTTATTGGTACAATTTTGTATTGTTATGCATGTGACGAATAAATCGAATTTAGATGTACTAAATACATGTGAAACATATAGAATTGCTACATTTCCTAGTTCTTAGCACGCTTCGTTTAGATAACTGGATTTTCCATGTGGCTCAAACTAATCTATTGGATTTGCAATATGTTTATTTTCCATTAACATATTTCACTGATAGTATGCCAAATATCACTTGTAACCTGATCAATATTTGTCTTAAATATGTTGCAGGGGAAACAATGGGGGACACTGAAGTTTACCATCGAGGCTTGCACACCCAAGGTCATTTGGCTAATAGCACATTATTGTGCAATTACAGAAACCATTGTAATATTAATGTTTTAATAATTTTTTCTTGCACATGTAGGCCCTGCTATAAGATGTTTGAACCCACTGTTCGACCCTTTTTGCATATGGGGAAATGAGGTGTCCTTGAATATGAGTGAAATCAAGAAACTCAGAAAGATTGTTAAGATAATGAAACTAGCTACGAAAACCAACAAGATGTTTGTCTGCACAATGAAGAATACATCCGTCAACTATAGGATGGTACCATCTCTTTCACCTTGTCCTTTTCCCTTTGTGCCATTTAAAATTTTGAAAAGATATTTATGGGTATGTTTGTTTTCAGTCCTTCTCAAGGTAGTTCATCGATGAATACGTCTCAAACCACCAATATGATCAGGAGGCGATGAAGGTATCCATAAAGCACCCACAGTATAATCATGAAGTCTTCCTTAAGAGGACGAAGGATGGACGAGATCCATAGGCACTGGGCTAAAGTTGCGAGGATGTTCAACATCATTGAAGGCTCAATATCCGCCTTCCGCTTTAACAGTTTTCTAGATGAGATTCATCTGTATATTTACCATCTATGATGATGCTTAATTTCCAAAGGTTTAGATGTTGCATTTGAAACTTTGTCTTGTTGTGCAATTGGGTATCTAGATAGTATATGCCTATATGATGTTCCACCTTGATATAATTCAAATTTAAAATCCTGGCTGTCGTACTATGAATAAGAAATATATATTCTATGGTTGATATGAAATGTTAATTTGATTACTAAATGGATTGTAAATAATTGATCAATCAGACTAATTGCTGGGGTTCCCATTACAAACGGTTTCTAAGACACCACCGTGGGTGATGACCTGAACAAACCCACATGGTTTCTAGAAGTTGGTGTGTTGGATCATTAAGAAATCACACACGAATTCTGGTCGACAACTGTGTGTGTTAGGACACTCAATCACAAATGTTTCACATGGCTAGTGTGTGTGATGGGCAGCCCAATGCCAAACAGTTTCTTCTAGACACCGCGAGTGATGTTTTGAGTAACGCAAACGATAGAATTATAGCTGTCGCGTGTGATGACCACACCTGTCACAAAGGATGTCATTCAGAAAATTGTGTGTGATCTACAATACAAACGGAAACATACCCTTCGGATTCCCTGTGTGGGATGCTAAGCTCATCTCACGTCTTCCCCAATATGTATGTTTGTGATGGCCCTTCCAATCCTAAACGATATATCTTTGCCCATCGCGTGTGACCAGGTGCAGGCATCGCCGATGGGTTTCGCCTATCATGTGGGATAGCCCCCCTATCGCACACACATTCAAGGCGACAGTTTAAGACAATGTCACGGAAAGGGGTTAAAAACCATTTGTATAGCACACGGCTACACTAGTGGTGGCTATCGTTTTTGGTAGAGTCGCCTTTGATGATCCTTCTACGAACGTGCGAGGACGTCGCGCCTTAGAAATCACTAAACCAACTCCGAGAGGTTATTGACCATGCTGGAGCACGATAAACCTGACCACGAGGGTTTGTTTCCTGCAGACAAATGAAGAACAAGCAAGAAACTGATATTGCAATCTGAATATTGTGAATATAAAAGGAAGCCTTTATTGATGAAAGTGGGGTTCTCGGACATCTTGGCCTGATAGTAGCACACAAACGAACAACGCGAAGCTGCAGCTATGGCGTACTTTTGATCTAAACAAACCCAAGTCTAAAGGGCACCCTAAGGGATGTATATATGGGGGAATAGAGGGTAATTTTTGTGACCCCTTGGAGGAGTCCATAAACAACCCTAACTCAGTTTCCCCACACAAACGGAGTCTAAAAACAACCTATAATGTAGTGTTACAAAATTACATGGGCCTGGACCAAAAATAATGTGATGTAGCACCCATAATTGCCTATTGATGAAGTTTATGAAGTGGCATCTTGTATATTTCGTCCAAGCCTTCATGCCCTCATATTGGTGGCTTCAAGGTATGAAAATCACCACTAGAAACTCCATTGTTCTTTCCCGCGCGCACAACTTCTTCTCCATGTTTGATCCCGCTCCAATAGCCATCCTTCTTGTCCATGCTAGGCCCTTCATTCATAAATAAAGCAAAAGTGTCTAATTTAGGGAGCATCCTATGTTCATGAACATTAGAAGAATTTCCAAGAAACTAAAGTACCTGGTAATTCAATTGGCGTGCGCGAGCTCTAGTAATTGGTCCAATATGTATAGCAGTAGGGGTTGTGGGTGTGACAATGGTATTGATGTCCTCATCCTCCTCCCCTTTTTGAAATGAAATCATCCTCGACGGAAGCTCATCATCCTCACCAAAATAAGTCTTAAAATCTGCAATGTTAAAAGTGGGACTAACCCCAAACTCCGTAGGCAGCTCAAGTTTATATGCATTATCATTTATTTTTCTCTAACACCTTAAAAGGACCATCAACACGTGGCATTAATTTGACTTGTGAAAATCAGGAAATCTATCCTTACGCAAATGTAACCAAACAAGATCTCCAGGTGCAAAGACAACATGTTTTCTACCCTTATCTCTAGTAAGTTTGTATTTAGCATTAATATGCCCAATGTTTTCCATAGTTACCTCATGCATTTTTAAGATCAATTCTGCATGTTGTTTAGCATCAAAATTAACCTCTTCGAAGATGGAAGAGGTAACAAATCAATAGGTGCACGAGGTATGAAACCATAAACAATTTCAAAAGGGCACATCTTGTTGGAAATATGCCCTAGAGGCAATAATAAAGTGGTTATTATTATATTTCCTTGTTCATGATAATCGTTTATTATCCATGCTATAATTGTATTGATTGGAAACAGAAAAACATGTGTGGATACATAGACAACACTATGTCCCTAGTATGCCTCTAGTAGACTAGCTCATTGATCGAAGATGGTCAAGGTTTCCTAGCCATAGAGATGAGATGTCATTTGATAACGTGATCATATCATTAGGAGAATAATGTGATGGACGAGACCCAAACTATGAACGTAGCATATGATCATGTCAGTTTATTGCTATAGTTTTCTACATGTCAAGTATCTGTACCTATGACCATGAGATCGTGCAACTCACTGACACCGGAGGAGTACCTTGTGTATATCAAACGTCGCAACGTAACTGGGTGACTATAAAGATGCTCTACAGGTATCTCCGAGGGTTTTTGTTGAGTGGGTATGGATCAAGACTAGGATTTGTTACTCCGTGGGACAGAGAAGTATCTCAGGGCCCAGTGGGTAATACAAAATCATAATAAGCCTTGCAAGCAAAGTGACTAAAGAGTTACCCATGGGATCTTGTATTACGAAACGAGTAAAGAGACTTGCCGGTAACGAGATTGAACTAGGTATAGAGATACCGACGATCGAATCTCGGGCAAGTAACATATCAAAGAACAAAGGGAACTACATACGGAATTAACTGAATCCTTGACGTAGAGGTTCAACCATTAAAGATCTTCATAGAATATGTAGGAACCGATATGGGCATCCAGGTCCTACTATTGGTTATTGTCCGTAGAGGTGTCGTGGTCATGCCTAGATAGTTCTCGAACCCACAGGGTCTGCACACTTAACGTTCGGTGACGTTTTGGTAGTATCGAGTTATCTATGTTGGTGACCGAAGGTTGTTTGGAGTCACATATGAGATCTTGTGTGTCAGGAGGAGCTTCGGAATGGTCCAGAAGCAAATATTGATATATAAGAAAGTGATATTTGGACCCCGGAAAGGTTTCGAGCATTTCCGATAGTTTATCGGGAGTGACGGATGGGTTCCGGGGGTCCACCAAGTGGGGCCCACTCACCCCAAGGGGCCAAATGGGCCTTAGAGGTGGCGCACCAACCCTTGGTGGGCTGGGCAGCCAGCCCCTATGGGTCTATGCGTAGGAAAGAGGAGAGGGGTAGGAGTCCTAGTAGGAAGAGGACTGCTCCCGCGCCCACCTCCTAATTGGAGGGGGACTCCTCCTCCTCCCTGGTTCATTGACCTTAGTGGAAACCCTAGGGCACAAACCCCTCCCCTCCCTCCTGTATATATTGGAGGGGAGAGAGGGCAGCCACACCCCAATCCACGGTGCAGCCCTCTCTCCCCCACTAGATCTTGCGTGTGCGTAGGAATTTTTTGTTTCCCATGCAACGTTCCCCAACAGTGGCATTATGAGCTAGGTCTATGTGTAGATGAGATCACGAGTGGAACATAAAGGAGTTTGTGGGCATTGATGCTCAGATTGCTTCCTCCCTTGGTCTTTTCTTGATTCGGCGATATTGTGGGATGATGCGGCCCGGACCAACCTTACTCGTCCATGTACGAGAGACCGGTTCCATCGACTAACATGTGACTTTATTGCATAAAGATGGATGGTGGGTGTCTGTCTCTCCCACCTTAGTTGGATCGGATTCTACAAAGGTGGTCCTTGAGAAGGTAGAATAGCAATTTGTGTATCACCATTGTGGTTTTGCGTAGGTAAGAATCGTTATTTCTAGATACCCATAGCAACCACATAAAACATGCAACAACAATTAGAGGACGTCTAACTTGTTTTTGCAGGGTATGTTGTGATATGATATGGCCAAAGACATGATGAGATATATTTGATGTATGAGATGATGATGTTGTAATATTTAATATCGACTTGCATGTCGATGCATATGGCAACAGGCATGAGCCATAGGGTTGTCTTTAATCATTGTATGACCTACGTGTCAATCATTAAGTTCTATGTAATGCTTTACTTTATCGCTAAGCAGTAGCAATATTAGTAGAAGCATGGTGGGTGTGACAACCCCGATGATGACACAATGATGGAGATCATGGTGTTATGCCGGTGACGATCGAGATCATGCTGATGCTTTGGAGCTGGAAAACAAAAGCACAAGTTTATGGCCATATCATGTCACTTATGATTTGCATGTGATGTTAATCCTTTTATGCATCTTATTTTGCTTAGGACGATGGTAGCATTATAAGGTGATCCCTCACTAAAATTTCAAGATAAAATTGTGCTCTCCCCGAGTGTGCACCGTTGCGAAATTTTGTCGTTTCGAAGCACCACGTGATGATCGGGTGTGATAGACTCTACATTCACATACAACGGGTGCAAGCTATTGTCGCACGTGAAGAACACTTGGGTTAAACTTGACAAGCCTAACATGTACAGACATAGACTCGGAACACAAGAGACCGAGAGGTCGAACATGAGTCATATAGTAAATATGATCAACATGAAGATGTTCACCATTAAAACCACGTCATCTCAAATGATGATCGGACTTAGGTTGGTGAATTTGGATCATGTATCACTCGGATGACCGGAGGGATGTCAATTTGAGTGGGAGTGTTTAGGTAATTTGATTAACTAAACTCATTATCTTGAACAATAGTCTTAGTAACCTTTGCAAATTTATGTTGTAGATCAATGGCTCGCGCAGTAGTTCCCCTGAATTTCAATGTGTTCCTAGAGAAAGCCAAGTTGAAAGATGATGGAAGTAACTTTGTAGACTGGTCTCGTAATCTGAGTATTATCCTCATGGCTTCCCAAAAGGCTTATGTCCTTGATGCACCGCTCGGTGAAGCACCCGCTCTAGTGTCATCTGTAGACGTTGTGAATGCCTGGAAGGTGTGTTCTGAAGATTACTCAATAGTTCAATGTGAAATGTTGTATGAGATGTTCTAGGAGTTGTATCTTTGAGAGGAATGACCGGATCGAGAGGTATGAGACCTTCAATAAGTTCTATGCTTGCAAGATGGAGGAGAACGGGTCTGTCAGTGAACATATACTCAGAATGTCTGGGTATTCAAACCGTCTGGTTGAGGTAGGGATGCCCCTTCTACCAGAGGCAATCACTGACAGAGTTCTTCAATCATTGCCACCTAGCTACAAAAGCTTCGTGATGAACTATAACATGCAAGGTATGAACAAGTCAGTCGCCGAGCTGTTTGTGATGCTGAAAATCGCTGAGTCTGAAATCCAGAAGGAGCATCAAGTGTCGATGGTCAATAAAACCACTAGTTTCAAGAAAAATGGCAAGGGCAATAAGGGTAAGTCCAAGAAGACTGGAAAAGTAGTAGCCCTCACGTGAAAAAACCCAAGGCTGGACCCAAGCCAGAAACTGACTGCTTTCATTGCAAGGGAGCTCGTCACCAAAAGCGGAACTGCCCCAAGTACCTGGCCGACAAGAAGGCGGCAAACAACAAAGAAGGTATATATGATATACATGTTATTTATGTGTACCTTACCAACTCTCGTTGTAGTGCCTGGGTATTTTATACCATTTTGGTTGCTCACAATTGTAAATTAAAGCAGGAGCTATGGAATAGACGGAGGCTATCTAAGGACGAAGTGACGATGCGCGTGGGAAATGGTTCTAAGGTTGATGTTATCGCCGTCGACCCGCTCGCTCTTCGATTACCATCAGGATTAGTTATGAACCTGAATAATTGTTATTTAGTGCCTGCATTAAGCATGAACATTATATCTGGATATTGCTTATTGCCAGATGGTTACCCATTTAAATCATAGAATAATGGTTGTTCTATTTATATGAGTAATATCTTTTATGGTCATGCACCCAATGTGAGGGGTTGATTCTTATTGAATCTCGATAGTGATGATAAACATGTTCATAACATTGATCCCAAAAGATGTAGAGTTGATAATGATAGTGCCACTTTCTTGTGGCACTGCCGCTTAGGTCATATTGTTGTAAAATGCATGAAGAAGCTCCATGCTGATGGACTTTTGGAGTCACTTGATTTCGAATTACTGGACACATGTGAACCATGACTCATGGGCAAGATGACTAAGACCCCGTTCTCTGGAACAATCTAATGGGAAAGTGACTTGTTGGAAATCATACATACATAATTGTTTCAGGCGGTCCAGTGAGCATTGAGGCACGCGATGGATATTGTTACTTTCTCACCTTCACTAATGACTTACGTAGATATGGGCATATTTACTTAATGAAACACAAGTATGGAACATTTAAAAAGTTGAAGCAATTTCAAAGTGAAGTTGAGAATCATCATAACAAGAAGATTAGATTCCTACGATCTGATCGAGGAGGAGAATATCTGAGTTATAAGTTTGTCAGTCACTTAAGACAATCTGGAATTGTTTCATGATTGACACTGCCTGGAACACCACAACGCAATGGTGTGTACGAACATCGTAATCGAACCTTATTAGATATGGTGTGTTCTATGATGTCTCTTGCCGATTTGCCACTATCATTTTGTGGTTGTGCATTAGAGACAACTGCATTCACTTTAAATACGGCACCATCGAAATCCCTTGAGACGACGCCGTATGAACTGTGGTTTGGTAAGAAACCAAAGTTGTCGTTTCTTAAAGTTTGGGGATGTGATGCTTATGTCAAAAAGCTTCAGCCTGAAAAGCTGCAACCCAAAGCGGAGAAATACGTCTTCATAGGATACCCAAAAGAGACGGTTGGGCATACCTTCTATCTCAGATCCGAAGGCAAGGTGTTTGTCGCTAAGAACGGGTCATTTCTCGAGATAGAGTTTCTCTCAAAAGAATTGAGTGCGAGGAAGATAGAACTTGATGAGGTTGTTGAACCTTTGTTTCAACCAGAGAGTAGTGCAACGCAGAAAGATGTTTTTGTGGAGCTTGCATTGGTTCAAGAGGAAGTTAATGATGGTGATCATGAAGCTTAAGATCAAGTTACTATCGAACCTCGTAGGTTGACAAGGGCACATACTGCTCCTGAATGGTACGGTAACCCAGTCTTAGAGGTCATGTTGTTGGACAACGATGAACCTACGAGCTATGGAGAAGCGATGATGGGCTCAGATTCCGACAAATGGTTAGACGCCATGAAATCCTATATGGGATCCCGAGGAGTAAGTTCAATCAATACTGGGACCATATCGACAGCTTTCGTTCATTTCCTAATATCAAGTAATCATTTTCTTTGCCTGACAAGTTTTGGAAAAAGTTCACCCGAAAGGTTCCCGGTCTAAACAAATTGATGCGATTTACACACCCCAAAGTAAGTAATACAAGCTAGTTCCGCGCATCTCTAATTGATTCAAATTTTCATCAATAAACATTACCATGCTTTCTTATCAGTTTGATTGAATTCTATTCTCGTAAAGTGCTTGTACCAGGAATGCGGGACTGTTTTATGTGGATACTACATATGCGAGTTCATTCGCCACTCGGCCTTTGAGTAGGGCTTCTCTGACAAACAATTTGAAGTACGTAAATAATATTCAAAATTTAATTTTATATATTACCATCAATTGTGTTGAGTTTCTTTCATATATATGCATTAATTGACCCCCTTCTTTAAATTAGATCTGCCAGATGTGGGATGAACTCCTACCACATGATCGCATACGAGCAATTCAAGAGGAATTGGCGGGATTCTTTCTTGAACACGTCATACCTGAAGACGAAGAATACCATGTGGAATTGCGATTGGATCTTAGGTACATGATGCTAGGGATTGTAAGAGATGTTATATTATATATATGTAGTAGCGACAGATAGATATACGAAAACTTGTTGTTCAACCAAGCACGGAGAAAGAGACGTCACTTCTCTCTCTATAAGTTTAGCATGATGATCTTGTGTAATTAATGGTTTCCTTCATTTTCTTATTAGCTAGCGTCGAGTTCTCTCTATATGTATAGTACGTAGCATTGACCAAGAACGGAGAAAGAGAGGTCACTTCTCTCTATTAGCTAGCTAACACAATATGAAACACCTAAATTAACCCTCCAAAACCCCTAAACCCCCTTCCAAAAAACTGCGCCGGACGCGTGGTTGCCTTTTGGTCCTAGTCGGTGTTACCAACCAGGACTAAAGGTCCTCCTGCCTAGGTGCCCCGCAATGGCCACGTGGAGCCCCTTTGGTCCCGATTCATAAGTGAACTGGGACTATAAGTTTTGGGTATTATTCCCACTTGTTTTGTCCTGGTTCCGGAACCGGGACTAAAGGCCCTCTGGATCCGGGACTAGTACCCTGTTTTCTACTAGTGGTAGGAGTAACTTGTGTGTATCAAACGTCGCAACGTAACTGGGTGACTATACAAATGTTGTACAGGTATCTCCGAGGGTGTATGTTGAGTGAATATGGATCAAGACTGGGATTTGTTACTCCGTGTGACGAAGAGGTATCTCAGATCCCACTCGGTAATACAAAATCATAATAAGCCTTGCAAGCAAAGTGACTAAAGATTTAGCCACAAGATCTTGTATTACGGAACGAGTAAAGAGACTTGCCGGTTGAACTAGGTATAGAGATACCAACAATCGGATCTTGGGCAAGTAACGTACTGAAGAACAAAGGAAACTGCATACGTGATTAACTAAATCCTTGACATAGAGGTTCAACCGACAGCTTTTGCGTAGTGGATACCATCAAAATCGTATGAAATTGGGAGATGAATCGAAAATAACATTTAAAACTAAATTTGGATTATATGAGTGGTTAGTCATGCCTTTTGGGTTAACTAATGCACATACTACTTTCATGAGATTAATGAACAAGGTTGTACATGCTTTCATCAGACGATTTGTGGTACTCTGTTTTGATGAGTGGTCGTAGTCTGAATTATTCTACTTATGATAAGGAATTATATGCTCTTGTTCGGACTATGGAAACATAACAACATTGTTTATGGCCCAACGAATTTGTTATACATTCTAATCATGAATCTTTGAAACATATTAGAAGTCAAGCAAAAATGAACCATATACTTGTTAAACGGGTTGAATTCATTCAAACTTTACCTTATATGTCATTAAACACAAGAAGGCAAAATAAAATGATATTGCTGATGCATTATCTCGTCGTTGTACTACGCTTTCACAAATTGACTTTAAAATATATATTTTTAGAGACCATCAAAGATAAATATATTCATGAGGTTGAATTTAAAGATGTGTTGCAGAATTGTAAAGAAGGGACAACATGGAACAAGTTCATCATTAATGATGGATTTGTGTTCCGTGCTAACAAGCTATGCATTCCAGCTAGCTCTGTTCGTCTTTTTTTTTGCATGAGGCACATGGAGGAGTATTAATGGGCCACTTTAGCGTGAAGAAGACAGAGGACATACTTGCTACACATTTTTTTGGCCAAAGATGTGACAGAATGTGGAGCGTTTTGTTGCTCGCTGCCAAGGTTGTCAGAATCGTGTTTTTGAATCCATTGGAACTCCGATGGCATGATCTCAAATCATATAATCTTCACTATCATGATCTTAGAAACATAGATTATATGAACTAAAATCGTATAATCAGAGGGGTTAGTTTGGATTGTAAAGTTATGGAATCGTATAATAGAATCACGATTCTCACAACCTTGCTCGCTACACTACATGTCAAAGATCTAAGTCACGACTCACTCCTCATGGTTTATATATGCTTTTACCTGTACGTAGTGTTCCTTGGGAGGATATATCTATGGACTTTGTTTTAGGCTTACCTCGAACAAAGAAGGGGAGGGATAGAATATTTGTTGTCGTGGATAGATTTTCAAAAATGGCACACTTTGTAACCATGTCATAAAAGTGATGCTGCTGCTAATGTTGTGGATTTGTTCTTTCCTGAAATTATCCGCTTGCATGGTGTGCCAAATATAGTTGTTCCAAATCGTGATGCTAAATTTCTTAGCCACTTTTGGAGATGTTTATGGGCTAAGTTGGGGACTAATCTGCTCTTTAGTACTACATGTCTACCCAAACTGATGGACAAACTGAAGTAGTCAAAAGATCATTGTGTACTATGCTTAGGAATGTTTTGAATAATAACTTTAAAATGCGGGAACAATGCTTGCCTCATATTGAATTTGCTTATAATCGTTCATTAAATTCTACTACTAATATGTGTTGGGGAACGTTGCATGGGAAACAAAATTTTTCCTAAGCACATGCAAGATCTAGTGGGGGGAAAGAGGGCTGCACCGTGGCTTGGGGTGCGGCTGCCCTCTCTCCCCTCCAATATATATAGGAGGGAGGGGAGCGGCTGGCACCCTAGGGTTTCCCCCTAGGTTCGGCCAAACCAGGGAGGAGGATGGGGACCCTCCAATTAGGAGGTGGGCGCGAGACGAGTCCTCCTCCTACTAGGACTCCTTCCCCTCTCCTCTTTCCTGCGCATTAGCCCATAGGGGCTGGCCTCCCAGCCCACCAGGGGATGGTGTGCCACCTCTAAAGCCTATGTGGCCCCTTGGGGTGATTGGGACCCACTTGGTGGATCCTCGGAACACATTTGTCACTCCTGGTACACTATCGGAAATGCCCGAAACTTTTTTGGAGTCCAAACACCACTTTCCTATATATCAATCTTTACCTGTGGACCATTTCGGAGCTCCTCGTGACGTCCAGGATCTCATCCGGGAAACCAAACAACCTTTCGTCACCAACATACATAACTTAATACTAAGGAAACGTCACCGAACATTAAGTGTGCAGACCCTATGGGTTCAAGAACTATGTGGACATGACCGAGACACTTCTATGGTCAATAGCCAATAGTGGGACCTGGATGCCCATATTGGTTCCTACATATTCTACAAAACATTTTTTAAACGATGTCGCGGGCGCGTGAGTGTGTGGTTGGTCTCGAAAGAGGCAACGGCAAGAATGGAGAGAACTGGCAACTACCAACGGATGCAAGTTTTCGAAAACGAGTGATGATGCCATGCAGATGATGAGAATGATGCAATGATGAATGCGACACCCAAACGAAACACAGACGAGAATGGAAATAAAAGGGGAATCTTCTGGAGCGTCGGTCCCAGGCTGTTACAAGAAGCTACCCCACCATCTCAGCGGAGAAGCAGCATGGCTTCCACAGAGCTCATTCAGCTTGATTTCATGGCTCCTCGCTACCCCATGAATAGTATCATGGAGGCTCAACATTGCGAGCTAATGACGAGATGCCAGAACCGGACCTTCAAGGCGGCGTTCGCTCTATTCTGCCTCCTCGAGCTGAGGGAACTTTCCATTGCCGTCCGATTCCACATGGCTATGTTGTTGTGATGGTGGATGAAATAATGGATGGATATGAGGGGCTGGATCTTGACAACCATGCACATGAAGAGGATATTATTCTTCTGGGAAATGCTGAGAAGAGTACCTGTCTATGGAGAAAGGAGTTCATCAAGCTTCCAAACTGGAAGCCTCGGGACACTCAGCCTCCTCCGGAGCGTCAGGGCACTCCACATCCTCCTCCTCCTCCTTCGCATCCTTCGGTGCGTGAGGCCACTCCGCCTCCTCCTCCGCCTCCTCCTTCACCTTATCCTGCGCGTGAGGCCACTCTGCTCCTCCTTCGCCTCCTCCTCTGCCTCCTCCGACGTGTCAGGCCACTCAGCCTCCTCCAGCGCGTCAGGCCACTCCGCCTCCTCCTTATCCTCATCCTCTAGCGCGTCGGGCCACTCAGCCTCCTCTGATGCATCAGCCATGACGGAAGAGAGATGTCGCCGCTCCGGTGGCTAGCAGTACAATAGGCGAGAAGAAATACAAATTTGGTCCAAGCCTCAAGCCTCTTCCAAAGTTACCATACGAGCGGACTTAGAAAGAAAACGATGAAATCAGTAAAGCCGAAGTGAAGGCCCAGTTTGCACGAAAACATCCACCTCCCAAGGAAATGGTAGATCCGGTGAAAGCGAAGCGCACTGTGGATGCCCTGAAGCGACCTTCACCGCCTCCACTGCCATTAAACTATGACCGTTGTATTGGAAAGACATATAACGAAGTGCAACGGTCGGGAAGTACTTCCAGTGCTGCAAGATTCAAAGAATGAAGAAGTGGGAAAACAATTCCCCAGCTCGGCGAACAGGAGAAGCAATCGTGCCCCCCGCTAAAGGTGTCTAGTAGTATCGCTAATCATCTGGTGCTACTGCCCGGTACCAATCCTGGTGATTACTTGGGGGATGATGTATATTTTGAAACGGCTGAGGTAACCATACAAGACTTTAGATACGTGCACGGGAAGCCTCTCATCAAACCTGATCATCCTCATCTAACAACAACGATGTACAAATTGCATGAGTGGTACATGAAAACCTGCAGGGAGTCTGGGAAAGGCAGAATGTATATCAGAATTAAAAAAGAGCACGACTTCACTGGATTGGACCTGATGCCTATTGAATTTGTGGAGTTATTTCAGTTATACAATCAACAGGCCCTCGACAAACAACTCATGACTTGCTACTGTATGTAAGTATTACTTCTATAGTTAAGTTTCTAGCTCAGCTCGTTCATTGCATGTATATTTAATTATCCTCGCTATAATATGCAGATTGAAGATCGTCGAATGCAAAAAAGCAGGAATCTTCGATGCTGGGTTCATTAGCCTAGATGCCGTAAATGAATGGACGGTATGAGACAGAGTCAAAGATACCGAGTTGAACTTGCTAAATTTGTTCCTTATAAATCCATTAAGCTTTCCTTACAACTTCAAGTGAGTGTTACTGTCTTCTGCATATCCGGGTTCGCTTACTCAAGGTTAAGTAATGTAATTGATGAGTTATATATGCATGCATAGTTACCACTCTATTCTGCTATCCATTAAGCTTGACGGGGCATTAGTAACTGTCTTAGACTAGAGACGTAAAGATCCCGAGGAGTAAGCAGACATGACTGTATGTTACTTGTCCGAGGAGTAAGCGGACTTCAACGAAAGCTATCAATGCTAAAGTGCACATGAACAGTACTTGTTACCTTAACCATGCCACTATTGTTGAACCACTAGATATAATAAGGATGAGAATGTGGTCTGGTGGTGAGAGACAGCTTCTTCACCATCTTCATGCTAGCTAAGTTGTTGCAACTCCCTCCATCAATTATAACGCAGACAGAACATTCCTTCACATCTCCCTTTGTATGGAACAATTGTGCCTCTGATTTTGCTCAGCATGTGTTACCTGCACACTCAAAACACGTTGAGTAACTAAACTCTCATACCTATCCGCGTAGTCAGCAGCCATGTATTGTGTCTCTTTTTCAATATCCTCGGGAACGTCATCATAATCACAAGCGATGCATATCCACGATCCTCGGTAATAATCATCACACGCTTGGATGGACATTTCGTCGCATAGTGATCTCTACCCTTGCAATGACAACAAATAACCTCATGTGTTTGCCATGTAGATGCCATGGGTGAAGAAGAGATCTATGCAGGACCCGAAGGTGTGCCCTTGCTGGAGGCTCATGGCGGTGCCTGTTTTTTTGTATCTCTGCGGGAATTGGCGGTTGAAGTAAGTGGTGTTGTAGTAGGACGTCTAGAAGTATATGATGTATGTGGTGTCCATGATGAAGCTCAACATGTAGAAAAATTGGTTCTCGCCATTGCCTGTCGAACCTGCACTTCATGTTCAGCTTTGCAAGCAAGATGGAATAAACGAGTGATAGTGTTATACTCCTTATACTCTAGATAAGTCTTAATCTCTTTGTTTAATCCACCCATAAAACGTGCAATCATATCTTCATTCTCCTTAACAATACCGTATCTAATAATGCCAGTTTGTAATTCCTGATAACTAGTCGTCAACCCATGCACCTGCACGGGCTAGCACTTCTAATATTATATATAACAAAGTTGTGATGAATTACAAAAGTTCACCAATGATACAAAGTTCTTGATATAGGTTATTATTATTACACATGCATGTTACATTGGTTAGAAGCATGGACCCATAAAGTTATATTGCTTTGACTATTTTGTACTTAGCTTGTTTGAGACAATTTTTGCCACAATTGTATACATATTAGACTTATGGGATGGTGAACCACCTTAGGTTTTATATAAAATATATGGAAGTACGGACTTGCTACATAATGAAGGTTATACAAATATATATGTGTTGTGTTAGTAGAAAACATGGTTGAAGATGCAAAAGTTGTTGCATGTATCATGTTATCATCCTCTACTATAACAACATTGTTGCTACAACCATTGTTGCATGGACCTTGACCCCACGTGTCATCTATTATTCGTGACCTGTAAGTTTCTAAAAGGTATATAATCAATTTACATATTTTCGCATATATCTTGTTTTTTTACCATACCTAAAAAATACACCGTCTTCCTTTTGCCACAGAAGCGCATAAAAATTGTAAATAGTCTATTTGTACAGACAAAAGTGGACACATATTTGCACGGTTTTCTATGAACATACCTCATATTATAGCAAATAACATATGTATACAAAAATGAGATTGTTGTACATTTGCATTACTGTAAGTAGCATAGATTATTCAAATTTTAAGTTCTTAGGTCAACCAACCAATTATTATATAATTTCTTTTATTATTAACATGGATGAACATATTTGGTATTATCTATCCATGGTGTACATATCTATATTGCATATATAATCATGTGTTTATATAAGATCTTTGTGCCGCATCCAGATTTTTTTGGTACTGCAGTAATTTAAAGTTATTCAAAGATTTTTAACAGCTAATTTTCCTTTGTTAGAAGTGCCAAAAATACACACGTAGACATACTTTATATGAAGATAATTATAAGCAGTCCGCACTTCCGCAGAATCATCTGAATCCATGTAATTCACCAACCACACGCATGTCAGACAAAGTAGTATGTATTTACAAAATATGGTATTATGCACATGCATAATACTAATCTCATTCCAAATTATCAAACATGTATGCATAACGACACAACTACCTAGAACATGGCGACATTGGATGCAGCTCAATCTGATCCCCTCCCCTAGAACATAATGCGGTAAAATGTGCTAATGGATAATCTTGTGCATAATTTTTTTTCTCTTGATCAGAAACATGCTTTTTTGAGATTCATCATGAATCGAACTGGCTAGAAATCAAGCATCACATTCAACAATTTTTACGATGGTTTTTTACTTGCAGATGCAGTTGAAGAACCAATTGCGAAATCGACGACACGGAGTGTTAAATCACTATGATTATCGTTAGCTGAAGGTTCTCCATTGGGCAGTGTACCGATTATTATAACAACACGATCAACTTTAGACCACCATAGGTATAGCTCATCCCATGCTGCATCGACCATTCTATAGTAATATTGCAGTTTTCGGAACTTGAGGCCAATGAGAGAATAGTTGTAGGATGGATTCGATAGATTGCTTTTTTTTGGATAAGAAGCAATGATGCTTTGAAGCTGGAGGTAGGTGGAGGGAGATGCGATGTCAACCACGATTAGGAAGATCGGTCGCCCCTTGGAGGTGGTAATCATCCCTTGCAGGTGGGAGAGCGAACTTGATGGTGATGAGACAACGATCATTCTTTGAGGAAAATGGTCTCCACCGGCCATAGCTTCGAGTGAAAGAATTAAGAGGAGTTGACTCATTGGCCACGGTCAGGAGACGAGGGAGATATTTTTCCTATTCTTTTCTGGGAGATATGTTATTCAATTCTTAATTCATAGACATTCATAGGTCATCAAGTGCACGGTTTTTTTTCCTCCTTGTCACTTGAATTTTCATGAGAGGGTGGAAGACAGGTTAGATCTTTTTTGGGGGGCAGAACGTCTATGTTATGCTGGTTTTCCTTTTTATTCGGCTGTAAACTCTACAATCCAACAAAGTAACAAATTTTGACGACCTAGATTAATGAGATGGCTAATCTGCTTCTAAATATATATGAAAATATCTAAGGTTGAGTTGGTTTGTCACGTTTGGTATACATTAGGTACCACTGCTACAATGTTAGCATTATCATTTAAGTAATAAATATTTCTTATTAATACTTTAGGTAATGTTCGTCTCTTAAAATTGAAAATGCACATTATACTTAATTGAGAATCTACCTATCTTATATTAACTTAAGTAGTTGAGTATATCCAAAATACTTGGAAAGCAATACCAATTTCAAATTTTAATGGATGTGGTTGGGAAATAACTGTATTTGACATAACTTAAAAATACATAATAATGTTCAAAAAATAATTTTTTGGTGCATATTCGAATTTATGTTTACATTAGATGATTTCACATAATCAAAAAATAATGTTCAAAAAATACATTATATATATATATATTCAAATTTATGTTTACATTAGATGAGTTCACATATTAAATTAATGACACTGGAAGTGGTGATATTTAGATGCTATTACTGAAAGATTTTTATGTATTCATGTTTTTTTATTTGAAATGGTATTCTTTTCTGACGGTAGGTATAAAAAATCATTCATGCCTAGACTCATTTTTTTATAAACGTGAGTCTTTGGGAGAATTTATTTTTATGTGTTTCCCCAAAAATTGTATGTGTCCCTTTTTTCAAGAAAACATGCACGTCACTTTTGTTTCTATGGAATTTTGAGCGTGGACTCTTTAGTTGTTTTAAGAATACGTGAACTCTTCCCTAGTTTGGTGCTCTTGGAATTTTCTCTCTTCACGATTAAGAAGCAAAAGTGGATCTTTCACCGAGGACTCTCTCAATTGGTGCCAATCTGAACGTGGTGGTGCTAATCTGAACGTGGGCACCGAGGCCTCTTTCACATGCGTATGAATTTAATTTTTTATGTGTGTCTTGTTTTTTTCTATTATTTTTGTTTAACCTACAGTGGTTCCAAAAAAAAACTTAGACATACAACTAAAATATAAACGGTTATTATTGTTAGGTTTTTAGGATTAATTAATGGTGGCTTCAATTTAAAAAATAGAACTCCATCCAAGTTTTTTTTAGTTGAGAGAGCACTACATGTAGGTTGGTCCAAATTGGCTTACGTGTGGACTGTCTCAATTTTTCATCACAAAGGTAACGTAAATCCTGGGGTCCAGATTGATCAATTACACAGATCAACGCTTAATATCATATCTTTTTAATGATGTGAATTAACGTGGAGACTCATATGGTGCATCCAGTTAGTAAATATTAGATATAAGATATACCTCTACGAAATTTTTTCCTTGTCTTAAACGCTGCAAATATTGAAGCAATTCACTTTGATAATATGGTGGAACCCACATGTTATGCATAGCAGTTTTCAAAAGCAACCCAAGTAGTAGGGATATTATCATGATGTATTATACTATGTTCACACCATCAAACACAAGTAAAACTAGTGAATGCACAAACAACAACGGTAACACGTCTATCCTCAGGAAATTGTACACATGTAAAACATCGTTCTGTTTCTAACTCAGAGGTAAGATATACATTAAGAACGTATCTACCCTCAAATGTCGGAATATTCAATTTAAGTTTAGGGACATGGTCATGATCCCGTACCCGAGGGGGTGGTGCAGCCCTACCATTGCGATTGTATGCATGTGGATGACCAAGTTGTCGGGGCAGGATGCACTCGATCACCTTTGGAGCCGCACGCCCCTTTGTGGTTCGGCAGGGGCACGATCACATGCACAAAGTGCGGAGAGGTGAGATGGCGCGGCGATCGAGACATGGGTGGTTCACCCAGGTTTGGGCCACTGTGAAGCATAAAACCCTACTCCTACTTTTGGTGGATTGATTAGAGGAATACGAAAGGCACGCGTCTCTCAAGCCCGGCAATGGTTGCCTTCGGTGAAAGAGCTGCTACGTGAGTACAAGTGTCCAAAAGTATGAATCTCTAGCTAGGCTGCCATGGGCCTCCTTTTAAAGTCGAAGGGGCAACACAATGGCAAAACAAACCTTGTCTGATGATTAGATAGCTAACAGTGCTATCATACCTAACTCTAGCACTTCAGAAAAAATTCCATAAATGCAGTCTAGGTGGCATGCGAGGGTGCATCCCCGGCAAGCTGCTACCACAACTCTAGCTAACTACTGCACCACAGCTTGACACGCCTACGGACGGGTGTCAAGGAGGGCATAATCTGTCTTCCAGCGTGTTGTCATGTGCTTAGCGAGAGCCACTTAGCCACTTGGGAGCTCAACACCGCATCGACAAGTAACTGGTGTAGCGATGCGGTACAGCGGTGGCCGATCAGCTTGCGCCTGTCGGGGGACTAGCTTGCCGGGTCTTCTTGAGGGTGCGAGCACCTCGGTCCCCAGCAAGCACCGGGGAAGTGCCTAGAACTCTTCGTGTTAGTCTTGGGTTGTAGCATCAATCTTACCGGCATTGCTTGGCCTTTGTTTGCGTCTGTGTTGATGGGCTCGGCTACTACTGCTTGTGCATAAGTCAGAGACACTAGGTACCCATGTCCTAGTGCACCGACAAGAGCCCCTGAGTCTGGCCCACACACGCACGCCCAGCGTCGCTGGGTCATGCCCGAAATTCATGCACATGCGCGCAATGTGAGGAAGTAACTGCTAATTTACTAGTCAACACTGACCCACAACCTTAGGCCGTTTCTGCCACGCGCGCCGCATGCATCGGGTGAGGTTGTGGTGGGCGATCGTGACGTAAAGGCCTGATCATGGCAGAAACTACAACGCCATGGATTGGAGCAATGGGGCGGTTACCTGTTCACCCGTGATCGTGGGTAGTGGAATTGGTGGAGGCGGACGGCGACCATTGGAGCAAAGAAGAGCCAGACCCTGTGCCCTCGCCTATAAATTGGGAGGTCGCGAGGGGCGATGCTCATCCATCACCTTCTCCTTCTTGGCCCCAAACTCGCAGAGCTCGCCCTTCTTCTCCTGTCTCCAGTAGAACAAGTCACCACCATGCCCAGGGGTCGAGGACATCCCCTAGCCTGCGCCGCGATAACGAGGGCCTCGCATTGAGATCATGCTGCTGCTTCAGTCATGGAGGCGCAGGGTGGTTCTAGCGCGCGTGGTGGAGGTGCCGGAAGGGGCCGAGGTCAAGGTGGGCCCATGGTGGGGGAAGACGGAGCGCTGCTTCCACTCCTCCTCCGCCGTCGGACCCCTCCCGTGGAGGGGGCCCGTTGCCAAGCTGTGCGGCCCTTCCCGTGGTCGCTTGCGTCTCCCTCGCCCTTTCACGAGGGTGATGGAGGTCAACAAGCTGCATGCAATATGGTTACGGGTTAATGGTTTCTGTAATGGCGTCGTGTCACACCCTCTGATTCGCCTCATGACTAAATTAACATGACTCAAAAATTAGGGTCAGTTAATTTTTTTTGAGTGCATGTGAGTGCTTTACTTGTGTGTTATTTACTAGCTTATTTGATTGCTTGTTGGTGCTCTATAATTCATAAAACATCCTCCTACCCTCAAGAAATCTTTTCCTTGATCCCAACTCTTGTCCAATGATCATGCCATGTTAATAGGACTTAAAAAATATTTTTACGAAATGTTATTTTGGCCAAAAAGCATTTACTTAAATTAGGTTTTCCAAAACCCCTGATTTGAGATTTGCACTGCAAGTCTCCAAATTGGGTGGATCCTTTTTCCTCAAATGTTTTACATGAAACCCACTATATATAAGACTTCCCAAAACCACCAAATATTTATTTTAAATATTATTTCCTATTTTATGTAAAGGCTTTTTCTTAAGGCTAGAAATGGTCTTTTATAGGGAAAAATTATTTAAAAGCTTTAAAAATATTTGGGAAAATTTAGGAAAACTCAGTGGACATATATTGTCGACATATAAGAGTTTCAACACATGGTCACATGTTCAAAATATTGGACAAAACCCTCCAAAACCATTTCTGCCTATTTCAAGCATTTGAAATATTTCTATAAGAAATATTCTCAAATAAATCCAAGAAAATTCTAGCATGTCACATATGACATATGTGGTCATCTTGTCAAGTTTCATCTCAATACCAATTATTTTGGTTCACCAAAATATCCCAAAATCCTCGCTGTCCAGATCCAAATTTGAGGAACTCTACATTGCCAACTATCTCCTATTGATCTCAAACTTTGTGGACATGTTTTAATCATCCAAAAATGCATCCACACCAAGTGGTGCATCAAGGAGAATAGAATAACTTGTCCCAATCCCCTCAAACCCCTTTCTATTGATTTCAAAAATTGGGAATGTTTGCATTGTCAAGTTACCCCATTTGGTCCCAAACTTTTTGGGCATGCTCTAGTCAGCACATTATGCCACCACAGCAAGTGGAGCATCAAGGAGATTGCCTTAGCATGATCAGATCTATAGAAACCCATTTCTGTTCCTTTCTAGGGTTTACCAAGTTTACATTGGCAACTTTCATCAAATAAACCCAAACATGGTGATAAACCTCATTTCCACCTATCACTTGATCATGTTAAATTTCATATCAAGGAGACCCTTTTAACCATCTCAAAACCAGCACAAACACCTTCTAGCAGAAAACCAAAACTATTGTTTTCACCTCTTCCATTGATCTCCTAACCTCAATTTTTTTACCATAGCCTCTTGTAGATACCTTGCACCTCCAATAAAATCCTCATGGGCATAGCTCAATGATTGGGGGGGGGGGGTAAAACCTCCATTTTTATCCCTGGACAGCACCCATTTCTCTCCCTCTCACCTTTTCTTCTACCCTAAGGCACCTCCAGAACACCCATTGGCCTTATGTGCCTTGTTTGGGCTCCCCCGGATACCCTGGACATGTGTGGACACGCCCAAAGTGCCAAGAGCATGCCCCGACATGTAGAGCTCATGCTCTGGAGCGTGCTTCAGTGCGCACCCGCACTGTAGCCAATGGATGCTTCCGACAACCTCGGGACCTCAAGCCATGTCCCATGTGTCCCCTTCGACGTCCACACCATGGCACCCTATCGGCCCCCTCCACCCTCTCCCTCCAACGGCTCCTCTCACATGTGTCGCGACCACCCGAGTCGGCCAACCATGGAGCTCGCACGCGTGCGCATCCTCACTCCCTCTCTCCTTCCCCGGGTTGTGGACATGCCCCAAGAACGTCACAGGCATGGGCCAGAGATCCCCTAAGCATGCCAGAGACGATCACGACCTTGCCAATCCTTGGTCCATGGTGCGCCTGCGCCTAGGCTATAAGAGCCACCCCCTCGACCCCCTCTCGGCTCCCTTGGCTCTCCCTCCCTCCAATGAACCTCCTGGACCGGCCCCTTCCTTCTCCCGTGCCCTCCTTCAACCTCTAGGCCAGAGCCTCCATGTCGGCCTCCGCTCAAATTTAGCCACGATAACCTCTCCCAGCCCCTCTGATCCTCACCGGAGCTTCTCCTGCGTCACTGCGAGCCTTCCCCGCACTACTTTCATCCCTTCCGTTAGCCGGAGTGCTGCTGCCACTACCGCCCATTGCCGGCCCCCGCCGCAATCGAGGCCTACCCATCCTGGTGCTCCTTGGCGAAAATGAGGCACCCAGGCGGATGCGGGTCCCCATATCGAGCCCTCCAGTGGCTGGGCCATCGCCGGAGGTAGCCGGAGCCACTGGAGCAAGCATCGGCAAGCGCTCGGTACGCCTCCCCTGCCCCTGCTCCGTTCGAGCAGGAGGAGGGGGATGGACCTGCCAGGCGGACCCACCTGTAAGTGGCTCATCGACCGGGCCCAGCCGGTTAAGTGGACATGGCTCTTTCCCGTTGCGTTTTTCTGCAGTGGAAGCAAAATGCAGAAAGGCGCCTTCGACGTCACCGCAGCATCCCGTGCGGCCAGGCTGATGGGCCAGCACATGTTCTTATCCTTCGCCGTGTGCGCTAAATAGTGCACATGTATAACCTCTTCCATTTTATTTTAATTGTTTCAGTAGAACTTGTAAAATCCATATTAAAATCATATGAACTCCAAATTGGCTAATTCAAAATTCTTCCAGCTTCTAAAATACTGGCCTAACCAAATATGTGCATTGCACATTTTTCCATAAATCTTTTTTGTTAAGTTCAAATTCAAATTTGTATTTGAACCATGTAAAACCGCACTTTGCAACTCCAAATGGAGTGATTCAAGTTCCTAGGTGTATCTAAATTCATTCAATGAGTTGTGAACATTTTTTATTACACTTATTCTGCTATGACAAATACTAGACCATTTCTTCATGTATGATCCACTTTGAAAATCCCTAGGAAAATCATGCCAACTCCAAATCCAGTGAAACAACTTCCCGTATGTTCCAAAAGACATTCCCTATTTGATGAGTGCCTCCACTCATTTTTACAAAAATGTTTTCTTTGGACATCTTATAGGATCATGATTTCCTTCATTTCCACCATTCCAAACTCCCCCTTGACCCACATCCACCAAAACCTCCTTGGTTATTTTTCTTATGACCAGAGATGTCCAAGAAAAATAAAACTCCTATTTATAGAGCACTTTTATTTTCTACTTGTTGTGTTTCTTATTGTGGTTGTTCCTGGTGATAGTTGACGAAATAGACGGAGTGCTCGGAGTGGATAAGAAGCCTGTGAAGACCTCGAAGACGTTGCTAAGCTAGGCAAGCAACCCTTTGACCATGACTATGAAACCCTTTTATTGCATGGCATATATCACTTATGTTCTTAATATTGATCAACAGGTGACCACTACGGTGGGATGCCACCGATACCTTACAATTGGTACTTGCATCGTGCATGACCCTACCATCCTTATGAGGGTTGTGCGGGTGGGTGTAGTTAGGTTGCTACTAGTAGTGCTACGCAAGTGGGATGGGAATATGCATGGTGATGGAAACAAAATGATTTCAAAGACTTTTTTCGAAAACCCCGTCGGGACCACTAATGCATGGAGAGGGACGGTGTTGATTTGGGTAACCACTTGAGAAAGAAGTGGTGTACCGGAGCAAGCGAGTGTGTGTTTTCGGAAACGGATTATATTTAAGATATGTCGACCGCCCCAACCTTACATGCACAACCACGATACCCCTTATGTGAGGGGGCTTTGTTGATTACATTGATGGGTACTAGCATGGAGCCCGCATTACTAGTGGTGAGAGTGGCGTGGTCACTCTCGATACGAGGTCGTGCCGGTATGGACGATCATGTGCTATCTTCACAGGCACCGGGTACACCGTTGGTCCCTGCATGGATGCTACGTGTGATTTACATCATGTGGGTTGTGTACCAATCGAGTGGGCTCTTTGTTTAGTATCGCCAGGGGAAAGGCATTGTTCGGGTGCTTATCTCGGGTATGTTAAATACCGCGAGTCGTGGGTGACATGGAAGTTCCCTGAGTCTTGTGGGTAAAGTGTGCAACCTCTGCAGAGTGTAAAACTATTCAAATAGCTGTGATGGTCAAGGACAGTTGGGTGATGCTGCTTAAACTATGTCCAGATTTTTCGCAAAACTTGGTGTGCGTGGATCACACGGAGATGACACTTGAGATAAGTCAGATGACTTGACGTGATGACTGAGCATGAGATGTTCAACCACCTATTTATGATGATATCTGTAACTCCTTCATATGGATATCTGCCAACTGTTGATGCATGCTTACCTAGTTACTTGATCATGTCATTGCACTCAAAATTAGCTTTATTGAAATTGCCTATTAGTGCTATATTATGCATTGTTATTGCCTTGTTCCAAACATGGGTTGCTTGCGAGTACATTCAAAGTACTCATTGGCTTGTCACTGGTTATTTTATTGGCCAGGCATGAAAGATCAGGTTATGATGTAGATTACCATGGTGACGTACGTGCGAGCTAGAACGCTTCCCAGTCAGAATGCATGTAGGGTTAAGGCAGATGGCATGGGTTCACGCTATCGTTGAAGATTTCCGCTGCAATTATATGAAGACTTGGTCATAAAGGCCATATTTGAGCACAAACGATATATAAAGGATGTAAGACTTGTTATTCAGTTTTTGTGTGTTCGGTGAGCATTGATCTGTGGGATCACTGTGCACGTACATTTGGAGATCACAACTTATGAGTCGGGATCCCCACATGCCGTGCGAGCGGATGTCGAGTTCCCAGAGCGTCGCATCATGTTTCACACGCATGGGTGGAAAACCTTCACACATGCCCACAATTGCACGGGTGGGCACGTCCTCCGCTTCAAGTTGGTGGAGGCCGTCTGCTCTCCGTCAAGATTTACAGGCATTCGGGCGCTCGTCTTGGCTGCTGCGAGGAGCTCTCAAGTGATGTCAAAAACTCCTCCTCAAGCGATAGCGACGAGGAGGACAGTGTCTGTGAAGATGACGACGGCGAGCGCCCGGACGTCAAGTCGGAGTACGCCGACACGGACTCAAGCTGAGTGCTGGTCGCACCATCACCATCAACTAAACTCCCCCGGCAGAGTGATTTGTTGGGGGTTCTTGACTTCGGCACCGCCTTCTCCCCTAGCTGGATCCCAGCGGGCACATGAACTTCGGCTCCGTCTTCCCTTCCGATGGACCTACTGTCCGCGGAATGCTGGCCCTGACAAGGTGAGGCTGGGCTTCTGTTGGGCCCCTCCTTTTGTCCCTTTTCCCTTTAATAGCTTGTTTCTAGGGAGAAAGTCAAATAAAGGGCTATCAAAAAGGTGCCTTCTAATGTAATCTTTATCCATTTGAATTGGAAATGGATGAAAGAATGTTATTTTTCCTCCTTAAGTACCATCATCTTCTCCTCTTGTTTCTATTGTGTTTGTATGTCTGTCCTAGCCGGACGGGGCCTTTTCCAGGGTCACTGACAACCACAAGCGCCAAAGGGGGATTAAGACCCGATAACAAGATGGTATCGTTTCCCGCTAGGGCTCCTTGCCGGTATCGACGCGGTCGCCCATAAATGATGAGTATCAAGAGTCGGGGGATGGCTCATCCCAGCAAAGGTTTTCACCACGTGGAGGACTCCATCGATCACACCTAGAAGGAGGTAAAGGATTTCCTCTAAGGGAGAAAATCAACATGGAGCCTGAGATATGTGATTAAACTTATCTTTTCCAGGCAGTATCTTTTTCTGGAGTATGCTGGGCCGTCGTCCTTGTTCCTTCACCTTCCTCCTATGTTTTTCCTGATGGACAAACACGCGGGGCAAGAAGCCTCTATCCCGAAGAGTGAATGCAGCAACAAGGATGATAAGCTCAACATGTATTATATCAGATATCCGTAGTTTAAAAGCAATAACATTGCGATCATAAAAAGATGCATAGTAAACATGCAATACAATGATATGATGCAATGCCTAGCTTTATTATTGTTGCTTAGGGTCCGCGCCTGGCTTTGTACAAAGGGTTACATGCAAGTTCAACAAAGCTTGTACAAAAGGAGGCTGTCGAGGACTGAGCCCGACAACCGCGCCTCATGGGTAGAACTTACAAATATGCTCAATATTCCATGAGTTAATCACCTTGGTGCCATCTTTGGTCTCCAGACGGACATCGCCAGGTATGGTGACTCGTGCTACCCAGTAAGGGCCTTCCCACTTTGGTGTCAACTTGTTCATACCCTTGGCGGATTTAACGCGCCTAAGGACAAGGTCGCCTTCCCTAAGACGGATGTGGACCCTACGGCTATGGTAGCGGCACATGGCTTGCTGGTAGCGTGCAACACGCATAGTGGCCCGAAGATGATCTTCCTTGAGGAGCATGGCATCATCATGCCGTAGCTGCTCTTGCTCTACTTTGTCGTAGGCAAGTACTCGAGGTGACCCGTATATGAGTTCTATGGGGAGCACAACTTCTGCCCCATATACTAGGGAGAAGGGCGTTAGGCCGGTGGCTCGATTCGGTATCGTTCTGAGGGACCAAAGAACCACCGGAAGCTCATCTATCTAGCGCTTGCTGCTCCTCCACAGCCTATCGAAAGTCCTTTTCCTGAGCCCTCGCAACACTTCAGTAGTCATCCTCTCGACATCCCCGTTGCTTCTTGGATGGGCAACAGAGGTGAAGGGGACCTTGCTTCCCAGGTTTTGGATGTATTGTATGAAGGCAGTGCTCGTGAACTGGGTGTCGTTGTCATTGATCACTCTATTGAGAACTCCAAAATGGCACACCAATCCTTTCATGAACTTGATAGCCGACTGCGTGGTCACCTTCCACACTGGCTCCACCTCGGGCCACTTTGGGAACTTGTCGATTGCTACGAAGAAGAACTCAAAGCCCCGGACAGCATGGGGAAAGGGGACCAAGGTATAGAGCCCCCAGACCAAGAATGACCAGGACAAAGGGATAGTCTGAAGAGCTTGCGCTAGTCGATGGATATTCTTGGAATGGAACTGGCAGGCTTCACACTTGGTGACCAACTCAATTGCATCTGTGAGCCAATAGAAACCTTGCCGAAAGGCTTTCCTAGCAAGGGCCCTTGATCCAATGTGGGAGCCACATACGCCTCCGTGAATATCCGCCAACAGCTTTAGTCCATCCTCCCGGCATACTCTCCTCAATTTCACACATTTTGGTTGTATTTTGTACAAGGTGTCATCGACAAACAAGTACATACTTGACTGATAGGCTACTTTTTGGCCTCTTCTTGTTCCTCGGGGAGTTCTCCTGTTTGAAGGAAATGGAGTATTTGTTGTGCCCAGGTTGGAGCCTATGGCTCGACAACAAGAATAAAAGGTTTTTCCTCGCTCGTGAGAGCGCATACCTCGACTGCATCAACACGGGGCTCTGCAGGAGGGAGCTTCTCACCAACCGAAGCAGGACTCCCCTCGGCAGCTTCTCTACCAGCGGCTTTGGGAGGCTTTGCTAGGAAATGCTTGCCGGAGTTCAGCTTTCTTCTCTTCTTGTCCATTGCTGATGGGGATACTTGTCACGCCCAAGATGCGACCCTATCCTTACTTTTGGCTCGAGGGCCTTGACAGGGATAGGAGCGCATCTCGTCGTGTTGCAAGAATGGATATCATTACAAGTACATGTACAAAAGAGATGAGTATATGGAATTATCTTACACTCACCACAAGCTACATCAAGATCACATAAATACAACAACGTATTCAAACATCATGCAGAAGAGCAGGGTCTGACTACGGACAAAACCAAACGATAAAATGACATCCATCCTTGCTACCCAGGCTGTCGCCTGGAACCCATCCTAGATCGATGAAGAAGAAGAAGAACTCCAAATCAAATAGGCATCGCTCTCACATCAATTCATCGCATTATCTGTACCTGCAACTGTTGTTGTAGTAATCTGTGAGCCACAGGGACTCAGCAATCTCATTTCCAAGGGTATCAAGATTATTAAAGCTTAATGGGTGAGGAATGGATAAGTGGTGAGGCTATAGCAAGCAACTAAGCATTTATTTGAGTGGCTAACTTACGAATACAGAAAGTAAAGTATGGTGGTCTACAAATAACGGACATGAACTAGTAATGATCACTAACTCATCATGAACACCTACTAACATCAAACATAACCCCACCGTGTTCTATCTCGGATAAGGACTCACGGGAAGAGACAGTCACGGTTACACACACAGTTGGTGTATTTTATTAGAGTTTACTTCGAGTTTGCTATGACTGGGGGTTAATCAAAGTTTCCAAGTTTTCCACATAACCGCGGACACGGCTTTTCGAAAGATTTAACCCTACAGCGGTGCTCCAACTCATTCATCACAAATTAACCACACGCCGCGGGAATAACCTCGACCATGGATCTCGTGATCATCCTAGGCAATTCCAAAGGAAATCCGACACCTCGAGATAGCCCGAAGAATATCAGAGTTCCTCACTCAAGACATTCAAAAAGGTAAAACAAGTCCAGCAAGGCCTCCTGACGTGTTGACGATCCCGATAGGAGCCGTGTATCTCATTCTCAAGACATAACACATAAGCTAGTGTACGGTGGCCTGATAGAAATCACCCAAGTTGCCCTGGGGTGGCCCCACACAGTGCTCTAGTGTGGACCAACACTCATGAGGAGCACTGGCCCGGGGGGGTGACTAATCCACGGGGTCCGGAAAGTCCCTATGCAGTTTTATTAGTTATTCGGCAAATGTAGTACCAATGTTGGGCCTTGCCAGACAAGCTTTATCCTAAAACGAAAATCAAGGGGGTCCCCATAACAACCCCGAGCATGTTAGGAACGCTCAATTATGGAACATAACACCGGTTTGCAAGTAACTAGGGCGACAAGAGTGGAACAAAACACCGAGCAAAAGGCCAAGCCTTCCATCGTTTAGCAAGTGTATAAGTGCATGAAATTAAATAACAATAATACTGTGATAACAAAAGAATGTCCATGTAGTCACATGGAAGAAATTGCACCTGCAGCTAGAAATGCTATAAGAAGGGTTGCGCATGCGGTAACATAGCCAAACAAAGGTTTGCTGGGGCTATGGAGGGGTTAGAGGCTTATCTTGGCAATGTTGGGAGGCTTGACATAGAAGTGGTAGGTAACGAGACATAACAATAGAAGTGAGACAACTAGCATGTCAATGATAATAGTGGTATCCAGGGAAATGTGTCATCTTGCTTGAGATCCCGCTTGGAAGAAGAACGAGTCCATGAAGAAAATGAGCCAACGTAGTCGAATGAATCCTCACACTCCGAACATTTTCAAAACTCTATCGAGAAGGAACAATCCGAAACAGCAATCAACACACGATAACACCACAACATATGCATGACATGATGCGCAAACAAATATGATGCATGACCGGTTGAAATATGCAAGGCATGGCAAATCACATCAAACAACTATTACACATTAAAGTGAAGCTCAATATGCAACGAGTTGCATATTCACGAAACTCCACGATAGATTATTTAGTTCACTCTCGTTTAGGTACACGACAATATTAAATGTTGTTAAACATGGCAAGAGGTGAAGCATGAACAACTACATCATCTAGGCATTTTAAATGAGGCCGAAAGCAACATATAGCATTTCTGAAATGACCTCATACGCATATTTTAAGTTTGGTACAAAGCTGAACTAACCATATTTAAAGTTGTTAAAGAGCAATATAAAGTGTGCCATGCAATTTTACACGTTTTTCTAGGCAAGTTACATATGAAAAACGTTTACAACGGAGCTATGGTTAATTAGTTATGATTTAAACCATTAAACATGACATTAGGCAATTTTAATGCAAACAATATTTCAAATGTTTTAACCATGCATGAGGACGACAAATTGAATTAGATGCAATTTGATGAAAACATTGGCATATAATATGATATGGAGCATTTGACATCATGGCGAAAAGAAAGGGGTGCCACGATAACGAAAACGGAAATGCTGCCAAGGCAACATTCCGGTGATCCGGCATCTCAACACGAGTTCTCGGTGCAAAAGAAAGTGTGGTCATGTACGTGTCATGCAAGGATGGTGGGGTGGTCCCGGTTACTGGGTTCCCACGTGTCGAGGGCATGGAAAACGAGATACAAGCATCTAACGATCGCATACGATACAAACACGGCCTCTCATGAATCACACCACACGTTCATTGCATGGGGCAACGTCTCGGTGTTATACCTTCGAAGCATGCATCTTCGATGATGAAGTATAGATGTACATGGGTCATCGTGGAAGTAGTGGTGCATGGAAACGGTCTTGTCGGATCCTCGGCGACGATAGATGTACACTTGCCATAGTGGGACATGGTCGAGGGAGTTCATGGGCTTGATGGTCTTGGGTCCCCACGTTTTAGATGCTATTGGGGACATAATGGTCAACGAAGAGGCCAAACAAGGCTAGGGTAGCTCTTGGTCGATGTTGCCAGATACGCTCCTTAGCAGAGAAAGCACAATGATTTTTTTTCAGAACTAGTACTATATTTGTAGCAATTTCGAAAAAAAAGTGGTGAGGAATTTTTTCTTAAAAGTAATACCCTATCGGCCTACTGTGGGCCGACCGGAGGCCCGTCGGCCTAAACGGGCCCGAAGCAGGCCAGTCGGCCAGAGCCAGGCCGACGCGCCGGGCAGTCAGCCCGCGCCAGGCCGAGGCCCACCTGTCGGCCACCTGCCGACCGAAAGGTGGCGGATAAGGCCCCCGTCAGCCACATCTCTTCTTCCTCCTCCAGCTTCCATGTTAGCTTAGTTTAGGCCGAAAATCCACCCCCTTTGATCCCCCATTCCATCCACTCATTTGCCGTTTCAAGCCGATGAAACGATAGATCGTGTGTTTCTCCCCCGCCCTACGGTTTTATTTTTCGCAATGGTGTATTGGTTTGTTCGTGTGGAGGAGAAAATGGTGTGGTGGTGGAGGTTTCAATGGTGAGAAGGTGGAGTGGTGGAGAGGAAGAAGAAGGTGGAGAGGAAGAAGGAGTGCACTCACGCGTCGAAGGTATAAATTTTTGCTGTTATTTTCGGTTATTTTTTGTTATTTTTGTAATGTACGTACAATTAGTTTATGTTATTTTTAGTAGTGTAGTTATTTTAGGTTACTTGTGTTAGTGTAGTGATTTTAGTGTAGTCATATTAGTGTAGTTTTAGTTACTGTAGTCATATTAGTATCGGGTTTTAGTTTATGTTTTCGTAGTGTAGGTTTAGTTCGTTTAGTCATAGTAGTGTCGGTTATTTTTTGTGTCGATATATTCGTTACAGTGTACGTTTTTGTAGGTACATTACAGTGTACGTTTTATTTTAGTGTAGGTTTTCTTAGGTACATTTTATTTTAGTGTCGATATATTCGTTGCGAATAATGCGAAGCTGGCATTGTCTGACAGGTTAAAATGTCTGAATCCGTAAATCTGACTGTGTATTACGGCCCTGGTACTATTCGGTATAATGAGTTGGGGGTTGATCTTAGCAAGGTTAAAACAGGCGAGATGACACTTTCAGACCCGGACAGACTAGACATTAGGCAGTTGAAGCATTGGTTGACTACTAGTTTTGGCCTCGATCCCGAAGTTTGTTCCGTCAGTATTCATGCCTTGTGGACCAAATCCTGTAGAAATGTCTAGTGGGATTTGATTCCGATAGATAGGAGCCATCATTGGTTGTCTCTGTTAAGTCGTTGCAGAGACCGAAGAATCCATCCTTATGCCCTAGTGCAACCAGTGGCGAAGAAGGAGAACATCGTACCGCCAACCGTGGGGTATGATCCAGGACGGAGTAGTCAAGTGGCTAACGAGATTTATGTATCCAGGTCACAACCACCGGATGTGAATGCTACCCAAGCCGACAATGAGTCAGATTATGTTAGTGGTCATGCTGCTGGTCAGAGTATTCAATCGGTAGTATTATCTGCCTCTAGTGTTTCTGATGGGGACGAGGAAGGCGAGGAAATGCAGAGGGTGATGAAGGAAGTGGACGAGGATGGGATTGCAGAGGAACTTGATTCTGAAAATTCCGAGGATGAAGAGGAGGTACCAATTCCTGCTGGATGGGAGTAGGACATATCCGCCGGCTTTACTGTCAACGATGGCCATGAGACTCCATGGCAATATAATTTGAACCAAGTCTAGATTAGTGCTATGATTGAAACAAAGAAGAAAACGAAGTATGCGGTGATAAAGTGGGCTATGTCTACGCAGAGGGTTTTCCGGACACACACATCGAGTCCAACAAAATATACCGTGAAGTGTGTTGAATCAGGTTGTCCTGCGAAGGTGCACACCCACGTGCCAAAGTATCACATCCACTGGGTTGTGACAAATGTTGTACCGCATAATTGTGTTAGGAAAAACATGTTGTCTCGTCATCCAAACCTTACTTCAACTCTCATAGCGCAACTCATGTATACTGAGATAGTGACGAAGAAAGATATGGAAGCAAAGCACATCCAGACAATAGTGAAGGTCAGATGGAAGTATGACATTCCATATGGCAAGGCTTGGAGAGATAAGCAGAAGGCTATGGAGGAGAGGTTTGGGACGTTCTTCGACTCGTATGATAATGTTGTGCGTCTCCTTGACATACCGAAGGAGAGGAATCTTGGCACTTATGTTAACATTCAGCACACGAGGTTGGAAAGCATACCGGATTACAAGGTGTTGAAACGAGTCTTCTTCTCTTTCGGTATGTGCATCGAAGCTTTCAGGAATTGTCCTCGTGTGATGTTTGTGGATGGTACATTCCTGACAGGTCAGTACAAAGGGCAAATCCTGACTGCTATTGGTGTGGACGAGAACAACCAAATCATCCCACTAGCCATGGCATTTGTGGAGGGTGAGAAATTTCCAAGCTGGGTATGGTTCTTCCATCAAATTAAAATTGCGATCGTGAAGGACCGATCAAATGTGTGTCTCATTCATGACAGTCATCCCGGTATATTGAAGGCCGTGAAGACACTGAGTAATCCAACTGCTGACGAGCCAACACCTTGGAAGGACTTGCAAAGCCGGTGGTGCATGCGCCATCTGGGTGCTAATTTTTTCTCACAGTTCAAGAACAAATGGTTGATGAACTTGTTCAAGAAGTTATGCAAGCAGAACTAGCGGCGCAAATATGATTTTATTTGGTCCAAACTAGATGAGTTCACTAAGAAGCAGGTCGTTGCTAGGAAGAAAATGGAAAAAGACCAGGTTAAATTAACATCACTCATTGCGGAGATGGAGGGGCTAGTTGGTATTTGTGACTTGCCAACAATTGACCCTCCTAATACGAAGAGAAAGAAGGGCAGGGCAATAAAGAATTTTTCTGAGTGGATAGAGAAAGAGCCTCCAGTGAATTGGTCTTTGCTGCATGACACCCATGGAGCTAGGTATGGCCACATGACAGCCAATCTTGCAGAGATCTATAACTTTGTTCTCAGAGGGAATAGAGCATTGCCACTGATAGCTGTTGTGGAGGGTGTATTCCATGGCACTGTGAGGTATTTTTAGAGAAAGGCATGAGTTAGCAAGGAAGCATATTGCAGATAATCAGAACACTCCTTACTGCAGCCGTGTCATGGAGTACATGGCTAAGAAGATAAAGCAAGCAAAAAAGCACATCGTCACACTCATAGGTAATCAGGAAAGGAGGTATGAGGTTCAGCTTCCTACTAATGATTTTGGTTCTGCAAATGAGGTGAAGACGCATGAGGTTACAATCGGAGCAGAATTTCATCCAACTTGTGAGTGTACATGCAACAAGCCTCAGTTGTTGCACCTGCCTTGCTCACATGTGTTGGCTGCCACTGGCCAGATTTAGTTGGACGCTATCTCCTTCGTGTCTCCATACTATTCAAAGGAGGCAGTACTCAATGTCTGGACAGGTGAGATGACAGGGTTTAGAGTCGTCGGCAATTTCAACAAGGTAAACGATGGTGATAGAGTATACATCCCGAATCCTGCACTACGGCGCACTATTAGGGGCAGGCGTCAGGTAAAGCACATACGAAACGATATGGACCAATCTGAAGCTGGTGGAGCAACCAGACAATGTTTGCTCTGCGCGGCTTATGGGCATAGGATGAAATATTGCCCTGACCTGAAGAAAGACGGTGCTTCCACATCGACGAGCACTTCCACATCGACGACTGCAGCAACAGTTGCAAGAGGTGGTCCTGGTAGTCGTGGTGGACGAGGCTCTCAAGGCCGAAGGGGCGGACGAGGAATAAATAACTCTGAAGCTGCATAATATGTTGGACTATGTTTCTATTTGTAATAAGTCGGACTACTTTTTTATTTGTAATATGTGTGCACTATGTTTTTATGTGTAAGCAGCAAGCTCTATGTTTTTATTTGTAATATGTGAGACTATGTTTTAATGCCTCTCGGATACTCAGTTTTTATTTTTAGTACGCAAACATCTATGTTTTATTTTGTAATATGTTTGTACTGTGTTCTCATTGCAGATATGGCTTCGTGTCCGATGCTTAATGCTAATACCGATAGACGGCACCGAGGCGCACTTAAGGAATCGGGCACGAACTTAGACGTGTTGGTCACTCGCACTCCAAAGTCTAACTGGATGATACACCCTGCATGGGTTAATAGGTATGTGTTGGTACAATCACTTAGTACGCTCGACATCGTTTTGATAGAATCTAATTGTAAGCTACATTCTGTTCATTTTGTAGGCTGAATTGGGCTGGACTTCTACCCTTGGCACGACTGGTTGAGGGTACATTGGATGAGTGGGTTGATCACCCGGACTTGGATGACGTGGGTGAACCAATGCAGCTACGCAAGAGGACAGTATCACGCTTCTCTTACGACAGGTCACTCCTTAGCTACTTAGTAGATAGATGGAGACCAGAGACACATACGTTCCACTTTCCCTGGGGAGAGATGGCTCCTACTTTACAGGACGTGTCATAATTGTTAGGATTACCTCTCGCTGGTGCTACCATAGGACCTTTAGAGGTGGAAACTGGTTGGCTAGCATCTATGCATGCCCGTTTTCTGGCTGCGGTGCCAACTACTGTTACCCTAGACAACGATCGGCACGGGCCTCTTTTCAGGTGGTTGAGCCAGTTTCAGATTATTGCCTTAGGATATCCCACTTACCAGTCGTTAGAGGCACAGATTGACCGGTCCCTAGAGGCATATATTATGTGGTTGTTTGGCAAGACTATGTTCACAGAGAACCACGTGACCACTGTAGATGCAGATCTCTTCCCCTTTGTCGTTGCAGAACTATTGCCCTTCGACGATGCGCTGGTCTTCACCTTGGTACTTGGCAAGAAGACATCGTCTTCATCCTCCGTCACTACAGAACTCTTCCCCTTCGTCGATGTACAACTCTTGCCCTTTGTCGATGTAGAATTCTTGCCCTTCGATGCAGAACTCTTCACCTTGCTGCTCGGCATGAAGAGGTCGTCCTCGTCCTCACTTTCTGCTGACCATAAACCTGAATTGTTCATAGCAATCCTGAGATAAGCATCACCCTTGTGCAGTTGCTTCTGCCATCTGGCGTGCAACCTCAGTAGTTCTTTCCGTATCTCCTCAAAAGTCCTGGGAGGCCACCCAGCCCTAGCTAATTGGTGAGACAACTCATTCATCATGAAGTCACTACTAATGAGTTCCTCCCATGGTACTACTCTATCATTCATCTTAAAATTGGCAGCTAGACGAAGAAGACGGTCGGACATACCCTTGTGAAAACTACAATGAAAATAATAGTGAGGATGAGGAGGATGAGACATCTCCACGAAAGAATGGCGAGAGCGGAAGGAAGGATGCGGGAGCGACAGGGAAAGGAAGGGCCTGCTCACCCTCCTTACTGCGAATGTGGTTATATAGGCGGGAGACAAAGTGGTGGGAGATAAAGGCAGGAAAGACAATGGCGGGAACGAATGGCGAGGAGAGAAAGTGGCAGGAATTAAAGTGGTGGGAGAAAATGGCGAGGAGAGGAAGTGGCGGGAATCAAAGTGGTGGGAGAGACTGGCAGGAGAGGAAGTGGCTGGAGAGGAACTGGCGGGAGAGAATCAATGCACTTGCACAAGAGGCAAGTATCACGCTTCTCACTGAAATTAAGATACAATGTGCTGAAATTAAGATACATCTTGCTAAAATTAAGATACAATTTGCTGAAGAGTTACGGCAATCTAAATCTACTGAGTCCAATGTGGATATTTTCCCTTTCCATCTCCAGCTTCTTCTACTGCCTGGGCTGCACGAGCCCTTTCTTTCTTTCTCTGCCTCTCACCTTCACGGGCCTCCTCTCGCTGCTGGTAGACCTTCACCAGTCGAAGTTGGTTTTCTTGGTTTTTCTTCTTCATCTCAGCAAGAAAAGCCCTATGCTCCACACAGTGCTCTTGCCAAGCTCTCTCCTGCTCTGCTTTCTCCTCTACTGCTGCCTTCTCGTGGCGCTCCTCCAAGTCCAAACTTGCCCATGCACGACGACTTATTTCACGAATCTCAGTCACCGCCCAGTCCGGCATTTTCGTATCTATACAACGATAGTACTGGCACAGGGGCGGAGGAGACTACAAAATAAACAGAAATATGAAAATCAAAGAAACAACAATACAAACAATGTGTTTAATCTGTGTGACTAAAACATACCGGAGGCATGATGTATGGTGAAGGACCAACGGGTGGATCTTCCTCATAATTAGCGCACATGAAAAACTTCATGCCCAACCAATATGAAAAATCCGTCACCCCCTTCACCTTGCAGACATCCCCGCACCAACAACGAACTGCTTCCACCCCCCGAGATAACTTCGCACTCTTCCATTTGCTAGGCCTACTGCTTTGATCAGAACAAGGCAAACTCATAATGACTACCGCGCAGGTTTTTTCAGGTACTGGTTGCCGATGGAGGAAGGCACATACAATGCCTCCTTTTATAGGCAGATGACAACCGCAATGGCGGGAAATCGGGTGGGAGAGAATGGTGGGACAGAATGGCGGGAGAGAATGGCGGTACAGAATGGCGGGAGAGAATGGCGGGAAATATAATGGTGGGACACAGGTCGAGGCACAGTATGGCGGCAAATATAAACGGGAATACTACGGATAGCTAAAATTAAGATACATCTTGCCAAAGTTAAGATACAACTTGCTGAAACTAAGATACAACTTGCAGAAATTAAGATACAACTTGCTTAAATTGGAGTTACAAGAATATAAATCTACTGAGTCCAACGTGGATATTTTCCTTTTCCATCTTCAACTTCTTCTCCTACCTAGGCCGCACGATCCCTTTCTTTCATTATCACTATGGCAGATAGCTGAAAACAACAACAAGCTCCTGTTCATGCTGTTTGAATGTTACGAGCACCAAATTGTTAATTTCCATAGACGATGCCAGCAGAAAGTTACCGAAACCTTCCTTCTTCAACACCATTCGATCACCCAAGCCAATGAAGTAGGAACAAGGAATGCTCACAAATATATCATCATCTTCTGAATCCAAAGTAATTTCAAGAAGTAAAGAACCAGTCCTAGGAATAGCCACAAATTCCATCAAATTCCTCACAACCATGGTAGGAATAACCTGACAAAAACAAGCAAGTTATATGATCCATCCTATTAACCAGCAAAGAACAAGCTAATAATAAAAACCAGAGGCCAAAGCTTACCATATGTTGGGAAATAACGTTCATGCGATCCATCCTATGAACAAAAGGAGTACATAGTATGTAGTTGTCATCAAAGAGCTGGCACGACATCACATACATTTGATGACAATTTAGAGTGATGCCACGACTATAGAAACAACTATCAACAAGTTCCCTATGAGTTTCACTCAGATCCTCAAGAGCTACAAAAAAATGATTTCAATAACTGAGATGAACCGCAAAACGTATAAGCTGAATCATCTTCTGAAAATCAGTCAAACAAATATCTTACCAACATGGGGTAAAGGAAACAACATAACACCATCCGATGGAATTCGACACTAATATAAGTTCCATAGTGCTCAAGCATAACAGTCATCATGTCACTATGGCGGAGACCATAATCATTCATGAGTTCCTCCCATGAAGGACCATAGAATTTACTGCTCATCCTACCATGTGTAAATATAACATGGTATAAGTTACCCTCAGTGTTGTGCAGAGCAAGATCAATATCTGTGTCACCTGTCCGAATAGCTAAAGCTCTGCACTCCTCAATGTACCGAGCAAGATGTGATCTAACACTGCACGGAACAGACTATAACAGAAATGGAAGCAAGGATCATAAACTTATAAACAAAGGCATTCGAATATGCCACAATTAGATAATCAAGACATAGAATCTTACAACACGTCTTGCACATCGACGATCCAGCACCATAGTAAATACAGACGCACCGGAATCAACGGTAGCACAAGGGCCACTTGGAGCTCGGCAAAATGGGCAAGCCATTACCTGCAGACGGACGGTGACAAATATGAACTAAATCCACTACCGACTTGACAGTTCTCATTCGATTGAGTTGGAAGCAAAAAATATACCGTACGCTGGTGGAGAACACCCTGATCTATTGTTTACGCGGGTAGGATAACAAAATGGGTGGTCCAACGAGGAGATCGGCGAGGAGGTGGAACAACCGGAGAGCAACAGGAGTGAGAGGGGAAGAGGGGAAGGCTAGTAGACGGGGGAGGGTGAAACGAGTGGTTAGAGGAGGAAGACAAGAGGGTCGGGCATTATCCAGGGGGCCATCAGCCTCCCACTGGCCGACAGGTGCATTTCGGCCTACCTCTGGCCGACAGGCCTCTCCCCTGGCCTTTGATTGGCCAACAGGGGCTCTTCGGCCTACAGGTGGCCGACTGGTCACTAGTCGGCCTGGTGGTGGCCGACAGGTCCCTGTTCGACCTGCTACTCGCCGACATGGTACTAGTTTTAATATTTTTTCAACTCAGACACCTGTTTTCAAAATTGCTATAAAATGGTACTAGTTCTGGAAAAAATTCAAGCACAACAGCAGCAAGTGGAGCAAGGCATGAGCCGCGGCGCTGCCATGGGCGTGCAGCAGAGCGAAGGGTGTCGTGGAGGATGTAGGAGCATGCACGGCGATGCAGCGGGCAGGAGGCAGAGATGAAAGGAGGCAAGCGGGAGGAGCAAGGGATGTCATAGGGGTGGTCAACGCCCATGGCGGTAGCAGAAGGGGGCGGACTGCCGGAGTTGAGGGGTTGCGCTAGGAGGCGGGGAGTGGAAGGGCTCGCGAAAGGCCTGGGCTTGCCGACACAAGGATGCGGCAAGGTGGCGACATGCTCGGATGGACACGACCATGCAGCGGTGGCAGTGTCGAGCGTGGCCGTGAGCTCGGCTTGGAGACATGGGCAGAGCAGAGGGTGACGCTCTTGGAAGCTCATGGGGCCCTTGGTGCAGGAGCGGGTGGAAGAAGGAGGTCGTCGGCACGGGCGTTAGGCGCGAGCGGGACTTGGGGCGATGGCCATGGAGGGTGCGGCTAGGGGCTGGCGCAGCTAGCCGCTAACGAGGGAGAAGCACGTGAGGGGGGCCCTCCACGAGATGCTTCTCTGCTAGGATCGAGAGGAGGAGGCGAGCGAGGCGCTGCTCTCCCTGGTGATGGTGCTTGGGAGGGAGATGGGGATCGAGCATGATGTTCTCCCCTGGTGCTATGGTTGGAGGGGGCGGCTGGGCTTTGGGCCAAAGGGCCCGGCTGCTGGACGCCCTCTCTCCTTACTTCTCTTCTTCTTAAAAGAAAAAATAGCGAAAATATAGAAAAGGAAAGAGAGGTTAGGAGTGCATTTTGATAGTGGAAAAAAAATTCCAGGACCCCACAAAATATGCTTGATCCAAGGAAACCTACAATTGGTCCTGACGAAAGAATTGGATTCGAACATATTTGAATTTGATCCAAATAAGTTTGAATTAGGACAAGGTTTGGATAGGTCCAAAAAATTTGAGATTTGAGGTGGAGCCTCGATAAATGCAAAAAGAATTATTTACAAGGTTTGGAGGTCACACTCAGCAGAAAAGGCATGGGCTTTATTATGCAAATGTGTTCCGATGATTCCAAATTAATGGAATATTATTTTTGCTCCCTAACAATTGGAAGGATATTTATAAGTTATAAAGAGAAATCACCATATGAATTCCCTCAATTTAAATAGATCAAAAGATCTATGCAGTTATTTATTTGAGTTACAAAATTAAGGACAAGATGGAATGATGAAATGATGAATGCGACAACTAGACGAAACACAGACGAGAACAATGGAATAAAACGGAATCTTCTTGAGCGTCGGTCCCGGGCTGTTACAACTCTCCCCACTACACGAAGATCTCATCTCGAGATCTAAGAATGAGAAGGGGAGAGAGAAAGAGCAAGAGCTAATCTTAGTTGCTTCTCTGACAAACGAGTGAAACCAATGATATTTGAAGGTTTCAACAAGATAAGAATGACATGAGGAACAATCAATAATTCACAAGAAATTTTGGCAGCACTTCGGTAGGAAAGAGAGGCAAAACTTGATAATAAGGAAAAGAACTTGAACATAAAACACAACACTTCGATAAAATGAATAAGCAAAGAAACAACATGACCTTAATCGGACTAGATGTGAGTTGAAAAGAGCAACACCACTATGCCTCCGGAACAAAAGAATAGAAGCTAGATCTTTGGAAAGGAAGGAATGGAGAACAAAATGACATATTTCTACCACAATTGAATTTGAAAGCATCCTTGGAAGGAAGGATATAACGGAGCTGATGGAGAATCAACAACGAAAAGAATAGCTTGTTATGGGCTTATAGAAAATATCTCAAAATTATGAGGTGACAACCTGCCACAACAGAAACAATTGATTGCCTGAGAGCAACAAGATATGCAAAACTTCTTTCACCAAGAGTAGGAGGAAACTTGGATCATTTTTGACACCATGATAGCTACAATCCATCGGAAATGCTTTAGGTGAAATCAAACCAAGATAACTCCGAGAAGACATGATGGGTTTACTTATATCATTCTTGACAATTTACCACCGAGACTCCTCAAGAATTGAATAAAACCATCTCAAAAAACAATGAGGAGGAATTGAACTTAGAAATCCAAGATAAAGAACACTTGAGCACCTCCAACAAGAATGTTGAAGAACACTTCAAGAAGAATTACATCCTTAACAAGCCACCATAAGAACCATCGGGCTGAACTCCGGAATGAAAGGATGAAGCTTGACATTGTAGGTAAAAAAGAACAAGATT
Organism: Hordeum marinum; assembly: GCA_022496015.1. Taxonomy (NCBI): domain Eukaryota; kingdom Viridiplantae; phylum Streptophyta; class Magnoliopsida; order Poales; family Poaceae; genus Hordeum; species Hordeum marinum. Next base: position 153,013,112 of record CM039676.1, read on the forward strand.
GAGGCCTTGCTATGAATTAGATGAAGCTTAGCGAAGAGATATTTCAGCAACTTGAACTCCGGAACAGAAAATAAGAACCACTTAGAATTGAGAAGTTTCGATATGACGCACAACTCTGGAAGAAGAATTAAATCACTTTGATGAAACTAGAATAAGAATTATGTTATGCTTATCCTTCATCAAGTTAAATTGATGAAAAGCAATAGATTTGGTATACTGCTTATTCTTGTTGCAAAGAATTGAAGAGAAAGAGAGAGATCACAAACTTGAAGAAGTCTTGAACGAGAACACCGGTAAGAATTCACAACGAATGAGGATAATATGATTGAACGAAGATACTTGGGAATGAATAGATCACGATCCACCTAATGGAAAACTTCACAAGGCACCGTAATAATTGAGGTACGAATGAAGGAACAACAATTGAGTAGAATTTGAGAACGAAAGCTAAAAGCTAAGAACGAGGAATCTTCTGAAATGATGGCCTTCGGAGAATGGAGAAATAAAAACAATTCTGAAATGGTCTGGATAGATAAGGATGGAATTACTCATGACCAAAACAATTTGAGAGGATAGCAAGAAGTTGAAACCACACTCTTGAAAAGAACGGACAAAGATTTAAGAGAAACTCTCCTTCAGACTTCAGTGTAGAGAATGATGACGAGAAACAGCACCATGAAATACTGAGACACTCCAGAATAACGAATAAAGAAGGTTGAGCCAACGATGCATGAAAATAATTTAGAAGCGATCTTCGAGAAGGAATATGACTGATGAAAATCATTCTTACGTCATATTAGAAGAGGACTTGAGGACATCTCCAGAATGAATAGAAGAGCCAGGTAAGATCCTGGGAAAAACACATGTGGGTTATGGGCCCACTCAAAGAAATACCGTTGAAACGATTGCTTAGAAAGAAAGATTGCACCGATACAAATTGAGACTTGTTGAGGTGAGAACCTCTAAATAATTGAAAACATTTTGAATGGAAACACGAATCTTCTGAGATATCTTCAGCCTCCAGATAGAATAGAGAGAGACGAATAAACAAGAGAGGCTTGGAAAAGAAATTCCAACATGGAAACCATTGAACGAATGAGAAAGGATATGATGAACACCGAGAGCTTGAATTGAATCCATCGCAGAAGAATAATAACAAGAACTAGGAATATGAGGATAGATCTTGAAATTGAAACTCCTGAGAATCTTCACAAGGGATCATCGGCAACAATACGAGAGAAAAGATAGCGGAAGCATCACATGAACAAAAAAGGCACTTGGATGAGAATTTAATCATTGAAGAAAAAGGGCGGGAGGGTGGGGAAAACAAAGATAACTTAGGACGGATGAAAAGAACTCCAGCAAGAAACATGAGGATTGATCTTGCAAATATTGGGGATGATTGAATATCTTGAAGAGGAGCGCACCGGTTGAAAAGAATTTCAAGACAACTCCAGTTGAACAAAAGGATTAGCATCCCCGTAAAATATGAGAACAATACTTAGAAAAGATATGAAATCACCACTTGACATTGAAGCAACTTGAATTACCATATTCGAAAACAAAACAAAGTATGAGGCTTACGAAACAAGCCGGAAACAAATGCATAACAAATATTTTGTCCGATATTTTCGTGGTAAGGCTCGCACGGGCTCCATCGTACATTGGATTGTCATATTGAAATGACGCTCAAATATGCTCCCTAGGCGTAGCGAACTACAAGGCTTGACGAAGCATATCTCATGACATATATCGAGATTGTCCTCTGTAAGAAAGACCGTGAACAAACGAATCCACTAGATGTCGAACCCCAACCTCACATCATGATCTGTTGGAAGATAGCCTAGGTAACTACTTGAATTGGCACCTAAGAACTCCAGAAACTTTCCGATTATGCAATCGGGTGTTGGGGATACAAGGAGGCAAAATAGCTCACACAACAAACATGCCCTATACTCCAACTGTATCCATCCGTCAACACATAACCAGAGGCTTCGGAACACCATCTATCTCAGACACTCAAAAACACAACGATACCAAACATGGCAGTACCCTGGACGCCTCCCCAGTACTGGGTGACTCCGACCTTATCTCGCCACGAGAAGTATTGAAGCAATTTCAAACATCCTCCATCCTGAGATACGAAGGAAACTGAATGATAACGATGTGCCAAGAATCCCCTGGAGTTCAACTCCCCGGAAGAAATCAAGTCAGACAGGAAGCACCAAGACAGAACTCCGTCACATCGGCACCATATAGTTTCCAAAATACACGCGTGATCCTAAAAAAATTTGAGTGAGAAGAGGGTAGAATCAAAATTCCCAAGTCGTAATTCCTCACCACAATATAGAAGAGGAGTAAAAGAAACCTACTCTTCGATATATAACTAGACTTAAAATGTTTTTTTACTAGACTCGACTCGACCAAGTTCGATCAGTCAAGGGGGCTTCTAGGTCGGTACAGGCTCTGATACCAACTTGTCATGCCCAAGATGCGACCATATCCTTATTTTTGGCTCGAGGGCCTCGCCAGGGATAGGAGCGCATCTCGTCGTATTGCAAGAATGGATATCATTACAAGTACATGTATAGAAGAGATGAGTATATGGAATTGGCTTAAACTCGCCACAAGCTACATCAAGATCACATCAATACAACAACGTATTCAAACATCATACACAAGAGCAGGGTCCGACTACGGACGAAACCAAACGATAAAATGACATCCATCCTTGCTATCCCAGGCTGTCGCCTGGAACCCATCCAAGATCGATGATGAAGAAGAAGAACTCCAAATCAAATAAGCATTGCTCTCATGTCAATTCATTGCATTATCTCTACCTGCAACTGTTGTTGTAGTAATCTGTGAGCCACAGGGACTCAACAGTCTCATTTCCAAGGGTATCAAGACTATTAAAGCTTAATGGATGAGGTATGGATAAGTGGTGAGGCTGCATCAAGCAACTAAGCATTTATTTGAGGGGCTAACTTACGAATACAGACAGTAAAGTATGGTGGTCTACGAATAACAGATGTGAACTAGTAATGATCACTAGCTGATCCTGAACACCAACTTACGTCAAACATAACCCAATCATGTTCTCTCTCGGATAAGGGCTCATGAGAAGAGATAGTCACAGTTACGCACACAGTTTGTGTACTTTATTAGAGTTTACTTCAAGTTTGCTATGATCGGGTGTTAAAAAAAGTTTTCAAGTTTGCCACATAACTGCGAGCACGGATTTCCGGAAGATTTAACCCTGCAGGGGTGCTCCAACTCATCCATCACAAATTAACCACACGCCGGATGAATAACCTCGACCACGGATCTCGTGATCATCCTAGGCAATTCCAAAGGAAATCCGACACCTCGAGATAGCCCAAAGAAGATCAGAGTTCCTCACGCAAGACATTCGAGAAACATAAAACAAGTCCACCAAGGCCTCCCGACGTGTCGACGATCCCGATAGGAGCCGCGTATCTCGTTCTTAGGACAAGACGGATAAGCTAGTGTACGGTGGCCTGATAGAAATCACCCAAGTTGCCCTGGGGTGGCCCCGCACAATACTCTAGTTTGGACCAACACTCATGAGGAGCACTGGCCCATGAGGATTGATTAATCCACGGGTCCGGAAAGTCCCTATGCAATTTTATTAGTTATTAGGCAAATGTAGTACCAATCTTGGGCCTTGCCAGACAAGCTTTATCCTAAAACGAAAATCAAGGGGGTCCCCATAACAACCCCAAGCATGTTAGGAGCGCTCAATTATGGAACATAACACCGGTTCACAAGTAACTAGGGTGGAAAGAGTGGACCAAAACACCGAGCAAAAGGCCAAGCCTTCCACCCTTTACCAAGTGTATAAGTGCATGAAATTAAATAACAATAATATTATGACAACAAAAGAATGTCCATGTAGTCACCTGGAAGAAATTGCACCTACATCTAGAAACGTTATAAGAAGGGTTGCACACGCGATAACATAGCGAAACAAAGGTTTTCTGGGGTGTGGAGGGGTTAGAGGCTTATCATGGCAATGTAGGAGGTTTGACATGCAAGTGGTAGGTAACAAGACATAACGATAGAAGCGAGACAAATAGCATGTCAATGATAGTGGTGGTATCCAGGGAAATGTGTCATCTGGCCTGAGATCCCGCTTGGAAGAAGAACGAGTCCATGAAGAAGACGAGCCAACATAGTCGAACGAATCCTCACACTTCGAACGCTTTCAGAACTCTATCGAGAAGGAACAATCTGAAACAGGAATTGACACACAATAACACCACAAGATATGCATGACATGATGCCCAGAAAAATATGATGCATGACCGGTTGAAATATGCAAGGCATGGCAAATCACATCAAACAACTATTACACATTAAAGTGAAGCTCAATATGCAACAAGTTGCATATTAACGAAACTCCACGATTGATTATTTAGTTCAGTATCATTTAGGTATGACAATATTAAATATTGTTAAACATGGCAAGAGGTGAAGCATGAACAACTACATCATCTAGGCATTTTACATGAGGGCGAAAGCAACATATAGCATTTCCGAAACGATCTCATATGCATATTTTAAGTTTGGTACAAATCTGAACTAACCACATTTTATTGTTGATAAAGAGCAATATAAATTGTGCCATGAGATTCTACATGTTTTTCTAGGCAAGTTACATATGAAAAACATTTACAACGGAGCTATGGTTAATTAGTTATGATATAAACCATTTTAACATGACATTAGGGATTTTTTAATGCAAACAACCTTTCAAATGTTTTAACCATGCATGAGGATGACAAATTGAATTAGATGCAATTTGATGAAAGCATTGGCACATAATATGATTTGGAGCATTTGACATCATGGCGGAAAGAAAGGGCTGCCACGATAACGAAAACAGAAATGATGCCACGACAACATTCCGGTGATCCGGCATCTCAACATGAGTTGCCGGTGCAAAAGAAAGTGTGGTCGTGTACGTGTCATGCAAGGATGGTGGGGTGGTCTCGGTTACCGGGTTCCCACGTGTCGAGGGCATGGAAAACGAGATACAGGCATCTAATGATCGCATAGGATACAAACACAGCCTCTCATGAATCACATCACTCGTTCATCGCATCGGGCGGCGTCTCGGTGCTATACCTTCGAAGCATGCATCTTCGGAGCGGATCGAGATGATGCGGTGTAGATGTACATGGGTCGTCGTGGAAGTAGTGGTGCACAACAATGGTCTTGTCGGATCCTCGACGATGGTACATGTACACTTGCCGTAGTGGGACATGGTCGAGAGAGTTCATGAGCTTGATGGTCTTGGGTCCCCACATTTTAGATGCGATCGGTACATCATGGTCAACGAAGAGGCCAAACGAGGCAGGGGCAACTCTTGGTCGATGATGCCAGATATGCTCCTTAGCAGAGCAAGCACGACAGCAGTAAGTGGAGCAAGGCACGAGCCACAGCGCTGCCATGGGTGTGCAACAGAATGAAGGGTGTCGTGGAGGATGTAGGAGCACGCATGGCGATGCAGCAGGCAAGAGGCAGAGATGAACAGAGGCAAGCGGGAGGAGCGAGGGATGTCATGGGGGTGGTCAACACCCATGGTGGCAGCAGAAGGGGCGGACTGCCGGAGTTGGGGGGTTGCGCTAGGAGGTGGGAAGAGGAAGGGCTCGCGAAGGCCTGGGCTCGCCGGTACGAGGATGCGGCAAGGTGGCGACATGCTCGGGCAGACACGACCATGCAGCGGTGGCAGGGTCGAGCGTGGCCGTGAGCTCGGCTTGGAGCCGCGGGCAGAGTAGAGGGTGATGCTCTAGGAAGCTCATGGGGCCCTTGGCGCAGGAGCGGGCGGAGGAAGGAGGTCGTCGGCACAGGTGTTAGGCGTGAGCGGGACTTGGGGTGGTGGCCATGGTGGGTGCGGCCAGGGGCTGGTGCAGCTAGCCACTAACGAGGGAGAATCACGATAGGGGGGCTCCAGGAGAGGCTTCTCTCCTAGGATCAAGAGGAGGAGGCGAGCGGGGCGCTGCTCTCCCTGGTGACGGCGCTCGGGAGGGAGATGGGGATCAAGCATGATGCTGCTCCCCTGGTGCTAGGGGTTGGAGGGGGCGGTTGGGCTTTAGGACAAATGGGCCAGCTACTGGGCTCCCTCTCTCGTTACTTCTCTTTTCTTTTGAAAATAAAAAATAGCGAAAAGATAGAAAAGGAAAGAGAGGTTAGGAGTGCATTTTGATAGTGGGGAAAAATCCAGGACCCCAGAAAATATGCTTGATCCAAGGAAAACTACAATTGGCCCTGACGAAAGAATTGGATTTTAACATATTTGAATTTGATCCAAATAAGTTTGAATTAGGACAAGGTTTGGATAGGTCCAAGAATGTTGAGATTTGTGGTGGAGCCTCGATAAATGCAAAAAGAATTATTGACAAGGTTTGGAGGTCAAACTCAGCAAAAAAGGCATGGGCTTTATTATGCAAATGTGTTCTGATGATTCCAAATTAACGGAATATTATTTTTGCTCCCTAACATATTCGAAGGATATTTTTAAGTTATAAAGAGAAATCACCATATGATTCCCCTCAATTTAAATAGATCGAAAGATCTATGCAGTTTATTTATTTGAGTTACAAAATTAATGACAAGATGGAATGATGAAATGATGAATGCGACAACCAGACGAAACACACACGAGAACAATGGAATAAAACGGAATCTTCTGGAGCATCGGTCCCGGGCTGTTACAATATTGATGGTTTAGTGAGGCGGAGGACAAAAGTCCCTGGTTCCACATGAAGCTTCTGTGCGGCGCACTTCGATAGATGATCAACAATGATGTTTTCAGCTCGTGGCATATGGTCTGCCTGCAATCCATCAAAGTGTTCCTCTAGTTTCCAAACTTCCTCTACGTATGCTTCCATCAACGGGCTCTGATAATGTTTGTTGATTTGCTTCACCACGAGCTGGGAATCTCCCCCGATGATCAGTTTCTTCATTCCCAACACCACAGTGATTCTGAGTCCTACAAGGAGCCCCTCATACTCTATGGTGTTATTGGTGGCCTTCTCCCGGGGAAAGTGCATCTGAATCACATACTTGAGGTACTCTCCAGTGGGGGCGATGAGGAGCACGCCTGCTCCAGCACCCTAGAGTGAGAAGGCACCGTCAAAGTACATGATCCAATCCTTGGGTGTCTCCTTGCTGGGGAGAATTGTCTGTGGAACCTCTTTGTCTTGCGTGGGTGTCCATTATGCAATGAACTCTGCCAACGCCCTGCTCTGTATCGTTGAAGTGCTCTCATACTTCAGTCCAAAACTCGATAGCTCTAGTGCACTCAACTATCCTGCCAGTGGCTTCGGGGTTCCTCAATATACACTGTAGTAAAAGCGGGTAACAACTGTGATCTCGTGGGCTTGGAAGTAATGGCGCAGCTTCCTCGAGGCCATGATGAGGACGAAGATCAGCTTTTGCACTCTAGAGTACCTTGACCTAGCCCCCTGCAATAGGGAGCTAACAAATTACACTGGTTGCTGCACCACTTTCTTCTTTGCCAGTTCCTTGGAACTGCCTTTGCTTGATTGTTGAGGTAAGCAACTTCGCTCCGAGGGCTCGACGTAGGAGGGTTTGCGGGCTGCGCACGCAGGGCGGTGCCCCACCACCGCCTGGAGGAACCGTCCCTCGCGTCCCGCCGGATAGCTTAGGAGAAGAACCGGGCCCTTATGTGGAGCCCTATATACCATGCTACGTCTTGCCTAGGGATACCGGCTCAGATCAGGCGCCTGCCGCAGGCGCCAGCGCCCCCCAAGGATAGGGGAAGCCCAGACGTCCTCCCTGAGCCAGTCTTGGGGGCTCCCCCGATGAAGCACCAAGTTTGGACAACGCAAGCAAGATAAAGAGGGCGTATGTCACCGGGCCCATGGGGGCATAGCTCAAGCTATCGCCCCTGCAATCAAGCATCACCGAGCCGAACCCCGAGGTTTCAGGGATGATGCCCTAGGGGGAGGGCAGCAAGACACAGCTAACGCGGGGCACCTGCGGCAACTGAAACGCCGGCGCAGCCTCGGGAGGCTGGGCCTCACGAGGCCCTCGAGGAAATGCACGGTGTCACACCCTGTGGTGGTATCACCTTGATGTGTTTGGGTTTATAAAATTTGGAGCCAACTAAAACTTTTTCAAAGTGCTTGTGCTTGTTTGCAATGATGTTTGCTTGCTTGATGATTGTGTTATATGGCACTCCTAGAGCCACTTCATATTTCATCTTCCTTGACCCAAACCTCTTGCCCAGTGATCATGCCATGTGAATAATGCCCAAAACTATTTTTTATCAAAAAAAAATTTAACCAAAAATGATTTATTCAAATTAGGTTTTCAACACCCCCTGAAATGAGATTTGCACTTTAAGTCCTCAAATTGGGTGGATTTTTCTTCCCCAAAGACTTTATTTCAAACCTACTATGTATGAGACTTTTCAAAACCACCAAATATAAATTTTATAGATTATCCTCATATTTTATTTAAAGGCTTTTTCTTTAGACCAGAAATGGTTTTTCTTAGGGAAAAATTATTTAAATACTTTGAAAATATTTGAGGAAATTTAGGGAAACTCAGTGGACATATATTTTCCATATATATGAGTTTCAACACAAGGGTATGTTCAAATCATGGGCAAAACCCCTGAAAACCCTTTCTATTCAAATCAAACTTTTGAAATATTTCTATAAGAAATATTCTCAATAAATTCCACGAAATTCCAGCAAGTCAACACTATCATAAGTGATCATCTTGCAAAGTTTCATGTCAATCCAAGTTGAATTGATTCATCAAACCATCCCAAAACCCTTCCTGTCCAGATTCAAATTTGAGCAACTTTGCATTGTGAAGTTTCTCCCTTGACCCCAAACTTTGTGGGCATGCTCTAATGACCAAATAGTGATGCTACACTAAGTGGTGCATCAAGGGTTAAAGCCTAGCATTACTAGATCTATAGAAACCTGATTCTGTTAGTTTCTAGGGTTTACCAAGTCTCCATTGTAAAATTTTCACACTTGAGCTCAAACTTGGTAAATCCTATCATTTTTACCTAGACCTTGACCCTATTGAATATCTCAGTAAGATGATAAAGTTTTCTTGCCCAAAACCCCATCAAACACCTTCTGGTGAAATGGTAAAGTCACTATTTCCAACCCTTCCTCTTTTACCCTTGCCCCCAAATCTTTGCCACATCTTCTAGCAGTGCCCAAGCACCTCCAGTAAAAAAACAAGTCCCCAGGTCACTAGGAGGTGGGGTAAAAACCCAATTTTCACCTCCAAATCACCTTGGCAGAAGCTTCCTCCCTCCGTTTTCTTTTCTTCCTAGCTCTCCCTAGCCTAATAGCATCCAAGGAGCATCTCCAGGCCCTCCAAAGGCTACTGGACAAGGTGGGGCACCTAGCGCACGCAGGCAATGGCAATGTCGGCCATATGCATGCTCTGGAGCATGCTATAATGTGGTCCCGCACTATAGCCGCCACCCAATGGCCGCCCCCGACAACCTTGGGCCTCTCCCGTGTGTCCCCCAAGGAGCCCTTGGCGTTCATGAGACGCTACGCACTCGGCCCCCTCCTCTCTCTCCTTCCTCCGCCCCCTCTCGCGCGTGCCCGACGCCGCCCGAGCTGGCCAACGCGCGAGCTCACACACGTGGGTGCGAAGCCCCTCCCCCCTCTCTCTCTCCCTTTCCTTGGGCCTAGACCACATCCACGAACTCCCTGGACTCGAACCGAAGCCTCTCGTGGCACACCGCAGTGCGGTGGACTGGTTCCGCCCTATAAAAGGGCCTCCCCCGAGCTCTCTCCTCTTCTCTGGCCCCCTCTCCTCCTCCATTGACCGCCCGCAAAGCCCCCGCTCCTCCCTGTGCTTGAAGCGCTCGGGATCGACCGGAGATCGCCACGGCGTCGCCACCGTCGATCTATTGGTAGCGGCCTCCTCCGATCGTCCTTCTTCTCCAGCTAGTCCTCCCTTGCCATGCTGATGCGTTTCCTCCTTCTCCCCGTCCTCTTTGTAGCTTGAATCAGCCCTGGCGACCACCTCCCGAAGCCTCCTCCGATGGGTGCTCGCCACCGGCGACTCCGGCCACCTCCGGCTTCCCTTCGACCTCCCTTGGACCGATGACTCCTTCCTGAGCCCGTTCCCGCCATCGCTTGCTATCGCCGTGCCCCGTGCCGCCGCCAGTGAGCCTCTCCTCTCTGCCCCGAGGTGGGAGAAGGATCCAACAGGTGGGACCCACCTGTTGGCCTCTCTCTCTCCCTCTCCCGTGCTCTCCCCCCCCTCGCAGTTGCTGATGGCCGGGCCCCGTGCGTCAGGTTTGAAACTGGCCGCGCGTGAGGCCAGCTGGCTGGCCAGCTAGGCCGGCCCAGCCTCTAGCCTAGGTTTCCCGTGCCTTTTTCTTTTCTTTTTCTGTGGGGTTTTGCAAAAATCCCACAGAGCCCAATAAAATTCCTATGACAATAATTTTTGCACCTAAATTCCTAGAATAATCCATAGAATTTATTAGTGCCATTTGTGAAAATGTTTGAAAACATTTTATGTTTTGTTTTAATTTAAAAACCCCTATTTGGCATTATCTGCCTCTGTTTAATAGTTTTTAAAAATGTATTTCATAACAAAATATTAAACAAACATTTTTTCTATAGTCTCTAGTATTTATCACAGTAGGGTAGCATTTTTGATAGTGGCTTGTGCTCTGTTTTGTGTGATGCTTATTTTTTTCACTATTTTATCACAACAATAGATTGCGTTGTTGACGAGGAAGTTGGACCCGAAGACTTCAAAGACCCTGGAGACTTTGTTGAGCCAGGCAAGCAGCCCTTTGACCATGTTAAGAAACTTTTCCATGCATGACATATAGCACTTGTTGTTTCGATTATTTGATCATGATGTGGTATTTCCCCTTCGGTGGGATACCTCCAATGCTTTTACCATTGACATTGGCATTGTGCATGACCTACCACCTTATGAGGGTTGCGCGGGTGGGAGTAGTTAGGTTGCTAGTAGATGCTACGCAAGTGGGATGGGATTTATGCATAGTGATGGGCAGGATGAAATGATTTCAAAGGCTTTTCGAAAAACCCCGTCGAGTGCCACTAATGCCCGAGGGAGATGATGATAAGTTGGGTGACCACTTGAGAAAGAAGTGGTGTGCCAGAGCAAGTGAGTGTGTGTGTTTTCGAAAAGGGATTAGATGTAAGGTCTGCTGACCGTCCGAACCTTACATGCACAACCACGATACCCCTTATGGGACGGGGCTTTGTTGATTACCATGGTTGGTACTAGGAACGAGCCTGCATTACTAGTGGCGAGAGTGAAGTGGTCACTCTTGAGACGGGGTCGTCCCAGAAGTGGAAGGTCATGCGCTATCTTTACAGGCACCAGGCACACTGTTGCGTGCCCTCATGGACGATACGAGTGAAGTATGTCATGAGGGATGGCACCAATGAGTGGACTCTTTGTTTAGTATCACCATGGGAAAGGCATTGTTCGGGTGCTTACCTCGGGTATGTGATATACCGCGAATCGTGGATGACACGGAAGTTCCCCGAGTCTTGTGGGTAAAGTGTGCAACCTCTGCAGAGTGTAAAACTATTCGAATAGCCGCGTCCATGGTCATGGACAGTTCGAGGTCCTTCTTAAACTATGTCCAGATGTTTTCGCGAAACTTGGTGTGAGTATGGATGTGATGGTGACAAGAGGTCACATGAGCTAAGTCCGATGACTTAGCATGGGAATTGAACTAAGTCCAATGACTTTGCATGTTGAATGAACATGAGGTGTTCAACCCCTACTTATGATGATATCTATAACTTGTTCATATGGATATCTACCATTTGTTGATGCATTCTTACTAGTTACTTGATCATGTCATTGCATTTAAAACTAGCTTTCTGCAAATTACCTGCTTAGTGCTATATCATGCATCATTGTTACCTTGTTCCAGAACTTGGGTTGCTTGCGAGTACATTCAAAGTACTCATTGGCTTGCCACTAGTTATTTAATTGGCTAGGCATGGAAGAACATGACTATGTTGAAGATTTCGTTGGTGATGAACATGCGAACTAGGATGCTTCCCAGTCAGAATGCTTGTAGGTTAACGTAGATGGCATGCGTTCACGCTTTCGACCAAGATTTCCGCTGCTTGTTATATTGAAGTGTTTGGACCTCGTGGCCCTATATATGAAAGACTAGACCTTCATGGTCTTTATTTGTGTAAGACGCTAAATGTGGATGTAAGACTTGTATTTCAGCTTCTGTGTGTTCAGTGAGCACTGATCTCTGGGATCACTGTACACGTGCATTCGGTGATCACGACTTATGAGTCGGGGTCCCCACACACGATCACTGCCCAAATGCCTCATGAGGCGACTTCATTAACAAAACACCCTCATGGCCGCGCTGGATGCATTGTACTCATGTTTGGGCCGCGGGAGGACAATCCTGTGGCTACGTGGGGGACAATGCATTCAGGTTTGGGTCATAGGGGCGCACAACCAAGCAGAAATGCACGAGGTGGCTCTTGACGGAGTTGGGAGCAACCGGGCAGGGCGCCTGGGGGCTTGCCTAGCTATCTACGGTGACACTCTCACGTAATAATGAGTGGGTTGTATACGCCTGGAGCCCCTCGAGGACGCAAAGGGGTTCCTCTGATGCAATGTGTCAGCCCCATGCTCTGTGCTGGCGGAGAAGTCAACACTTCCCATCAATGGCTATGCCCATGCAATGTGGATGCCCTACGCTCAATGCTGGGGGAAGACAAAGACTAGCCTAAGTGTCCGGTGCGGCGTTTTCTTGCTTCTTTTTGTGTTCGAATTGCCGCTTTTTGAAATGAAGTTTGAAGAGTTCAGAGTTCTACATTTAAAAAAAGGTGGCGGGGACTTTTCTCTCATTGCACTCTCTTTTTTACGAATCTTGAGTTCTCCTTCTTATGGATTGGTGTTTTGCAAGAGGTCACACATTACGGCCCTCTTCGAGGCACCTCAGACCGGGAAAGCAAGGCCCTGTCGCCTCAAGGACTTGCATGTTTTGGCAGCAGACCCTCGCTCGAGGGCTTCTACCGCTGCACGGCACCATAGCATGGAGTCTCGGGAGGCCCCAGTACTTGGGCCTCCTGGGGTAGAACTCGACAGGGCGGAATGGGGGCCGCTCGAGCGTCAAAGCAGGCTCCTTAGCATCACGCCTCCGGACCCTTACCGGTCATATAGCCACTCGACACCCTCGATACCGTCCTTGGTGATCCGTTCAGCATTGAGGGTATCGAGGCCTCACCTCATGGTTTTGTCCTTGGTGATCCGGTCGTATACCACGGTGGTAGGGAAATGTGCGAGACTGGGACTTGTCGATGTAGAGCTGCTTGAGTCTCAAAGGGGGCTCCTGAGCAGTACGCCTTAGGAGCCTTACCGGTCATATATCCACTCGCCCCTCGATGTCGTCCTTGATGATCCGGTATGCATCAAAGGTGACGAGGCCTCACCCCGTGGTTGCGACCTTGGCCAGTCATAAACTGCGGTGGTAGGGAAATGCGCTGGATTGGGACCTATAGGCACAGAGCGCAGAAAGGGCCCCCAACACGCCCCATTCGTAAGCAAGGGAGAAGCGTCCCCGACAGAATAGCGGATTACCTGGATGACCCAGCCGTGCCACGAGATCATCAACAGCCCACAAGCTAAGTACACTACCGAATCAAGCAAGAGTTTCTTGGTCTAACGGCGCCCCAAGGATGGGGCGAGGGTTGTGCACGCTAATATTAGGATATAGGTACTACGGGCCAACTACGCGCGATTACTAACACCCCTGAGGCCTGAAACAACATGCAGACAGAGGCCCAACGGCGGCAGGTTGCAAGGCCACAAACCCGGGGCTGGCGGCCACGGGTTGGCCCTCGAGAGGGGGCACCTTGTGGGGACCCGGCCAGCCATAGTCATCAGGCCATATCGACGGCGGCGCCAAGCTTCGCGTGAGTTAAACTAAATTGCATAACTACAAGCGTCCAACGGTAATTCAATGGCAAGAAACAAAGACAAAGGTAGTGCACAAAAGGTTAACGCCCACGGGGGCCAAGTTCGTTTTAAACTATTATAGGTACTAGGAGGAAGAAGCAGGGGGAGTCTAGGCGGAGGAGTCGCTGTTGCTATCCGAGTTGACGGCCTCCATGGCGTCGGGTATGCCTTCCCCTGCGGGAGGGGGCACCTAGATGAACCGCACGACTAGGGCCTCCACGTGTGGGCGCACCTCGTCCCGGAGAGGCCTCTGGAACCCCTCGGGTACCCACTCCATGACGCATTGTAGGTTGAGCTTCGGGACGAGGCGACGCAGGTTGGAGAAGACGTGCGTCAAGGCAAGCTCTAGGAAGTCCCGCACGTCGGCCTCACTATCCGCATTCACGCAGGAGACGCCAGTCTCCAGCGTCTCCACCACCTGGTGAAAGAAATCGAGGTAACCACCATCGCCCTGCATGTTGGGGAGGGCGGGGGCTTCCCCCGACTAATCGGCTCACCACGCCGGCCGCGTGGTGGGCGATGTCGAAGTATTGCTTGGCACGTTGGGACTCCAACATCTTGGTGTAAGCCGCCTTGTCCTGCGTGGCCTACATTACGTCGGCCATTTCCTGGACCTGGGTCTACAGAGACACGGCTCCTCCCTGGCCTCCGCATCGCCCCTAAGGGCGGCTTGGAAGGCGGCGTCGGCGGTTGCCAGTTGGGCCCGCACCATGTCCACCTCCTCCTAGAGCTTGCCGCGCTTGCGCTTCTTGGCCATCGGCTCCCTGGAAGGAGGAGAAAATCAATCCTGGTGCATTGGACATGTCCAGCAAAGAAAGGAGGCGGCAAAACACTCACTCATCCACCATGGCCCAACACCGGCGAACCAGCACCGGCCCCGAGGGCCCCTCGCCACTGCCTTTGGAGGAGAGCGAGGGGCTGATGGCCCCGCGTGCTCCCCTGCACCGGCGGCGCATCCTTCGGACGCCATGAGGAAAGGAAGAAGCTAAGGAGAGGGAGAGGGTTTTCTCTAGAGTTGCGGGAGCAGGCGGGCGCTTCGAGATGGCAAGACCCCCCCGGGAAGGCGGATTTATAGGCATGGTCAAGGCCATGAGGCGTCATAGGAGAGCAGGCGACATGCGCCCCTCGGGTGCCGAAAGGGCCGACTCGATCGGGGTGCGGTCCTGCCTCACATCGCCTTGCCTCACACTCTCGGGTCACATCCGTGTGCCCCGCGAGCTGGAAGCCCAACAACATTCAAGGATGGGTGACAATGCCCGCACTGTGTGTAGGCGTCACTTCGGTTTGACTTAGGGAGGTTCCTGATGCCTACGGGATGCGGGGCGTCGCCGCCCAGGCATCCGACGCACGTAAAGCCTGGCCCGCAGGTGTTTGGGACCCGTGGCGCTCCGGGCCATCCTCAAAGCTTCGCCCCGAAGCTGGCTCGAGTGCGCCTTGGGCCCGGGAGCTATTGTCAGTGTTCTGGGAACGGGGGTACATAGCCCTGCCTGCCTGCGGCCTAGGACATGGCCCACTTCGTCAGCCAGGCATGGCTCAGAATGACTCTACTCAAGACAAGGCCCTCGTGAGGACCCTGGGCTCGCGAGGAAGAACGACATCAAAACCGGCAAGGATGGGCCTCCCCAGGACCCGTCCTGAGCGACAGAGATCTCTATGCAGAGCCCGGCCTCAGGAGTCAAAGGTGACGCAAGGAAGGAAAGGCGAGCACCAGCACGCTAGGCGGTGCAATTTCCCCTTTGGTGCAAAGGGAGAAAGGATGTACACGGGTTCCCAAAGTGGCGCCCAAAGGTTTCCATTGCGCTGCAACGAGACCACGACCATGAGCCCCGCAGGACGGATGTCATCGCCGGACCCACCACTGCATCATCGACAACAACTTTGTAGACGAAGACCACCTTTGGACAGGGGTGGATGTACTCCTGTCCCCCTTCAAAATTGGTCGTTGTGGGATCCCTTCCCGCCATTGTGATAAGGGAAGAGGAACCAGGCTACCGCTATATATAGAGGCTAGGCCACACTGTAGAGGGGGGTCTGATCAAACACTAAGCCACTCAACGAACCACCACAAGGCAGAGAGCCAAGAACACCATTTGAGCGACGTCGCGAGCCTTGAGCCCACTATACTAGTTCATCGACCACACCTCCACGAGAGGCAATCCACCAAAGCAGGAGTAGGGTATTATGCTTCATAGCGGCCCAAACCTGGGTAAACAGTCGTGTTCATCTTCTTCCTCGTCATTGTGCGAGTTCGCCGTAGTAACCATCGAGTAGCAAGCTAGGTTGGGCGAGGCTGTAGGGAACCTTCGCACACACCCTTGTGTTCGAACCTTGCGGGTTTTGCGGAGCCCAAAATCCGACATCATCATAATCACTGTCGTAGTCCTCATTCTACTCAACCACAACAACAACAGCCACAGAAACCGCAGTAGTAGCAATGGCTCCAGGATTTTTGCCTTGGCCATGAGGCACACGTTGCACCCGTCCTGCAAAATTTGGACGATGTTGTTGTTGTTGCAGAGGTATGACATGTGCAGCTAGTGGTGGTAGACGTGCAAGCACCTCATTGAACTTAGCATCCATCTTGGTGTCGGATGTCTTCTCTAAACGATCTAACTTCTCCATGGCCTCTCCCAAGCTGGTTACCAAGTCTTCACCTGTTCACCCCTGATTTGACGAAGTTTATCATGGAGCTCCTTGTTGGTCATGCCCAACCAGTCGATCTCGACGCCTTGTGATCCTAGCATGACTAGCAGCCATAGGAATACACAACAATATGAATCAACAGACTACTAGGAAGTGTTGGTTGTGGTGTGTCACAAATCCATCAAGCAAATCTCTAATTCTTACCAGTTCTTACCAAGAAGCAGGTGGTGATAGGCAATTGTTGTAGCTAAAACTCTCAAAGCTTGGATAGAGCAATTGCCGGGTGATGTCAAACAAACGACGTAGATGTATGTGGAACTAGGATGGCTTATAATATGGTAGAAAAAGGGTCAGCAATGATCAATTCAGAGATGCAAAGTTGAATAAGCGCTCAACAATAGCACTGTGTTGTTCCTAGGCTAGACCGTGCTAGAGATACGACCCTAGAACACTAACAAAATCATGACGCTGCACATAAAAAATGGAAGAGCACACTCTGAAAAAATCTCATTTTTTTATTCTTTTTTTGGTGCCTACTTTTTGGTGCTCTTTTTCCCTAGAAAATCTAATGGCGGGTGTCTCAAAACTCTTCCCAAGGCATATAAAAAGGATTGCCACACACACAAGAATGACTTATTTTTTCTGGAATGATACGGGGCTGCGGCGATCAAAACTTGCGACAAAAAATCACAGTGGTGGCAAGTGTCTCAAAATGCTCTCCAAAGCCTAACAACAGGTTTGGGGAAAATATTTTCACCCGCAAAAATTTTGGCCTAAAAATTGTCCGGGGTTTGCAAACTATTTTTTCCGAAACCTACTCAGGCAAGGAAACACAAAACGGAAAAGAGATAGAACTCGAAAACAAACATAATAACTGAGTAATTCAGATTAGAGGCGGATATGGGGTGGTGACATATGGCAGTGGCGGTGATGAAAAAAGTGGGTGATGGTATATGGCAGAGGTGATGATGATGGTGGGTGATCGTATATGGCAGCAGTGATGATGATGATGGGTGGCAACGAAGTTGAAGATGGTGTGGTGGCGGCGTGACAACTTGTGAACATAACTCAAAACTCCAAAGGACTAGACCCTAAGACCATCAACTCGACACGACGATGTAACCACAAATTCAAAGCAAAACACCGAACAGAAAATTGCAAAAGGCTCAAATTGGTTCAGATATGATGAACTAACCCTAATTGTTTTGTGGCTTTTTCATGGATTGTAGGCAGGAAGAACAGATGTGTTCTAAACTATGCAAATCTAGAAACTGAGCAACCTAGAAATCTAATACCCCTTTATAGAGGTGAAGTTGTCACTGTCTTTTGATGAGATGTGGCTATCGTTTTTGGTAGAGTTGACTTTGACGATCCGACTATGAACGTGCGAGGACATCGTGCCTTGGCAATCAATAAAAACACTCCGAGAGGTTATTGACCACACCGGAGCACTATCAACCTGACCACGAGGGTCTTTTTTCCTATACGCAAATAAAGAACAAGCAAGAAACTAATATTTCAATATGAATATTGCGAATATAAGAGGAAAGCTTTATTGAGGAAAGTGGGGTTGTGTGACGTCTTGGCTCGGTCGTAGAACACAAACGAAGAACGCGAAGTTGCAGCTATGGCAAATTTTTAATCTAAACAAAACCCAAGTCTAAACTGCACCCTAAGGGTTGTATATATGGGGGAATAGAGGGGAATTTTCATGACCCTTTTGAGGAGGGGTCCGAAAACAACCCTAACTCGGTTTCCCCACACATACGGACTCTAAAAACAACTATAATGTAGTTTTTCAAAATTACATGGGCCTAGCCCAAAAACAAGGTGACGCAACACCCATAATTGCCTATTGACGAAATTAATGAAGTGGCATCTTGTATATTTCATCCAAGCCTTCATGCTCTCATCATGGTGGCTTCAAAGTATGAAAATCACCACTGGAAACTCCATTGTTCTTTCCCGCGTGCACACCTTCTCCATGCTTGATCCTGCTCTAATAGCCAACCTTCTTGTCCATGCTAGGTCCTTCATTCATAAGTAAAACAAACGTATCTAATTTGGGAAGCATCATATGTTCACGAGTAGTAGAAGAATTTCCAAGAAACAAAAGTACCTAGTAATTCAATTGGCGTGCGTGACCTCTAGTAATTGGTCCATTATGTATAGCAGCTCGGGCTGTGAGTGTAACAATGGTATTCATGTCCTCATTAGAGTGATTCCCAAGTGAAGCAAAACGCACGACGTAGATGTATGTGGAGCTTGGATGGCTTATAATATGGTAGCAAAAAGGGTCAGCAATAATCAATTTAGGGATGCAAAGTTTAATAAATGCTCAACAACAATACTATTTTCGTCCGAGGCTATACTCCACCAGAGCCACATCTAGAACTCCAAAAAATCATGGCGTGACATGTAATCAAGGGAAAATCAGACTCTGATTTTTTTGCTCTTTTTCTATGCTGATTTTTCCGCTCTTTTTTCTTCAGAAAATCACTATAATGGCAAGTATCGTGGGAGTAAGACAGATAGTAGTACGGGGGGTATGTATGAGTAAGGGCGAAGACTACCTACGGCACAGATGTAGCACTCGGATGTACGAGTTCAGGCCCCACTTAGAAGTGGTAAAGACCCTATGTCTCGAGCCCCTATGGCTTAGTGTTTGCTTATGTGTGTATCTGATTACAAAGAGTTTGTAACCCTTGCTTTGGCGCCAGGGGGTGGCATATATAGAGTGTGCTACCTCCTTCCAAACGCCATTACTAGGGTAATTAATGACGGCAACTGCTGGAGTCACTAGAAATGGTTGCGTTAACTAGGAGCCTTACAAGTAACATCATATTCACCACACTTTATTCGAATTAAGTCTCCTGAACATTGTAGCTCCTGCGTTGCCTCTACTTCTTGTCCCAGTGATGAAGCTTGGTTGAATGACGTTCGAGTGACTTCCAAGGATCCGAGTGGATCTAAATTTTTTATCTAAATGTCAAAGTAATCTAGGGACTCTCATGATCGTGTGGGAACCCAGGTGAGCCCTAGATGTCTTGTCCTCGACCCTACCTCGGGTAGGTAGCCTCATCAGTAGCCCCCGAACCGGTTGAGGTTTCGGAGGACTAGTGAATGATGTATCGAGGCGTCATCGACGTCTCAGGGACATGAGGAAACGAGTCGGGTTGTTTCTCACTCGGCTTTCAAACCATAACAAATTTAGGTCGAATTGAATCAAAATGACCCAAACAATCCGACTGTTTGCGTCACTCGGCAAGAGTTGGATTCGCTCTTGGGAGAGACAATCTGAAGACTCGTGTGCAAGCTTGTGGAAACTTCAGACTGTTATTGCTGACAATTGCTGACCTTTCGGGTGTTCCTGTGACACTCGACTATTCGTCTAGGTGATCGACAGATCTTCTTCACTCACTTGATGGGTTTTCACATGTCAGAGTACACCAGTTGGCGCAAACCCATTCAGACCATGTTGCGCGGAATCTCCGGCGATTTCGAAATGTTGGGGAAGCGAGCACGCATGGACGGTTGTGTCCGGGAAGTGGGGAAAGTGGATGCGGCGCCTCGATGTCCACGCCGCAAATATCGCTATGCGTACCTGCAACACTGCCGCGAAGATTTTGTGAATCTGTCGTAGCCCATTGATTGTGAGGTTATCGCTGATCTGGTGGCTATGAATCAGCCAAAACGAGGTATAAGAGTTGATCGGGAGGGGGAAGAGAGAGATAAATTCCATTCCCCACTTCTTCGGTTCTTCCTCCGGCCCACCGAGAGCTTCGCATGTGCCACAGCTCTGCCGATTCGCCACTCCCGTCTACAGGAGATGACGAGGAGTGGGACAGCTGATATGTCTCCAACGTATCTATAATTGTTTATTGTTCCGTGTTACCTTATCATTCTTGGATGTTTTACACATTTTATAGCAACTTCATATCATTTTTTGGGACTAACCTATTGACATAGTGGCCAGTGCGAGTTGTTGTTTTTTGCTTGTTTTTTTACTTCACAGAATATTAGTACCAAGCGGAGTCCAATTGCCACGAAACTTGTTGGAGATTTTTTTGGACCAGAAGACAACTTGGGAACCAAGGAAGCACCTGAGGGGACGCCCGTGGGGCCCACAAGATACTAGGGCGCGCTAGAGGCCCCAAGCGTGCCCTGGTGGGTTGTGGGACCCACGGAGCCTCCTCCTCCACCTCTCAGCTCTAGACATCCTAAGAAATTCCAAAACCCCTAGGGGAGTCGATGAACCTCAATTGGAGCTGCCGCAAGTTCCAGAACCATGAAATCCAGTATAACACTATCACGGAGGGTTCATCATCCTCATTGGTGCCTCTCTGATGATGCGTGAGTAGTCCACCATAGACCTACGGGTCCGTAGGAAGTAGCTAGATGGCTTCATCTCTCTCTTTTAATTCTCAATACAATGGTCTCTTGGAGATGTATTTGATGTAATCACTTTGTGTTGTGTGTTTGTTAGGATCCAATGAAGTTTGAGTTCATGATCAGTTTCTATCCATGAATATTATTTGAGTCTTCTTTGATCTCTTATATGCATGATTTTTTATAGCCTCGTATTTCTTCTTTGAATCTTTGGTTTAGTTAGGGCAACTAGATCGATTTTTCTTGCCACTGGAAGAGGTGCTTTGTGATGGGTTCGATCTTACGGTGTCCTCTCCTAGTGATAGAAGGGGTAGCGAGGCATGCATGTATCGTTGTTATTAGGGATAACAAGATGGGGTCTATTCCTACATCAATTGATCTTGTCATTGTTCTTATTGAATTACTCCGTTCTTCCATGAACTTAATACACTAGATGCATGCTGCATAGCGGTCGATGTGTGGAGTAATAGTGGTAGATGCAGAATCATTTCGGTCTACTAATCTTGGACGCGATGCCTATATAATGATCATTTCCTTGTATATCGTCATGATTATCTAATCTTCTATCAATTGCCCAATAGTAATTTGTTTACCCACCATGTGCTATTTTCTTGAGAGAAGCCACTAGTGAAATCTACAGCCCCCGGGTCTATCTTTTAACATATTGCTTTCCGATCTACCTTTTTCCGCATTTGCTTTCAGATCTATTATTCCAAAAACCCAAAATACCTTGCTGCACTTTTTATGTGCATCTTTTATTTTATGTTCATGTGCGATCTATTTAGCCAATCTCATACAAACCAATCTATCTTTTACCATGGAGAGATTGACAACCTCTCTTACGCGTCGGGTTGCAAGTATTTGTTTTTTGTGTGCAGGTACCGTTTACATAGTGTTGCTTGGTTCTCCTACTGGTTCAATGGACTTGCTTTCATAACTGAGGGAAATACTTATCGTAGTTGTGTTGCATCATCTCTTCTTCTTTGACGAGATACCGACACAGGCTTACTCCACGTCAAAGGAATTCTAGCGCCGTTGTCGGGGAGACATCATCAACAGCTATCAGGTTCCTAGTCACAAATCTCATCTCCTTGCAAATTACATTATTTGCCATTTGCCTCTCATTTTCATCTCCTCCACTTCACAAAATTTCTGTTTTATTCACCCTCTTTTTTGTTTGCCTTTTTCTTGTCAGATCTCTTGTCTTCTTACCTTGTTTCTATGAATAGCATCACTACCCCCACCCCATTTGTCACCAGATATTGAAGTTTATACTTCAAATAAAAACAAGGGGAAAATCTGAAAGATGCCTCGTATAGGTTAATGGAATCCTATCGCATTTGGAATCTAAAGGGGGATGCAAAGATTTTGTTTCAAAAAATTTACATCGGATTAGCTTTGCATCATAGACAACTCTTGGATTTTGCTGCTAAAGGGAACTTTGCTGAGTTTGATGCCAATACCGCTTACAAGATTTGGGGGGGGGATATTGGGGTTCCTCCAAAAAAAGGGGGTTTTCTTTTACACAAGAAGTGATTCAAATTTTAGACAAATTGGGTGATTTCCATAAACATTTGGTCGAGTTGCAAAAATATAATGAACCTCTTAAACATATTAGTGGAAACCTCAATCGCATGAATACATTGATTACTCTTTGCAATAAGTCTTTGGATATTTTAGATATCAAGATGGTCTCTTGTCCTATAAATTTTGGGAAGCATAAGGAGCCTCCCGGGTTCGAGAAAGCCCTCACAAAGGTGGCAAAAACTAAAGATGACATCACTTGAATCTATGCATTATGCCTAGCTAGGGGCGTAAAACGATAACACTTGTTGGGAGGCAACCTAATGAATAAAATTTATTTTTACCTTTTTTATCTGTTCTTGAGTGTTTACACAATTATGCTACTTTTATTATTGTGTTTTTATGTTTTAATTAGTGTTTGTTCCAAGTAAAGCCTTTAGGATTATGTTGGGTCATAGTTGATTTGATCTTGTTGCAAAACAGAAAATTTTGCGTCCAGTAGAAGAATTTTTTTAAAACCACAGATGTGAAGAAAAATTCTTAATTTTTTACTCAAGATTGATATACAAATTTCTGATGTTGTTCTAATTTTTAAGAATTGTTTGAGTTATATAAGTATGGTTAGAGTACAGAATACTATAGATTGTTTTGTTTTTGACAGATTCTGTTTTTATTGCATTGTGTGCTTATTTTCATGAATCCATGGTTTGTATTGGAGGGTATAAGCCATGGAAAAGTTAGAATACAATAGATCTAGTGCAATAATAAAATATGAATGAGTTTGCAACACTACTTAGAGTGGTGATTTGCTTTATTATACAAATGGATCTCATGAAGGTTTTGTTAAGTTTTGTGTGATTGAAGTTTTCAAGTTTTGGGTGAGATCACGGTGGATGAAGGAATAGGGAGAGAAAAGAGCCTAAGCTTGCGGATGCTATGGCACCCCAAGATAATATCCAAAGAGAAGCAAGCAATTAAGCTTGTGGATGCCTCGAGTGCCATACCCTCTTTCTTCTAACAACCATCGGTATTTTACTTGGAGCTATATTTTTATTCGTCACATATCATGAGTTTTGCTAGGAGCGTCTTGTATTATATGAGTATTTGCTTGATTTTATTTTTAGTTTGTCACAAGTACTCTTGCTATACACACATATTTGAGAGAGCCAAAATTATGCTATGATTTTTTAGAATTGCTCTATATGCTTCACTTAAAGAAAAATGAGCTTTGGAATTGCTCTAGGGGTTTACTTATACCGTTTTGAACACGACGTGCTTTAAATTTCTGAATAAGTACTTTCATGCTTCACTTAGAATAATTTGAGATTTAGTAAATTATGAAGAAATTCTCCCATGTTTCACTTAAATTATTTTGAGAGATGAAATTTTTATGCTCATGTTCTTCACTTAAATTTATTTAACCTTGTCAAAAGCAATGGCAATATATGAAAGTAGTCCCAAAGTGATAGATATTCAAGAGGGATATACCAAAAACTTTCATGAAGATCATTGGACAAATTAAACTTGATTTCTTGTAATAGTTTTGAGACATGATGATAGTAATATGTGAGTCATGTTGGTGAGTAATTATGCTTTAGTAAGAATATTGGTGTTAAGGTTTGTGATTCCCTATGCAAGCACGAAAGTCAATAGTTATGCAATGAAATTACATCCTACTTGTGTTGCATTATTTGGTGTTAGGTATGCTTAATGCCCGTTTATGAGAATTTTCATTTCTTGGTTGGTTGGTTCTCAATCTATTTGCTAGCCTCCACTTCTAATAAGTAGAAATACTACTTGTACATCCAAAATTCTTAAACCCAGTTTTGCCATATTAGTCCACCATATCTACCTATATGCGATATTTACAGGTCGTTCCAAGCAATTTTCTATGTGCCATCTCTAAATTTCAAAATGAATTTCCTTTTTGTGTGCTCGTACCGCTCATGAAGCGGAAGGGGTGACCGATATTTATTCATGCTAGATGTGTTATTCTCAAGATGAGTCCTTATTCACTTGTCATTGCATGAGAGTACGGTGGTAATAGGGATGCCTAGTCCCGAAATGAAAAGAACTTTACTTGATGTTGTGAAATAATAAATTCCTTGGAAAGTGTTGGTATGTATGGCACCCCTGGATACGGCTAGCCATGGATTGTGAATGAATGGTGAAAAAAGGAATAAACTTTATTTTTGGTTTGGGAACCGCTTATGATATATCTAGCATGGAAATGTATTGAAAACTCTCTGTCATTTTCGTTGCGGGAAAGGCATGCCAATGAAAATATTTTTCTCTCTCTAATTAAACTTTGAGCTCTGGCACCTCTACAAATCCCTACTTCGATCTATGAAGGGCCCATCTATTTACTTTATGCAATTTTTACTTTTATTTGAGTCTCCATGTTCTCATATAAAGCACCAACTAGGGGGCACAATGACCATACTCGTGCATTGGGTGTAGCTAATATGCGATTGTGTTTCATGAATGGATCAATGATTGAGCATGATGGGTAGGTATACCTTTCTTTAGTGTTGATATTTTGAACAAATGGTCGCTTGTTGGTATGTTTGAGTATTGAAGCCTTAAAACTAGACTATTGCCTTGAACCATATAAAAGTCCAATTATTCATGCTACAAAGGAAAAGAATATGTGATGAACATGTTAGGCAGCATTCCACATCAAAAATTCTATTTTTATCATTTACCTACTCGAGGACGAGTAGGAATTAAGCTTGAGGATGATGATACGTCTCCAACGTATCTATAATCTTTCATTGTTCCATGTTGTTATATTATCATTCTTGGATGTTTTACAATCATTTCATAGAAACTTTATATCATTTTTTGGGACTAACCTAGTGACATATTGCCTAGTGCCAGTTGTTGTTTTTTGCTTGTTGTTTACTTCGAAGAATATCACTACCAAACGGAGTCCAATTGCCACGAAACCTTTTGAAGATTTTTTTGGGACCGAAAGACAACTTGGGAGCCAAGGAAGCACCTGAGGGGAGGCCTATCGGGCCCACAAGACACCAGAGTGCGCTAGAGGCCCCAAGCGCGCCCTGGTGGGTTGTGGGGCCCAAGGGAGCCTCTGCATGGACTCTCAACTCTATAAATCCTCAGAAATTCCAAAAACCCTACGGGGTCGACGAAACACAATTCCAGCCGTCCCAAGTTCCAGAACCACGAGATCCAATCGAACAACATCACAGAGGGGTTCATCATCCTCATTGGTGCCTCTTCGATGATGCGTGGGTAGTCCAACATACACCTACGGGTCCATAGGTGGTAGCTAGATGGCTTGCTCTCTCTCTCTCTCTCTTGATTCTAAATACAATTGTCTCTTGGAGATCTATTTGATGTAATGACTTTTTGCGGTGTGTTTGTTGGGATTCGATGAAGTTTGTGTTCATGATCAGTTTCTGATGAGGACATCCCTACTAATGTTACACCCACAACCCCGACTGCTATACATACATGACCAATTACTAGCGCTCACGCACGTCAATTGAATTACCAGGTACTTTCGTTTCTTGGAAATCCTTCTAATGTTCATGAACATATGATGCTGCCTAAATTAGATACTTTTGTTTTACTTATGAATGAAGGACCTAGAATGGACAAGAAGGATGACCATTGGAGCGGGATCAAGCATGGAGGAGAAGGTGCGCACGTGGGAAAGAACAATGGAGCTTCTAGTGATGATTTTCACACATTGAAGCCACCATAATGGGAGCGGGAAGCCTTGGACAAAATATGCATGATGCCACTTTATAAAATTAGTCCATAGGCTAATATAGGTGTTACGCCACCTTAATTTTGGGCCAGGCCCATATAATTTCGAAATACCATATTATAGGCTGTTTTTAGAGTCCGTATGTATGGGGAAACTGAGTTAGGGTCGGTTTCGGACACCTCCTCCAAGGGGCCACGAAATTCCCCTCTATTCCCCCATATATACATCCCTTAGGGCTTTGTTTTAAGTTTGGGTTTTGTTTAGATTACAAGTTCGCCATAGCTGCAACTTCGCGTTCTTCGTTTGTGTTCCACGACCAGACAAAGGCGTCACAGAACCCCACTTCATCAATAAAACATTCCTCTTATATTCGCAATATCCAGATTGCAATCTTAGTTTCTTGCTTGTTCTTTGTTTGCGAGCAGGAAATAGACCCTCGTGGTCAAGTTGATCGTGCTCCGGCGTGGTCAATAACCTCTTGGAGTTGGTTTAGCGATTACTAAGGCGCGACGTCCTCACACGTTCGTAGTCGGATCGTCAAAGTCTACTCCACCAAAAACGATAGCCACCACCTCAATGAAAGACAGGGACAACTTCGCCTCTATCAAGTGGTATCAGATTTCTAGGTTGCTCGATGAGATTTTACTAGTTTTTCGTAGTTTAGATCACATTTGTTCTTCATACCTATAGTCCACGAAAAAGCCACAAAAAAATAATTAAGGTTAGATCATCATTTCCGAACCAATCTGAGCCTTTGCATAGTCTTTTCAGTATTTTGCTTTGTTGAATTTGTGGTTACCTCGTCGTGTCGAGTTGCTGGTCTTAGTTTCTAGTCCTTTAGAGTTTCAAGGTCTATTCACAGGTTGTCACGCCGCCACCGCATCGTCTTCATAGTTGCCATATACCACCACCATCATCACCGCTACCATATTTCACCACCCACCATCACTATCCATTGGTGTCCATATATACCACGACAAATCCGCCACCAATTCAAGTCCATCTCGTTTTAGGTTTAGTTTCAAGATCCTTTTGATTTCGGATTCACGTTTTAACTTGAGTAGGTGTCGAAAAAAAGAGTCTGACACGCTTTGCAGAGCAGGTTTTGGCCCAAACATTTTTTGGCTGAAAATATTTTTCCCTATCTCGATTTTAGGTTCTTTGGAGCGTTTTGAGACACTTGCCATCACAGTGATTTTTGTCAAAAAAAATTGTCGTCGCAGCCCTTGAATCGCTCCAGAAACAAAAATTAGTAAAAAAAATCGTGGCTATCTTGCTTATATGACTTGGGAAGAGTTTTGAGACACTCGCATTGTAGCGATTTTCTAAGCGCAAAAAACAGAGAAAAAAAATTCAGAGTGTGCTCCTCCCTTGATTACGTGTAGCGTCGTGTTTTTGTTAGTGTTTTAGGCTCGTGTCTCTAGCACTGTCTAGCCTAGGACCAGCACAGCACCGTTGTTGAGCATTTATTCAACCTTGCATCTCTGAATTGATTATTGCTAACCCTTTTTTCTACCATATTATAAGCCATCCCAGCTCCACATACATCTACATTGTGTGTTTGACACCACCTGGCAATCGCTTTATCCAAGCTTTGACAGTTTTGACTACAAACCGTTGCCGATCACCGCCTGCTGCTGGGTAAGAACTGGTAAGAATTTGAGATTCGCTTGAAGGATATGTGACACACCACCACCACCACCATGTCCCAATAGTCTATAGGTTTCATATTCTTGTGTATTTCCTATTTCTGCTAACCATGCCAGGATCACACGACGACGGGAGCGACTGGGAGAGCATGACCAAAAAAGCACTCTATGATAAATTTCAGCAAATGATGGCTAACCAGGTACAAGACTTCGTGACCAACTTTGGAGAGGCCATGGAGAAGCTAGATGGTTTGGAGAAGACATTCGACACCAAGATGGATGCCAAGTTCAATGAGGTGCTTGCCCGTCTACCACCACCAACTGCAGCTCCTATCCCTATCGAACGACGAGCGCGATGTGTGCCTCTCGGCCAAGCCCAACATACTGGTACTATTGGTATTGCTGCTACTTCTGTGGCTCCTGTTGCTACTGTCGTTGAGCAGGTTGAGGATTATGATGCTGATTACAATGATGAGGGAGAGGTTGCTCCAGATCAGCCTCAGGGGCAACCACCACCATACGCACCAGGTCGACCACATGGCTACAACCGTAACGGTAGGGCTGCACCACCCCCTCAGGTACAGGATCATGACCATCTCCCTAAACTTAAATTGAATATTCCGACGTTTGAGGGTAGATATGTTCCTGATATATATCTTACATGTGAGTTAGAAAGAGAACAACGTTTTACATGCTTAAAATTTCCTAAGGATAGACGTGTTGCTGCTGTTGTTTGTTCATTCACTAGTTTTGCTTGTGTTTGGTGGTCAGAACTTTGTAGAATACACCATGCTAATATTCCAACTACATGGGCTGCTTTGAAAACTGCTATGCGTAATCGTTGGGTGCCACCTTATTATCAACGTGAATTGCTTCAAAATTTGCAGCGTTTAAGACAAGGAAAAATTCTGTAGAGGAATATTATCAGGAATTACAAACTTGCATGATTAGATGTGGTATTGTTGAGGAGAATGAAGCTATGCTTGCACGTTTTATGGGTGGATTAAATAAAGAGATTCAGACTATTCTAGAGTATAAGGAGTATAACACTATCACTCGTTTATTTCATCTTGCTTGCAAAGCTGAACGTGAAGTGCAAGATCGACAGGCAATGGCGAGAACTACTTTTTCTGTAGGTCGCACTTCATCATGGACACCACGTACCTCCTCTACTTCCGCACGTCCTGCTGCAACACCACCGACTTCAACCTCCAACTCTAGCCGAGATACCAGGAAACAGGCTCCTGCTCCACCCTCCACAAAGAGCACACCTTCTGGGCCTGCACAGAGATCTTCTTCATCTATTGCATCCACATGGAAAACACATGAGGTTATATGCCGTCGTTGCAAGGGTGGAGGTCACTTTGCTAGAGAATGCTCTTCCAAGCGTGTAATGATTGTTACTGAAGATGGTGGATATGCATCCGCTAGTGATTATGATGAGGATACTTTGGCTCTCATTGCGAGTGAAGAACAGAGTGGCAAGGATATGGAACCAGAGACACACTACATGGCTGCTGATTACGCTCACAGGTATGAAAGTTTAGTTACTCAACGTGTTCTCAGTGTGCAGGTTACACAGGCTGAGCAAAATCAAAGGCACAACTTGTTCCACACAAAGGGAGTGTTGGAAATATGCCCTAGAGGCAATAATAAATTAGTTACTATCATATTTCCTTGTTCATGATAATCGTTGATTATCCATGCTATAATTGTGTTGATCGGAAACTCAGATACATGTGTGGATACATAGACAACACCATGTCCCTAGTATGCCTCTAATAGACTAGCTCGTTGATCAAAGATGGCTATGGTTTCCTAGTCATGGACATAAGATGTCATTTGGTAACGGGATCTCATCATTAGGAGAATGATGTGATGGACAAGACCCAAACTACAAACGTAGCATATGACCATGTCAGTTTATTGCTACCGTTTTCTGCATGTCAAGTATATGTTCCTATGACCATGAGATCATGCAACTCACTGACACCGGAGAAGTACCTTGTGTGTATCAAACGTTGCAACGTAACTGGGTGACTATAAAGGTGCTCTACAGGTATCTTCGAGGGTGTCTGTTGGGTTGAAATGGATCAAGACTGGGATTTGTTACTCCGTGTGACGGAGAGGTATCTCAGGGCCCACTCGGTAATACAACATCACAATAAGCCTTGCAAGCAATGTGACTAAGTGTTAGTCACGGGATCTTGTATTACGGAACGAGTAAAGAGACTTGCCGGTAACGAGGTTGAACTAGGTATGGAGATACCAACGATTAAATCTCGGGCAAGTAACATACCGAAGAACAAAGGGAACATCATACGGGATTAACTGAATCCTTGACATAGAGGTTCGACCAATAAAGATCTTCGTAGAATATGTAGGAACCAATATAGGCATCTAGGTCCCGCTATTATTTATTGACCGTAGAGGTGTGTCGGTCATGTCTACATAGTTCTCGAACCCGCAGGGTCTGCACACTTAAGGTTCGGTGACGTTTCGGTAGTATAGAGTTATGTATGGTGGTGACTGAAGGTTTT
Organism: Hordeum marinum; assembly: GCA_022496015.1. Classification (NCBI taxonomy): domain Eukaryota; kingdom Viridiplantae; phylum Streptophyta; class Magnoliopsida; order Poales; family Poaceae; genus Hordeum; species Hordeum marinum. The sequence goes on from CM039676.1 coordinate 153,043,615, forward strand.
TCGGAGTCCCGGATGAGATCCCGGACATCACGAGGAGCTCCGGAATGGTCCGGAGGTAAAGATTGATATATAGGAAGTCCTATTTTGGTCGCGGGAAAAGTTTCGGGCTCATGGGTAGTGTACCGGGAGTGCCGGTAGTGTACCGGGAGACCATCGGGAGGGGTATTTTGACCCAACAGGCTACATGGGCTGTGGGAGAGTGAATACCAGCCCTTAGTAGGCTGGTGGAAGTCCCACACAAGGACCATGCGGCTAGGAGAGAAAACCCAAAGAGAAAAGGTGGGGAAAAGGTAAAATAGGGAGGAATCCTAGTCCTACTAGGATTGGAGGAGGAGTCCTCCTCTCCTCCTTGATTTGGCCGAACCTCCTCCTCTCTTCCTCCTATATATACTGGAGGTTTTAGGGTTTTTGGCACTAGATTTTCAACCACGTGCTACCCGTTCCTCTAGTGCACAGTTTCTCCTCTAGATCGGATTTCTGTAGTGCTTAGGCGAAGCCCTGTCGGAATAGCTCCACCACCATCGCCGGAGCGCCATCATGCTACCGGAGAACTCTTCTACCTATCCGCTCCCTATTGCTGGATCAAGAAGGCGGAGATCATCATCAAGCTGTACGTGTACTGAACGCGGATGTGTCGTCTGTTCGGCGCGAGATCGGAAGGACCGTGATCAAGATCGCGAGACGGATCGTGATGAGATCGCGGGACTGATCGTGATGAGTTCGCGGGATGGATCGTGCAGGACGGATCGTGATTGGATCGCGGGACGGATCGTGATGAGATCACGGGATGCTCGGCGATTTGGATCACGAAGACGTTCGACTACACCAACCGCGTTTCTTAATGCTTCCCGCTTAGCGATCTACAAGGGTATGTAGATCCACTCTGCCTCTCGTAGATGCTCATCAGCATGGATAGATCTTTCATGTGTGTAGGAAAATTTTGTTTCCCAAGCAACGTTCCCCAACAGGGAGTTGTGAAGGAGCGTTCTATTCGCTTCATCATTGATGGAGGGAGTTGCAATAACTTGTCTAGCATGGAGATGGTGGAGAAGCTGTGTCTAACCACCAGACCACATCCTCATCCTTATTACATCCAATGTTTCAACAATAGTGGCAATGTTAAGGTAACACATACTATTCGTGTGCATTTTGGCATTGCTACATATTCTGATTATGTGGATTGTGATTTGGTACCCATGCAAGCATGTTCGGTTTTACTTGGTAGGCCATGGCAGTTTGATAAAAATTATGTACTCCATGGTAGGACAAATCAGTATACTCTTGCTCATAAGGATCAAAATATCACTTTGCTTCCTATGTCTCCTGAACATATTACGAAAGATGACATTGGTAGAGCTAGTAAAGCAAAACAGGAGAAAAATAAGAGTGAAAATCAGATTGTAGCACAGGAATTTGAGCAACACCATAAGCCTAATAAACCATCATCTAGTGTTGCATCCAAAATAAAATTGAAGAGTGGGTGTTTACTTGCTACTAAATCTGATATTAATGATTTGGATGTTGCTACATCTGTTTGCTATGCTTTTGTATGCAAAGAGGTATTATTTTTATTTGAGGACATGCCTCCCTCTTTGCCTCCTGCTGTCATTAACATTTTGCAGGAGTTCGCTGACATCTTTCCACAAGATGTGCCACCGGGATTACCACCTATTCGCGGGATTGAGCATCAGATTGACTTAATTCCCGGTGCGTCGCTACCCAACCGTGCACCATACCATACCAATCCAGAGGAGACGAAGGATATTATGCGTCAAGTACAGGAGCTACTCGACAAAGATTATATACGCGAATCCCAAAGTCCTTGTGATGTTCCTATTATTTTAGTGCCGAAAAAGGATGGTACATCGCGTATGTGTGTGGATTGTAGAGGCACTAATAATATTACTATTCGTTATCGTCATCCTATTCCTAGGCTAGATGATATGCTTGATGAATTAAGTGGCTCTACAATTTTCTCCAAAGTTGATTTGCGTAGTGGATACCATCAAATTCGTATGAAATTGGGAGATGAATGGAAAACAACATTTAAAACTAAGTTCGGATTATATGAGTGGTTACTCATGCCTTTTGGGTTAACCAATGCACCTAGCACTTCCATGAGATTAATGAACGAGGTTTTACGTGCTTTCATTGGACGATTTGTGGTAGTATATTTTGATGATATACTTATTTTTAGTAGATCCTTGATGAACATTTGGAACATTTACGTGCTGTTTTTATTGCTCTACGTGATGCCCGTTTGTTTGGTAACATTGGGAAGTGCACCTTTTGCATCGACTGAGTGTCTTTTCTTGGCTATGTTGTTACTCCATAGGGAATTGAAGATGATAAAGCCAAGAGTGAAGCTATTGAGAGTTGGTCGCAGCCCAAAACAGTCACACAAGTGAGGAGTTTTCTTGGCCTCGCTGGTTTCTATAGGCGTTTTGTGAGAGATTTCAGCACCATTGTTGTGCCTCTCAATGAGCTTACAAAGAAGGACGTGCCTTTTCCTTGGGGTACCGCACAGGAAGAAGCCTTCACGGTCCTGAAAGATAAGTTAACACATGCTCCTTTACTCCAACTTCCTGAGTTTAATAAGACTTTCGAACTTGAGTGTGATGCTAGTGGAATTGGGTTAGGAGGTGTGTTATTACAAGATGGTAAACATGTTGCGTACTTTTCTGAAAAATTGAGTGGGCCTAGTCTGAATTATTCTACTTATGATAAGGAATTATATGCTTTTGTTCGGAGTTTGGAAACATGGAAACATTATTTATGTCCCAAAGAATTTGTTATACATTCTTATCATGAATCTTTGAAACATATTAAAAGTCAAGCAAAACTGAACCGTAGGCATGCTAAATGGGTTGAATTCATTGAGACTTTCCCTTGTGTCATTAAACACAAGAAGGGTAAAGAAAATGTTATTGCTGATGCATTGTCTCGTTGTTATACTATGCTTTCACAACTTGACTTTAAAATATTTGGTTTGGAGACCATCAAAGATCAATATGTGCATGATGCTGAATTTAGAGATGTGTTGCAGAATTGTAAAGAAGGGAGAACGTGGAATATCTTCACTATTAATGATGGATTTGTGTTCCGTGCTAACAAGCTATGCATTCCAGCTAGCTCCGTTCATGTTTTGTTGTTACAGGAGGCGCACGGAGGAGGATTAATGGGACACTTTGGCATGAAGAAGATGGAGGACGTACTTTCTACACATTTATTTTGGCCAAAGATGAGACGGGATGTTGTGTGTTTTATTGCTTGCTGCACTACATGTCAAAAAGCTAAGTCACGACTCAATCCTCATGGTTTATATATGCCTTTGCCTGTACCTAGTGTTCCTTGGGAGGATATATCTATGGACTTTGTTTTAGTTTTACCTCATACAAAGAAGGGGAGGGATAGCATATTTGTTGTCATGGATAGATTTTCCAAAATGACACACTTTATACCATGTCATAAAAGTGATGATGCTGCTCATGTTGCTGATTTGTTCTTTCGTGAAATTATTCGGTTGCATGGTGTGCCAAATACAATTGTTTTAGATCATGATACTAAATTTCTTAGCCACTTTTGGAGATGTTTATGGGCTAAGTTGGGGACTAAACTGCTTTTTAGTACTACATGTCATCCCCAAACTGATGGCCAAACTGAAGTAGTCAATAGATCATTGTCTACTATGCTTAGGGCTGTTTTGAAGAATAACCTGAAAATATGGGAAGAATTCTTGCCTCATATTGACTTTGCTTATAATCATTCGCTACATTCTACCACTAAGATGTGCCCTTTTGAAGTTGTGTATGGTTTCTTACCTCGTACAGCTATGATTTGTTGCCTCTTCCATCTTCGGAGAAGGTTAATTTTTATGCTAAAGAACATGCTGAATTGATATTAAAGATTCATGAGTTAACTAAGGAAAACATTGAGCGTATGAATGCTAAATACAAACTTGCTGGACATAAGGGTACAAAACATGTTGTCTTTGCATCTGGAGATCTTGTTTGGTTACATTTGCATAAGGATAGATTTCCTGATTTGCGCAAGTCAAAGCTAATGCCACGTGCTGATGGTCCTGTTAAGGTGTTAGAGAAAATAAAGGATAATGCATATAAACTTGAGCTACCTGCAGAGTTTGGGGTTAGCCCCACTTTTAACATTGCATATTTGAAGCCTTATTTCGATGAGGAAGATGAGCTTCCCTCGAGGATGACTTCAGTTCAAGAAGGGGAGGATGAGGAGGACATCCCTACTAATGTTACACCCACAACCCCGACTGCTATACATACAGGACCAATTATTAGAGCTCGTGCATGTCAATTGAATTACCAGGTACTTTTGTTTCTTGGAAATCCTTCTAATGTTCATGAACATATGATGCTGCCTAAATTAGATACTTTTGTTTTACTTATGAATGAAGGACCTAGCATGGACAAGAAGGATGATCATTGGAGCGGGATCAAGCATGGAGGAGAAGGTGCGTGCGCGGGGAAGAACAATAGAGCTTCTAGTGATGATTTTCGCACATTGAAGCCACCATAATGGGAGCGGGAAGCCTTGGACGAAATATGAATGATGCTACTTTATAAAATTCGTCCATAGGCTAATATAGGTGCTGCGCCACCTTATTTTTGGACCAGGCCCATGTAGTTTCGAAGTACCATATTATAGGCTGTTTTTAGAGTCCGTATGTATGGGGAAGCTGAGTTAGGGTCGGTTTCGGACCCCTCCTCGAAGGGGCCACGAAATTCCCCTCTATTCCCCCATATATACAGCCCTTAGGGCTTCGTTTTAGGTTTGGGTTTTGTTTAGATTACAAGTTCTCCATAGCTGCAACTTTGCGTTCTTCGTTTGTGTTCCATGACCAGACAAAGGCGTCACAGAACCCCACTTCATCAATAAAGCTTTCCTCTTATATTCGCAATATCCAGATTGCAATCTTAGTTTCTTGCTTGTTTTTCGTTTGCGTGCATGAAATAGACCCTCGTGGTCAGGTTGATCGTGTTCCGGCGTGGTCTATAACCTCTCGAAGTTGGTTTAGCGATTGCTAACGCGCGATGTCATCACACGTTCGTAGTCGGATCGTCAAAGTCTACTCCACCAAAAACGATAGCCACCACCTCATCGAAAGACAGGGACAACTTCGCCTCTATCATTTTCTATCCATGAATATTATTTGAGTCTTCTTTGATCTCTTATATGCATGATTATCTATAGCTTCGTATTTCTTATTCGAATATTTGGTTTAGTTAGGCCAACTAGATCGATTTTTCTTGCCATGGGAAGAGGTGCTTTGTGATGGGTTCGATCTTGCGGTGTCCTCTCCCAATGACAGAAGGGGCAGCGAGGCACACATGTATCATTGCTATTGACGGTAACAAGATGGGGTATATTCCTACATGAATAGCTCTTGTTTACATAATGCCAATGTTCTTATTGCATTAATCTATTTTTCCATGAACTTAATAAACTAGATGCATGTTGGATAGTGTTCGATGTGTGGAGTAATAGTAGTAGATGCAGAATTGTTTCGGTCTACTAATCATGGATGCGATGCCTATATAATGATCATTTCCTTGGATATCGTCATGATTATTTGATCTTCTATCAATTGCCCAACAATAATTTATTTACCCACCGTTTGCTATTTTCTTGACAGAAGCCACTAGTGAAATCTACGCCCCCGGGTCTATCTTTTAACATATTGCTTTCCGATCTACCTTTTTCGCATTTGCTTTCAGATCTATTATTCCAAAAACCCAAAAAATACCTTGCTACACTTTTTATTTGCATCTTTTATTTTGTGTTCTTGTGTGATCTATTTATCCAATCTCATACAAACAAATCTATCTTTTACTATGGAGAGATTGACGACCTCTCTTATGCGTTGGGTTGCAAGTATTTGTTCTTTGTGTGCAGGTACCGTTTACATAGTGTTGCTTGGTTATCCTACTGGTTCGATAACCTTGGTTTCATAACTGAGGGAAATACTTACTGTAGCTGTGCTGCATCATCCCTTCCTCTTGGGGGAAATACTGACACAGTCTCAGGCCAAATCAACCCCCAAGGTCGAGAAGGCAAAGAAGGTTTTGCATGGGTCCTCCTCAAGCTCGGGCGCACCGACAGGCTTCATCTAGGGTGATTGGATGCTGCCACAGACCATTGTCGGCCGGCTGAAGGAGCTGGAGAACCAGGGCCTCCTGGTCACGGGGAGCTGGCGGCTGACGGAAGCAATTGAGGTCGAGCCAGCGTCGCGTGGGGATGAATGGGTCCTCATCATGAATCACATCGACCTTGGTTTCTCTTTGCCTCCCCATCCCCTCTTCCACTCTTTCTAGAACTTCTGCAGAGCTCAGCTCCACCACCTTCCCCCAATGCCATTTCCTATTTGGCAGACTTCGTCTCCCTTTGCAAAAACTTCCTTGGTTGTCACCTTTGCTGGGGTCTGTTGAAACACTTGTTCACGGCCGAGTGATGACCGTAAAGAAATCCACTCACACGGGAGGGAAAACGAATGTAGCCCAGTTGTGTGGGGGTTTAGGCATCCAGCTGAGGGGAAAGGGTAGTTTCCCGTAGATAAATTTTCCTGACACGGTCAAGGGGGCAAGGGACTTGGTTTCACCGCCAGGACATCCCAGTCGGCCAGGGCCAATCGGATCTCCCATCGTACTCGGCCGAGCGCATTCGGTGGCCGCCCAAACTGATTATGGCCAATGAGGAGAAAGTCGAAGTAGATATCCATGTGATGGCTTTGGTAGCCATAGTGAACCAAGGCATCAATGGTCCAGACTTGTTGGAGGTTTTATTCTAGAGGAGGATCCAGCCTCTTCAGGCCAAAGCCCACCCCATGTGGTTGTACTCGGGGGCTGAGTGACCCCACGCGTATGCACCTAGAGGAACTCAGCTTGGAGGCCGCGGAGAACAAGATCAAGGCTATCACTTTGACTCGTGACAACCCTTGGGGGACATGGTGGGTGCCTCCGTTCTCGGCTCAGAATCCAGCGAACGAGGTAACTTTTGTGTATTGTTGTTTTCCGAATGATCAAGATGTTTGCTGGCACAAAAGCTGGGCAGACATAAATTTCACTCGGCGGGCCTTCACGAGCATGGTGAGCTTGATAACCGCTATCGACCATGCCCCAGCCGATGTGACGAGAGATAACAAGCAACATGAGGAATCGTATGTCGAGGAGGAGTATTCGGAGGACGGTGAAGGCGGCGAAGAGGAGGAGGAGGAGGAGGAGGACCCATGGGACGAGGAGGAATCCTCTACATCAGAAGAGGTTCTCTCCGAGACTCGCTCCAAGGCGCGTGAGGATCCTCGGATCTGTGGAGGCAACACCAAATTGCTGAGTATCGCCAAGCCCTCGACGTTTGCCCTTCAACCTCGGATTTTGAAGCGTGGGTGCGGCGAGCTCTCTCCGTTGCTTGAGAACACCGCCAAGCAACTGAAGGTCACTGTCAACAAACCTCGGAAGACTGTCGTGCCGAAGACCAAGAAGAACGTGCCGGTGGACTCAACATAAGTATCTTTCAACCTATTGTGATTTCAATTATTTGGCGGTGTGACGTGACGCTCTGAATGACTTTACTGCAGAGCTGGCACTTTGAGTGCCTCCCTGGAGAAGGACAAAGTCGATATTGATGTTGCATCCTCGAAAGCTAGCCCTTGAATCCTCTTGGGCATAGTATAGTACTTTGTGTTTGTCATTGTATTTACTTTCGAATGATCCTCGGCCGTTTTCAGGACCACGCAAAGTGATAGAGTTTGACCCACCGAACCCTTCCGCCGATGCAGACGTCCTAATGTGGGACGCTCCACCTGTTAAGGAATCAGCACCGGTTCAGGGAGCTTCTTCGGGGGCTGAGACAACACTCGGACCTCCTTTACCGACTCCTCCTGCGGCTACCATTTTTATGTTGCACCATGTCCCAGAGGACAAGGTGGGTGCAAGAAAGGAGGCACTGATCCGGCTGAAGCTAATAAAAGAGAAGTTGAAAGAAGCCTATGACACGAGCGGGGCGTTGGAAATGAACATCGAGGTAAGTACCCTTGTAAGTACCGTCTTCATTCGGAAATCTTTGTCTTGTATGCAATTCTTTTGGATCCCGAGTGAGTTTTCGTCAGGGGCAGACCCATTAGTTGTTCTCTGGTTCGAGTGGGGGCGCACCAAGCGCAACCACTAGGTGTAGTCCCCGAGACTGTTGTCGACTGAAGCAGTCGGTGGGAGTCTTAGTGTCCAAGTGTCTTGTAGAAACCGATTTTTTTTGTAAGAACCGAATGTCTTGTAGGTTCCATCTTTAGCATAGTTCCAATGGGGGCACACTGAGCGCACCCACTGGGCGTAGTCCCTAAGACTGTCGTCACGGAAAACAGTTAGTGGGAGTCTTAGAACTTTGTAACTTAACGAAATAAATTTTTATCTTGTATCAGATTGTTCTCACTGATGTTTCTTTGTTTTCCAACCATGGAGCGGGTGCGGTCTCGGTACCCGTTACGATGCTCTAGAGAAGGAGGTGCAGGACCTACGCCTCAACTTGAGGACGAGAGGACAAGAGTGCGCGTCTAGAGCAAGAGAAGCGATCAATCGGAGGTAAGCGCTCTCCGTCTGACTACTGTAGAACTTGTTCTTCTTCCCAGTCTGACTGAAGCTACTTTATGAGATGTACGTAGTGAAAAATTTCAACTTACTAAGAGGCTACAGGCTTCCATTTCTATAGACACCATGAAGGGGGACCTGGAGAAGAAGGACACCGAGCTGGTGTTTGCTCAGAAGGAGGCCAGTAGGAAGATGGAGGAAGATGAGGACAAGTTGAAATCCCTTGAGAAGTGGGGTGAGGAGAAGAAGCTGGAGGCCACTTCCAAGAAATCCATGGAGGAAGCCATCGAGGCCGAGTCAAAGTTGAGGCAGGCGTCAACCAAGAGAATCGAGTTGGAGAAGTTTATCGAAGACTGGGGCAATGAAATGAACGAGAAGCTCAAAGGTATGTCAATGTCCGAATGAATTTTGAGTTAAGATGATCTTTCACTCGTCCTCTAACAACTCCTTTTCCCCTTTATTTCGACAGAGTTGTGTGTGGAATTTGAAGAGGAGACATCCAAGATTGAAAAGGAACTAGAACCAATCACGGGCCTTCTCCATGATAGCTCGCCCTTGCTCTCCTTCGGCTAGAGGAACACATCGGGGAGGTTATTGTCATGTTTGACCGACTGCACAAGGCTGCCAAGGACATCGATCGAGAAGTAGCCCTCGGGGAGGAAGTCTCAAGCGATCCAGATGCCCTCATCAATCGTCTACACTATGTCCCTCTCCGAGTGCAGACTTGGAAAAAGTCTGCAGGCCGTGCTAGAGACGACGTCGCTCTCTTGCTTGTCCGAGTCCATTGTAAGGGCGTAGATATTAAGAAACTGAAGTCACTCAAGGTCGTCAATTGGAAGAGCGCCAAGATCGAAGACTTCATCAAAATGTTCCTCGAGGCGGCCACTCGGATCGCTGACGTCATCGACCTCCACACCTTCACCGATGCAGCAGTCCCGTCTTCCGCCAAGTGATACTCGGATAAAAACTTCAAATGAGATTTTCCACGGAATGCCGAGTGATTTACGTAACCATACATTTGATGTGACCTGATGGTCACAATTATCAGCCCTTTTGTTTTGAACATAATGCAGTTTGTTTGCCTCTGTTTGACTTGGAGGTTTATTCTCATTCAGAAGGTTTTGGCTGTTGTAGGAAATAAAGGAGTCCCCGAGTGTAGCTCGGGTCAGCACTTGTAGAGATTTTACACTAATGACTAAAAATGGAGGTAGTTGCTGGGAACACTGATTGTCCTGTCCATCTTGATATCCGAGTGGAGGTTGCTCCCGTACTTGTCATATCAACACTTGGGCGAGCACGGAGCCGCTGGTAAGCCCCCGGGTGTAGATCATGTCTTCACTCGGAGTAGTTTGTACTTAGATGAAGGCATGATCGTGTCTAAGTCCCTGTGTAGTTTAGGTCCACACTCGGAGCAGTTTTACACTTAGGCAAAAACAGGTTCGCAGCTAATGAGTGAAAATTGGGGTAGTTCTTGAGAACAATGATGGTCATGTCCATCTTGATATGTGAATGGAGGTTGCTCCTACAGTCGGCATATCAACACTTTGGCAAGCACAGAGCCGCTGTTAAGCCCCCGAGTGTAGATCATGTCTTCACTCAGAGTAGTTTGTAATTAGGCGAAGGCAGGATCGCGTCAAAGTCCCCGAGTGTGGCTCGGGTCCACACTAGGAGCAGTTTTACACTTAGGTGATAACAGGTTCGCAACTAATGAGTAAGAATGGAGGTAGTTCCTGGGAACAATGATGGTCCTGTCCATCTTGATACCTGAATTGAGGTTGCTCCTGCACTTGGCATATCAACACTTAGGCAAGAACGGAGCTGCTGCTAAGTCCCTGAGTGTAGATCATATCTTCACTCGGAGTAGTTTGTACTTAGACAAAGGCAGAATCACGTCTAAGTCCGCAAGTGTGGTTCGCGTCCACACTCGGAGTAGTTTTACACTTACGCGAAAATAGGATTGCAGCTAATGAGTAAAAATGTAGGTAGTTCCTGGGAACAATGATGGTCATGTCCATCTTGATATCTGAATGGAGGTTGCTCCTGCACTCAACATAGAAACACTTAGGCTTGGCGGAGCCGCTATTAAGCACCCGAGTGTAGATTATGTCTTCACTCGGACTAGTTTTTTACTTAGGGTCTAAGTCAATCCATGCACCCACTAGGGGTGAGGAAAATTACTAGGATCACCTGTCACATCCCTAGTTAGCATTGCTTTGTGCTAGCATGTGTGTGCATCATGTTTAATTTATGCTTGAAGATGAAATGGGGATCAACAGAAACCCCAGCACCTCACATGAATTAAACCAATTCAAATGTTGTAAATTTCAATGAATCCAAAATGCCCTTCAAAAATGTTCCCTATATCTGATAAATGTTGGAAACAACATATCAGTGGACCATTTAATTTTCACAACAAGTTCAACATTTTAAAATAAGCCTTTAATGCTACTGAAATTGCCAAATAAGGCATTACAACTATCTTAGTCATTCAAAAATGATGAAACATTTTGAGGAGGTTTGAAATAGTCAAACTACACTCCAGAAAATGGGTTGCTATCTTTGGAGCTAGGTTTGAGCACTGACAAAAATAACAAAACACATGTCAAAACTGAATCAACAAAGAAAATAAAAAAGGGGCAAAGCCTACCTCTGCCTGGCCCAGGAGGGAAGCCGGCCCAGCCCACCAGGGGCAGGAAGGTCTTCTTCCTCCTCTACCAAGAGGACAGGCAGCTGTGTGGCGAGCGTGCCGACGCTGCATGGCCACCTCCTGCCCGTCTTCCTGCTGCTGGTGGACGCCCGAAGTGCCACGAGGTCCCCCCGACTGCTCTCCCCTCGCGCAGTCGCCCCTCTCTTCTCTCCCTCGCCTTCGTCGCTATGTCCACACCACGCCGAGCACCGCCATCGTAGACACGCCTCCCCAGCGCCTCCCTCTCGCCCCTGAGTATCTCTAGAGCTTTGCCTCGATGCCCTCAACCTCTCCAGCAAGCCATGTGACGGCAGGGTCCGCCCTTTGCTGCCCCAAGGTCTTCTTCCTCCTTTGGTCGCCAATGATCGCCACCGCCATTCTTCGTCTGCAGCCTCTCCACGGGCAAGCTAACTGTGGGGACCCCGACTCGTAAGTCGTGATCACCGAATGCACGTGTACAGTGATCCCAGAGATCAATGCTCACTGAACACACAGAAACTGGATAACAAGAGTCTTACATCCACACTTAACGTCTTACACAAATAATGACCATGATGGTCTTAGTCTTACATAGATAGGGCCACAAGGGCCAAACATGTAAATAGAACAAGCATCGGAAATCTTGGTCAAAAGCGTGAACCCATGTCATCTGCCTTAACCTACAGGCATTCTGACTGGGAAGCGTCCTAGTTCGCATGTTTGTCTCCAATGAACTGTTCAACATACTCTTGTTCTTCCATGCCTAGCCAATTAAATAACTAGTGGCAAGCCAATGATTACTTTGAATGTACTCGCAAGCAACCCAAGTTGTGGAACAAGGTAACAATGATGCATGATATAGCACTAAGTAGGTAACTTTGTGGAAAGCTAATTTTTGCATGCAAATGACATGATCAAGTAACTAGTGAGCATGCATCAACAACTAGCAGGTATCCATGTGAACAAATTGCAGATATCATCATAAGTATTGGTTGAACATCTCATGTTCACTCATCCCACTAAGTCATCGGACTCAGTTCAATCCTCACGCTAAGTCATCGGACTTAGTTCAATCCTTATGCTAAGTCATTGGACTTAGATCATGTGACCTCTTGTCACCATCACATCCATATTCACACCAAGTTTTACGAAAACATCCGAACATAGTTTAAGCAGCACCACCCAACTTTCCTTGACCGTGGACACGACTATTCGAAGAGTTTTACACTCTTTAGAGGTTTCAAACTTTACCCACAAGACTCAGGGAACTTCCGTGTCATCCATGACTCGCGGTATGTACCATACCTGAGGTAAGCACCCGAACAATGCCTTTCCCCTGGCGATACTAAACAAAGAGTCCACTCGATTGGTACCCAGCCCTCATGATGTACATCACACGAGCCTCGCTCTAATCGTACCATCCATGAGGGGACCAACGGTGTGCCCGATGCCTGTGAAGATAGCGCATGATCGTACATACCGGTACGACCCCGTATCGAGAGTGACCACGCCACTCCCGCTACTGGTAATGCGGGCTCCTTGCCATACCCACCAACGTAATCAACAAATCCCCGCCCATAAGGGGTATCGTGGTTGCGCATGTAAGGTTGGGACGGTCGACAAATCTTGAATCTAATCCGTTTTTGAAAACACAATCTCAACCTTCTCTGGTACACCACTTCTTTCTCAAGTGGTCACCCAGCTTCTCATCATCTCCCTCAGGCATTAGGGGCACCCAACGGGGTTTTCGAAAAGTCTTTGAAATCAATCTTTCTTCCCATCATTATGAATAGATCCTGATCCCACTTGCGTAGCATCTATTAGCATCCTAACTACACCCACCCGCATAACCCTCAAAAGGTGGTAGGGTCATGCATGATGCAAGTGTCCATGGAGAAGTTCCGGAGGAATCCCCACCGAAAGGGGAACACCACATCACATGATCAAATATAATGAAAGTAAAGTGCTATATGATATGCAATAAAATGGTTTCTTATCATGGTCAAAGGGCTGCTTGCTTGGTTCAACAAAGTCTCCGGGGTCTTCGAAGTCTTTGGGTCCAACTTCTTCGTCAACCGCGCAATCTATCGTTGCGAAATAAAGCGATAAAAATAAGCAACACACAAAAACAGAGCACTCAACTACTTATTAAAAATGCTAATCTATTCTCGTAAATACCCAATGTCATACAAAAATATTCTCCTAGGGTTTTGTTGTCAAAAATATTTTGGAAATAAATTAACAGAGGCAAAAAGGTGCCCAAATATAGATTTCAAAATAAACGATACAAAAAATATTTTCAAACATTTTTACAAATGGCACTATTAAATTCTAGGGATTATTCTAGGAATTTAGGTGGAAGAATTATTGGCATTGGATAAATATTCAGATTTGTAGAATTTTTGGAAGATAACAGATTAAAAAAAGGAAACGGTGTCCTGTGCCCTTACGGGCCAGAACCACCCAGCCGAACCGGCCCATAGGGGAAAGCCGACCCAGGCGAGGCACCGCGCGCGGCATGTTTGTTTTTAATCCTACCCGTGGTGATGAGGACATCCCTACTAATGCTACACCCACAACTCCGACTGCTATACATACAGGACCAATTACTAGAGCTCGCGCACATTAATTGAATTACCAGGTACTTTCGTTTCTTGCAAATCCTTCTAATGTTCATGAACATATGATGCTGCCTAAATTAGATACTTTTGTTTTACTTGTGAATGAAGGACCTAGCATGGACAAGAAGGATGACCATTGGAGCGGGATCAAGCATGGAGAAGAAGGTGCGTGCGCGGGAAAGAACAATGGAGCTTCTAGTGATGATTTTTGCACTTTGAAGCCACCATAATGGGAGCAAGAAACCTTGGACGAAATATGCATGATGCCACTTTATAAAATTCATCCCTAGGCTAATATAGGTGTTGCGCCACCTTATTTTTGGGCCAGGCCCATGTAATTTCGAGATACCATATTATAGGCTATTTTTAGGGTCCGTATGTATGGGGAAACTGAGTTAGGGTCGGTTTCGGACCCCTCCTCCATGGGGCCACGAAATTCCCCTCTATTCCCCCATATATATAGCCCTTAGGGCGTCGTTTTAGGTTTGGGTTTTGTTTAGATTATAAGTTCGCCATAGCTGCAACTTCGCGTTCTTCGTTTGTGTTCCACAACCAGACAAAGGCGTCACAGAACCCCACTTCATCAATAAAGCTTTCCTCTTATATTCGCACTATCCATATTGCAATCTTAGTTTCTTGCTTGTTCTTCGTTTGCGTGCAGGAAATAGACCCTCGTGGTCAGGTTGATCGTGCTCCGGCGTGGTCAATAACCTCTCGGAGTTGGTTTAGCGATTGCTAAGGTGCGGCGTCATCACACGTTCGTAGTCGGATCGTCAAAGTCTAGTCCACCAAAACGATAGCCCCCATCTCATCGAAAGACAGGGACAACTTCGCCTCTATCAAGTGGTATCAGATTTCCAGGTTGTTCGGTGAGATTTTATCAGTTTTCGTAGTTTAGATCGCATCTGTTTCTTCATACCTTTAGTCCACGAAAAAGCCAAAAAAAATTAGGGTTAGATCATCATATCCGAACCAATCTGAGCCTTTGCATAGTCTTTTCTGTATTTTGCTTTGTTGAATTTGCGGTTACATCGTCGTGTCGAGTTGTTGGTCTTAGTGTCTAGTCCTTTAGAGTTTCGAGTTCTATTCACAGGTTGTCACGCCGCCAACGCATCGTCTTCATAGTCGCCATATACCACCACCATCATCACCGCTGCTAGATATCACCACCCACTATCCATTGGTGTCCATATATACCACCACCAGTCCGAGTCCAGCTCGTTTTAGATTTCGTTTCGAGATCTTTTGATTTCGGATTCGCGTTTTGCTACCTGCGTAGGTGTCGGAAAAAAAAGAGTCTGGCACGCTTTGCAGAGCACGTTTTGGCCCAAAAAAAATTCGGCCGAAAATATTTTTTCCCTATCTTGATTGTAGGTTCTCCGGAGCGTTTTGAGACACTTGCTATCATAGTGATTTTTCTCGAAATTTTTGGTCGTCGCAGCCCCCGGATTGCTCCAAAAAAAAAGTCAAAAAAATTTCGTGCCCATCTTGCTTATACGACGTGGCAAGAGTTTTGAGACACTCGCCATTTTAGTGATTTTTTGAGCAAAAAAAAAATCAAAGTGTGCTCTTCCCTTGATTGCGTGTAGCGTCGTGATTTTGTTGGTGCTTTAGGCTCGCGTCTCTAGTACGGGTCTAGCCTAGGACCAGCACAGTACCGTCTTTGAGCGTTTATTCAACCTTGCATCTCTGAATTGATTATTGCTAACCCTTTTTGCTACCATATTATAAGCCATCCCAGCTCCACATACATCTACGTCGTGTGTTGACACCGCTTGGCAATCGCTCTATCCAAGCTTTGAGAGTTTTGACTACAACGGTTGCCGATCACCGCCTGCTGCTGGGTAAGAACTGGTAAGAATTTGAGATTCGCTTAAAGGATTTGTGACACACCACCACCACCACCACCATGTCCCAGTAGTCCGTAGGTTTCATATTCTTGTGTGTTTCCTATTTGCTAACCATGCCAGGATCACACGACAATGAGATCGACTGGGAGAGCATGACCAAAGAAGCGCTATATGACAAATTTCAGCAAATGATGGCTGACCAGGCACAAGACTTCGTGACCAACTTTGGAGAGGCCATGGAGAAGCTAGATGGTTTGGAGAAGACCTTTGACACCAAGATGGACGCCAAGTTCAATGAGGTGCTTGCCCGTCTACCACCACCAGCAGCAGCTCCTATTCCTTTCGAACGACGAGCACGACGTGTGCCTCTCGGCCAAGCCCAACATACTGGTACTGTTGATACTGCTGCTATTTTTGTGGCTCGTGCTCCTACTGTCATTGAGCAGGTTGACGATTATGATGGTGATTACGATGATGAGGGAGAGGTTGCTCCCGATCAGCCTCAGGGGCAACCACCACCATACGCACCAGGTCGACCACATGGCTACAACCATAACGGTAGGGCTGCCCCACCCCCTCAGGTACGGGATCATGACCATCTCCCTAAACTTAAATTGAATATTCCGACGTTTGAGGGTAGATATGTTCCTAATATATATCTTACATGGGAATTAGAAACAGAACAACATTTTACATGCTTACAATTTCCTGAGGATAGACGTGTTGCTGCTGCTGTTTGTTCATTCACTAGTTTTGCTTGTGTTTGGTGGTGAGAACATTGTAGAATACACCATGCTAATATTCCAACTACTTGGGCTGCTTTGAAAACTGCTATGCGTAATCGTTGGGTGCCACCTTATTATCAACGTGAATTGCTTCAAAATTTGCAGCGTTTAAGACAAGGAAAAAAAATCTGTAGAAGAATATTATCAGGAATTACAAACTGGTATGATTAGATGTGGTATTGCTGAGGAGAATGAAGCTATGCTTGCACGTTTTATGGGTGATTAAATAGAGAGATTCAGACTATTCTGGAGTATAAGGAGTATAACACTATCACTCGTTTATTTCATCTTGCTTGCAAAGCTGAACGTGAAGTGCAGGATCGACAGGCAATGGCGAGAACTACTTTTTCTGCAGGTCGCACTTCATGATGGACGCCGCGTACCTCATCTACTTCCACACGTCCTGCTGCAACACCACCTACTTCAACCTCCAACTCCAACCGCGATACCAGGAAACAGGCTCCTACTCCACCCTCTATGAAGAGCACACCTTCTGGGCCTGCACAAAGCTCTTCTTCATCTATTGCATCCACAAGGCAAACACATGAGGTTATATGCCGTCGTTGCAAGGGTGGGGTCACTTTGCGAGAGAATGCCCTTCCAAGCGTGTCATGATTGTTACTGAGGATGGTGGATATGCGTCTGCTAGTGATTATGATGAGGAGACTTTGGCTCTCATTGCAAGTGAGGAACACAATGGCGACGATGCAGAGCCAGAAACACACTACATGGTTGCTGATTACGCTGACAGGTATGAAAGTTTAGTTGCTCAACGTGTTCTCAGTGTGCAGGGTGATATAGGCGAAGTTGTCCCTGTCTTTCGATGAGATGGTGGCTATCGTTTTTGGTGGAGTAGACTTTCACGATCCGACTACGAACGTGTGAGACGTCGCGCCTTAGCAATCGCTAAACCAACTCTGAGAGGTTATTGACCACGCCGGAGCACGATCAACCTGACCACGAGGGTCTATTTCCTGCACGCAAACGAAGAACAAGCAAGAAACTAAGATTGCAATCTGGATATTGCGAATATAAGAGGAAAGCTTTATTGATGAAGTGGGGTTCTGTGACGCCTTTGTCTGGTCGTGGAACACAAACGAAGAACGCGAAGTTGCTGCTATGGCGAACTTGTAATCTAAACAAAACCCAAACCTAAAACGAAGCCCTAAGGGCTGTATATATGGGGGAATAGAAGGGAATTTCGTGGCCCCTTGGAGGAGGGGTCCGAAACCGACCCTAAGTCAGTTTCCCCATACATACGGACTCTAAAAACAGCCTATAATATGGTATTTCGAAATTACATGGGCCTGGCCCAAAATTAAGGTGGCGCAGCACCTATATTAGCCTATGGACGAATTTTATAAAGTGGCATCATGCATATTTCGTCCAAAGCTTCCCACTCCCATTATGGTGGCTTCAATGTGCGAAAATCATCACTGGAAGCTCCATTGTTCTTCCCCGCGCGCGCACCTTCTCCTCCATGCTTGATCCCGCTCCAATGGTCATCCTTCTTATCCATGATAGGTCCTTCATTCATAAGTAAAACAAAAGTATCTAATTTAGGCAGCATCATATGTTCATGAATATTAGAAGGATTTCCAAGAAACGAAAGTACCTGGTAATTCAATTGACGTGCGCGAGCTCTAGTAATTGGTCCTGTATGTATAGCAGTCGGGGTGGGTGTAACATTAGTAAGGATGTCCTCATCATCCTCCCCTTCTTGAACTGACGTCGTCCTCGACGGAAGCTCATCTTCCTCACCCAAATAAGGCTTCAAATCTGCAATGTTAAAAGTGGGACTAACCCCAAACTCTGCAGGCAGCTCAAGTTTATATGCATTATCATTTACTTTCTCTAACACCTTAAAAGGACCATCAGCACGTGGCATTAGCTTTGACTTGCGCAAATCAGGAAATCTATCCTTACGCAAATGTAACCAAACAAGATCTCCAGGTGCAAAGACAACATGTTTTCTACCCTTATCTCCAGCAAGTTTGTATTTAGCATTCATACGCTCAATGTTTTCCTTAGTTAACTCATGAATCTTTAATATCAATTCAGCACGTTCTTTAGCATCAAAATTAACCTTCTCCGAAGACGGAAGAGGCAACAAATCAATAGGTGCACGAGGTAAGAAACCATACACAACTTCAAAAGGGCACATCTTAGTGGTAGAATGTAGCGAACGATTATAAGCAAATTCAATATGAGGCAAGCATTCTTCCCACATTTTCAGGTTATTCTTCAAAACAGCCCTAAGCATAGTAGACAATGATCTATTGACTACTTCAGTTTGGCCATCAGTTTGGGGGTGACATGTAGTACTAAAAAGCAGTTTAGTCCCCAACTTAGCCCATAAACATCTCCAAAAGTGGCTAAGAAATTTAGCATCACGATCGGAAACAATTGTATTTGGCACACCATGCAACCGAATAATTTCACGAAAGAACAAATCAGCAACATGAGCAGCATCATCACTTTTATGACATGGTATAAAGTGTGCCATTTTAGAAAATCTATCCACGACAACAAATATGCTATCCCTCCCCTTCTTTGTTCGAGGTAAACCTAAAACAAAGTCCATAGATATATCCTCCCAAGGAACACTAGGTACAGGTAAAGGCATATATAAACCATGAGGATTGAGTCGTGACTTAGCTTTTTGACATGTAGTGCAGCGAGCAACAAAACGCTCAACATCCCGTCTCATCTTTGGCCAAAAGAAATGTGTAGCAAGTACGTCCTCCGTCTTCTTCACGCCAAAGTGTCCCATTAGTCCTCCTCCGTGCGCCTCCTGTAACAACAAAAGACGAACGGAGCTAGCTGGAATGCATAGCTTGTTAGCGCGAAACACAAATCCATTATTAATAACGAACTTGTTCCATGTTCTCCCTTCTTTACAATTCTGCAACACGTCTCTAAATTCAGCATCATGCACATATTGATCTTTGATGGTCTCCAAACCAAATATTTTAAAGTCAAGTTGTGAAAGCATAGTATAACGACGAGACAAAGCATCAGCAATAACATTGTCTTTACCCTTCTTGTGTTTAATGACATAAGGGAAAGTCTCAATGAATTCAACCCATTTAGCATGTCTACGGTTCAGTTTTGCTTGACTTTTAATATGTTTCAAAGATTCATGATCAGAATGTATAACAAATTCTTTGGGCCATAAATAATGTTGCCATGTTTCCAAAGTCCGAACAAGAGCATATAATTCCTTATCATAAGTAGAATAATTCAGACTAGGCCCACTTAATTTTTCAGAAAAGTACGCAACAGGTTTACCATCTTGTAGTAACACACCTCCTAACCCAATTCCACTAGCATCACATTCAAGCTCGAAAGTCTTATTAAAATCAGGAAGTTGGAGTAAAGGAGCATGTGTTAACTTATCTTTCAAGACCGTGAAGGCTTCTTCCTGTGCGGTACCCCAAGAAAAAGGCACGTCCTTCTTTGTAAGCTCATTGAGAGGCGCAGCAATGGTGCTGAAATTTCTCACAAAACGCCTATAGAAACCAGCGAGGCCAAGAAAACTCCTTACTTGTGTGACCGTTTTGGGCTGCGGCCAACTCTCAATAGCTTCGATCTTGGCTGTATCAACTTCAATTCCCTGTGGAGTAACAACATAGCCAAGAAAAGATACTCGGTCGGTGCAAAAGGTGCACTTCCCAAGGTTACCAAACAAACGTGCATCACGTAGCGCAGTAAAAACAGCACGTAAATGTTCCAAATGTTCCTCCAAAGATCTACTAAAAATCAATATATCATCAAAATAGACTACCACAAATCGTCCAATGAAAGCACGTAAAACCTCGTTCATTAATCTCATGAAAGTGCTAGGTGCATTAGTTAACCCAAAAGGCATGACGAGCCACTCATATAATCCAAACTTAGTTTTAAATGCTGTTTTCCATTCATCGCCCAATTTCATACGAATTTGATGGTATCCACTACGCAAATCAACTTTGGAGAAAATTGTAGAGCCACTTAATTCATCAAGCATATCATCTAGTCGAGGAATAGGATGACGATAACGAATAGTAATATTATTAATGCCTCTACAATCCACACACATGCGCGATGTACCATCCTTTTTAGGCACTAGAATAATAGGAACAGCACAAGGACTAAGGGATTCACGTATATAACCTTTGTCAAGCAGCTCCTGTACTTGACGCATAATCTCCTTTGTCTCCTCTGGATTGGTACGGTAGGGCGCACGGTTGGGTAGGGATGCACCGGGAATTAAGTCAATCTGATGCTCAATCCCGCGAATAGGCGGTAATCCCGGTGGCACGTCTTGTGGAAAGACGTCAGCGAACTCCTGCAAAATGTTAATGACAGCAGGAGGCAAAGAGGGAGGCATGTCCTCGAATGAAAATAATACCTCTTTACATACAAAAGCATAGCAAACATATGTACCAACATCCAAATCATTAATATCAGATTTAGTAGCAAGTAAACATCCACTCTTCAATTTTATTTCAGATGCAACAGTAGATGATGGTTTATTATGCTTATGGTGTTGCTCAAATTCCTGTGCTACAATCTGATTTTCACTCTTATTTTTCTCCTGTTTTGCTTTACTAGCTCTAGCAATGTCATCTTTCATAATATGTTCGGGAGACATAGGAAGCAAAGTGATATTATGATCCTTATGAACAAGAGTATACTGATTTGTCCTACCATGGTGTACAGAATTTTTATCAAACTGCCATGGTCTACCAAGTAAAACAGAACATGCTTGCATGGGTACCACATCACAATCCACATAATCAGAATATGTAGCAATGCTAAAATGCACACGAACAGTACGTGTTACCTTAACCTTGCCACTATTGTTGAACCATTGGATGTAATAAGGATGAGGATGTGGTCTGGTGGATAGAGACAGCTTCTCCACCATCTCCATGCTAGCCAAGTTATTGCAACTCCCTCCATCGATGATGATGCGAACAGAACGCTCTTTCACAACTCCCTTTGTGTGGAACAAGTTGTGCCTCTGATTTTGCTCAGCGTGTGTAACCTGCACACTGAGAACACGTTGAGCAACTAAACTTTCATACCTGTCAGCGTAATCAGCAGCCATGTATTGTGTTTCTGGTTCTGCATCCTCGCCACCCTGTTCGTCACTTGCAATAAGTGCCAAAGTCTCCTCATCATAATCACTAGCGGACGCATATCCACCATCCTCAGTAACAATCATTACACGCTTGGAAGGGCATTCTCTCGCATAGTGACCTCCACCCTTGCAACGACGACATATAACCTCATGTGTTTGCCCTGTGGATGCAATAGATGAAGAAGAACTCTGTGCAGGCCCAAAAGGTGTGCTCTTCGCAGAGGGTGCAGTAGGAGCCTGTTTCCTGGTATCGCGATTAGAGTTGGAGGTTGAAGGAGGTGGTGTTGCAGCAGGACGTGCGGAAGCAGAGGAGGTACGTGGCGTCCATGATGAAGTACGGCCTGCAAAATTAGTAGTTCTCGCCATTGCCTGTCGATCCTGCACTTCACGTTCAGCTTTGCAAGCAAGATGAAATAAACGAGTGATAGTGTTATACTCCTTATACTCTAGAATAGTCTGAATCTCTCTATTTAATCCACCCATAAAACGTGCAAGCATAGCTTCATTCTCCTCAACAATACCACATCTAATCATACCAGTTTGTAATTCCTGATAATATTCTTCTACAGAATTTTTTCCTTGTCTTAAACGCTGCAAATTTTGAAGCAATTCACGTTGATAATAAGGTGGCACCCAACGATTTCGCATAGCAGTTTTCAAAGCAGCCCAAGTAGTTGGGATATTATCAGGGTGTATTCTACAATGTTCTGACCACCAAACACAAGCAAAACTAGTGAATGAACAAACAGCAGCAGCAACACGTCGATCCTCTGGAAATTGTAAGCATGTAAAACGTTGTTCTGTTTCTAACTCCCATGTAAGATATATATCAGGAACATATCTACCCTCAAACGTCGGAATATTCAATTTAAGTTTAGGGAGATGGTCATGATCCCGTACCTGCGGGGGTGGTGCAGCCCTACCGTTACGGTTGTAGCCATGTGGTCGACCTGGTGCGTATGGTGGTGGTTGCCCATGGGGCGGATCTGGAGCAACCTCACCCTCATCATCGAAATCACCATCATAATCTTCAACCTGCTCAACGACAGTAGCCGCACGAGCCACCGAAGTAGCAGCAGTATCAACAGTACCAGGATGTTGGGCGTGGCCGAGAGGCACACGTCGCGCTCGTCGTTCGAAAGGAATAGGAACTGCAGCTGGTGGAGGTAGACGGGCAAGCACCTCATTGAACTTGGCGTCCATCTTGGAGTCGAATGTCTTCTCCAAACCATCTAGCTTCTCCATGGCAACTCCAAAGTTGTTCACGAAGTCATGTACCTGCTCAGCCATCATTTGCTGAAATTTATCATAGAGCGCTTTGTTGGTCATGCTCTCCCAGTCGATCTCGTCATCGTGTGATCCTGGCATGGTTAGCAGAAATAGGAAACACACAATATGAAACCTACAGACTGCTGGGACGTGGCGGTGGTGGTGGTGTGGCACAAATCCTTTAAGCGAATCTCAATTTCTTACCAGTTCTTACCCAGTAGCAGGCGGTGATCGGCAACCGTTGTAGCCAAAACTCTCAAAGCTTGGATAGAGCGATTGCCAGGTGGTGTCAAGCACACGGCGTAGAAGTATGTGGAGCTGGGATGGCTTATAATATGGTAGCAAAAAGGGTCAGCAATAATCAATTCAGAGATGCAAGGTTGAATAAACGCTCAACGACGGTACTGTGCTGGTCCTAGGCTAGACCGTGCTAGAGACGCGAGCCTAAAACACCAACAAAAACACGACGATACACCTAAGAAAGGGAAAAGCACAATCGGATTTTTTTTTTTCGTTTTTTTTTTTTCGGCGCCTCTTTTTTTTTTTTCTGCGCCTCTTTTTTTTTTTTTTTTTCAAAAACTCACTACAATGGCGAGTGTCTCAAAACTCTTGCCACGTCGTATAAGCAAGATGGGCACGAATTTTTCTTTTGGACTATTTTTTTTTTTTTTTCTGGAGCAATCCGGGGGCTGCGACGACCCAAAAATTTCGACAAAAATCACTATGATAGCAAGTGTCTCAAAACGCTCCGGGGAACCTAAAATCAAGATAGGGAAAAAATATTTTCAGCCGAAATTTTTTTGGGCCAAAACGTGCTCTGCAAAGCGTGCCAGACTCTTTTTTTTTTTTTTTTTTTTTTTTTTTTTTTTTTTTTTTTTTTTTTTTTTTTTTTTTTTTTTTTTTCCGACACCTGCGCAGGTAGCAAAACACGGATCCGAAATCAAAAGGATCTCGAAACTAAACCTAAAACAAACTGGACTTGGATTGGTGGAGGATTTGTGGTGGTATATATGGACACCAATGGAGAGTGATGATGGATGATGAGATATGGCAGCGGCGATGATGGTGGTGGTATATGGCAACTATGAAGATGATGCGGTGGCGGCGTGACAACCTGTGAAAAGAACTCGAAACTCTAAAGGACTAGACACTAAGACCAGCAACTCGACACAACGATGTAACCGCCAATTCAACAAAGCAAAATACTGAAAAGACTATGCAAAGGCTCAGATTGGTTCGGATATGATGATCTAACCCTAATTAATTTTTTTTTTGGCTTTTTCGTGGACTAAAGGTATGAAGAACAGATGCGATCTAAACTACGAAAACTGGTAAAATCTCACCGAGCAACCTGGAAATCTGATACCACTTGATATAGGCGAAGTTGTCCCTGTCTTTCGATGAGATGGTGGCTATCGTTTTTGGTGGAGTAGACTTTCACGATCCGACTACGAACGTGTGAGACGTCGCGCCTTAGCAATCGCTAAACCAACTCTGAGAGGTTATTGACCACGCCGGAGCACGATCAACCTGACCACGAGGGTCTATTTCCTGCACGCAAACGAAGAACAAGCAAGAAACTAAGATTGCAATCTGGATATTGCGAATATAAGAGGAAAGCTTTATTGATGAAGTGGGGTTCTGTGACGCCTTTGTCTGGTCGTGGAACACAAACGAAGAACGCGAAGTTGCTGCTATGGCGAACTTGTAATCTAAACAAAACCCAAACCTAAAACGAAGCCCTAAGGGCTGTATATATGGGGGAATAGAAGGGAATTTCGTGGCCCCTTGGAGGAGGGGTCCGAAACCGACCCTAAGTCAGTTTCCCCATACATACGGACTCTAAAAACAGCCTATAATATGGTATTTCGAAATTACATGGGCCTGGCCCAAAATTAAGGTGGCGCAGCACCTATATTAGCCTATGGACGAATTTTATAAAGTGGCATCATGCATATTTCGTCCAAAGCTTCCCACTCCCATTATGGTGGCTTCAATGTGCGAAAATCATCACTGGAAGCTCCATTGTTCTTCCCCGCGCGCGCACCTTCTCCTCCATGCTTGATCCCGCTCCAATGGTCATCCTTCTTATCCATGATAGGTCCTTCATTCATAAGTAAAACAAAAGTATCTAATTTAGGCAGCATCATATGTTCATGAATATTAGAAGGATTTCCAAGAAACGAAAGTACCTGGTAATTCAATTGACGTGCGCGAGCTCTAGTAATTGGTCCTGTATGTATAGCAGTCGGGGTGGGTGTAACATTAGTAAGGATGTCCTCATCACAGGGTACACATGCTGAACAAAATCAGAGGCACAACTTGTTCCACACAAAGGGAGTTGTGAAGGAGCATTCTATTCGCATCATCATCGATGGAGGGAGTTGCAATAACTTGGCTAGCATGGACATGGTGGAGAAGTTGTCTCTATCCACCAGACCACATCCTCATCCTTATTACATCCAATGGTTCAACAATAGTGGCAAGGTTAAGGTAACACATACTGTTCGTGTGCATTTTAGCATTGCTACATATTCTGATTATGTGGATTGTGATGTGGTACCCATGCAAGCATGTTCTGTTTTACTTGGTAGACCATGGCAGTTTGATAAAAATTCTGTACACCATGGTAGGACAAATCAGTATACTCTTGTTCATAAGGATCATAATATCACTTTGCTTCCTATGTCTCCCGAACATATTATGAAAGATGACATTGCTAGAGCTAGTAAAGCAAAACAGGAGAAAAATAAGAGTGAAAATCAGATTGTAGCACAGGAATTTGAGCAACACCATAAGCATAATAAACCATCATCTACTGTTGCATCCGAAATAAAATTGAAGAGTGGATGTTTGCTTGCTACTAAATCTGATATTAATGATTTGGATGTTGCTACATCTGTTTGCTATGCTTTTGTATGCAAAGAGGTATTATTTTCATTCGAGGACATGCCTCCCTCTTTGCCTCCTGTTGTCATTAACATTTTGCAGGAGTTCGCTGACGTCTTTCCACAAGACGTACCACCGGAATTACCACCTATTTGCGGGATTGAGCATCAGATTGACTTAATTCCCGGTGCATCCCTACCCAACCGTGCACCCTACCGTACCAATCCAAAGGAGACAAAGGAGATTATGCGTCAAGTACAGGAGCTGCTTGACAAAGGTTATATACGTGAATCCCTTAGCCCTTGTGTTGTTCCTATTAATCTAGTGCCTAAAAAGGATGGTACATCGCGCATGTGTGTGGATTGTAGAGGCATTAATAATATTACTATTCATTATCGTCATCCTATTCCTAGACTAGATGATATGCTTGATGAATTAAGTGGCTCTACAATTTTCTCCAAAGTTGACTTGCGTAGTGGATACCATCAAATTCGTATGAAATTGGGAGATGAATGGAAAACAACATTTAAAACTAAGTTTGGATTATATGAGTGGTTAGTCATGCCTTTTGGGTTAACTAATGCACCTAGCACTTTCATGAGATTCATGAACGAGGTTTTACGTGCTTTCATTGGACGATTTGTGGTAGTCTATTTTGATGATATATTGATTTTTAGTAGATCTTTGGAGGAACATTTGGAACATTTACGTGCTGTATTTACTGCGCTACGTGATGCACGTTTGTTTGGTAACCTTGGGAAGTGCACCTTTTGCACCGACCGAGTATCTTTTCTTGGCTATGTTGTTACTCCACAGGGAATTGAATTTGATAAAGCCAAGATTGAAGCTATTGAGAGTTGGCCGCAGCCCAAAACGGTCACACAAGTAAGGAGTTTTCTTGGCCTCGCTGGTTTCTATAGGCATTTTGTGAGAGATTTCGGCACCATTGCTGCGCCTCTCAATGAGCTTACAAAGAAGGACGTGCCTTTTTCTTGGGGTACCGCACAGGAAGAAGCCTTCACGGTCTTGAAAGATAAGTTAACACATGCTCCTTTACTCCAACTTCCTGATTTTAATAAGACTTTCGAGCTTGAGTGTGATGCTAGTGGAATTGGGTTAGGAGGTGTGTTATTACAAGATGGTAAACCAGTTGCGTACTTTTCTGAAAAATTGAGTGGGCCTAGTCTGAATTATTCTACTTATGATAAGGAATTATATGCTCTTGTTTGGACTTTGGAAACATGGCAACATTATTTATGGCCCAAAGAATTTGTTATACATTCTGATCATGAATCTTTGAAACATATTAAAAGTCAAGCAAAACTGAACCGTAGACATGCTAAATGGGTTGAATTCATTGAGACTTTCCCTTATGTCATTAAACACAAGAAGGGTAAAGAAAATGTTATTGCTGATGCTTTGTCTCGTCTTTATACGATGCTTTCACAACTTGACTGTTTTGTTGCTCGCTGCACTACATGTCAAAAAGCTAAGTCACGACTCAATCCTCATGGTTTATATATGCCTTTGCCTGTACCTAGTGTTCCTTGGGAGGATATATCGATGGACTTTGTTTTAGGTTTACCTCGAACAAAGAAGGGGAGGGATAGAATATTTGTTGTAGTGGATAGATTTTCCAAAATGGCACACTTTATACCATGTAATAAAAGTGATGATGCTGCTCATGTTGCTGATTTGTTCTTTCGTGAAATTATTCGATTGCATGGTGTACCAAATACAATTGTTTCAGATCGTGATGCTAAATTTCTTAGCCATTTTTGGAGATGTTTATGGGCTAAGTTGGGGACTAAACTACATTTTAGTACTACATGTCATCCCCAAACTGATGGCCAAACTAAAGTAGTCAATAGATCATTGTCTACTATGCTTAGGGCTGTTTTGAAGAATAACCTGAAAATGTGGGAAGAATGCTTGCCTCATATTGAATTTGCTTATAATCGTTCGCTACATTCTACCACTAAGATGTGCCCTTTTGAAGTTGTGTATGGTTTCTTACCTCGTGCACCTATTGATTTGTTACCTCTTCCTTCTTCGGAGAAGGTTAATTTTGATGCTAAAGAACGTGCTGAATTGATATTAAAGATGCATGAGTTAACAAAGGAAAACATTGTGCGTATGAATGCTAAATACAAAATTGCTGGAGATAAGGGTAGAAAACATGTTGTCTTTGCACCTGGAGATCTTGTTTGGTTACATTTGCGTAAGGATAGATTTCCTGATTTGCGCAAGTCAAAGCTAATGCCACGTGCTGATGGTCCTTTTAAGGTGTTAGAGAAAATAAATGATAATGCATATAAACTTGAGCTGCCTGCAGAGTTTGGGGTTAGCCCCACTTTTAACATTGCAGATTTGAAGCCTTATTTGGGTGAGGAAGATGAGCTTCCGTCGAGGACGACTTCAGTTCAAGAAGGAGAGGATGAGGAGGACATCCCTACTAATGCTACACCCACAACTCCGACTGCTATACATACAGAACCAATTACTAGAGCTCGCGCATGGGGAGAGGTCTCCCGATCATGGGGAGAGCGCTCTGGGCACGGGGAGGATGTGGTGGGAGAGGGAGAGCAAGGAGAGAGGGTCAGGAGGAGCGGGGAGGTCTATTTATAGGCGGCCGCCAGTCCACCGTGGGCGCGATGCACCGACAGGCATGGGGTGCTCGCCACAGGCCACGGAGGCGAGCGAGACCGTGTTTGGGGTTTCATGGAAGCGGTCCGCGCCAGGAGGAGAGAAGGCAACCAGGAGGGGGGCCCGGAGGTGCGCGCATTTGAGCGCAGCCATTGGCCGGTTCGGGCGGTGCTGTGCGCGCGCGAGAGAGAGAGAAGGCCGACTACCTACCGCGTGGCGGATGCCGAGGCCGACCAGGGGGACACGGTGGGGCGGCCCGAGGCTGTCGGGTGGTGGCGGGCAGGGGTGGCTATAGTGCGGGAGCGCACTGTAGCGCGCTCCAGAGCGCCCAAATGGCCTGCCTAGGCATATTCTATGCCTACTCGCGTGTCTCCTTATGTCTTGGGGTATTGGAGATGCCCGAAGGCTAGGATAAGCTAGGGGAGAGCTCTAGAGGAGCCTTAGGGTAGAAGGAAATGGGGAGAGGGGTAGAAAATGATGCTGCCAAGGGTAGAAATAGGGGTTTTACCCCATCTCCCAGTGGCCTGATGACTTGGGACTTTTACTAGGGGTGAAAGGTGACTAAAAGAGGCTCTGGTAAAATTTTACACGCAAGGGTAAAAGGGAATGGGGCGAAAAAGCTAGTTTTACAAAATCACGAGAAGGTGTGTGATGGAGTTTTGGGCAAGAAGATGTTACCAACTTACTGAGACACTCACCAGGGTCAAGGGGTAGGTAAAGATTTTGAGCCAATTTTGAGCCCAAGGGGAAAAATCTGACAATGGAAATTTGTTAAACCCTAGAAATTAGCATAATCAGATTTCTGTAGATCCATTGAAGCTAGGCTTTTACCCTTGATGCACCACTTAGTGTATCATCACTATTTGGCCATTAGAGCATGCCCACAAAGTTTGAGGCCAAGGGGAGACACTACACAATGTAAAGTTGCTCAAATTTGATTCTGGACAGGAATGGTTTTGGGATGGTTTGATGAACCAAACCAACTTGGATTGAAATGAAACTTTGCAAGATCATCACCTATGATAGTATTTACTTGCTGGAATTTTCCTGGAATTTATTGAGAATATTTATTATAGAAATATTCCAAAAGTTTGATATGAATAGAAAGGGTTTTGAGGGGTTTTGTGATGAGGACATCCCTACTAATGTTACACCCACCCCGACTGCTATACATATAGGACCAATTACTAGAGCTCGCGCACGTCAATTGAATTACCAGGTACTTTCGTTTCTTGGAAATCCTTCTAATATTCATGAACATATGACGCTGCCTAAATTGGATACTTTTGTTTTACTTATGAATGAAGGACCTAGCATGGATAAGAAGGATGACCATTGGAGCGGGATCAAGCATGGAGGAGAAGGTGCGCGTGCGGGGAAGAACAATGGAGCTTCCAGTGATGATTTTCGCACATTGAAGCCACCATAATGGGAGCGGGAAGCCTTGGACGAAATATGCATGATGCCACTTTATAAAATTCGTCCATAGGCTAATATAGGTGCTGCGCCACCTTATTTTTGGGCCAGGCCCATGTAATTTCGAAATACCATATTTTAGGCTGTTTTTAGAGTCCGTATATATGGGGAAACTGACTTAGGGTCGGTTTCGGACCCCTCCTCCAAGGGGCCACGAAATTCCCTTCTATTCCCCCATATATACAGCCCTTTGGGCTTCGTTTTAGGGTTGGGTTTTGTTTAGATTACAAGTTTGCCATAGCAGCAACTTCGCGTTCTTCGTTTGTGTTCCACGACCAGACAAAGGCGTCACAGAACCCCACTTCATCAATAAAGTTTTCCTCTTATATTCGCAATATCCAGATTGCAATCTTAGTTTCTTGCTTGTTCTTCGTTTGCGTGCAGGAAATAGACCCTCGTGGTCAGGTTGATCGTGCTCCGGCGTGGTCAATAACCTCTCAGAGTTGGTTTAGCGATTGCTAAGGCGCGACGGCTCACACGTTCGTAGTCGGATCGTCAAAGTCTACTCCACCAAAAATGATAGCCACCATCTCATCGAAAGACAGGGACAACTTCGCCCCTATCAAGTGGTATCAGATTTCCAGGTTGCTCGGTGAGATTTTACCAGTTTTCGTAGTTTAGATCGCATCTGTTCTTCATACCTTTAGTCCACGAAAAAGCCACAAAAAAAATTAGGGTTAGATCATCATATCCGAACCAATCTGAGCCTTTGCATAGTCTTTTCAGTATTTTGCTTTGTCGAATTGGCGGTTACATCGTCGTGTCGAGTTGCTGGTCTTAGTGTCTAGTCCTTTAGAGTTTCGAGTTCTTTTCACAGGTTGTCACGCCGCCACCGCATCGTCTTCATAGTTGCCATATACCACCACCATCATCGCCGCTGCCATATCTCATCATCCATCATCACTATCCATTGGTGTCCATATATACCACCACAAATCCTCCACCAATCCAAGTCCAGTTCGTTTTAGGTTTAGTTTCGAGATCCTTTTGATTTCGGATCCGTGTTTTGCTACCTGCGCAGGTGTCGAAAAAAAAAAGAGTCTGGCACGCTTTGCAGAGCACGTTTTGGCCCAAAAAAAATTTCGGCCGAAAATATTTTTTCCCTATCTTGATTTTAGGTTCCCCGGAGCGTTTTGAGACACTTGCTATCATAGTGATTTTTGTCAAAAATTTTGGGTCGTCGCAGCCCCCGGATTGCTCTAGAAAAAAAAATAGTCCAAAATAAAAAATTCGTGCCCATCTTGCTTATACGACGTGGCAAGAGTTTTGAGACACTCGCCATTGTAGTGAGTTTTTGAAAAAAAAAACGAAAAAAAAAACAAAAACAAAAAAATTCCGAGTGTGCCTTTCCCTTGCTTACGTGTATCGTCGTGCTTTTGTTGGTGTTTTAGGCTCGCGTCTCTAGCACGGTCTAGCCTAGGACCAGCACAGTACCGTCGTTGAGCGTTTATTCAACCTTGCATCTCTGAATTGATTATTGCTCACCCTTTTTGCTACCATATTATAAGCCATCCCAGCTCCACATACTTCTACGCCGTGTGCTTGACACCACCTGGCAATCGCTCTATCCAAGCTTTGAGAGTTTTGGCTACAACGGTTGCCGATCACCGCCTGCTACTGGGTAAGAACTGGTAAGAAATTGAGATTCGCTTAAAGGATTTGTGCCACACCACCACCACCACCACGTCCCAGTAGTCTGTAGGTTTCATATTGTGTGTTTCCTATTTCTGCTAACCATGCCAGGATCACACGATGACGAGATCGACTGGGAGAGCATGACCAACAAAGCGCTCTATGATAATTTTCAGCAAATGATGGCTGAGCAGGTACAGGACTTCGTGAACAACTTTGGAGTGGCCATGGAGAAGCTAGATGGTTTGGAGAAGACATTTGACACCAAGATGGACGCCAAGTTCAATGAGGTGCTTGCCCGTCTACCTCCACCAGCTGCAGTTCCTATTCCTTTCGAACGACGAGCGCGACGTGTGCCTCTCGGCCACGCCCAACATCCTGGTACTGTTGATACTGCTGCTACTTCGGTGGCTCGTGTGGCTACTGTCGTTGAGCAGGTTGAAGATTATGATGGTGATTTCGATGATGAGGGAGAGGTTGCTCCAGATCCGCACCACGGGCAACCACCACCATACGCACCAGGTCGACCACATGGCTACAACCATAATGGTAGGGCTGCACCACCCCCGCAGGTACGGGATCATGACCATCTCCCTAAACTTAAATTGAATATTCCGACATTTGAGGGTAGATATGTTCCTGATATATATCTTACATGGGAGTTAGAAACAGAACAACGTTTTACATGCTTACAATTTCCAGAGGATCGACGTGTTGCTGCTGCTGTTTGTTCATTCACTAGTTTTGCTTGTGTTTGGTGGTCAGAACATTGTAGAATACACCCTGATAATATTCCAACTACTTGGGCTGCTTTGAAAACTGCTATGCGAAATCGTTGGGTGCCACCTTATTATCAACGTGAATTGCTTCAAAATTTGCAGCGTTTAAGGCAAGGAAAAAATTCTGTAGAAGAATATTATCAGGAATTACAAACTGGTATGATTAGATGTGGTATTGTTGAGGAGAATGAAGCTATGCTTGCACGTTTTATGGGTGGATTAAATAGAGAGATTCAGACTATTCTAGAGTATAAGGAGTATAACACTATCACTCGTTTATTTCATCTTGCTTGCAAAGCTGAACGTGAAGTGCAGGATCGACAGGCAATGGCGAGAACTACTAATTTTGCAGGCCGTACTTCATCATGGTCGCCACGTACCTCCTCTACTTCCGCACGTCCTGCTGCAACACCACCTCCTTCAACCTCCAACTCTAATCGCAATACCAGGAAACAGGCTCCTACTGCACCCTCTGCGAAGAGCACACCTTTTGGGCCTGCACAGAGTTCTTCTTCATCTATTGCATCCACAGGGCAAACACATGAGGTTATATGTTGTCGTTGCAAGGGTGGAGGTCACTATGCGAGACAATGCCCTTCCAAGCGTGTAATGATTGTTACTGAGGATGGTGGATATGCGTCCGCTAGTGATTATGATGAGGAGACTTTGGCACTTATTGCAAGTGACGAACAGGGTGGCGAGGATGCAGAACCAGAAACACAATACATGGCTGCTGATTACGCTGACAGGTATGAAAGTTTAGTTGCTCAACGTGTTCTCAGTGTGCAGGTTACACACGCTGAGCAAAATCAGAGGCACAACTTGTTCCACACAAAGGGAGTTGTGAAAGAGCGTTCTGTTCGCATCATCATCGATGGAGGGAGTTGCAATAACTTG
The DNA here is from genome assembly GCA_022496015.1 of Hordeum marinum. Lineage (NCBI taxonomy): Eukaryota > Viridiplantae > Streptophyta > Magnoliopsida > Poales > Poaceae > Hordeum > Hordeum marinum. Next base: position 153,076,858 of record CM039676.1, read on the forward strand.
GCTAGCATGGAGATGGTGGAGAAGCTGTCTCTATCCACCAGACCACATCCTCATCCTTATTACATCCAATGGTTCAACAATAGTGGCAAGGTTAAGGTAACACGTACTGTTCGTGTGCATTTTAGCATTGCTACATATTCTGATTATGTGGATTGTGATGTGGTACCCATGCAAGCATGTTCTGTTTTACTTGGTAGACCATGGCAGTTTGATAAAAATTCTGTACACCATGGTAGGACAAATCAGTATACTCTTGTTCATAAGGATCATAATATCACTTTGCTTCCTATGTCTCCCGAACATATTATGAAAGATGACATTGCTAGAGCTAGTAAAGCAAAACAGGAGAAAAATAAGAGTGAAAATCAGATTGTAGCACAGGAATTTGAGCAACACCATAAGCATAATAAACCATCATCTACTGTTGCATCCGAAATAAAATTGAAGAGTGGATGTTTACTTGCTACTAAATCTGATATTAATGATTTGGATGTTGCTACATATGTTTGCTATGCTTTTTTATGTAAAGAGGTATTATTTTCATTCGAGGACATGCCTCCCTCTTTGGCTCCTGCTGTCATTAACATTTTGCAGGAGTTCGCTGATGTCTTTCCACAAGACGTGCCACCGGGATTACCGCCTATTCGCGGGATTGAGCATCAGATTGACTTAATTCCCGGTGCATCCCTACCCAACCGTGCGCCCTACCGTACCAATCCAGAGGAGACAAAGGAGATTATGCGTCAAGTACAGGAGCTGCTTGACAAAGGTTATATACGTGAATCCCTTAGTCCTTGTGCTGTTCCTATTATTCTAGTGCCTAAAAAGTATGGTACATCGCGCATGTGTGTGGATTGTAGAGGCATTAATAATATTACTATTCGTTATCGTCATCCTATTCCTAGACTAGATGATATGCTTGATGAATTAAGTGGCTCTACAATTTTCTCCAAAGTTGATTTGCGTAGTGGATACCATCAAATTCGTATGAAATTGGGCGATGAATGGAAAACAGCATTTAAAACTAAGTTTGGATTATATGAGTGGCTAGTCATGCCTTTTGGGTTAACTAATGCACCTAGCACTTTCATGAGATTAATGAACGAGGTTTTACGTGCTTTCATTGGACGATTTGTGGTAGTCTATTTTGATGATATATTGATTTTTAGTAGATCTTTGGAGGAACATTTGGAACATTTACGTGCTGTTTTTACTGCGCTACGTGATGCACGTTTGTTTGGTAACCTTGGGAAGTGCACCTTTTGCACCGACCGAGTATCTTTTCTTGGCTATGTTGTTACTCCACAGGGAATTGAAGTTGATACAGCCAAGATTGAAGCTATTGAGAGTTGGCCGCAGCCCAAAACGGTCACACAAGTAAGGAGTTTTCTTGGCCTCGCTGGTTTCTATAGGCGTTTTGTGAGAGATTTCAGCACCATTGCTGCGCCTCTCAATGAGCTTACAAAGAAGGACGTGCCTTTTTCTTGGGGTACCGCACAGGAAGAAGCCTTCACGGTCTTGAAAGATAAGTTAACACATGCTCCTTTACTCCAACTTCCTGATTTTAATAAGACTTTCGAGCTTGAATGTGATGCTAGTGGAATTGGGTTAGGAGGTGTGTTACTACAAGATGGTAAACCTGTTGCGTACTTTTCTGAAAAATTAAGTGGGCCTAGTCTGAATTATTCTACTTATGATAAGGAATTATATGCTCTTGTTCGGACTTTGGAAACATGGCAACATTATTTATGGCCCAAAGAATTTGTTATACATTCTGATCATGAATCTTTGAAACATAACCGTAGACATGCTAAATGGGTTGAATTCATTGAGACTTTCCCTTATGTCATTAAACACAAGAAGGGTAAAGACAATGTTATTGCTGATGCTTTGTCTCGTCGTTATACTATGCTTTCACAACTTGACTTTAAAATATTTGCTTTGGAGACCATCAAAGATCAATATGTGCATGATGCTGAATTTAGAGACGTGTTGCAGAATTGTAAAGAAGGGAGAACATGGAACAAGTTCGTTATTAATAATGGATTTGTGTTTCGTGCTAACAAGCTATGCATTCCAGCTAGCTCCGTTCGTCTTTTGTTGTTACAGGAGGCGCACGGAGGAGGATTAATGGGACACTTTGGCTTGAAGAAGACGGAGGACGTACTCGCTACACATTTCTTTTGGCCAAAGATGAGACGGGATGTTGAGCGTTTTGTTGCTCGCTGCACTACATGTCAAAAAGCTAAGTCACGACTCAATCCTCATGGTTTATATATGCCTTTACCTGTACCTAGTGTTCCTTGGGAGGATATATCTATGGACTTTGTTTTAGGTTTACCTCGAACAAAGAAGGGGAGGGATAGCATATTTGTTGTCGTGGATAGATTTTCTAAAATGGCACACTTTATACCATGTCATAAAAGTGATGATGCTGCTCATGTTGCTGATTTGTTCTTTCGTGAAATTATTCGGTTGCATGGTGTGCCAAATACAATTGTTTCCAATCGTGATGCTAAATTTCTTAGCCACTTTTGGAGATGTTTATGGGCTAAATTGGGGACTAAACTGCTTTTTAGTACTACATGTCACCCCCAAACTAATGGCCAAACTGAAGTAGTCAATAGATCATTGTCTACTATGCTTAGGGCTGTTTTGAAGAATAACCTGAAAATGTGGGAAGAATGCTTGCCTCATATTGAATTTGCTTATAATCGTTCGCTACATTCTACCACTAAGATGTGCCCTTTTGAAGTTGTGTATGGTTTCTTACCTCGTGCACCTATTGATTTGTTGCCTCTTCCGTCTTCGGAGAAGGTTAATTTTGATGCTAAAGAACGTGCTGAATTGATATTAAAGATTCCTGAGTTAACTAAGGAAAACATTGAGCATATGAATGCTAAATACAAACTTGCTGGAGATAAGGGTAGAAAACATGTTGTCTTTGCACCTGGAGATCTTGTTTGGTTACATTTGCGTAAGGATAGATTTCCTGATTTGCGCAAGTCAAAGCTAATGCCACGTGCTGATGGTCCTTTTAAGGTGTTAGAGAAAGTAAATGATAATGCATATAAACTTGAGCTGCCTGCAGAGTTTGGGGTTAGCCCCACTTTTAACATTGCAGATTTGAAGCCTTATTTGGGTGAGGAAGATGAGCTTCCGTCGAGGACGACGTCAGTTCAAGAAGGGGAGGATGATGAGGACATCCCTACTAATGTTACACCCACCCCGACTGCTATACATATAGGACCAATTACTAGAGCTCGCGCACGTCAATTGAATTACCAGGTACTTTCGTTTCTTGGAAATCCTTCTAATATTCATGAACATATGACGCTGCCTAAATTGGATACTTTTGTTTTACTTATGAATGAAGGACCTAGCATGGATAAGAAGGATGACCATTGGAGCGGGATCAAGCATGGAGGAGAAGGTGCGCGTGCGGGGAAGAACAATGGAGCTTCCAGTGATGATTTTCGCACATTGAAGCCACCATAATGGGAGCGGGAAGCCTTGGACGAAATATGCATGATGCCACTTTATAAAATTCGTCCATAGGCTAATATAGGTGCTGCGCCACCTTATTTTTGGGCCAGGCCCATGTAATTTCGAAATACCATATTTTAGGCTGTTTTTAGAGTCCGTATATATGGGGAAACTGACTTAGGGTCGGTTTCGGACCCCTCCTCCAAGGGGCCACTCCCTTCTATTCTCCCATATATACAGCCCTTTGGGCTTCGTTTTAGGGTTGGGTTTTGTTTAGATTACAAGTTTGCCATAGCAGCAACTTCGCGTTCTTCGTTTGTGTTCCACGACCAGACAAAGGCGTCACAGAACCCCACTTCATCAATAAAGTTTTCCTCTTATATTCGCAATATCCAGATTGCAATCTTAGTTTCTTGCTTGTTCTTCGTTTGCGTGCAGGAAATAGACCCTCGTGGTCAGGTTGATCGTGCTCCGGCGTGGTCAATAACCTCTCAGAGTTGGTTTAGCGATTGCTAAGGCGCGACGGCTCACACGTTCGTAGTCGGATCGTCAAAGTCTACTCCACCAAAAACGATAGCCACCATCTCATCGAAAGACAGGGACAACTTCGCCCCTATCATTTTGCCTATGATCTGATCTTGCCCTTGTGTTGAAACTCATATATATGGAAAATATATGTCCACTGAGTTTCTCTAAATTTTCCCAAATATTTTCAAAGCATTTAAATAATTTTTCACTAGGAAAAACCATTTCTGGCCTTATGAAAAAGTCTTTAAATAAAATATGAAAATAATCTTTTAAAATAATATTGGTGGTTTTGGGAAGTCATATATATAGTAGGTCTGAAATAAAGACTTTGGGAAAGAAGGGTCCGCATAATTTGAAGACTTGTAGTGCAAACTTCATTTCAGGGGGTTTTGAAAACCTAATTTGAACCAATCATTTTTGGTTAAAACAAAATTTGATAGAAGTAGTTTTGGGCACTATTCACACGGCATGATCATTGGGCAAGAGGTTTGGGGCATGGAAGATGAATTTGAAGTGGAATAAAACCTAGGAGTGCCATATAACACAACCATCGAACAAGCAAACATCATAGCAAACAAGCACAAGCACCTTGAAAATGTTTTTGGTTGGCTCCAAATTTTATAAACCCAAACATAACAATGTGATACAAACACAGGGTGTGACACTAACACCAGCAATGAATTCCCTGTAAGCCCCTGCGTCGAACCCCTCTCTTCCCCATCCCGATTGCACTTTGTAGACCCTGATTGCTTGACCCCCGAAAGGCTCCGCTGCATGAGCTCATTGCCGGCAATGCTCCGGTGATTGGGTGGTCCTCCCTTGGCCACCATCGGGCTCGTAGGGCTGCGTAGTTGCTTTCGGAGCTAAGCTTTGACCTGTTTGCGCAATGGTTCGACAACCCCGAGCTCGCCCGAGCTCCGTCAGCTACCAAGCTCATCACCGGAAGCGATTCCGATGCTCCCGCGCCCAGCTGATCCCCGAAATGGTTGTCGACGTGCGTGGTCTTCATCCTGGTGGTCTCTGCGTGTCCAGCCATTGTTGTTTGCGTGGTTTCGGTGAGAAGCCGCCATCGGTTTGGTCACCGCCAGCGAGATTCCGACGCCGCCGATGTGGCAAAGTCATTAGCCGCTAACCCCATGCTTAACTAAGCTTTACAGCCACTGATAGTGGGCCCTGGCTCAGGTCAAAGCTAGAGTCAACACGGGTTAACCCCCCGAGTCAATGGCATGTGGTCCCCACATGTCAGTGACTCTAGATGGCCTTGGGTCACTGACCAGCGGACCCCACTGGTAAGGTTTGACCTAGAAACATCTAGTTGACCTACTGACGTCATGCCAATGTCATGCTGACGTAGTAAGTAATTTCTGAATTAATTGAATTCCATAAAATGCTAATATATTAGAAAAATCATAGAAATTAATCTGTAACTCAGATTAGAATAATTTATATATGAAAATTTATCATACAAATCCAAGGAATCCAATGGTGCTATTATCATGCATGTTAGAGCAACCTAAATAGGAGAACGTTGACATTTTGCAATAGGACCATGTATGGAATATCATATGGAGAACAATTTTGAACCTATATATAAATCCACTCCATCTAACTCTAATGATAGTTGCATTAGTTCATTCAATCATGGTGACATGTCATGATCATGCATCATATTGCTGCACTTGCCATGTATTGATTGTTACTTATCTGTATCGCGGTAGGTCCTGCTCCCGAGGATACACGTGAGTAACCCACTAAAGGAGAGTACCTTCCCGCCAACCAGCAAGGCAAGCAACCCCATTGATCATTCTGATATCATCCCATTCTCTCGCTCCTGCTCTTGTTTATTGCATTAGGACAAACGTTTAATTGTCTGTCTGTTGAGGTAGTTGAACCCACTCCTCTGCATGACCTGTCATTGTCACAGTAAATAGATAAACCTTGCAACCTAGCATACCTGGTAGATGCTAGAGCCTTGATGTGCTTTACCTTCTTTGTTTGCTATGCTTGCTACGCTTAGAGTTGTGTCAGATCTGATTCATCTAGGTGATGAACCGGAGTGGAACAATGTTGTCCTGATGTGATGAGCTAAATGATGACCGGATTTGGTAAAGGTAGCGATGAGAGGCTATGCACGAGTACATAATGGATTGTGTCATTGGAACCATCCTTAGGAACTGAGTTCCATGTTTGTGATCCAAGACTAGTTACTACCACACGGTGGGATACTTAATTGACCCTCTTGACTTATCAACCGCCTAGTCCTTAGTCCAGGAGTTGCAAGTAGTTTATGGTGTTTGTAGCTATGCTAGAGGCCGTGCGTAGTGCTGACCCTGGGGGTGGATTACGACGCGATAGGCAGTGGCACAGTGTATCAAGGGTCACCCGAATGGTGGGCTTGGGCACCCTGCGCACATCATTTGGGGTCGTAGTGGAAACTTTGGCCGGACTTTCGTGCGGGTTCAGTCTCAAATGGGCGATAGCCTGGACTAGAGGCCTTGTGTGAATGATAGTCGTTGGCAAGTCCCTCCCTAGGCTTCCGCTTGAAGGTTATTGGGGTGCCTTTTTAAGTGCACATAGCGATAAGTGCCGAAAGCGTGTGTGAAGGAGTACACCCCTGCAAGGTATGAATCTGTTCGCATAGCCGCGTCATCGGATATGGACCACTTGGAGAACTTATGATGTTCATAGATAACTTGATGGTGTTCATAGATAACTTGATGGTTTCTCATAAAAATATCAAGACAAGTGTGAGTACCGTGGATGGCACTCTCATAGGTGATGGGAGTGAATCCATGGTGGTATATTGATGTGGTGTTATTAGACTCGTGTACGATATCTAAAACTTGAACAAAGAATTAATATGCGTAGTACATGTTAGCCAAGAGTCGAAGCTTGCATTGCTGCATAAACCCACTACCTCCCCTTGTTGATACATGAGCATGAATAGACTAGGTCTGCTTTAAAGACTTGCTGAGTACGTTGTACTCATGTTTTCTTAATAAATGTTGCAGATGAGACCTAGGAGGCCAGGACCCATCTGGTGGGTTCTACCTAGACATCGACAAAGACAAGTCTCTGGTACCTCAGCTATGATCCGATGCCCTGGGATGGGTTGTAGATAGCTAGGCCATGTGCCCTTTTACCCTTCATCTGTCTGTTCTCAGACAGCTTTAAGCTTTCACTAGGTTTGTGTGAACTTGCTTGTATGACTTGAGTGTCGGGTCATGTGACCCCTACCTGTATGAACATACTATGCAAGGCTTTTTTGAGCCCTCTAAGTAAAAGTTGTGTTGTTGTATGGTTATGTTGTGATGCCATAGTTGTATCTATGCATATCGGGAATTTCGTGTGTACATGTGACGTGCAATGGTGTGTATGGGATTCGACACCTAGTCGTGTGCCTTTAGTAGGACTCTTTACGGGGAACTGCCTCTTTGTGCTTCCACCGAGCCTTGGTAGCTTACTACTGCTCCGGACACATTGATTGACCGACATGTATCCTTCTTTGTTGTTGTGTCTATCCCTTCAGGGAAATATCTCGCAGTGTAATGGAGTCTTGGTAGCCTGTTATGACTCGTCTACGTGTCGTGATGAAATTTATGTCCCATGGCGTAGTGGAGTCCTTGTAGCTTGCTATGACTCGTCTACACACGCTTAAGGCCAACACCTGCATTGTTGGGTTATGTATGCATGTCCTTGTATGGATATGCGACTTGGGTTCTTCGACTAGTAGTGTCGACCCAGGTTCTTTGTCATTTGAATGCTAGCAACATATTCACATACGTGAGCCAAAAGACGCAAACGGTCCCGGCCCATGTAAGGTGGTAGACGTGGAGATTACCGTGCATGAGGCCACAAAATGATGTGATGTGTTACAGGCTGGATTGTTAAGGCTTAGGATTAGGGTCCCGACAACTATGGTATCAAAGCCTGACTGACTGTAGGACTACCAAGCCAAACCAGTCGAAGTTGAGTCTAGAAACACTTTAGAAATGCAAGAGAATTGATTGTGGAAGGGAACGTAAGGCTCTTTTTACTCCTCTCCCCGGGTCATTCTATTTTGAGTCACCCTCTTCTTTTCTACGGGGTTAAGAGCTAGGCTTCCTATCTATCTCTCAGGATAACGAGTTACTAACCATGGACTAGTAGCTAGATTGCTTGGAAATGAACTCCGGTATTGAAGTCTTGTTCTGTGTGACAATCAGTCAGATTAGAAACTTGAAGCTAGAAAGTTGAGTGGTTATGCTATCTAATCTTTTGTAGGTTGTCTCAAAATCCTTTTTGAGCAATTACAGCCGTTATGCTATCGGATTTCTGCTAGGATCTCTTATGCCTTTGCATTATTTCTCTGTTTGATATGCCCCTCGTCTCATCAAGTGTACCATTTGACCAGGTGCATTGATGTACCGGGTCACACGGCCATGTTAGTCAGAGTTATGATGGAGACTGGTTACCGTTGGTGGCCGGAGTATACGATGGAGGAACAGTTCCGTGACTTCAACCTGAGCCAGTATCTATGTACTATTAGGATATATACATCATATCCTGGAGCTGTAGATCCGCTTCATTGGACTTATGGATTAGGTGCTACCATACATATGGCAGTTCAGGAGGCAACCTACATGATGTTGACCATCATGAGATCTCACCATGGACTGCTACAGAACACTGAGTGCTGTTATGTTCCAACGACACTAGGAGGAGAGGATGGAGATCTTAGTGCAGCCTACAATGATCACTCTCATGAGGATCGTAGGCTTCAGGTGACCACTCAATTGTCGAAGAATAGTGATCGTGATGCACGTGCTCTTCGCATGGAGCTTTATGCTACACGTGCACGTCTTTGGACAGCCTTGATGCAGCTAGCACCTATCGTGCATACAGGCTATGGAGACTTGTAGATGCTGAACCCATCATAGACTCATCTGCCAGCTCGCGTAGACTGGACCGGTGTTGGAGGCATCACTCCTCTTTGAGGACCATTGTTGCCGCCAGCTAGGGGACCTAGGCAACATTCGTGTCCTTACAAGTTCTAGGGATCGCAGGCCAGGGTGTTCCCAGACCCTCAGGTTCAGCTCCCGGGTCATGGGGGTAACCTAAGGTGTTCTACGGCGACGCTTGAGTGCGTGTATGTTAGTATTAGTATTGTATCAGTTGTATTGCCACAGTCATGCGTCTCTTGTGGGATATGACTAAGGTGTGAGTTGCATTCTGGAGGTGTAGATAGATAATGTATAGGAAGCTTGTTGTCCTGGGAACGAACACCTATGGGATCGCGGGGACCCCTTTCAGTTTGGCGGGGGTCAAGATGGCACGAAGAGCCGGTCTGGTGAGCTGCGTGCAGGGAGTTTTTACCTAGGTTCGGGCCGCACGGATGTGTAAAACCCTACTCTTGCTTGATTATATTGATTGTGTTGTAGGGTTTTGGCTACCAAGGCGCCATGAATGGCTGCTACGTGAGCTTGGTAGTCTCCAGTTGTCTAACCGTCAGGCTATCCGGTTGTCTAACTGCCCAACAGTCTAAAAGCCAAAGAGCCAAAAAGTCCTCCTCTATAACGCCCTGGGCCTCCTTTTATACCTAAGGGAATCCCAACAGTGGCGTACAGTGTGCACACGGGACGCATAGTGCTACTGTGTTATCGTACCTAACCCTGAAGGAGTAGGACAAGAGCATTAAATGCACCGTCAGGGCCCTCAGTCCGTCAGTGAGACGGGACGGGAGTCCCATCGGTGCCACTTAGCTCCCTCCAACGTTGGCGGCACGACACACGTCCAAGTGAATCGACACCTGGCCTACGCGCTAGTGATCCTTGCCGGGGCCTTGCCTTGCCGGGGGTCTGGAGGCTCAAAAGCCTTCGCGACAAGGTCTTGCTGGTAGTCTTGAGTCTTCTGTGATGTCGCTTGTCAAGTCTTCGCTGGGCCATGCCGCCGGGGCACCTACTACTGCCCGTGCACGAGTAAAGGGGCACTAGATGGCCCAAAAACTCTACTACACCGACAGGAGCTCCCAGGCCTGGCCCATACATGTCACGAGGCGCTATTGGGCTAGGCCCAAATAGTGCACGGGCACGTGCGGTGTGGCCTCACAGTTGTGATCAATGCGCTCGCTGCGCTTCCCCATGATGCCCATTGAATGCGGGTAGTGGGATAACGGCATGGACGTTACAGCAGTGTGCCTGCGGAACATTTCTGTATCATCTTGTTTTTGGTAAAAAGAGACCGCTCTGCGCCTTCCCCATAAAGAGGAGACTGCAGAGCTCATGCCCATTTACCTCTCGCCTTTCCCAATCTGAGAACCGTCGTCGTCTTCCTCCTCGGTCCCAAGGTAGAGCCTCTTGAATCCGTTAGCGCCCCCGCTCCCCCTCTTCGTCCTCGGTCTCCATATCCACCATCATCATGCCACCCAAAGCCAGCAAAGGCCAGGACACGGAAGCCGTCTTGGAGAACAAGGCGGCGAAGATGCGGGCGGAGCATGTCGTTTTTCAGCCGGGGCTCAGCATGTCCGTCCTGAAGAGGCAGTATCGGTAGATGTGGGCGATGGCAACAGCGGGGCACCCGGCCACTTGCATGAGCCTGGGTCCTTCCGAGGAAGGTCCGGGAAAATACCCTTTCTTCACCGATTATTTTTACTATGGGCTCTGCCCACATTACTCGGACTTTTTCATCGATCTTATGCTCACATACGGCTTCCAACTCTTGGATTTCACGCTGAATGTTGTGACATCCATGGCGGTTTTCGCACATCTATACGAAAACTTTGTCGGATTGACCCCCAGCATCGCTCCCTTCTACCATTATTTCACCCTCCGCATCCGGCAAGGCGGAGCCCTTTCTGGCGTCGTCACTTGGATTCCTCAGACAGGAACCAAGGAGACCTACCCCGAAGGGGCTTACTGCGATAGGTGGGATGAGTGGCGAGGCAAGTGGTGTTGGCTCCGAGAGGAAAAGTCCCAGTCCTTCTGTATGTTGCGGCAGACCAAGATGGTGTGCAGCGATGACTGGAGCGCCCTAGACCCTTGGGATGAGAAGCTCACGGTCGCAACCACCAGGATCCACCGCCTCAGGGATGCCAGCCTCTCTGCGGAGATGATTGGCGCTGACTTTCTTCGCTGGCGCATTGCCCCCTTGCAGAACAAAGGGAGGACGACTTGGGACTTTAGGAATGCGGCGGACATCATGAGGCTGCGCCCCAGGCTAAACCACAACCTGACCACCATGCAACACGGGGCCCTCTGCCAGAAGTTGTTCAGGAGCATCTTGGCAATCGAGCTACCGGCAGGCGTAATCCCCTTGTGCAATAATTCGGCCTTGGGCAGAATCATTGCCATGATGCCGGTGTTCGACGCTTACAGCCTTGACGCAACTTGGATGGAGCCGTTCGCAGAGGTGGCACAAGATTTTTTTGACAACCTGTCGGAAACGGCCATCCGCAAGGAGGAGGGCCTCGTCCGTGACACCACCAAACAGGAGCTGGCGTACATTGCCAGCAGGTCGGAAGAAGCGGCGCTTTCCGAGGAGGCCGGAAGCGTCGGCTTCTTGGAAGACGAAGCCGGGAAAGGGGAAGTGCCGCCAGGCGAAAATCTTGTCGATCAGGACGAGATCACCGAGGAGCGAGGCGACACGTCTCCCTCAGGCCACCTTTCAGGAGCCGCATCCGAAGACTAGCCGATCGAGGAGGTTCCGCCCCTCGTTCAAAGGAAGAGGCGCGTTCTCAGGAACGCTGCCTCCAGGCTCCCAGCCCGGCAAACCTCTTCGAGTAGCGCAGCCCCCGGCAAGGGAGCAACCGTCAAGGCTGAGCGGTGACATGAAGTCCACCAGCAGCCCGTACCTGCCGCGGCCAAGCGATCCAGGAGCAGCCCTCCGCGTCCCCCAGAGGCTCCACGGCAGAGGTTGCTTTCGAATTATCTCCCCTTAGCTCGGGGGAGGAAGAAGAAGAGTAAGGATCCTGCCGCATGTTCGCAATCCTCAGCTCTCTTTCCCTACTTGTCTAATATGTCTTGGTTTTCCTCCATAGGGACGCGGAAACGTTGGCGCAATGGGTCGTGAAGAGGGCGAAGACTTCGACGGTTGAGGGATCATCAGCAAGCGCCTTAGGCGCGCCAAGGACGACCACCATCAATCCGGATACTAGCCCGCGTCGCAGCCCCCGACTCAGTCCTCGGTGGAGCCTGATATAGGCGAAGTTGTCCCTGTCTTTCGATGAGATGGTGGCTATCGTTTTTGGTGGAGTAGACTTTGACGATCCGACTACGAACGTGTGAGACGTCGCGCCTTAGCAATCGCTAAACCAACTCTGAGAGGTTATTGACCACGCCGGAGCACGATCAACCTGACCACGAGGGTCTATTTCCTGCACGCAAACGAAGAACAAGCAAGAAACTAAGATTGCAATCTGGATATTGCGAATATAAGAGGAAAGCTTTATTGATGAAGTGGGGTTCTGTGACGCCTTTGTCTGGTCGCGGAACACAAACGAAGAACGCGAAGTTGCTGCTATGGCGAACTTGTAATCTAAACAAAACCCAAACCTAAAACGAAGCCCTAAGGGCTGTATATATGGGGGAATAGAAGGGAATTTCGTGGCCCCTTGGAGGAGGGGTCCGAAACCGACCCTAAGTCAGTTTCCCCATACATACGGACTCTAAAAACAGCCTATAATATGGTATTTCGAAATTACATGGGCCTGGCCCAAAATTAAGGTGGCGCAGCACCTATATTAGCCTATGGACGAATTTTATAAAGTGGCATCATGCATATTTCGTCCAAAGCTTCCCACTCCCATTATGGTGGCTTCAATGTGCGAAAATCATCACTGGAAGCTCCAATGTTCTTCCCCGCGCGCGCACCTTCTCCTCCATGCTTGATCCCGCTCCAATGGTCATCCTTCTTATCCATGATAGGTCCTTCATTCATAAGTAAAACAAAAGTATCTAATTTAGGCAGCATCATATGTTCATGAATATTAGAAGGATTTCCAAGAAACGAAAGTACCTGGTAATTCAATTGACGTGCGCGAGCTCTAGTAATTGGTCCTGTATGTATAGCAGTCGGGGTGGGTGTAACATTAGTAGGGATGTCCTCATCAGAGCCCCCAATGTGAGTGCACTACTCATTTCCCGCTAGCAGGTGCTGGGGTGTGCATCTATATTGCTGACATCACCGGTCGTGTAGGGGGAGGATGGCGACAAGGAGAGTCGTCGGCGACCGCCCCGGATTCGCCCTCGAGGGATTTTTCTCCGGCCAGGACTTCCTCCAGTGTGCTCTATTGCGATGAGGGAGGGCGTCAAGCCCAGGTACTTACGAATTTCCACCGGTTTTCGTCATAGGAGAAGGTATTCCCCTTTGTTTTCTCTCTTTTTTTCTTGAACTTCCTCCTTAGCTTTGCTTGGTTTGCCTCCCCGGTCTTCAGACATCCCATGGCGGAGGGAATGGACGTCTACTCTGTCATCAAGAAGACAGTGAGGAACGCCGCCTCCGAGGCTGACAAGATCGCCGCCAAAGAAGCCGCCAAGAGCGCCAAGGCTGGGGCCGCCAAGAACGCTGCTGCCGAGGCTGCTAAGAATGTTGTTGCCGAGGCCGCGAGCGCTGAGGCGGCCAAAACTGCTCAAGAGGTGGAGGCCACCAAGAAGTCCATCGAGCGGTCCGGCGAGCAGGCCGGCAGGGAGACGACCATCAAGGGCCAGCCGCCCACGTCCGATGCCCCTTCAACGAGCAGGTACTTCAGGGTTGGCGACAACCTATTCGTCAGCATCCCCGGCCCGGTAAGCACTGGGACGCCGCCTGAGGAGGGAGACCTTGTTAAGGAGGCCGTCATCACTGCCGTGCTCGACATCATCGATGAGCCAAATGCTGGCAGCATGTCCCAGGAGGAGCGGCTCCTCCAGTCCATGGGCAACGGCTTCCGGAAACTCTAGGCGCTTCATCGTGCCCGGAAGGAGAAACTCGACTCCGGGGCTGCGGTCGTCGAAGCTGCCGAGGCTAGTTTCTAGGAATGCGTTGCGGAGACCCAGGCTTGGTACGCCCAAGCTTCCAAGGACTTGCAGACTGGCCAGTCGCAACTGAGCAATGGATAGAGCCAGCTCTATATGCAGCAGTTTGGTGCCGAACAGGCGCAGGAGGAGGCCAATTAACGGGCTGCCGCAGAGGACGCTCGCTTGATGGAGCGTCGCATCTTGTTTGACGCCCAAGAGGAAGACCTCATCGCTTGCGAGAAGGCACTCACCGATAAGCTCCACTGCAAGGAGGTGGAGCTCAAGGACCTCGTCGTGCGGCGGACCCAGATGTTGGAGCAGGGGCACAAGGAAGCACTCAGAGCCCTGGTGGCAGAACATGCCGGCAAGCTGAAGGAGGCCATTGACACAGGCGACGCTGTGGAGGCCTCCAAAAGCTTGCTGGAGGAAAGGGTGAAGGAACTGGAGGAAAAGGTGCAAGTCGCCGCTTCTGACAAGGCTAAGCATCTCTCCATGGCCAACGAGTCCATCGACGACCTGACCTTGAAGCTGGCCATGCTGACCGAGACTCTCGAGGCCGCCAACACTCAGGAGAAGGCCCTGGTCAAGGAGCTCCATGACGAGAAGCAGCTTGTTGAGAGCACCGCCGTCTCCCACAACGACTATGTGCGTGGGGTGGAAGTCTGGACCGAGAAGCTCGTCGACGTCATGGGGAAGCTCGCCGAACAACTTTCCACCATATTCTCCCGACAATAGGGTCCCCAGGAGCGCCAAGGTGACCATGTTTTTCGACAGCCTAGTCGAGGCCCTTGAGCAGCTTCACTCCGACCGGGCAGCCCACCTGGCCAGTGAATCGCGCAAGCTCTGCCAGGCTTTCCTCCGCAAGGTGCTCGTCAAGGTGGCATACAAGAATCCCAGCCTCAACCTCGACAACGTCCTTGACCATTTGTTGAAGGGTGTGGACGTCCAGGCGCTCGAGGAACTCGTTGCACCCATCGTCGAGCGGGTGAGTCAGGTCAAGCGGGTTGAGGGCGACCGCTGAGATTAGTTGCCCCACTCCTCGTCGTTGCACATGCCAAGAACAATTTATTTCGTGTTAGAGTCTCGACAAGGCCGGTGTAATGCTATCTGCTTATGTCTTGGACAATTGCTATGTTATCTTCCTTGTTAAACTGATTCTGTGCATGGAATTTTCCCTACGCCCTTTCTGGAAGAATCTTGCCGGCGCGTGTGGTTCTACCATGAGCGCTTTGAGGAACGGGTCCTTAGCAGCTCGCTGGCGGTGCCATTGTCGGCAACACACCCCGGCGTCCTTAGCGCGGCCGTTCAAGGCATCGGCCTTACTCGGAAACGGGATAAGGGCGTGAGCGCTTTCACTTGGATCGTTCAGCGGACTCAAAACGGAACAAGGAGCACGGGCGAAGCCACTTAAGCCATTGAGCAGTCCTGAACGCAGCAAGGGCGCATCCAATCGCGGCAAGGTTCCCATGCGTGTAGGTTTTCCATACAGAAGTCAAAATTGCTCAAGGAAAATAACTTTACGGCAAGGATTCACAAGGGGTTTTCGCAACTTATCTTTTTGTTGCCTTTCTCCTTCTGGCAAGTTTTTTTTGGAGTGTCACTCATAGGTATCCGTACCATCATTCCCTCCCTCCCTCCCGCAAAGCTGCACACGAGGGATCCTTCTGTCCTTTGGAAAAAGAAAGAAGAGAAAATTTGGATATGGAACCTTGGCGGTTCATCAGTCCTTGTCGGAATTAAGTACAATGCAACACTTTAGATAAACATGCACATAAGTAAACATGATAATCGAACAGGATTGCAGAACACTTATCTTTATTTATCTACACACAGGGTCTGAGCCTGGCTTTGTACCAAAGATTACATGCTTCAACGGCAAGACTTGTACAAAAGGTGGTTGTCGGGGCTAGCCGGCAACCGCGCCTCATGGGTAGAACTTTCAAAGATGCTCAATATTCTAGGAGTTGCTCACCGGAACGCCATCCTCGGTCTCCAGGCGGACTGCGCCGGTCCTAGTGACTCATACTACCCGATAAGGGCCTTCCCACTTTGGTATCAACTTGTTTGGATTCTTGGCGGACTGAACTTGCCGAAGAACAAGGTCGCCTTCCTCAAGACTTCTGGCATTGACCTTGTGGCTATGGTAGCGGTGCAAGGATTGCTGGTAGCACGCAACTCTTACAACAGCCTGAAGACGGTCTTCCTCAAGGAGCATCGCGTCGTCTTGCCGCAACTGCTCTTGCTCGAGCTCATCATAAGCGAGCACTCGAGGAGATCCGTATATGAGTTTCGTGGGGAGAACTGCCTCCGCCCCATAGACAAGGGAGAAGGGTGTCTAGCCGGTAGCTCGATTTAGTGTCGTCCTAATTGACCAAAGAACCACCGGCAACTCATCAATCCAGTTCCTTCCGCACTTGTGCACCCTCTCAAAAGTTCTTGTCTTGATACCTCGCAGCACTTCAGCATTAGCCCTCTCTGCTTGGTCATTGCTCCTCGGGTGGGCAACGGAAGCAAAACAGATTTTGCTACCAAGGGTTTGGACATACTGCATAAAGGTGCGGCTCGTGAACTGCGTGCCATTGTCAGTGATGATCCTGTTGGGAACACCAAAGTGCAAACTAGTCCCTTAAAGAATTTGAAGGCCGATTGTGTTGTCACCTTCCTCACTGCTTCCACTTCCGGCCACTTTGTGAACTTGTCGATCGCCACGTACAAGTACTCAAAGCCCCCGACAGCACGGGGAACGGGGCCCAAGATGTCGAGCCCCAGACCAAAAATGGCCAGGAGAGAGGCATTGTTTGAAGGGCTTGAGCTGGTTGATGTAGCTTCTTCAAATGAAACTGGCATGCTTCACACTTGGTTACTAACGCAGTCGCATCTTGGAGGGCAGTGAGCCAAAAGAAACCTTGCCGGATTGCTTTTCCGGCAAGTGCTCTTGATACTATGTGGGAGCCACATATGCCTCTGTGTATCTCTGCCAACAACTCCAATCCATCCTCCAGAGAAATACACATGAGTTTCACGCCATTTGGTCTCTTTCTGTACAGGACATTGTCTATGAACTGGTACAAATGAGACCGGCTAGCTACTTTCTCTGCTTCCTCTTGTTCCTCGGGGAGCTCTCCTGTTTGAAGGAATTGGACAATGTGTTGTGCCCATGGTGGAGCCTGGGGCTCGACAACAAGTACTAAAGGTGTATCCTCTACTAGGGGGGCATTTGCCTCAACGACAAGGGCCTGAGGGCCTGTCAGAGCCTACTGTGCCCCGGCAAGCCTGGCAGGAACATATGCTTCTACGGCAAGAGGCGGGGGCCCTGCCGGAGCATAGTACTCACCGACAAGCCGGAAGTTTCCTTTTGCAATCTTCTCTCCGGCGGCTTCGGGAAGCTCTATCGGGTAGTACTTGCTAGAACTCAACTTTCTTCTTTTCTCTTGTCTAGTTGATGGTGTCACGGAGGGTTGAGTTTGTTGGAGCATGAAAGTTCCTGGTTCCACAGGCAACTTAAGGGCATCACACTTTGACAGGCCATCGGCAATGCTGTTGTCTACACGTGGAACGTGCTCCATTTGTAGGCCATCAAAACGTTCTTCAACTTCCTCACTTCATCTACATAGGCTTCCATCAATAGGCTCTGGTAATATTTGTTCACTTGCCTGATGACAAGTTGAGAATCACCCTTGACAATAAGTTTCTTGATCCCAAGGTCCGTCCCAATCCTGAGACCGACAAGCAGCCCTTCGTACTCAGCAGTGTTGTTTGTTGACCTCTCCCGGGGAAGTGCATTTGGACCACATATTTGTGGTTCTTTCCGATGGGTGCGACAAGCAGCACTCCGACACCGGCGCCTTGCAGCGAGAAAGCTCCATCAAAATACATGATCCATTCTTGATCGGTTTCCTCGCCGGGAAGAGTTGACTCTGGAATCTTTTCATCGAGCATTGGGGTCCATCCTGCGATGAACTCCGCCAAGTCCTTGCTGTGAATGGTCGAAGTACTGTCAAACT
Organism: Hordeum marinum; assembly: GCA_022496015.1. Classification (NCBI taxonomy): domain Eukaryota; kingdom Viridiplantae; phylum Streptophyta; class Magnoliopsida; order Poales; family Poaceae; genus Hordeum; species Hordeum marinum. The sequence continues at coordinate 153,094,847 of CM039676.1, forward strand.
TAGGACCAAAGGTTGATAATTCCAGAGTCCACTCCACAATCTTACCGGTAGATTCTGGATTTCTCAATATCCGCTGTAGCGGGAAGCGGGTGGCAACGGTGATCTCATGTGCTTGGAAGTAATGGCGCAGCTTCCTCGAGGCCATATGAAGGCCGAAGAGCAATTTTTGCATGCCAGAATATCTTGATCTAGCCCCTTGCAACAAGGAGCTGACAAAATAGACTGGTCGCTGCACCACTTTCTTCTTCTGGACTATCTCTTCCAACTGCGCAGATCATTCTTTGTCGGCACCAGATCCTGCCGGGGAATGTCCTGGCTTGTCATTGGCGTCCCTACCATTGCTGCCGCTTCTTCGTCAACCTCTCTTTCAGCCACTAGTGCAACACTCACCACTTGATTCATTGCCGACGGGTATAGCAGCAACGGCTCTTGTGGTTTTGGCACGACTAGGACCGGCGGAGAGGAAAGGTACTTCTTCAAATCCTGCAGCGCTACCTCCACTTCCGAAGTCCACTTCATTGGACATGCCTTCTTCAAGATTTTGAAAAAGGGCAGGGCACGCTCGGTAAATTTTGAGATGAACCGACTCAGAGCAGCAACATAGCCGACAAGGCGTCGCACGTCTTTGACTCATCTCGATGCCTCAATTTTCTCAATTGCTTTGATCTTGTCGGGATTTGCTTCGATTCCTTGTTGAGACACAAAGAACTCGAGAAGCTTGCTGGATGGAACGCCGAACACACATTTCTCGGGGTTGAGCTTCATGTTGATCTTGCGCAGATTGGCAAATGTCTCTTCTAGGTCTGATATGAGCGTAGCCTTGTCCTTGGTTTTGACCACTATGTCGTCCATATAAGCTTCCATATTTCTATGTAGCTGCAGCTCAAAACCAATCTGGACTGCTCTTGCAAAGGTAGAACCAGCGCTTTTCAACCCGAAAGGCATACTCAAAAAGCAGTACGTACCACATGGGGTGATAAATGCGGTCTTTTCTTCGTCTTCCTTGGCCATAAAAATCTGATGATAACCAGAATAGGCATCAAGGAAAGACAATAAGTCGCAGCCGGCGGTGGAGTCCACAAGCTGGTCGATGCGCGGCAAGGGAAAAGGATCATTGGGCCAGGCCTTGTTGATGTTTGTGAAATCAATGCACAACCTCCACTTCCCATTCGCCTTGCGCACTATGATTGGATCGGCCAACCACGTAGGGTGGAGTACTCCTCTGATTAGGCCAGTTGCCTCTAACTTCTTGATTTCTTCGGCAACAAACAATTCTCGCTCCAAAGCTTGCTTCCGAACCATCTGCTTGACGGGCCACGCATGCGGACAAACGGCGAGGTGGTACCAAATCACCTTCCTGGGAACACTGGGGATATCAGACGGTTGCCATGCAAACATATCGACATTTGCCCGCAGGAAGGCGACGAGCCCGCTTTCCTATTTGTCGTCAAGGGCGGAACTGATGGTGAAAGTTCCCCCATGCCATCCTCCTTGGCGGGCACCTTCTTGGTCTTTGGCGGAGCTACCTTGGACTTCTTGCTCTTGCCGGTGGAGCTCTCTGGCACATCGTCAATAGTAGCACAACACTCCGAAGAGGTGCGCTCGCCGGACTGTGCGCCAGAGGCCTTGCCAGTCTTCTTCCCCCCAAGAGTTTTAGCGGCAGGAGCAAGTGCCTTGCCGACAGGTGCTGCGACTGTGCCCCGCTAGAGTTGGTCAGCGCAGATAAGCGCGCTTTTCTTGTCGGAGTTGATGGTAATGATGCTCATTGGTCCGGGCATCTTCAGCATGTTATAAGCAAAGTGGGTGGCCACCATTAACTTGGCCAGTGCCACCAAGAATATCGTTGTATGGCAACAAGATCTCGGCAATGTCAAAGACGATCTTCTCCATTCTGAAGTTGATATCGCTGCCGAATGTCACTGGCAGCATGACCTTACCTTTTGGTTGAGTCCTTCATGAATTGACCCCTTGGAAAGTGCCTGTCGGCTCAAGATCTCCGTCAGGAATCTGCAGCCTTCGAATGACGTCGGCCAAGATCAGGTTCAGGCTAGCCCCATGTCGACTAACATCTTCGTCACCTTAAGGTTGCGGATTGTTAGCGAGACCAACAACGGCAGGCACCCGACCGTAGTTATGCCATCAGGGTGATCCTCGACGTCGAAGATGATAGGAGTGTTGGACCATTTCAGAGGTTTCTGCGCGCCGACAGAGGGCTCTGCCGCATTTACCTCACGTGGCCACTGTTTAAGTTGGCGATGAGAGGAATGCGACGAGGCTCCTCCTTCTATGCACATCATCTTCGTAGCCTTCTGAAACTCATGATCATTAGACTTGTTGTCCTCTTCGACATCATCATCATCTCCTTGTTGCTTATCGCGGCCACGGGCAGGCCAATCCTTTTGCTGCTTGGGCTTGCCGTGGCGGCCTCCTTGGGCCGCTTCTTGCCGGACCCCTCAGCACCTTCCTCGCCCTTCTCCTTATCTCGCCTCTCATATTCGTCCCTTTGCTTCTCTGCAAGCTGCTCAACTTACCGGAGTCTTGGAGGTCGTGGCCCTTGGTGCTATGGATCTTGCAATACTGCTTGCTTGAGTCTTCTGGCTTGCCAGTAGCCGCCAGGGCGTGGCAGGAGGCGCACCCGACAACATCATTGTCGAGGTCATCGACCTTGCCTTTTGTGGAGGCTCCGGGATTGCCCGACATCTCGACGGCAAGCACGGTCTTGCCCTTGCGCTTATTGTTCTGCCGCCGACCCTTCTTTGCCGGGGCAGCGGTGTACTCATCTTCAGAGTCGACTTCTACGCTGGCATCTATGCCGGGGAGTCTTCTCCCTTCTTCAGCCCGAGCGCACTTGTCTACCAGCGCATAAAGCTCGGCAACGTCCCTGACTCTGTTCATCACTAATTCTTCCCGCATCATGCGGTTGTGCACGTTCTGATGGAACACGCTAATAACAGCGGCACAGTTAACGTCTGGGATGTTGTGGTGCACACGGCTGAACCTCTGGATGTACTTGCTAAGAGTTTCACCTTCTTTCTGGGGGATGATGTGCAGATCGCTCTCCTGGCCATGAGCTTGATGGCCTCCGGTGAAGGCGCCAACGAACACGTGACATAGGTCCGCCCAAGAGGTGATGGATCTCTTCGGCAAGTGCATCAACCGTGACCTGACGTTGGGCTTAAGCACCAATGGGAAGTAGTTGGCCAATATCTTGTCGTCGTAGCCCCCGGCAGCCTGCACCGCAATGGTGTAAACGCTCAGGAACTCTGACAGATGGGTCTTGCTGTCACACTTCTCTGGGACTTCCTGTTTGAACATGCGGGTGTTGGTCCACAGGACTTGCCGCAGCTCAGAGGTAAACACTGGACAGACCACCTCATAAGGTAGGCTGACAGGGTACCCCAACACGGACTTTTCTACAATGGGCCCCACTATGGGGACCCTGACTCATAAGTCGTGATCACCGAATGTACGTGCGTAGTGATCCCAGAGATCAATGCTCACTAAACACACAGAAACTGAATAACAATAGTCTTACATCCGTTACATACCATTTTACTCAAATGTGGCCTTTATGGCCAAGTCTTCATAAATTTGCAGCGGAAATCTTCAACAATAGCGTGAACCCATGCCATCTGCCTTAACCCTACAGGCATTCTCACTGGGAAGCGTCCTAGCTCGCATGTTCATCACCAAGGTAATCTTCATCATAACCTGATCTCTCATGCCTAGCCAATAAAATAACCAGTGGCAAGCCAATGAGTACCTTGAATGTACTCACAAGCAACCCATGTTTGGAACAAGGTTCAACAGATCATGATATAGCACTAAGTAGGTAATTTTGCAGAAAGCTAATTTTGAGTGCAGTGACATGATCAACTAACTTATGTAAGCATGCATCAACAGTTGGCAGATATCTAAATGATCAAGTTATAGATATCATCATAAGCAAGGGATAGAACATCTCATGTTCAGTCATCACGTCAAGTCATCACACTTAAGTCAGGTATCATCTTTGTGTCATCCACACACACCCACACACACTAAGTTTAGATTGCACTGGACATAGCAGAAGAGCTGTCATCCAACTGTCCTTGACCGTGGACACGGCTATTCGAATAGTTTTACACTCTGCAGAGGCTGCACACTTTACCCACAAGACTAGGGGAACTTCCGTGTCATCCATGACTCGCGGTATATTACATACCCGAGATAAGCACCCGAACAATGCCTTTCCCATGGTGATACTAAACAAAGAGTCCACTCGTTGGTGCCATCCCTAGTGATATACATCACACGTATCATCCATGAGGGCACACAACGGTGTGCTCGGTGCCTGTAAAGATAGCGCATGGCCTTCCACTTCCGGGACGACCCCATCTCAAGAGTGACCACTTCACTCTTGCCACCGGTAATGCGGGCTCCCTACTAGCACCAACCATAGTAATCAACAAAGCCCCATCCCATAAGGGGTATCGTGGTCGTACATGTACGGTTGGAATAACGGTCGCAACTTACACCAATCCGTTTTCGAAAACCACACACACTAACTTGCTCCGGTACACCACTTCTTATCAAGTGGCTACCTAGCTCATCAACATCTCCCCCGGGCATTAGTGGCACCCGACGGTGTTTTCGAAAAGTCTTTGAAATCATCTCTTTATATCCGTCAACATGCATAATCCCGAACCCACTTGCGTAGCATCTACTAGCATCCTATCTACACCCACCCGCAAAACCCTCATAAGGTGGTAGGGTCATGCATGATGCAAGTGTCAACGGCAAAAGTATCGGAAGCAACCCACCGAAGGGGTCAATACTCCACATGATCAAATATAACGAGAGTAAAGAGCTATATGACACGCAATAAAAATGGTTTATTAACATGGTCAAAGGGATGCTTGCCTGGCTTTGCAAAGTCTTCGAGGCCTTCACATGCTTCTCAACCATCCGAGTACTTTGTCTACTTCGTAAACTATCACCGGAAACAACCGCAATAAGCAACACAACAAGCAAAGAAATAAAGTGCTCTATAAATAGGAGTTTATTTTTCTAGGACACCTCTAGTCATGAGAAAAATAACCAAGGAAGTTTTGGTGGAGGTGGGTCAAGGGGGAGTTTTGAATGGTGGAAATGAAGGGAATGATGATCCTACAAGATGTCCACAGAAAATGTTTTAACAAAAATGAGTGGATGAACCTAACAAATATGGCATGATTTTAGAAACATGTGGGAAGTGTTTTCACTGGACTTGGAGTTTTGAGGATTTTCCTATGAATTTCCTAGCAGGAAATAAATGGGGAAATGGGGTATTTATTAGACCAAGCAGAATAGGGGCATGGGAAAAATGTTAACCATGCTAGTTAAATAGGGTATGATTTTATAGACACCTAGGAACTTGAATCACTCCATCTAGAGCTGATTTGAATTCCCTAGGAATTTTACAATGTGGGCTCTATCATAGTTCAAAGTTGAACTTAAATTTGAACCTTATAGAAAAGTGTGGTGAAAAATTATGGAAGTGCCACCATTAAATAGGTGGTATTTTTAGGAGGATGTAGAAATTTGAATCAACAAGTTTGGAGCAAAAATGAATTTCCTACGAATATTCTTATCCTTCTGGAAAAAGAAAAAAGAGAAATATATTTTACCTAAACGGGCCAGGCACAGCCCACCAGCGCGGAACAGTGACTAGGCCGGCCCAGCTGCCCATCCACACGCCTGAGCAGGGCCACGTTGAAAGCGCACCGGGGGAATACGTTTTCGCCTGGGTAGAGGCGTGTCCATCAGAGCTCGTCTCCACTTAAACGGTGGGTCCGCCCCGTTAGCCGCTTACAGGAGGGCCCCGCTAGTCAGGATCGTCCCTCACCTCTCGCCCGAACAGGGGAGGCTAGGGAAGGCAAGACCGAGCGGGCGTCAGCGCCATTTCGGCGGCTCAGGCTACCTTCGGCAAGGCTTCGGCCACCAGCATGCTCGGGGCGAGGGGCCGCACACACCCGGGGTCTTCATTCTTGTCAGGAAGCGTCAGGGGGAGCGTCACATCAGTCGCAACAAAGACTGATGGTAACCGATGATGAACTCGGTGTTTTGGGCATGGATGGGAGGAGCAGATGCATGGGAAAGATCCCTCGTGGCATGGGCATTTTGCTGGTCCTCCTAGGGGGAGAGGAGGAGCTCGGGAGAGCTCGAGTTCAAGCGGAAGCCGCCGGCAAGGCTTCGGCCATTGCCGTCGATTTAGAGGAGGAGAGGGAGATTGGGGAGTGTCGGGAGGCTGGAGAGAGAGAGAGAGGGAGCCGAGGGAGCAAAGAGGGGCTCAGGAGCAGCTTCTTATAGGGAGGGGCATGGTGTACTGCGAGGTTGTGCGCCGGCTTGGTCTCTGCCGCTACTGGAGGGCTCGGGGGGCCGTGAGAGCGTGTCTATGGGCTTCGTGGACGAGGTCCACGTCCAGGGAGGGAACAAGGGGGGTCAGAGGAGCGCGCATGCGAGCTCGCCTACTGGCTGAGTCGGGCGGCCATGGCGCGTGTGCGAGTAGGGGCAACGGGAGGGAGAGAGAGGAGGGGGGCGACCGTCCGACGTGTCCCAGACGCCGAGGCCAGCCAAGTGGCGAGAGAGGGGAGCCCGAGGCTATCGGGGGCATGCATAGGGCGGCGGCAACAGTGCGGTCGGGTATAGTAGCATGCTCTGGAGCGCCCATATGGCATGCCATGGCATGCCATTGGCCTCTTGGACGCGGCCATGCATGTCTGGGGGCTCCCTAGGGGGTTAAACAAGGGGGAGAGGGCATAGGATGCTCTGTTTGGGCCCTAGGTGAGAGGGCAAGTGGAGAGAGAGAGGGAGAAACTGGCTGTCCAGGAAAGAATCTTGGGGTTTTACCCCCCAAATATTTGATCTATGAACCTGAAATTGTTACTGGAGGTATAGGGGGGTGAGGGTAAGGTGCGGTAAAAATTTGAGAGCAAGGGGAATAGTAAAAGTGGTGGAACTAGTAGTTTTTAGAAATGGCTAGAAGGTGTTTGTGCGGGGTTTGGGCTAGTAGATGGAGTCTACTTGTCATGATATTCAATAGGATCAAATGATGGGTAAAAACGAGATGGATCACAAGGTTTGAGCTCAATAGAGAAAAGTTGATAATGCAAACTTTGTGAACCCTACAATTCAACAGAATCAGGTGTCTGTAGATCTAGTTAGGCTAAACTAATCTCCTTGATGCACCACTTTCTGTAACATCATTATTCGGGGATTGAAACATGCCCACAAAGTTTGGGATCAATAGGACAAACTCCACAATGTAAAGTTGTTCAAATATGATTCTGAACCAAAACAATTGGGATTGAGATGAAACTTGTCAAGATGACCACATATATCAGATGTGACATGCTAGAATTTTGCTAGATTTATTTGAGAATACTTCTTATAGAAATATTTCAAATTCTTGAAATAGGCAGAAATGGGTTTGAAGGGGTTTGTCCATTATTTTGAACATGACCATGTGTTGAAACTCATATATATGGAAATATATGTCACTGAGTTTTCCTAAATTTTCTCAAAAAAATATTAAATCATTTAAATGATTTTTCCCTATGAAAACCCATTTTTGGCCTTAAGAAAAAGCTTTTAAATAAAATAGGAAAATAATCTTTAAAATTAATATTTGGTGGTTTTGTTAAGTCATGTATATAGTGGATTTCAAATAAAGCATTTGGGTAAAGAGAATCCACCCAATTTGGGGACTTGTAGAACAAACCTCAATTCAGGGATTTTTGCAAACTAATTTGAATAAATCATTTTTGGTCAAAATAAATTTTGATAAAAATATTTTTAAGTCCTATACACATGGCATGATCATTGGACAAGAGTTCTAGATCAAGGAAAAGAGTTTTGAGAATAGGAGAATGTATTATGAATTATAGAGCACTAGCAAGCAATCAGTCAAGCAAGCAAATAACACACAAGTCAAGAATTACTATGCACTCAAAAAAAGTTAATTGGCCCTAATTTTTGAGTCATGATATCTTAGTCATGAGGCAAAACACAGGGTATGACACCCGCGTGCTTGTCCGACTGGAGGCGCGCTTCCTGTCGTCGCTCAATCGCGGTTCGGGCGTCTTCCTTGCCACGTTCCTGAAGAACATGACGTTGATCACGGCACATCCATGGGTCAGATGATGCCGTCGAATAACCGTCGTAGGCATCGGTCTGCCGGGTTGGCGACCGACGATGCTGTCGCGGAGGAGAGTGCACCTAGGTCGCGCCGACTCCGGGCACTTCACCACTGGTCTGAGGCGGCCCTGCGGGCCGAATCTTATCTACGAGGTTGAGGAGGGTCTAATGGTGGCTCTCCATTCATCGAGCTTCTCTGCGGTAGGAGGGAAGTTTAGGAGCAGCTGCACTCGCGCCATCACTTCCTCGGCTGTGGATGACAGCGAGTGGTGCGAGGAACGCGAGGAACTTTGACTCCTAACCGTGTTAGAAGGAGCACCGCCATGATCCCGCATCGGCATGCCACTCCTTCTTGCATGCTAGTCTCACGCATCTTGGGAATGATGCGCAGGAGTTTTTCCGTGGGGACGTTGAGAACTACGGGCGTCGTGGCGTGGCTCTCCATGCACGTCCTCAGAAGGTCGCGGCGTAGGTGCCGGCGTGGGTGCCCTGGGAGATATTCTTCCGTCCCTAGAATTCGCCTTACCACCCGTAGGTGGTACCACTCTATCCTGAGACCTAGGGGCGTGGGGGTTCCCACCATCATTGTGGGCGTCTCCGCGGCAAGCATCGCCGCTTGCTTGGCCTTGGTCACCGGAAAGTCGTGGAAGTTCTGGACCTCCACCTCCTCCTCCTCCACCCGCGTCCATATCGTCTCCTGCCTGTGTAGATATAGCAATGGCGGACACGGATGGGCCAACTGCTGTCAGGCCCTTCTTCTTGGGGGCCATGGCAATGATGAAGCTAGGGCGCAGATCACCTGAACGGGTTCGCACCACTCACGCGCCCCCTACCTGGCGCCCAAAGATGTCATGGGAACGAACACCTATGGGATCGCAGGGACCCCTTTTGGTTCAGCGGGCGGCAAGATGGCATGAAGAGCTGGTCTGGTGAGCTGCGCGGGGGGAGTTTTTACCCAGGTTCGGGTCGCACGGATGCGTAAAACCCTACTCCTGCTTGATTATATTGATTGTGTTCTAGGGTTTTGGCTACGAAGGCGCCATGAACGGCTGCTACATGAGCTTGGTAGTCTCCAGCTATCTAACCGTCGGGCTGTCCGATTGTCTAATTGCCCAACTGTCTAAAAGTCAAAGAGCTAAAAATTCCTCTCTGTAACGCCCTGGGCCTCCTTTTATACCTAAGGGAATCCCAACAGTGGCGTACAGTGTGCACACGGGATCCATAGTGCTACAGTGCTATCGTACCTAACCCTGACGGAGTAGGACAAGAGCATTAAATGCACCATCAGGGGCCTCAGTCTGTTAGTGGGACGGGACGGGGGCACGTCCCATCGGGTCCGCTTAGCTCCCTCCAACGTTGGCGTCGTGACACGTGTCCACGTGAATCGAGACCTTGCATGTGCGCTGGCGGTCCTTGCCGGGGCCTTGCCTTGCCGGGACCTTGCCCTGCCGGGGGTCTGGAGGCTCAAAAGCCTTCCCGACAAGGTCTTGCCAGCAGTCTTGAGTCTTCTATGCTGTCGCTTGTCAAGTCTTCACTAGGCCTTGCCGCCGGGGCAGCTACTACTGCCCGTGCACGAGTAAAGGGGCACTAGATGGCCCAAAAACTCTAGTGCACCGACACTTGTAGTTCCTCCGATGAGTTGTATCAACTTTCAGTACTTTGTACTTCTGCTTGGGCTTATACTGAACTATGTCATGGTGTTCATATGTCAGTTTGCTTATTACCATGTTGTTCGGGTGTTTATCCATGCATGCCATGTTTTCCAGTACATTCCGCATCTCATATCCTAGCGTTGATGTATTCCTTGTATAAGTTGTGGGTTTGTTTTCCCAGGATGGTGTCAACTAGGAATAACCATGTGCCTGCCTTCGAGTAGGGCAAGGGAAGCCAGGCCAGACAAGAGAACCTGCCGCAACCGCCCTCTCTGGCGGAGGTGATGCTCAAAGCTGAGCGTAATAAAAGTGAGACCAATAGGCTATTGGAATGTATTAAGCAGAATACTGCACATCCTCCTCGCAATGAGTGTAATGATGGTGTGTCTCTCAACGATTTTGTGAAGTTGTGCCCACCCAACTTCCATCACTCCGTCGACCCGCTCGACGCAGATGATTGGCTGACAAGCATGTCCCAGAAAATCCGTGTTGCTAATGTGTCTGAAGATAATAAGGTGACTTTTGCCGCCTACTTTCTGCAAGGACCCGCCAACCTGTGGTGGGAAAATTATGTGGCCTTGCGTCCTTCTGGCATTGCAGCAACTTAGGTGGACTTCCGTGAAGCGTTCCATACCCGTCACATCCTGGAAGGTCTGATGGACCGCAAGAGAGAGGAATTTTGTGCCTTTACTTGGGGAAAGCTAGTAGTGGATGCTTATAGCCGTGAGTTCGGCAACCTTGCCGGTTATGCACCAGAGGAGGTGTCGATCGACGCCAGGAAGCAAGCTAGGTTCCGTAAGGGACTTAATCCTGAGCTTCGTCGAGACCTGCGCCTGCATGAGTGTGCTACCTTCCAGACTCTCGTCAACAAGGCTATCAACGCCGAGACTGGAAAGGACGATTACAAGGAAACTAAGAAGCACACTCGTGACTTTAGATCCGCATCCGGCTCAGGCTCCAACAAGCGCCAGGTGTGGGTGCCCAACATTGCCCTACCGCCAAGGTACATCGCGAGGCCATCCTATGAGGCGCCTCGCCCAGCTCAGACCATCCCTCCAATCATGACATTTGGAGGTCCTGCTGCCAATGTTGCTTCCCGTTCCACCACTGTCATATGCTACAAGTGTGGAGAACCAGGGCACTATTCCCGTGAGTGCCCCGAGAACAACGCCAAGCCTGCTGGACATGGAAAGCCGGGAAGGCTTTCTATGTGAAGCCAACTCCTGCTCGTGGACGTGTGAATCACGTCTCTACTGAAGCAGCTCTTGAGGATCCTGATGTTATCCTAGGTATGCTCCTTGTCAATAGTCATCCAACATCTGTTCTGTTTGATACTGGAGCATCTCATTCATTCATCTCAGAAATTTATGCACAGTTGCATAACATGTGTTTTTGTGATATGCCTACTCCTTTAGTAGTTCATACTCCTAGTTCAAAATGGCAAACTTCTCGAGTGAGCCATGACATTGAAATCCTTGTGGATAGGCTAGTCTTCTTAGCTTCTTTGATAGCCCTCAAGTCTTCGGACATCAATATCATCTTGGGTATGGACCGGATGAAAGCCCATTATGCTAAGATTGATAATCATACTAGGAATGTTCATCTTACACATCCATTTGGTGAGATAGTTAATGTCTCAACTCGAGCTGCCAAGAGCCAACTCTATTCCCTCAATGCTAGCCCTCTTCTAGAGCTAGAAGATATCTCGGTAGTGCGTGACTTCCCGGATGTCGTTCCAGAAGAACTGCCAGGAATTCCACCTGTCAGGTATGTAGAGTTTGTGATAGAACTCGTCCCAGGGACTGTCCCAATAGCCAGAAGACCCTATAAGATGGCACCCTTAGAACTAGTCGAGTTTAAGAAACAACTCGATGAGGCTTTGAAGAAAGGTTTCATCCGTCCTAGTTGTTCTCCTTGGGCTTGTCGTGTCCTCTTCATCAAGAAGAAGGATGGATCGGACCGGATGGTTGTAGATTATCGGCCAGTGAACCTAGTCACCATAAAGAACAAGTATCTGCTCCCCAGGATCAACGAATTGTATGATCAACTCGCTAGATCCTCGGTCTTCTCCAAAATGGATTTGGGGTTGGGATACCATCAAATCAGAATTAGAAACAGACACATTCCAAAAATGGCTTTTGTTACTCGTTATGGCCAATACGAGTACACCATCATGTCCTTCGGTTTAACAAATGCCCTAGTCACCTTCTCTCGCTTGATGAATTCGATCTTCATGGAGTACTTGGATAAATTCGTTGTGGTTTACCTCGACGATATCCTCATCTATTCAAAGAACGAACAGGAACATGATGAGCATCTAAGGCTGGTATTGACGAAACTTCGAGAGCATCGTCTGTATGCCAAATTATCCAAGTGTGAATTTTGGTTACTAGAAGTGACCTACCTAGGCCACGTGATCTCTGGTAAAGGTATTGTTGTCAATCCTGAGCGAGCTCAGGCCGTCCTTGATTGGAGTCAACCTGAATCGGCTAAGCAAGTTCGGAGTTTCCTTGGCTTAGCGAGTTATAGTCGCCGCTTTGTCAAGAACTTCTCCAAGGTTGCGAAGCCTCCGAATGAACTCCTCAAGAAAGATAAAAAGTTTGAGTGGACCCCACAATGCGAGCACAACTTTTAGGAGCTGAAAAGACGCCCACTTCTTCTCCCGTACTTGTGCCACTAGATTTCTCTAAGGACTTTGTTATCTATTGCGACGCCTCGCGACAAGGATTAGGTTGCATTCTCAAGCAAGATCGTCATGTGATAACATACACATCTCAACAGTTGCGTCCACACGAGGATAATTATCCAACACATGATCTTGAGCTTGCAGCTGTAGTCCATGCACTAAAAACCTGGCGACATTACCTTCTGGGTAATTGTTCCGAAATATACACTAATCACCAAAGTCTGAAATATATTTTCACCCGGTCGGATTTGAATCTCAGGCAATGACGGTGGGTTGAGTTGATTACAGATTATGACTTAGGGATAACTTACACCCCGGGGAAAGCCAATGTCATGGCTAATGCACTAAGTCATAAGTCTTATTGTAACAACCTGATGTTACAACAAAGTCAACCACTTCTCTATGAGGAATTTCGGAAGTTGAACCTTCACATTGTTCCTCAAGGATTCCTTTCCAACTTGGTGGCGAGACCTAGTCTTAGGGATCAAATCATAGCTATTCAAAGGTATGATACGGGTATATCTTGAATCAGGGAGAACATTGCTAGTGGTAACGCTAAAGATTTCTCCAAAGACAATCAGGATGTCATGTTCTTCCAGAACAGCTTGGTGGTTCCTAAGAGCAAACGCTTATGGTAGCTGATCCTTAAGGAGGCTCATGACTCTCCTTTCACGATTCATCCTGGTAGTGCCAAGATGTATCATGACCTACGCCAGAGGTTCTGGTGGACTGGCATGAAGAGATAAATTGCTCAATTCATTGCTAACTGTGATGTTTGCCATCGCGTTAAAGCAGAACATCAAAGGCCTGCTGGCACCCTTCAAACCTTAGCTATTCCTGAATGCAAATGGGATAAGGTCGGTATGGATTTCATCACCGGATTTCCTTGGACCAAGAGAGGGAATAATGTTATCTTTGTGGTCATTTAACATCTCTCCAAAGTGGCTCATATTCTTCCTATTTGGGAGAGTATAACTACTAGCCAGCTAGCGGAGTTAGATGTTTCTCGAATAGTGTCCCTTCATGGTGTTACTTTGGAGATTAACTTAGACCGTAGAAGTATCTTTACTTCTCGATTCTGGGAAAGCTTCCAAAATGCTATGGGGACTCACCTATCCTTTACCACTGCTTTCCATCCGCACTCAAGTTGTCAAGTAGAGCGAGTCTATCAAATCCTGGAAGACATGCTAAGGACTTGTGTTATATCTTTCAGTATGAAATGGGAGAAATGTCTTCCATTCGCCGAATTTTCTTATAACAATAGTTATTAGTCAAGCTTAGGCGAAGCCCTTTTGAAGTTCTGTATGGACGAAGGTGTCGAACACCTCTTTAACTGGTCAGAAACCGGAGAGAGGCAACTCTTTGGCTCGGATATGATCCAAGATGCAGAGGAGCAAGTTTGTATTATTCGTGAAAAGTTGAAAACAGCCCAATCTTGTCAAAAGAGCCAATATGATCGCCATCATTAGGCTGTGACCTATGAAGTTGACTAGAAGGCTTATCTTCGTGTTACACCTCTGAAGGGTACCCAACGATTCGGTATCAAGGGCAAGTTGGCTCCTCCTTACATTGGTCCTTTTCGCATTCTTGCCAAACAAGGAGAAGTTGCCTACCAATTGGAACTTCCACCGCATCTTTACAAGGTTCATGATGTCTTCCACGTCTCGCAACTCAGGGTTGCTTCTTGAACCCTGTCCATGAAGTAGACCACGAAACAATTGATCTCCAAGATAACCTTACATACCGAGAATACCCTATTCGTAATCTTGATCAAGTAAAGCATACCACTCAACGTTGAAACATCAAGTTTCTCAAGGTTCAATGGTCACACCATTCGGATAAGGAAGTCACATGGGAAAGGGAGGACCATCTTCGACTAGAGTACCTCGCGCTCTTCCCGACGACTTCCAAATCTCAGGACGAGATTCTTTTGAGTTGTCACGTCCCTAGTTAGCATTGCTTTGTGCTAGCATTTGTGTGCATCATGTTTAATTTATGCTTCAAGATGAAATGGGAATCAACAGAAACCCCAACACCCACCTGAATTAAACCAATTCAAATATTGTGAATTTTCAACGAATCCAAAATGCCCCTCAAAAATGTTCCTTATATCTGATAAATGTTGGCAACAACAAATCAATGGACCATTTAATTTTCACAACAAGTTTAACATTTTGAAATAAGCCTTTAATTCTTCTGAAATTGCCAAATAAACCATTACAAATATCTTAGTCATTCAAAAATGTTGAAACATTTTGAGGAGGTTTGAAATATTCAAACTACACTCCAGAAAATGTATTGGTATTTTTGGAGCTAGGTTTGAGCCGTGACAAAAATAACAAAACACAGAACTAAATGAGAAAAGAAAATAAAAAGGGGGAAAGCCTACCTGTGCCTGGCCCAGGAGGGAAGCCGGCCCATCCCACCAGGGGCACGGGGTCTTCTTCCTCCTCTGTCAGGAGGACAGGCAGCTGCATGGCGAGCACGTTGACACGACATGGCAACTTCCTGCTCGTCTGTCTGCTGCTGGTGGACGCCCAAAGCGCCACGAGGTCCCCCTAACCACTCTCCCCTCGCTCAGTTGCCCATCTCCTCTTTCCCCTGCCTCTTTCTCGATGGCCGCACCTCGCCGAGCACCACCACCGCAGACACGCCTCCCCAGTGCCTCCCTCTCGCCACTGAGTATCTCAGGAGCTTTGCATCGAATACCTCAACCTCTCCAGCAAAGCCACATGATGGCAGGGTTTGCCCTTTGCCGCCTCGAGGACTTCTTCCACCTTCGGTCGCGAATGATGACCGTCGTCGTTCTCCGTATGCAGCCCCTTCCCAAGCAAGCTAACACCCGCAATGAATTACCTGTGATCCCCTGTGTCGAATCCCTCTCTTCCTAGCCCGATTGCGCTCTATAGACCCCGATTGCTCGACACCCGAAAGCCTCCGTCGCGTGAGCTCATCGCCGACAATGCTCCGGTGATCGGGTGGTCCTCCAAAGACCACCATCGGGCTCGTAGGGCAGCGTAGTTGCTTTAGGAGCTAAGCTCCAACCTGTTTGCGCAACAGGTCGATGACCCCGAGCTCGCTCGAGCTACGGCAGCCATCAAGCTCATCGCCGGCAGCGATTTTGGCGCTCCTGCGACCAGCTGATCCTCGAAATGGATGCGGGCATGCGTGGGATCCATCGTGGTGGTCTCCTCACGTCTAGCCGCCATCGTTTGTGCTCTTCTGGCGAGAAACCGCCATCGGTTTGCTCACAGCCGGCGAGACTCCAATGCCGCCGACATGGCAAAGTCATCAGCCGCTAACCCCGTGCATAACTAGGCTTAACAGCCACTAGCAGTGGGCCCTGGCTCAGGTCAAAGCCAGGGTCAACTCGGGTTAACCCCTTGAATCAATGACATGTGGTCCCCACATGTCAGTGACTCTAGATGGCCTTGGGTCATTGACCAGCAGCCCCACTGGTCAGGTTTGACCTGGCAACATCCAGTTGACATGTTGATGTCATGCTGAGGCAGTAAAGAATTTATGAATTAATTTAATTCGAAAAAATGCTAATATATTAGAAAAATCATAGAAATTAATCTGTAGCTCAGATAAAAATAATTTATATATGAAAATTTATCAAAAAAATCCAAGGAATCCAATGGTCCTATTATCATGCATGTTAGAGCAACCTAAATAGGAGAACATTGACATTTCGCAATAGGACAATGTATGTAATATCATATGGAAAACGATTTTGAACCTATATTCAAATCCACTCCATCTAACTCTAATGATAGTTGCATTAGCTCATTCAATCATGTTGCCATGTCATGATCATGCATCATATTGCTACACTTGTCGTGTATTGATTGTTACTTATCTGTATTGCTGTAGGTCTTGCTCCCGAGGATACACGTGAGTATCCCACTGAAGGAGAGTACCTTCCCGCCAACCAGCAAGGCAAGCAACCACATTGATCATTCTAATATCATCCCATTCTCTCCCTCCTGCTCTTGTTTATTGCATTAGAAGAAACTTTCAATTGTCTGCCTATTGCGGTAGTTGAACCCACTCCTCTGCATGACCTATCATTGTCACAGTAAATAGCTAAACCTTGCAACTAGCATACCTGGTAGATGCTTGAGCCTTGATGTGCTTTACCTGATTTGTTTGCTATGCTTGCTACGGTTAGAGTTGTGTCAGGTCTGATTCATCTAGGTGATAAACCGAAGTGGAACAGTGTTGTCCTGATGTGATGAGTTAAATGATGAACCCGATTTGGTAATGGTAGCGATGAGAGGCTATGTTGGAGTAGATAGTGGATTGTCTCATTGGAACCGTTCTTAGGAACTGAGTTCTGTGTTTGTGATCCAAGACTAGTTACTACCAGACGTTTGGATACTTAATTGACCCTCTCGACTTATCAACCGCCTAGTCCTTGGTCCAGGAGTTGCAAGTAGTTTCTGGTGTTTGTAGCTATGCTGGAGGCCGTGCGTAGTGCTAACCCTAGGGGTGGACTACAACGCCACTACTGGAATCCTGGGATTTGCCATCTGCCAGATCTTTCTCGTCTACTGGCTGATGGTAAAGTGAGTCTTTGCCGTCTGCTGCAATAAACCAGACGACAAAGATCTGGCAGATGGCAAAGACATAATTTGCCATCAATAAGATCTTTGTCGTCCGCCAACTGATGGCAAAGAGCCCGAAGGCAGACGGCAAAGAGCACGGGGTGGGCCCCACTACACCGTTGGCCAGCGGACCGTTGGCTGCCAGACTCTTTGTTGTCTGCTTCTCTTTGTCGCCCGCCTTTTGCCTCTTTGCCGTCGGCTGCCGGACGGCAAAGAGGATGCCGCCCTAACGACCATCAACCCTGACCCCAAACCCCCCTCCCCCATCTCTCTCTCCCTCCTCCACAAGCGCCCCCACTCCTCCCCACGACCACCTCCTCCACCTTCGCGCCGCCGCCCACCGTGTCCGTCGTCCCCACTGCCCCGGTGCCCCGCCGCCGCCCGTGCGCCCCCTCCCCATGCCCCCTCCACACCGAGCTTGTCGTCCCACCCGCCGCCCACGCCACCCCAGCGCCCCGCCGCCCCATGCCCCCTCCCAATGCCCCCTCCACGACCGAGCCCATCGTCCCACCCGCTGCCCCGTCGTCCCCGCCATGCCTGACTCCACGCATCTCGGTGCCTCGCCGCCCGCCGCCCACACCGGTGAGAACCCCCCCCCCCCGCCTCATTTTTTCTGTTTTTTCTGTTAAATTAGTTAGGTTAGTAAGTTTCATTAGTTAGTTAGGTTAGTCAGGTTAGTTTTATAAAATGGTAGAAGAAGAAAAATTAGTTAAGAATAAAAATAAGGAAAAAAGGAAAAAAGAAAAGAACAAGAAGAAGGAAATGAAGAAGGAAAAGAAAGAAGGAAAAGAAGGAAAAGAAGAAGGAGAAGAAGAGGATGAGGAGAAGAAAGAAGAAGAAGAAGAAGAAGAAGAAGAAGAAGAAGAAAAAGAAGAAGAACAAGAACAAGAACAAGAAGAAGAAGAAGAAGAAAGAGGAGAGGAGGAGGAGCAGAAGAGGAAGAAGAAGAAGAAGAAGAAGAAGAAGAGAAGAGCCCTCGATCCCCGACGCCACTAACCACCAACCTCCGACGCCACCGAGCCTCGACCCCCGATGCCACTGACCCCCAACCCCCGACGACACCAACCCCTGACGCCTCGGACCCCTGACCCCCGACCCCGACCCCCGACGCAATCGACCACCGACCATCGACACCACCGCCCCCCGACCACCGATGCCATCGAACCCCGACCACCGATGCCATCGACTCCCGACTCCCGACACCCCCGACCCCCGACCCCCGACCACCAACGCCACTGACCCCCGACCCCCGACACCTATTCTGCCTCATGTTGACCGAAAAGGTGCTCTTCGGCGTTCGTGAGCCCGAGGAGGTCATAGTTTTGTAACTTATGAGCTAGGTCACATATTTTCCTATTTTTTTATAAAAACATCATATTTTGTGTTGCTCAAGTGAATTTAAATGTGCAGTTGTTCGACGACCTCCCCGTGCATTTGACGAGCTCCCCTGCTGCGTTCATTGGTGAGCACAAAAGACATCTCCTCCCCCGGCCCCCTTAAAAAATTGCTCTGTTCCAGTCTTCGTGTTGATGAGACTTGCTATCTATAGGTGTCTTCAATCATCAGTATGCATGACCAGTATTCGTCTCCTGTTTGAAAGGGTTACATCTATAAATATGCATGCATTTGCATATTTATAACCATGATTCTTTCGAATTGTCCAACGTTATCCATGGACAACCCGAGTATGTGTAGATTGGGTTCATTTTCCCATATGCTCTGCTCCGGATCCGATGCAGAATTTCATTAGTGCCCCCCTGTTGTTCTCCGGGTACACATCCTCTCTGATTATTGCCAAGACATGTATCAGGAGAACAGTGGGGAGGTGCTACCGAAATTTTGCGTCGGATCCAGAGCAGAGCATGGGAAAACGAACCCAATCTACACGCACTCTGGTGGGATTAGGACTTATCTCTACCTATTAGCGTGTAGGTTGCATGGACATAATAAAACTGACAAAATTGATTATCAGATGAATATAGATGATGAATTATATATATATATATATATATATATATTTCTTGTGTGTTTAGTAGGTAGGCAAGATGAGTGATCGTTCTTGGATGTACACTGGTCACCCTAGTCAGAAAAACATGACCAATGAATGGTTAACAAAAACCAGACGGGTTTTGAGAGCCGCATTTGCAAATGGCCAGCAAAAAACATGGTGCCCCAGTCCCAAATGCGACAACATTAAAAGGTAGACAGAGTTTGAAATGGGTAAACACCTACATAAGTGGGGGTTTACGCCTAATTATACGGTGTGGACTTTTCATGGAGAGTCTGACCAACATGCCAGAGCTGAGGTGGTTCGTCATCGCATCGACGAGCATGGTACCGGGATCGAAGACATGGTGCAAGACTTTGATGATGCTCGGGATTTGGACGATGAGATGGAGGAATCTGCAAAGGCCTTCTATGAAATGTTGGAGTCTTCAAAACGTCCTCTCCACGAGCACACTGAGCTTTGTCAGCTCGATGCCATCGCGCAAGTAATGGCTCTGAAGGCTCAATTCAACCTAGGCAGAAAATGCTATGATGCGATGATGATGATATTTGGACGCTTTCTACCCAAAGGCCATGTACCGCCTGCAAACATGTACCAGTCAGACAAAATCCTCCGTGTACTTAAGATGCCCTATGAGAAGATACATGCCTGTGAGAATGGATGTGCCTTATTTAGGCTTGAGTATGCGGCCTTGAATTATTGCCCCATTTGCAATTCTTCCAGGTATATTGTGGTAGACAACAGTATGGGTGAGAAGATTCAGACCAAAATCCCCATTAATGTTCTTTGGTATCTGCCAATCGTGCCAAGACTTCAACGTCTTTTCATGGTTGAAGAGACGGCCAAACAGATGACATGGCACAAATTGGGCAAAAGAACCGAACTAGATGCGGATGGGAACAAGATGTTGGTACACACTTCAGATGCTTTTGCGTGGAAGCACTTCGATGCATTTCATAAGGATAAATCGGCAGATCCAAGGCATCCTCGAGTTGCCATCAACATGGATGGGTTCAATGTGTACGGTATGACGGCATCACAATACAGTTGTTGGCCTGTATTTGTCATTCCACTCAATCTCCCCCTCGGAGAGATTATGAAAAGAAAGAACATTTTCCCGACGTTGATAATTCTAGGGCCCAATTATCCGGGGAAGAATATGAATGTCTACATGCAGCCGCTTAAGGATGAATTACAAGAAGCCTGGGATAATGGGATCAAGATATACGACGCCGCTACCAAAAAGAACTTGAAAATGCATGTGTGGTACATGTACTCGATGCATGACTATCTGGCGTATGCTCTATTCATTGGTTGGTGTGTGCATGGAAGGTTCCCGTGCCCCACATGCAAGGCAGCTCTTCAGTTCCGTTGGCTGCAGGCGGTTCGCAAGTTTTCTTGCTTCGACATGCATAGACAGTTCCTAGATCTTAACCATAAGTTCAGAAAACATAAGAAGAATTTCATCAAAGGTAGAGTTGTCAAAAACACTACACCACCTACGTTGACAGGCCAATAGACCCTTGATCAGTTAAACACTCTCGATCCCGATCCTTTGCATCCAGGGTATTTCAAAGGGTATAATAGAGAACATGCCTGGACTCACAAGTCATGCTTATGGGATCTGCCTTACTTCAAAGACCTCATTTGCCCACACAACATCGACATGATGCACACTGAAAAGAATATGGCGGAGGCCATTTTTAGTACATTGTTCGGCATAGAGGGGAAGTCAAAGGATAATCCTAAGGCTAGAATTGACCAGGAGGCTCTATGTGATAGACCATTACAAAATTTGCGACAACAGAAATGAAAGCAAAGTGTAGCGAAGCCAAAGGCATGGTTCAATCATGGAAGGCCAACTATGAAGGAAATGCTATTTTGGGTGAAAATGCGGTTGATGTTCCCCGATGGGTCTGCTGCGAATCTAAAGAGGGGAGCGAGTCTTGAAAAATTGAAAATATTTGGTCTCAAGAGTCATGATTGGCACATATGGCTTAAGCGGGTAATGCCGGTGATGTTGTGTGGCTTTATCCCTGAGGATGAATGGCTAGTACTAGCAGAGCTGAGCTATTTCTTCCGTTCTCATTGTGCGAAAGAACTATCGCCTGGCGTGCTAGATGAAATGGAAGAGTTGGCACCGGAGTTGATCTGCAAATTAGAAAGTATCTTTCCACCGGGCTTCTTTAATCCAATGTAGCATTTGATTTTGCATCTCCCGACCGAGGCAAGATTGGGGGGGGGCAGTTCAAAATCGATGGTGCTTCTCAACTGAGAGGATGCAAAAGTCGCTTCGAGCTAAATGTAAAAATAAATGTAGAGTTGAAGCATCGATTGCCGAGGCTGTCATTACTGAGGAGGCAGCAAACTTCGTGACAGCACACTACAAAGCTAAAAATCATCATTTGCGTAACCCAAAGCCTCAGTACAATGATGGAAAGCCTAAAAAAGGTCGATCCAACCTCAGCCTATTCAAAGGGAAGCTCGCACCAGCCGGTACTTCAAAAGGGAAATCGTTGGATGTCGAAGAATGGTAGACCATTTCATTGTATATGTTTAAGAACCTAACAGAAGTGTGGCCGTACATTGAGTAAGTTCTGAGTAAATTATTGTTCCGCAACTTCTATTCCTTTGAACTGCTCTTATTCCCAGATATTTGATATAGTCGGTATGTCGCCGAATTCTCAAATGGAGCGGTCATCGAAAAGGATTCCATCGAAGAGTATGAGCTTCTAGCAAAGCATGGAGGCGACTATCCCGGTTTCATTTCTTTCTTCAAACAAAGGGTAATTAATTACCATTACTGGACCATTTGATTTCTTGGTCTAATTTGCGGCTAATGCATCCATTCTACCGTATTAAACTTGTAGGCTAATGTAGAGTCTATGGACGCCGAGTTGAGACAAGTCGCTAATGGTTTTGACTATAAGGTCCGTTCATTTGACAAATATGACATCAACGAGTATCGCTTTCATACCTTTGGCAAAGAGCTATCTATGCTCGATGTAAGGACAAAAAATTGTTGTGTCTCTGCTATCGGCGAAGGAGGTACCGAGTATTATGGAAGAGTTTAAGCAATTTATGAACTTCTATTCTATGGTGAAAACCCACCGACCATCATAGTCTTCAAATGTTATTGGTTTCAGCTGAGGGAGACTAGAAGGACTCAAGAACATATAGGGCTAGTCGAAATCAACCAAAGCACTCATTTAGATGTTCCCGATGTCTATATTACGACTCAAAAGGCGACACAAGTTTTCTATCTACCGTGGGCCTGCCAAACTAATCCAAATCTGAAAGGTTGGGATGTCATTTATGAAGTGCCGCCAAGTTTTAGACCACCTACCCTCAATGAAGAGGATTACGAACCTCACATTAACCCAGACACATATGAAGGAGAATTCTTCCAAGAAACACGTATGTCCAAAAAACGTTTCAAGAACCACTCTACTTCACCCCAGAACATTGAAGTAGACAGTGATAGTGAATCCGTCTTAACCCCTAAGCCGAAATAGGAAGAGCCGGAAGAAGAAGAGGTTACTACTGTAGATGATCTATCACTTCTTGACTGATTACATAATGGAGGCCTTCCACATGTTCTTCTTGATGGTGATGATGATGATGCATTTATTGATGATAGTGACGATCATGATGCATTTACTGATACCGAAGCATATATAGATGATCAAGATTATTATTAGTTCATGTCAGGTATTCAGCTATTATTATATACATATATAAAAAATTATTACTCATGTTGGTATTTATGATGATGATACACTTAAATTATATACATTTTATTACTCATGTTGGTATTTATGTTGTACTAATTTCATTTACTCTTTGTCATGGCAGGTGTTGAAAGATGGTGGGAAAGGGTCGAGAGCACTCCAAGGCTCCTTCTTCGTCGGCGGGTGGTGGGATGGGTACTCCCATTCCCGCCCCGTCTCTCCGGAGAGCGTTGCTCTCTACTCTGCATGGAGTGGACGCTTCTTCGACGATCGCGGCCCCCGTGAGAGGAGGTCGACCCCCCACGAAGAAGAGAGCTACTAAAGGTACACGTGGTCGTAGGAGAGGTAGGGTGGCTGCCACGCCTTCCTCACCGCCACCCCTAGCTGATTCACATGAGCATTGGACTGCTAGGGTGGACCCGTCTAAGGTGTAGGCTACACGAACTCTGGTTCACGAGCCTCGGGTCGATGAGACTCGAGTCCTAGAGGCTTCGTTCGAGGAAACTCTATAGCAAAGCAGGGATGAGGGTACATCCCAAGACACCAAGTGGGATACCTGGCCTGATTTGGGTCAGCCGGAGCCAAGTGGCCATGCTGATAGCGACGAGGAGCTATGTGAGGAGGCCACCGTCTACCAGCATGGTAGTACGGGTCTCCCGCCCATGCCGGCGACACACGAGCAGAGGTGGT
This sequence comes from Hordeum marinum, assembly GCA_022496015.1. Classification (NCBI taxonomy): domain Eukaryota; kingdom Viridiplantae; phylum Streptophyta; class Magnoliopsida; order Poales; family Poaceae; genus Hordeum; species Hordeum marinum. The sequence continues at coordinate 153,118,381 of CM039676.1, forward strand.
CGATTCAGCTAAATGGGGAGAAGTGGTTCATTTACTCTTATTTAACCTTTTGCCTTCATGTTTTCTCAAATATCTAATGTGTTGGCTTTAATTTGTCATACTGCAGGGGTTGGATTGTTGCCAAGGGTGTCTGCAAGCCCAATAGCGTCCTTGGTGTGCTTTGCCGGCAAAACTTCCCGGGGTTTGTTACGTTGCCCGGTCGGGGTCGAGAGGTAGGAATGATCTGGGAGCACTACTTGGGTGCCCCGGCCCCGCCGGAGGCGGAGATTGATGGTGTTTTGTGCCACACGAGGGCCGACATGGTGATCATACAGTTCTGGGTAATTTCTCCTTTACACAATTAATAATCAACAATAGCTAGTTATCGTACTAATCAGTGTTGTCTCATTTGCAGACCTTCTACAGGTGTGAGGAGGGATACGAGGAGGCCACGGCAAAGGATATCGAAACTGAATGCCGCCGCCTACTTCAAAACTGGCGGCACGAGGCTCGGGGGTAGGCCGTTCGAGACTACTACGCCTTGCGGCGTATTATGAAGGGAAAGGCGAAGTGTTGCGATTCTAAGATGAAGAAGGAGCATTACATGAAGGTAATTACATATTATTAAGGCCTTGTAGTTAGTTTCCTTGATTTGATTCTTACGCGTAGCGCTCAAATTTCTCTTTATTAACTTAGGTGCCCCCGAGATGGTGTGTGGATAAGAAGGATTGTTGGGAGGCCTTGGTGGATCAGTGGTGCTGCGATAAGTGGGAGGCCAGCCACAACACTGCCAAGGAGAGGCGTGGCAAAATGGTTGGTGTGCCACACCATCAAGGGAGCGTCAACTTAAATGAGTTTGGTAAGAACTGGGTATGTGGTTTGCTTCATGACTAATGCAATTCATTCTTAATGCTAGCTTGAGCCCTTTACTAATAATTTTTTCCTCTCTCTCTCTTTTAGGCGTGTGATAATAAGACAGAGGTGCGAGAGATGTATGACCTCTATACGATGGCCCATACTGCCTCGTACAAGAAGGTCAAGGCATTCTCTGAGTTTGACCTCGATCATCCCGAAAACTTCACCAACATCTCCGCCTACCACAAGCTCGTGAAGTACAGAGATCACGGGAAGGCGAGGAAAGGGGAGGACTTTAACCCGAGCCAGGGGCCTATTGATCCAGAGCTGGTGATGATAGCTGGCAATGGGAGGCCCCATGGCTCGATCGCCATTGGAGACGGCATTATATGTTGTCCTAGCACTCTCCGGTAGATAAAGGCATGCCAAGCAAGTTCCTGTCCTGAGATAACACCTCGTCCATGGCCAGTCGAGCTCACCATCGAGGTGAGTTTAATGGACTCAACTATCTTTCCGCATTATTTTGTGTGTGCAAACCAATATGATTACAATGCTAAAAATGAGTTGTCTTGCAGGCTATTATTCTGAAAGAGAGAGAGGCAACACAGACGCTTTTGGCAGCGAAGGATAAGGAGATGAAGGAGTTGGAGGAGAGGACGGCTGCGTTGATGGAGGTGGAGAGGGCACAGAACGATGCGTCTAACAGGGCCATGTACGAGCTCTTCGTGGTAAGTTTCTTCTTCATATTTATCAAATATTGCATTTTAATGTTTGTTTCATTAATAACTAAAAAGTTTGACTTGTCGAAACCAAATGTACAGTCTATGTGCGAGAAGACTAGCCACGTCCCTTCGGCGATGCCAGTCATTAACATGGCGGAGACGGTGAGTTTCATTTCAATGCAGTGATCTTTTGAGTGTCATCATGCTAACGACACATTGCAAATGATGTTTTGTGCAGAATATCTCCTGAAACGCATCGCACGACCCTTCTACAGGCGAGCCTTCTCCAGGTGAAACAAGCTAGAAACACCGTGCATCACCTCCGTGCAGACGAGAATGGTATGTTTTTCCAGTGTTTTGCTTAACAACCGCACAATGATGGTTACTTACCTTACCTTAGCTCCAAAATGACATATTTTACCCAAGTTTGCCCTAGAATGACCTGTACTTAGCTTAGTTTCCTCCTAAATGACATAATAAGCTTAGGTAGCTCCAAACTTGCATAATAAGCTTACTTAGCTCCAAAATGACCTATGATACCCAAGTTAGCTATAAAACAAACTATAATTAGCTTAGTTAGCTCCAAAATGGCATAATAAGCTTAGCTACCTCCAAAATGACCTATTTTACCAAAGTTAGCTATTAAATGACCTATAATTAGCTTAGTTAGCTACAAAATGGCATAATAAGCATAGTTAGCTCCTAAATGACCTATTTTTACCTAAGTTAGCTCTAAAATGACATATATTTAGCTTAGTTTCCTCCTAAATGGCATAGTAAGCTAAATTACCTCCAAAATGGCATATTTTATCAAAAATGGCCTATACTTCGCTTCTTTAGCTCTAAAATGGTATAATAAGCTTAGCTAGCTCCAAAATGACCTATTTTACCAAAGTTAACTATTAAATGACCTATAGTTAGCTTAGCTAGCTTCAAAATGGCATAAGAAGCATAGATAGCTCCTACATGACCGATTTTTACCTAAGTTAGCTGTAAAATGACATATATTTAGCTTAGTTTCCTCCTAAATGGCATAGTAAGCCGAATTAGCTCCTAAATGGCCTATTTTATCATATATGTTCTATACTTAGCTTAGATCCCTCCTAAATGATATAATAAGCTTACCAAGCCCCAAAATGGCCTATTTTATCATATATGTTCTATACTTAGCTTAGATCCCTCCTAAATGACATAATAAGCTTACCAAGCCCCAAAATGGCCTATTTTACCTAGCTTAGCTATTAAAAGACATATACTTAGCTTACTTAGCTCCAAAATGTCATAATAAGAATAGTTAGCTCCTAAGTGACCTATTTTTACATAAATTAGCTCTAAAACGACATATAGTGACCTTAGTTTCCTCCTAAATGACGTAATAAGCTAAATTAGCTCCAAAATGGCCTATTTTATTAAAAATGACCTATACTTCACTTAGTTAGCTCCAAAATGGTATAATAAGCTTAGCTAGCTCCAAAATGACCTATTTTACCAAAGTTAGCTATTAAATTACCTATAATTAGCTTAGTTAGCTTGAAAATGGCATAATAAGCATAGATAGCTCCTACATGACCTGTTTTACCTAACTTAGCTCTAAAATGACATATATTTAGCTTAGTTTCCTCCTAAATGGCATAGTAAGCTGAATTAGCTCCTAAATGGCCTATTTTATCAAATATGTCCTATACTTAGCTTAGTTCTCTTATAAATGACATAATAAGCTTACCTAGCTCCAAAATGGCCAATTTTACCTAGCTTAGCTATTAAATGACCTATACTTATCTTACTTAGCTCCAAAATGGCATAATAAGCATAGTTAGCTCATAAGTGGACTATTTTTACCTAAGTTAGCTCTAAAATGACACATACATAGTTTAGTTTCCTACTAAATGATTAGTAAGCTAATTTAGCTCCAAAATGTCCTATTTTATCAAAAATGACCTATACTTCCCTTAGTTAGCTCCAGAATGGCATATTTTATCAAAAATGACCTATACTTCCCTTAGTTAGCTCCAAAATGGCATAATAAGCTTAGCTAGCTCCAAAATTACGTATTTACCAAAGTTAGCTATTAAATGACCTATAATTAGCTTAGTTAGCTTCAAAATGGCATAATAAGCATAGTTAGCTCCCAAATGACATATTTTTAGCTAAGTGAGCTCTAAAATGACATATATTTAGCTTACTTTCCTCCTCAATGGCATAGTAAGCCGAATTAGCTCCTAAATGGCCTATTTTATGAAATATGTCCTATATTTAGTTTAGTTCTCTCCTAAATGACATAATAAGCTTACGTAGCTCCAGAATAGCCTATTTTACCTAGCTTAGCTATTAAAAGACATATACTTAGCTTACTTAGCTCCAAAATGTCATAATAAGAATAGTTAGCTCCTAAGTGACCTATTTTTACATAAATTAGCTCTAAAACGACATATAGTGACCTTAGTTTCCTCCTAAATGACGTAATAAGCTAAATTAGCTCCAAAATGGCCTATTTTATTAAAAATGACCTATACTTCACTTAGTTAGCTCCAAAATGGTATAATAAGCTTAGCTAGCTCCAAAATGACCTATTTTACCAAAGTTAGCTATTAAATTACCTATAATTAGCTTAGTTAGCTTGAAAATGGCATAATAAGCATAGATAGCTCCTAAATGACCTATTTTACCTAACTTAGCTCTAAAATGACATATATTTAGCTTTGTTTCCTCCTAAATGGCATAGTAAGCTGAATTAGCTCCTAAATGGCCTATTTTATCAAATATGTCCTATACTTAGCTTAGTTCTCTTATAAATGACATAATAAGCTTACCTAGCTCCATAATGGCCAATTTTACCTAGCTTAGCTATTAAATGACCTATACTTATCTTACTTAGCTCCAAAATGGCATAATAAGCATAGTTAGCTCATAAGTGGACTATTTTTACCTAAGTTAGCTCTAAAATGACACATACATAGTTTAGTTTCCTACTAAATGATTAGTAAGCTAATTTAGCTCCAAAATGTCCTATTTTATCAAAAATGACCTATACTTCCCTTAGTTAGCTCCAGAATGGACTATTTTATCAAAAATGACCTATACTTCCCTTAGTTAGCTCCAAAATGGCATAATAAGCTTAGCTAGCTCCAAAATTACATATTTACCAAAGTTAGCTATTAAATGACCTATAATTAGCTTAGTTAGCTTCAAAATGGCATAATAAGCATAGTTAGCTCCCAAATGACATATTTTTAGCTAAGTTAGCTCTAAAATGACATATATTTAGCTTAGTTTCCTCCTCAATGGCATAGTAAGCTGAATTAGCTCCTAAATGGCCTATTGTATGAAATATGTCCTATATTTAGTTTAGTTCTCTCCTAAATGACATAATAAGCTTACGTAGCTCCAGAATAGCCTATTTTACCTAGCTTAGCTATTAAATGACCTATACTTAGCTTACTTAGCTCCAAAATGGCATAATAAGCATAGTTAGTTCCTAAGTGACCTATTTTTACCTAAGTTAGCTCTAAAACGACATATAGTTACCTTAGTTTCCTCCTAAATGACGTAATAAGCTAAATTAGCTCCAAAATGGCCTATTTTATTAAAAATGACCTATACTTCTCTTAGTTAGATCCAAAATGGCATAATAAGCTTGGGTAGCTCCAAAATTACCTATTTTAGCAAAGTTAGTTGTTAAATGACCTATAATTAGCTTAGTTAGCTTCAAAATGGCATAATAAGCATAGTAGCTCCTAAATGACCTATTTTTACCTTCTCTTCTTCTTCTAGTCTTGTTCTTCTAATTTTGGAGCTTCCCATTTTGCAGATTACATTCACTTCATGGAAGTTTGCATTGATGGAGTGCTTGGGTTACTCGTATTTTTTATTTTGTATCGATGAACAATGTGACACTTGCTACATATGTATATGAAACTATGTATGTTTGAATGAAACTGTTGTAATATGGTTGGGTACGAATGAAACTTTCATAATATGTATGTATGTATGGATGAAACTTATTTGAATATGGTTATCAGTATGGCAACAGATTTATTTATGTGAAATATATATATATCATATTGCTGTGAAAATTGTTTTAATAAAAAATAAAAGAAAAAGGAAAATGGCCTTACTCTTTGTCGTCGGTGGGCTGACGGCAAAGGGGGGCCTGGGCAGACGGCGAAGGGGGGATCACCGGGGGCAAATGGCCTTACTCTTTGTTGTCAGCCCACCGATGGCAAAGGGGGCACAAGGCCGACAACAAAGGGGGGGCGGCCAAGGACTACGGCAAAGGGGGACCCCAGGGGCAAATGGCCTTACCCTTTGCCGCTAGCCCACCGACGGCAAAGGGGACATAAGGCCGACGGCAAAGGGAGCAGACGACAAAGAACTGCCATTAACACATGATAGTTGTAGCCCCTGGGTCTGTCGTCCAAGATCTTTGCCGTTCGCTCCCCCATGGCAAAGATTCTTTGCCCTCCGTGGTCCTGAAGCGAACGACAAAGGTCCGCTTTACCGAGTTTTTCTTTGCCAGAATTTTTGCCGTCTGCTGACGAATGGCAATGGCCTTTGCCATCCGGGGTCCTTCCCTTTGCTGTCAGCCATGGCAGACGGCAAATTACCCGATTCCTGTAGTGTGTGGTGCCACGGTGTACCAAGGGTCACCCGATTGGTGGTCTTGGGAACCCTGTGCACATCGTTTGGTGTCGTAGCAGAAACTTCGGCCGGACTTCCGTGTGGGTTTAGTCTCACATAGGCGATAGCCAGAACTAGAGGTCTTGTGTGAATGACGGTTGTGGTCGACTCCCTTGCTTGGCTTCCGATTGAAGGTTGCGGAGGTGCCTTTTTAAGTGCACATAGTGATAAGTCGCGAAAGCGTGTGTGAAGGAGTACACCCCTACAGGGTATGAATCTATTCGAATAGTCGCGTCCTCGGATATGGACTACTTGGAGAAATTATGCTGTTCATAGATAACTTGATGGTTACTCATAAAAATATCAAGACAAGTGTGAGTACTGTGGATGGAACTCTTGTAGGTGACGGGAGTGAATCCATGGTGGTGTATTGATGTGGTGTTAGTGGACTCGTGTACGATATCTAAAACTTGAACAAAAAATTAATATTGATAGTACAGGTTAGCTAAGAGTAAAAGCTGACATTGCTGCATAAACCCCACTACCTCCCCTTGTTGATACATGAGCATGAATAGACCAGGTCTGCTTTAAAGACTCATTGAGTATGTTTGTACTCATGTTTGCTTAATAAATGTTATAGATGAGACCCAAGACCCATATGGTGGGTTCTACCTAGACGTCGTCGACGACGAGTAGCTGGTACCTCAGCTACGATCCGATGCCCTGGGATGGGCTGTAGATAGTCAGGCCATGTGCCCTTTTACCCTTCATCTCTCTGTACTCAGACAGCTTTAAGCTTCCGCTTGGTTTGTATGAACTTGCTTGTATGACTTGAGTGTCGGGTCATGTGACCCCTACCTGTATGAACATACTATGCAAGGATTGCATGATCCCTCTAAATAAAAGTTGTGTTGTTGTATGGTTATGTTGTGATGGCATAGTTGTATCTATGCATATCGGGCATGTCGTGCGTATGTGTGACGTGCAACGGTATGTATGGGATTCGACACCTAGTCGTGTGCCTTTAGTACTACTCTTTATGGGGAACCACCTCTTTGTGCTTCCACCGAGCCTTGGTAGCTTGCTACTGCTACGGACACATTGATTGACCGGCATGTATCCTTCTTTTCTATTGTGACTGTCCCATCGGGGAAATGTCTTGCAACATAATGGAGTCCCTGTATCCTGCTATGACTCGTCTACGTGTAGTGATGACATTTATGTCCCATGGTGTAATGGAGTCCTTGTAGCTTGCTATGACTCGTCTACATGTAGTGATGACTATGTCCCATGGTGTAATGGAGTCCTTGTAGCTTGCTATGACTCGTCTACACACGCTTGAGGCTGACACCTGCATTGCTGGGTTATGTATGCATGTCCCTGTACGGATTTGCCACTTGGGTTCTTCGACTAGTTATGTTAACCCGGGTTCTTTATCATTTGAATGCTAGCGACATATTCACATACATGAGCCAAAAGACGCAAACGATCCCAACCCGGGTAAGTTGGCAGTCGTGGAGATTATCGTGCATGAGGCCGCAAAGTGATGTGATGTGTTACAGGCTGGATTCTTATGGCTTAGGATCAGGGTCCTGGCATCACCACGGTAAAAAAAGTGAAAAGTCTTGATTAATTGTAAGAAAAGTAAAGGCTTTTATTCAGTACAGCCACTCGGCAGTTCATTACAGGAATGATAGAGTGTTTTCCATTTTAAGTGTAGAACTTGCGAAGCAGGTCCATGTTCCACGTATGAGGATCTTCTACGTCAGTGTTCATGTTATACAACCGATAGGATCCATTGTTTTAGACTTTGGAGATCACGAAAGGTCCTTGCCATGGAGGTGCTAGCTTGTGCGGCTTTTGTTGATCTAGTCGGAGGACAAGGTCGCCTTCCTGGAAAGCACGCCCCATGATCTGTCTGTTGTGATAACGCATCAGGTCTTCCTGATAAAGCATTGATCTGACTAGGGCTAGTTTTCTCTCCTCTTCCAAGAGGTCCAAACCTTCTTGACGTGCAACTCCCGTTCAGCTTCATTGTAAAGTTCCACACGGGGAGCATTATGATATACGTCACTCAGCAAGACAGCTTTAGATACGTATACCATGAAGAACAGAGTAGCTTGGTCGGCCAGTTTGGGGTCATCCGGATACCCCATAGGACAGAGGGTATCTCTTCGACCCAGGCTCCTACAACATACTCTAGACCCCTCATCATTTGGGGCTTCAATCCTTGTAAAATCATCCCATTATCCCGCTTCGCTTGCCCATTTTACTGCGGGTGTGCCACATAGGCATAGTTCACTGGAGTGCCCTAGGAGTAATGAAACTTACGGAATTCATCTGAATCAAAAAAATCCCGTTGTTAGTGATGATATCATTTGGGACTTTGAATTTGAAGATAATCTACCGAATGAAACTGACAACAATCTTATCATACAAACTTTTGATGGGCTTAGCTTCAACACACTTGGTCAACTTATCCACCGCTACTAGCAGGTGGGTAAACCCACTCGACCCAGTTTGTAGAGGTCCGACCATATCGACACTCCACAAGGTGAACGACCAAGTGAGCGGGATGGTCTTCCGTGCTGGTGCAGGCTTGTGCGTTGGATTCTTGTCAAACTAACACCCAACACAAAGGTCGACCAAATCCTTTGCTGCCTCATTGGCTCGGGGCCAATAAAAACTTGTACGGAATGCTTTCGGGACTAACGTTCAAGAGGACGCATGATGACCGCATGTTCCCAAATGAATAGTCCTTCCTTTGGGGAAACACACTTCTGAGTTACACCTGTACTGCTTTTCTTGTACAATTGTTCTCCCATCACATTAAAGACTTAGACCGTCACACGATCTGATGGGATTCCTCTTCATCCTATGGGAGTTCTTGCCGAAGAAAGTATGCTAAATATGGTTGGGTCCACTCGGGAGTGATTACTAATATCTCATGAACAAGATCGACCACGGCTGGAATGACAGCCTCAGTCGCGTTGGAAGGTCCGACTGCTTGTGGGGGCTGCTTAGAGAAAGGATCTTATTTGACTAAAGGAGAGCACAGGTGCTCCAAGAATATACCTTTCGGCATGACTCACCCAGTGTAACCGATCTTTGCTAGGTCATCTGCTGCCTGGTTCTTCGCTTGGGGGTATGTGATGTAGCTCTAAACCCTCGAAGTTCTTCTCTAGTTTCCTGACCGCATTGTAGTGCCTGGTCATGGCCGGCCTCCGAATATCCCATTCTTTCATAACTTGATTGACAAGGATGTCCGAATCACCGATATCATCAAACATCGGATTCCAAGTGAGATGGCTATTCGGAGCCCGTACAAGAGGCCTTCGTACTCGGCTTCGTTGTTAGATGAATCAAAGTGGATTTCAAGGATGTAGCTCAATCGGTCTCCCTGGAAAGATGAGAACTACCCCGGCACCAGACTTCGAACATCTTGGACCCATCAAAGACATGGTCCAATGTTCGGGGACACTTGGGGATCGGTGTCCTTATTCAATCCACTCGGCTAAAAAGTCCACTAGCACCTTAGACTTGATTGCCTTCTTGGCTTCAAACTTGATCTCCAACGGGAGGAGCTCAATCGCCCATTTCGCCACTCGGCCTATGGCATCTCTCTTATGCATGATTTCCTACAAGGGGCATCACTGATAACTGTGACCGAGTGCTCTTGAAACTAATGAGCCACCTTCTTAATAGTGAGGTAAATGACATAGACCATCTTATGATAGTGTGGATACCTTTGCTTGGACGGGGTCAAGACTTATGAGATGTAATAGACTGGTCTTTGCACTTTGAATGCTTTTCCCGATTCCTTGTTGTCCACAGTGAGGACAATGCTGACCACTCGGCTGGTAGCCGTGATGTACAAGACCAAGGGCTCTCGGCTACTCGAAGCAGCTAACACCGGCTAGGTGGAAAGAAAGGCCTTGAGCTCATCAAATGCAGATTGCGCTTTAGAAGTCCACTCAAAGCTATAGGACTTCTTCATCAATCGGTATAGAGGCAATTCTTTCTCACTGAGTCGAGAGATGAACCTGCTCAGGGCTGCAAGGCACCCCGTGAGCTTCTGTACGTCATGAAGACGCTCTAGTTTTTTCATTTGGACGATGGCACCGATTTTTTCAGGATAGGCGTCGATTCCTCGTTCGGAAACGAGAAAACTAAGTAGCTTACCCGATGGCACTCCGAATGTGCATTTCGTAGGGTTAAGTTTTATTTGGAAATGCCTTAGATTCTTGAAGGTTTCAGCAAAGTTTGCTAGGAGGTCGGAACCTTTCCTGGACTTCACCACGATGTCATCCACATACGCGTCCACGTTCCGACTGATTTGCTTTTGCAAACTTTTTGGAGCATACGCATGAAGGTCGCCCCTGTATTTTTTAGACCGAATGACATCGTGATATAGTAAAAGCACCTGAATGGGGGTGATAAAGGCTGTTTTTATTTCATCAGGTCCATACATTCGGATCTGGTGGTACCCGGAGTACGCATCCAGGAACGACATGCGTTCACATCCGATAGTAGAATCTACGATCTGGTATATGCGTGGAAGAGGAAAATGGTCCTTTGGGCAGGCCCGATTGAGGTGCTTGAAGTCGATGCACATCTAGAGGGTTTTGTCCTTCTTGGGCACCAATACTGGGTTGGCGAGCCACTCGGAATGATACACCTCTCGGATGAACTCGACGGCTAGGAGCTGAGCCAATCGCCAATCGCCTTGCGCTTCTCAATGGAGGATCGGCGCATGTGCTCCTTGACCGGTTTGATACTTGGATCTACTCGGAGTCAATGCTCAGCCAGTCCCCTGGGAACCCCTGGCACGTTAGATGGCTTCCACGCAAAGATATCTTAGTTATCACGGAGGAACTGGATGAGCTCGGCTTCCTATTTTTCACCGAGTGTCGTCGAGATGTTCGTAGGGGCGGCACTCGGATCATTCGGGTGAATGTGAACTTGCTTTGTTTCACCGGCCGACTCGAAAGCTGATTTTGTTTCTCGCCGCTTGCGCTTGGACTTGAGAAAATCTACAATGTCCACCGCCTTCTTGTACCCGATGAGTCTGAACGTGAGTACTTGCTCGTTAGCAATCTTGGAGGCCTGCTGGAGGCGCTCCTAGGCTACTATCCGATCGCCGCTGACCGTGATCACTTCTTTTGGACCGGGCATCTTAAATTTAAGATACACGTAACATGGGCGGGCATGCCATGAAAGGTGCATAGGCGAGCCTTCCCAGAATGGCTTGATAGGCGTTGTGAAAGTCCACCACTTCAAACGTCGGACGTTCCTTTCGGATTTTTTTCTTGTTTCCAAATACAGCATCCCACCGGTATAGCAACATCCTATACAAACGGTTTTTAATCCATATGGGGACCCCGACTCATGAGCCATGATCACCGAATGTACGTGCACAGTGATCCCAAATATCGATGCTCACTGAACACACAGAAACTAAATAACAAGAGTCTTACATCCATTACGTATTGTTTTACTCAAATATGGTCTTTAGGACCAAGTCTTCATAAACTCGCAACGAAAATCTTCAACGATAGCATGTACCCATGCCATCTGCCTTAACCCTATAGGCATTCTGACTGGGAAGTGTCCTAGCTCACACGTACGTCACCAAGATACTCTTCATCATATCCTGATTTTCATGCCTGACCAATAAAATAATCAGTTGCAAGCCAATCGATACTTTGAATGTACTTGCAAGCAAGCCATGTTTGGAACAAGGTACAACAATGCATGATATAGAAGTAAGTAGGTAAGTTTGTGAAAGCTAATTTTGAGTGACATGACATGATCAATTAACATGTGAAAGCATGCATCATGAGGTAACAAGTATCCATGTGAATAGGTTACAAATATAAATACGAATAGGGGTTTGAACATTTCATGTTCAATCATCATGCCAAGTCATTGGACTTAGCTCAACAATCATTCTTGTCACCAACCGTTGGATTTCGGGCTCCGCAAAACCCTTAAGGTTCAAACACAGGGGCGTATGCGAATATTCCTAGCAGCCTCACCCAACCTAGCTCGCTACTTGATGGTCACTGCGGCGAACTCGCACGATGACAAGGAAGAAGATGAACATGACAGTTTACCCAGGTTCAGGCCGCTGTGAAGTGTAATACCCTACTCCTGCTTTGGTGGCCTGCCTCTCGCGGAGGTGTGGTGGATGAACTAGTATAGTGTGCTTAAGCCTCGCGAGGGGGCTCAAGAGGTGTTCTTGGCTCTCTGCCTTGTGGTGGTGTATTGAGTGGCTAAGTGTCGGATCTATCCCCTCTATGGTGTGACCTAGCTTCTATATATCGCGGTGGCCCGGTTCCTCTTCCCTTATCACAATGGCGGGAAGAGATCCCACAACGGCCAAATTTCAAGGAGGACAAGAGTACATACGCGCCCTATCCAAAGGTGGTCTTCGTGTGAAAAGTAGTTGTTGGTGATGCAGTGGTTAGCTCGGCGATGACATCCGCCATGCGTGGCTCATGGTCATGGTCTTGTTGCACCGAAAAAGAAACCTTTGGGTGGCACTTTGGGAACCCCCATACATCCTTGCTCCCTTTGCACCAAAGAGGAAACTGTGCCGCCTGGCGCGCTGGCGCCCGCCTGTCCTTCCTTGCGTCACCCTTGACTCTTGAGGCTGGGCCCTTCATAGAGATCTCCGCCGCTCAGGAGGGGGCCCGGGGAGGCCCCTCCTTGCTGGTCTTGATGTCATTCTTCCTCGCAAGCCCAGGGTCCTCACGAGGGCCTTGTCTTGAGTGGCATCACACCAGGGCACGCCTGGCTGATGAAGTGGGCCATGGCCTTGGCTGCAGGCAGGCAAGACTGGTTACCTCCATTCCCAGAACGCCGACAGTAGCCCCAGGGACCAAGGCACGCTCGAGCTGGCTTGGGAGCGAAGCTTTGAGGGCAGCCCGAATCTTCGCGAGCCTCAAACGCCTACGGGCCAGGTTGTACACGCGTCGGCCACCAGTGTGGAGACGGCCCCGCTCCTCGAAGGCGCCAGGAACCGTCCAAGTCAAACCGACGTAATACATGCATCAACCCCGGCCATCATTACCTTTCCTTGATAGCTCTCGACCCACATGGATGTGACCCTATAGTGTCAGGCGAGGCGACGTGTGGCAGAGTCGCGCGTCGATCGAGCCGACCCCATTGGGGCCCGAGGGGCGCACGTCGCATGCTTCCCACAATGCTTCGTGGCCTTGATCCCGCCTATAAATCTGCCTTCTCGCGACGGAGCCTAGCCATCTCGAAGCGTCCGCCTGCTCCCACAACTCTAGACAAAACCCTCTTCCTCTCCTCAGCTTCTCCGTTCCTTCATGGCGTGTGGTGGAAGCGCCACAGGTGTAGGGGGCGCACGGGGCCGTCATCCCCCTGCCTTCCTCCAGAGGTGGCGGTGGGGGGAATCGGAGTTGGAGCAGATCCGCTAGCACTAGACCATGGTGGGGGAGTGAGTATTTCGTCGCCTCCCTCTTTCTTCGCTTGACACGCCCAATGTACTAGGCTTGAATGTTTCCTCCTTCCAGGGCACTAGTGGCCAAGAAACGCAAGCGCGCCGAGCTCCAGGAAGAGGCGGACGCGCCGCACGCCCAGCTGGCGACCGCCGATGCCACCTTCCAGGCCGCCCATAGGTGCGAGGCTGAGGTGAGGGCAGAACTGGCGGCTCTCTAAGCCCAGGTTCAAGAAGCGGCTGACGTCATGAAGGCCACGTGGGACGAAGCGGCCTACGCCAAGATGCTGGAGTCCCAATGGGCCAAACAATACCGCGACATCGCTCGTCGTGCGGCCGACGCGGTGGAACGGTTCATCGGGGATGCCCCCTCCCTCCCCAACATGCAGGGCGATGGGGGCTACCTCGACTTCTTTCGCCGGGTGGTGGAGGTGCTGGAGACCGACGTCTCCCGCGTGAACACGGACAGCGAGGCCGATGCACGAGATCTCCTAGAGCTTGCGTCGATGCACGTCTTCTCCAACTTGTGCCGCCTTGCCCCGTAGCTCGACCTCTAGCGCATTGTAGAGCGGGTGCTCGAGGGGCTCCTAAGGCCTCTCCGAGATGGGGTGCCTCCGCATGTGGATGCCCTGGTCACGCAGTTCATCTCGGCGCACCCTCCTGGCGGAGAAGGTGGCCCTGTTGCCGCGGCGGCCGTTGGCTCAGACAGCGACAACAACTCCTCCGCCTAGATTCCCCCTGCTTCTTCCTCCTGGTACCTGTAATAACTTAAGACAAACTTGGCCCCCGTGGGCATTAACCTTTTGTGCATTACCTACGTTCTTGCTCCTCGCCCTTGATTCACCGTCGGCCGCTCGTAGTCATGCAATTTAATTTCCTCCTGACAGCTTGGCGCCGCCGTCGATACAACCTGATGATAGTGGCTACTCGGGTCTCCGCGAAGTGCTCCCACTTGAGAGGCAGCCTGCGGCTGCCAGCCCCAGGCCCATGGCCTAGCATCCCGTCGTCATCGGGCCTCCATCCTCATGTTGCCTTCCATGCCGCTTAGGGCCCCTAAGGTTTCTGTAGTCACGCATAGTTGGCTTGTAGTACTTGTGTCCTCATGTTAGCGCGTACATACTTCGCCTCTTCCCTGGGGCACCATTAGATCAGGAAACTCATGCTTGATTCGGTAGTGTACTTAGCTTGTGGGCGTGGCATGGCTGGGTTGTCCAAGTACTCCTCTACTCCGCCTGGGGTGATTCTTCCTTGCTTATGGAGGAGGCGTGCTGGGGGCCTATTCTGCGCTCTGTGTCCACATGCCCTAGTCCCGCGCACTTCCCTACCGTCGTAGTTGACGACTGGCCAAGGTCGCAACCACGAGGTGAGGTCTCGACACCCTCGATGCCGACCGGATCACCAAGGACGGCATCGACGGTGCCGAGTGGCTATATGACCGGTAAGGCTCCTGAGGTGTACTGCTCAGGATCCCCCTTTGACACTCAAGCAGTTCTACGTTGACGTGTCCCAGTCCTGCACATTTCCCTACCGATGTGGTATACGATTGGATCACCAAGGATGCAACCACCAGGTGAGGCCCCAACACCCTTGATGCCGTCCGGATCACCAAGGACGGCATCGAGGCTGCCAAGTGGCTTTATGACCGGTAAGGCTCCTGAGGTGCACTGCTCAGGAGCCCCCTTTGACGCTCGAGCGGCCCCCATTCCGCTTTGTTGGGTTCTACCTCAGGAGGCCCAAGCACTGGGCCCCCCTGAGACTCCATGCTGTGGTGCCGCACTGCGATCGGAGCCCCCGAGCGGGGTTCGGCCATCAAAAGTTGCGAGTCCCTAAGATAACAGAGCCTCGCTATCTAGGTCTGGATGTCTCGGAGAGGACCGCGGCATGCGGCCTCTTGCAAAACATTGATCCAGAAGAAAGAGAACTCAAGATTGGTAAAAGAGAAAGCAACAAGAGAAAAGTTCCCAGCCATTTTCTTTTAAATTTTGAGCTCCGAGCTCTTCAAACTTTGTTTCAAAAGTTGGAAATTCGAACACCAAAAGTCCCAGATTTCCGGTTCATCATGCCAACTTGTGAGCTTCATGCTTATTGATGTGTGCCTCCTGTCCAGATTGTGTAGTTGGATGAGTTGATAAGCATGTTATGTAGTTTCTGTCAATATCTTGTTTGTGGCTGTAGGATTCATGTAACTCAAGTTATTGGCTGTGAAAGTTGCTACGTTGCTATTTGTGGCAGATAGTTTGTTTTAGTGTTTTGTGGCTTGTTGGAGCTATACTCCATGGAATTGCTAGATATTTGGCTCCATTGTGGTTGGTTTTTCATTGCCTATCCAGTGGCTACCTTGGAATGCCAAGGAATAGCCTAGGTCTTTCTTGTCTTATTTTTTGCCTTCGTATCTTGTCGTGAGTGTATCGTGAGAACCGTAACTCCGTTTCTTACATTCTCATATGCATTTTTATTGTTTTTGCATGATGCATCCATATTTTCCATGTTCATGCATTTCTAAATAATTTAACATAAGGTTCTGTCCAGATTCACTAATAACCGACCCTTTGCATGTGAAACGTGACTAGTTAGGATTGCCATGCTAAGAACTCTTCATTTAAGCATGCATCATTCTTGCTTGTGCATTGCACCTTGATTGCTTGTTTATTCTTGATGTTTCTTTTGGGTAGATGCGAACGTTGAACCTGAGTACAAAGAGCCAGGCGAGTACAACTACGAAGATCCCGCTACTTGTTCCGCTGAAGAACCAACAGGCAAGATGATCGTACCCGGATCCCAACACTATTTTTGCTTGCTAGTGTCTCGCTCTTATCGTTACAATTGCGCTACCTACCACTTGAATCTCAGCCTCCTAATTGCCATGAATAGCCTCTAACCCCCCACATCCTAGCAAACCTTTGATTGGCTAAGTTACCGCTGCTCAGCCCCTCTTCTAGCGTTCTTAGTTGCAGGTGCAGGTTGATCCATGTGATAACATGGATTTGGCATATCACAATATTATCTGCTATTTAATATAATGCACATATATACCTTGTTATTGGTGGAAGGCTTGGCCTTTTTCTAGGTGTTTTGCTCTGCCATTACCGCCATAGTTTCTTGTTACCGGTGTTATGTTTCCATACTTTGCGCTCCTAACATGCTCGGCGTTGTGATGGGGCCCCCGTTGTTTATTCGGTTAAGATTAAAACTTGTCTGGCAAGACCCAACATTGGTACTACATTTTCTTAACAGCTTAATAAAATTGCATAGGGCTTAGCTACCCCATGGATAATTAATCAACAACCCGGGCCAGTGCTCCTCATGAGTGTTGGTCCAAAACGGGCTACCTGCAGAGCCGCCTCGAGGCAACTTGAGGATTGGTTTTTCCCTGTAGCTAGACCCATTTGGTAGTGCCCTCAAACAGAGATACGTGCGGCTCCTATTGGGATCTGGCCTGTTGGACGGTCTTGATAGACTTGTTTTACCTTTATCGAGTGTCTTGCGTGAGGAGCTCTGACTTTCTTCGGGCTATCTCGAGGTGTTGGAATTCCTTTGGAGTTCCCTAGGATGATCACGAGATCCTTGGTCGAGGCTATTCCCACGGAGTGTGGTTAATTTGTGATGGACTAGTTGGAGCACCCCTGTAGGGTTAAATCTTTCGGAAAGCCATGCCCGCGGTTATGTGGCAACTTGGATATTTGTTTAACACCCTGTTATAGTTAACTTGAAGTAAACTCTAATTAAAATGCACCAACTGTGTGAGTAACCATGATTGTCTCTGCTCATGAACATGATCCGAGAGAGAACACGGTGGGGTTATGATTGACGTAAGTAAATGTTCAAGATCTCATAGAGGTCATTCTAGATTCGACCGTTCATCGTAGGCCACATATTTAGTTTCATGTTACGTAAGTTTAGCCACCATAAATGCTTAGTACTGCTGCAAACTAAACACATACCCCATCCCAACCTTTAAGCTTGAATAGTCTTGGTACCCGGGTGCATGATTGCTAAGTCCTTGTGGCTCACAGATTACTACAATAATCTAGGTATAGGTACATATGAGTTCGTCCAGGATGATCTGACGCAACTCTAGTGGGAGTATGACGAGGAAAGGGGCAGGATGTACGTGACTTATCCGGATGAGTAGAGTACCATGGTCGTGATCTTCGGGATAGCGAGATAGTATCATTGGCATATGCTTTTATCGTTTGTTTTTGCCCGTAGCCAGACCCTGTCTTCATATTGATGTTTGAACTCTTGTGTGGAATTGTAATTTAGTATGTGGCGAGTGTAAGCCAACTCATATACTCACCTCTTCTGTAATGTATGATGCAATGATGCTATACTTGAGAACGATCCCTTATGAGGCCCCCGTGCCTTAATACGGATAGGCACGCATCTTGGGCATGACAAGTTGGTATCAGAGCCATACCACCATAGGAGCCTTTGCTTGATCGAACTTGGCCGAGTCGAGTCTACTAAAAACTATTTTGAGTCTAGTTATATCAGAGAGTAGGATTCTTTTTACTCCTCTTCTATGCTCTGGTGACGTATTCGACTTAGGAATTTTTATTCTACTCCTCTTCTCGCTCAAATTCTTTTTTAGGATCACGCGGGTATTTTGGAGTCTATATGATACCGATGTGACAGGGTTCTGTCTTGGTGCCTCCTGTCTGACTTGATTTCTTCCGGGAAGTCAAGCTCCAGGGAATGTTGGCACATCATTGTCATTCAGCTTCCTTGTTATCTCAGGACGGAGAGTGTTCAGAATTACTTCAATACTTGTTGTGGTGAGATAAGGTCAGAGTCACCTAGTACTAGGGAGGCGTCCGGGGTACCACCATGGTTTAGTATCATCGTGTGTTCGAGGATTCGAGTTAGATGAATTCGCATAAGCCTCTGGTTATGTGTTGAAGGATGCATACAACTGCGGTGTAGGATTGCTAGTTGTGTGAGATATTTCCTCCTTGTATCCCCCACACCGGATTGAATAACCAGAAAGTTTTCGAAAGTTCTTAGGTGGGAAATCTTGTAGTTATCTAGGATCATCTTCTTCAGATGTATATGGGCATATACATTTGTTCTGAGCTACATTGGCTCAATACTTTTGTGTAATTGCAAGTGGCTTCTAATATCTGATGATGTTATGATAAACCGAAGAAGCATTCTTACTAATTTTTCAGTAGGAAGGCTATGATGTTAATTGTTCAATTTCTTTCAAGCATTTGATTCAGCTATGGAATTCATTTTATCAATGAGGTGTTGGTGTTTTTGTCCATCCCTAGGATGGCTTCACCAACTCGCAACAATCCGAGTCGTGGTGAGGAGCAGGTTGAGGTTCCACCACCCCTGCCTTCGCCTCCCCCTCCAGAAGCTTGGCAAGCTGTGATGGCCACAACCAATGCGAACACTCAGATGTTGCTCCGGCTATTGCAAGAAAGAGATCAGGGTTAGCAAGGCTTTCAAGGGAATTTTCAGAATCAACCTCAGTTTGCGACACTCAATCAGTTCCTTGCCAACAAGCCCAAGTCTTTCACCTGTTGTGAGCAGCCTTTTGACGCTGATGATTGGCTCCGTGATATGAGTAAGAATTTTGAGTGCAGCAATGTCAGGCCAGAGGACTTTGTTAGATTTGCATCATTCCAACTCAAGGGTCTGGCAGCTGATTGGTGGCAACAGTACAAGGATTCCAGGGGCGATCGTGTTGTTACTTGGGATGATTTATGTCGTGACATCAGAGCCCATTACATTCCGACAAGCTTTGTCAAGGAGATGTGTGAGAAGTTCAGGCACCTGAAGCAGGGAAGCAAGTCTGTCTATCAGTACAACATTGAGTTCCAGAATTTGGCCCGCTATGCTAAGCAAGATGTTCAAGATGACAAGGCGATGATCTATCAGTTTAGAGGTGGTCTCAAGGATGAGCTTCTGCCAGGCCTAGTTCTTCAAGATCCTCGTGAGTTTGATCAGTTCTACAACATGGCTTTGAAGGTTGAGGCAACTCAGCTCAAGTTGGAGAACTCAAGAAAGCATTCAAGGGATTCTTATTCGTCTTCTTCTAGTTCTCAGATGGTTCCTAAGTAGCAGAAGTATTGGGTGCCAAATCCTCCTTCGTTTTGTCCTCCTGAGCAGCAGAAGCAGTTCGGTGGCCGTGGTTCTTTCCACCCACCCAACCCAGGATTTCAGCAGAGACCCCAGGCGTCCAAGGCAGTTCTTGTTCCTCCTCCAGGCAATGTTCATCCGCTTTCTGAGGTTACTTGTCACAAGTGTGGCCAGAAGGGTTACTATGCAAACAAGTGCAACCAGCGGCGTCTTCCACCTCCTCCTCTAGTCAGGCCTCCAGGAAATGCAATGGTGAAGCATAATCCCAAGTCCGCAAGAGGGAATATGGTGAATGCAGTAGAGGCAGAGGATTCTTCTCAAGTGATCATGGGTAATCTCTCAGTTAATTCTATTCCTGCAAAAGTCTTGTTTGATACTGGTGCTTCGCATTCTTTTTTGTCATATCCATTTGCATCCAAGCATCATTTTCATCATGAAGAGTTATCTACGACATTGCAAGTTGTGTCTGTGGGCAAGCGTATGAGTTCTTGTTGGATAGTTCCGGATGTTTCTATCAAGATGGGCAATTATTCTTTTCTGGCTTCTCCAATTGTTCTCGGTAATTCCGACATCGATCTCATTTTGGGCATGGACTTCCTGGCTATGAATAAGGTATATGTTGATTGTCAAGCAAAAGAAGTCAAGCTGACTCATCCTTTAGAGGATGTGATTATTTTTGCGGCTCGCGATGACACAATCCGTCTTTTTGCTCTTAATGAGAAGGGTGAAATCTCGGCGTTTTCTCAAATTTCGGTGGTGAATGAGTATGAAGATGTCTTTCCAGAAGAATTACCAGGAATGCCTCCACACCGGCCAGTCGAGTTCGTGATTGATCTCGAGGCCGGAACTGAACCGGTCTGCAAGCGCCCTTATAAACTTGGCCCCAAAGAGCTGAAAGAGTTGAAGAAGCAGCTAGATGAGCAAGAACGTCTAGGTCTGATCAGACCAAGTTCTTCTCCATGGGGTTGTGGTGTTTTGTTTGTCAATAAGAAGGATGGCACGGACCGGCTTTGTGTCGACTACCGTCCATTGAACAAGAAGACAATTAGAAACCAACACCCACTTCCCAACATCAATGAGTTGTTTGAACAACTGAAAGGTGCTAAGGTTTTCTCGAAGCTTGATCTTTGCATGGGTTATCATCAGATTCGCATTCGCGAAGAAGACATTCCTAAGACCGCTTTCAGGATGAGTTTTAGCTCTTATGAGTACACCGTCATGTCGTTTGGTCTTGCAAATGCTCCTCCAACCTTCTCAATGATGAACTTCATTTTCTCTCCTTTCAAGAATGAGTTTGTCTTGGTCTATTTGGATGATATCCTTGAGTTCTCGGCGACAGAAGAAGAGCATGTAGAGCATCTCCACCTTGTGCTTGACAAGTTAAGAGAGCATCAATTCTATGCAAGTTTTCCAAGTGTGAGTTTTGGCTCAATGAAGTGGGAGCCTCCTCAGAATGTGAAGCGGCTTCGTAGTTTCCTCGGGCTTGCTAGTTATTGCAGAAGATTCATGGAGAACTTCTTTCAAATTGCTAAGCCTCTGTCCAATCTCCTTCAGAAGAATGTCAAGTATGTGTGGTCTCCTGAGTGTGATGTGGCGTTCAGTACGCTCAAGCAGAGACTGACTTTAGCTCCAGTTCTTGTTTCTCATGAGCAGTCAAAGCCCTTCCAAGTTTTCTGTGATGCTTATCTCCAAGGTCTTGGAGGTGTTATCATGCAAGATAAGAAGATTTTTGCTTATACCTCGCGTCAGTTGAAGCCTGCCGAGAAGAACTACCCCACTCATGATCTCGAGTTGGCGGCAGTTGTGCATGCTCTAATGACTTGGAGGCATTTGTTGTTGGGTAGACCAGTTGAGGTGTACACCAATCACAAGAGCTTGAAGTACATTTTCACTCAACCCAATCTTAATCTTCGGTAGTCTTGTTGGGTGGAAATGCTTGAGGACTTCAATCTAAGCATTTAGTATACTCCTGGGAAAGCAAATGTCATTGCAAACGCGCTCAGCCGTATGGCGTACTGCAACAGTCTCATCCTGAAGCCTCTTCAACCCGAGCTTTGTGAAGCCTTCCGCAAGCTCAACCTTCAAATGATTCCGCAAGGATTTCTTGCCAATCTTCAAGTCTCTCTGACTCTGGAAGATCAGGTTCACCAAGCGCAGCTTCTTGACGCTATGGTGAAGAAAGTGAAGAAAGGTGTGGCCAAGGGCATTCCAAAGTATAAGTGCTTTCGCGTTGATGACAAAGATACCTTGTTCTTTGAGGACCGTCTGGTGGTTCCAAAAGGTGATCTCAGAAAAGTTATCATGGACGAAGCACACAATTCTCTTCTATACATCCATGCAGGCAATTCCAAGATGTATCAGGATCTCAAGCAAACCTTCTAGTGGACTCGCATGAAACATGAAATTGCTCAGTTCGTGAACGAGTGTGATGTTTGTCGCAGAGTGAAGGCAGAGCATCAACGTCCGGCAGGTCTTCTTCAGCCTTTGCCTATCCCAGAGTGGAAATTCGATCACGTGGAGATGGATTTCGTCATTGGGTTTCCCAAGTCCAATCGAGGCAACGATGCCCTCTTTATGGTTATCGACAAGCTGACCAAAGTTGCTCATTTCCTTCCAGTCAAAGAATCTATCTCGGCAGCTCAGCTTGTAGAGTTGTATACGTCAAGGATAGTATCTTTGCATGGTATTCCTTAGCTCATCTCATTTGACCGTGGAAGCCTCTTTACTTCCAAGTTTTGGGAGTCCTTCCAGACTGCTATGGGTACCAAGATCCGTTTCAGCACTGCTTTCCATCCGCAGACAAGTGGTCAAGTTGAGAGAGTCAATCAGATCCTTGAACATATGCTCAGAGCCTCTGTGATTTCGTTCAGCATGAAATGGGAAGACTGCCTTCCATATGCTGAATTCTCATACAACAATAGCTTTCAGGCTAGCTCAGGCAAGGCTCCTTTCGAGATTCTCTATGGCAGGACGTGTCGTACCCCGCTTAACTGGTCTGAAACCGGTGAGCGTCAAATATTAGGCAATGACATGATCTCTGAAGCAGAAGAAATGTGTCGTGTCATTCGTGAGAACCTCAAAGCAGCTCAGTCCCGACAGAAGAGTTATTACGATAACAAACATCAGGATGTTTCCTTTTAAGTGGATTGATGAGGACATCCCTACTAATGTTACACCCACCCCGACTGCTATACATACAGGACCAATTACTAGAGCTCGCGCACGTCAATTGAATTACCAGGTACTTTCGTTTCTTGGAAATCCTTCTAATATTCATGAACATATGATGCTGCCTAAATTAGATACTTTTGTTTTACTTATGAATGAAGGACCTATCATGGATAAGAAGGATGACCATTGGAGCGGGATCAAGCATGGAGGAGAAGGTGCGCGCGCGGGGAAGAACAATGGAGCTTCCAGTGATGATTTTCGCACATTGAAGCCACCATAATGGGAGTGGGAAGCTTTGGACGAAATATGCATGATGCCACTTTATAAAATTCGTCCATAGGCTAATATAGGTGCTGCGCCACCTTAATTTTGGGCCAGGCCCATGTAATTTCGAAATACCATATTATAGGCTGTTTTTAGAGTCCGTATGTATGGGGAAACTGACTTAGGGTCGGTTTCGGACCCCTCCTCCAAGGGGCCACGAAATTCCCTTCTATTCCCCCATATATACAGCCCTTAGGGCTTCGTTTTAGGTTTGGGTTTTGTTTAGATTACAAGTTCGCCATAGCAGCAACTTCGCGTTCTTCGTTTGTGTTCCACGACCAGACAAAGGCGTCACAGAACCCCACTTCATCAATAAAGCTTTCCTCTTATATTCGCAATATCCAGATTGCAATCTTAGTTTCTTGTTTGTTCTTCGTTTGCGTGCAGGAAATAGACCCTCGTGGTCAGGTTGATCATGCTCCGGCGTGGTCAATAACCTCTCAGAGTTGGTTTAGCGATTGCTAAGGCGCGACGTCTCACACGTTCGTAGTCGGATCGTCAAAGTCTACTCCACCAAAAACGATAGCCACCATCTCATCGAAAGACAGGGACAACTTCGCCTCTATCAAGTGGTATCAGAGCCAGGTTGCTCGGTGAGATTTTACCAGTTTTCGTAGTTTAGATCGCATCTGTTCTTCATACCTTTAGTCCACGAAAAAGCCACAAAAAAAAATTAGGGTTAGATCATCATATCCGAACCAATCTGTGCCTTTGCATAGTCTTTTCAGTATTTTGCTTTGTTGAATTTGCGGTTACATCGTCGTGTCGAGTTGCTGGTCTTAGTGCCTAGTTCTTTAGAGTTTCGAGTTCTATTCACAAGTTGTCACGCCGCCAACGCATCGTCTTCATAGTCGCCATATACCACCACCATCATCCCCGCTGCCAGTTATCTATTGGTGTCCATATATACCACCACCAATCCGAGTCCAGCTCGTTTTAAATTTAGTTTCGAGATCTTTTTGATTTCGGATTCGCGTTTTGCTAGCTGTGTAGGTGTCGGAAAAAAAAAGAGTCTGGCACGCTTTGCAGAGCACGTTTTGGCCCAAAAAAATTTCGGCCGAAAATATTTTTTCCCTATCTTGATTTTAGGTTCTCCGGAGCGTTTTGAGACACTTGCTATCATAGTGAGTTTTGTCGAAATTTTTTGGTCGTCGCAGCCCCCGCATCGCTCCAGAAAAAAAAATTCAAATTTTTTTTTCTCGTGTCTATCCTGCTTATACGACTTGGGAAGGGTTTTGAGACACTCGCAATTATAGTGTTTTTCTGAGCAAAAAAAAAAAAGAGGCGCAAAAAAAAAGAGGCGCAAAAAAAAAGAGGCGCAAAAAAAAAAAGAGGCGCAAAAAAAAAAAACGAAAAAAAAACAGAGTGTGCTCTTCCCTTGATTACGTGTATCGTCGTGCTTTTGTTGGTGTTTTAGGCTCGCGTCTCTAGCACGGTCTAGCCTAGGACCAGCACAGTACCGTCGTTGAGCGTTTATTCAACCTTGCATCTCTGAATTGATTATTGCTGACCTTTTTTGCTACCATATTATAAGCCATCCCAGCTCCACATACTTCTACGCCGTGTGCTTGACACCACCTGGCAATCGCTCTATCCAAGCTTTGAGAGTTTTGGCTACAACGGTTGCCGATCACCGCCTGCTACTGGGTAAGAACTGGTAAGAAATTGAGATTCGCTTAAAGGATTTGTGCCACACCACCACCACCACCACGTCCCAGTAGTCTGTAGGTTTCATATTGTGTGTTTCCTATTTCTGCTAACCATGCCAGGATCACACGATGACGAGATCGACTGGGAGAGCATGACCAACAAAGCGCTCTATGATAAATTTCAGCAAATGATGGCTGAGCAGGTACAAGACTTCGTGAACAACTTTGGAGTGGCCATGGAGAAGCTGGATGGTTTGGAGAAGACATTCGACACCAAGATGGACGCCAAGTTCAATGAGGTGCTTGCCCGTCTACCTCCACCAGCGGCAGCTCCTCTTCCTTTTGAACGACGAGCGCGACGTGTGCCTCTCGGCCACGCCCAATATCCTGGTACTGTTGATACTGCTGCTACTTCGGTGGCTCGTGCGGCTACTGTCGTTGAGCAGGTTGAAGATTATGATGGTGATTTCGATGATGAGGGAGAGGTTGCTCCAGATCCGCCCCAGGGGCAACCACCACCATACGCACCAGGTCGACCACATGGCTACAACCGTAACGGTAGGGCTGCACCACCCCCGCAGGTACGGGATCATGACCATC
The DNA here is from genome assembly GCA_022496015.1 of Hordeum marinum. Classification (NCBI taxonomy): domain Eukaryota; kingdom Viridiplantae; phylum Streptophyta; class Magnoliopsida; order Poales; family Poaceae; genus Hordeum; species Hordeum marinum. The sequence continues at coordinate 153,143,850 of CM039676.1, forward strand.
TCCCTAAACTTAAATTGAATATTCCGACGTTTGAGGGTAGATATGTTCCTGATATATATCTTACATGGGAGTTAGAAACAGAACAACGTTTTACATGCTTACAATTTCTCGAGGATAGACGTGTTGCCGCTGCTGTTTGTTCATTCACTAGTTTTGCTTGTGTTTGGTGGTCAGAACATTGTAGAATACACCATGCTAATATTCCAACTACTTGGGCTGCTTTGAAAACTGCTATGCGTAATCGTTGGGTGCCACCTTATTATCAACGTGAGTTGCTTCAAAATTTGCAGCGTTTAAGACAAGGAAAAAATTCTGTAGAAGAATATTATCAGGAATTACAAACTGGTATGATTAGATGTGGTATTGTTGAGGAGAATGAAGCTATGCTTGCACGTTTTATGGGTGGATTGAATAGAGAGATTCAGACTATTCTGGAGTATAAGGAGTATAACACTATCACTCGTTTATTTCATCTTGCTTGCAAAGCTGAACGTGAAGTGCAGGATCAACAGGCAATGGCGAGAACTACTTTTTCTGCAGGTCGCACTTCATCATGGACGCCACGTACCTCCTCTACTTCCACACGTCCTGCTGCAACACCACCTACTTCAACCTCCAACTCCAACCGCGATACCAGGAAACAGGCTCCTCCTCCACCCTCTACCAAGAGCACACCTTCTGGGCCTGCACCGAGCTCTTCTTCATCTATTGCATCCACAGGGCAAACACATGAGGTTATATGCCGTCGTTGCAAGGGTGGAGGTCACTTTGCGAGAGAATGCCCTTCCAAGCGTGTCATGATTGTTACTGAGGATGGTGGATATGCGTCTGCTAGTGATTATGATGAGGAGACTTTGGCTCTCATTGCGAGTGAAGAACACAATGGCGACGATGCAGAACCAGAAACACACTACATGGCTGCTGATTACGCTGACAGGTATGAAAGTTTAGTTGCTCAACGTGTTCTCAGTGTGCAGGTTACACAGGCTGAGCAAAATCAGAGGCACAACTTGTTCCACACAAAGGGAGTTGTGAAGGAGCGTTCTATTTGCATCATCATCGATGGAGGGAGTTGCAATAACTTGGCTAGCATGGAGATGGTGGAGAAGCTGTCTCTAACCACCAGACCACATCCTCATCCTTATTACATCCAATGGTTCAACAATAGTGGCAAGGTTAAGGTAACACGTACTGTTCGTGTGCATTTTAGCATTGCTACATATTCTGATTATGTGGATTGTGATGTTGTACCCATGCAAGCATGTTCTGTTTTACTTGGTAGACCATGGCAGTTTGATAAAAATTCCGTACACCATGGTAGGACAAATCAGTATACTCTTGTTCATAAGGATCATAATATCACGTTGCTTCCTATGTCTCCCGAACATATTATGAAAGATGACATTGCTAGAGCTAGTAAAGCAAAACAGGAGAAAAATAAGAGTGAAAATCAGATTGTAGCACAGGAATTTGAGCAACACCATAAGCATAATAAACCATCATCTACTGTTGCATCCGAAATAAAATTGCAGAGTGGATGTTTACTTGCTACTAAATCTGATATTAATGATTTGGATGTTGCTACATCTGTTTGCTATGCTTTTGTATGCAAAGAGGTATTATTTTCATTCGAGGACATGCCTCCCTCTTTGCCTCCTGCTGTCATTAACATCTTGCAGGAGTTCGCTGACGTCTTTCCACAAGACGTGCCACCGGGATTACCGCCTATTCGTGGGACTGAGCATCAGATTGACTTAATTCCCGGTGCATCCCTACCCAACCGTGCGCCCTACCGTACCAATCCAGAGGAGACAAAGGAGATTATGCGTCAAGTACAAGAGCTGCTTGACAAAGGTTATATACGTGAATCCCTTAGTCCTTGTGCTGTTCCTATTATTCTAGTGCCTAAAAAGGATGGTACATCGCGCATGTGTGTGGATTGTAGAGGCATTAATAATATTACTATTCGTTATCGTCATCCTATTCCTAGACTAGATGATATGCTTGATGAATTAAGTGGCTCTACAATTTTCTCCAAAGTTGATTTGCGTAGTGGATACCATCAAATTCGTATGAAATTGGGAGATGAATGGAAAACAGCATTTAAAACTAAGTTTGGATTATATGAGTGGCTAGTCATGCCTTTTGGGTTAACTAATGCACCTAGCACTTTCATGAGATTAATGAACGAGGTTTTACGTGCTTTCATTGGACGATTTGTGGTAGTCTATTTTGATGATATATTGATTTTTAGTAGATCTTTGGAGGAACATTTGGAACATTTACGTGCTGTTTTTACTGCGCTCCGTGATGCCCGTTTGTTTGGTAACCTTGGGAAGTGCACCTTTTGCACCGACCGAGTATCTTTTCTTGGCTATGTTGTTACTCCACAGGGAATTGAAGTTGATAAAGCCAAGATTGCAGCTATTGAGAGTTGGCCGCAGCCCAAAACGGTCACACAAGTAAGGAGTTTTCTTGGCCTCGCTGGTTTCTATAGGCGTTTTGTCAGAGATTTCAGCACCATTGCTGCGCCTCTCAATGAGCTTACAAAGAAGGACGTGCCTTTTTCTTGGGGTACCGCACAGGAAGAAGCCTTCACGGTCTTGAAAGATAAGTTAACACATGCTCCTTTACTCCAACTTCCTGATTTTAATAAGACTTTCGAGCTTGAATGTGATGCTAGTGGTATTGGGTTAGGAGGTGTGTTATTACAAGATGGTAAACCTGTTGCGTACTTTTCTGAAAAATTAAGTGGGCCTAGTCTGAATTATTCTACTTATGATAAGGAATTATATGCTCTTGTTCGGACTTTGGAAACATGGCAACATTATTTATGGCCCAAAGAATTTGTTATACATTCTGATCATGAATCTTTGAAACATATTAAAAGTCAAGCAAAACTGAACCGTAGACATGCTAAATGGGTTGAATTCATTGAGACTTTCCCTTATGTCATTAAACACAAGAAGGGTAAAGACAATGTTATTGCTGATGCTTTGTCTCGTCGTTATACTATGCTTTCACAACTTGACTTTAAAATATTTGGTTTGGAGACCATCAAAGATCAATATGTGCATGATGCTGAATTTAGAGACGTGTTGCAGAATTGTAAAGAAGGGAGAACATGGAACAAGTTCGTTATTAATGATGGATTTGTGTTCCGTGCTAACAAGCTATGCATTCCAGCTAGCTCCATTCGTCTTTTGTTGTTACAGGAGGCGCACGGAGGAGGATTAATGGGACACTTTGGCGTGAAGAAGACGGAGGACGTACTTTCTACACATTTCTTTTGGCCAAAGATGAGACGGGATGTTGAGCGTTTTGTTGCTCGCTGCACTACATGTCAAAAAGCTAAGTCACGACTCAATGCTCATGGTTTATATATGCCTTTGCCTGTACCTAGTGTTCCTTGGGAGGATATATCTATGGACTTTGTTTTAGGTTTACCTCGAACAAAGAAGGGGAGGGATAGCATATTTGTTGTCGTGGATAGATTTTCCAAAATGGCACACTTTATACCATGTAATAAAAGTGATGATGCTGCTCATGTTGCTGATTTGTTCTTTCGTGAAATTATTCGATTGCATGGTGTACCAAATACAATTGTTTCAAATCGTGATGCTAAATTTCTTAGCCATTTTTGGAGATGTTTATGGGCTAAGTTGGGGACTAAACTACTTTTTAGTACTACATGTCATCCCCAAACTGATGGACAAACTGAAGTAGTCAATAGATCATTGTCTACTATGCTTAGGGCTGTTTTGAAGAATAACCTGAAAATGTGGGAAGAATGCTTGCCTCATATTGAATTTGCTTATAATCGTTCGCTACATTCTACCACTAAGATGTGCCCTTTTCAAGTTGTGTATGGTTTCTTACCTCGTGCACCTATTGATTTGTTGCCTCTTCCATCTTCGGAGAAGGTTAATTTTGATGCTAAAGAACGTGCTGAATTGATATTAAAGATGCATGAGTTAACGAAGGAAAACATTGAGTGTATGAATGCTAAATACAAACTTGCTGGAGATAAGGGTAGAAAACATGTTGTCTTTGCACCTGGTGATCTTGTTTGGTTACATTTGCGTAAGGATAGATTTCCTGATTTGCGCAAGTCAAAGCTAATGCCCCGTGCTGATGGTCCTTTTAAGGTGTTAGAGAAAATAAATGATAATGCATATAAACTTGAGCTGCCTGCAGAGTTTGGGGTTAGCCCCACTTTTAACATTGCAGATTTGAAGCCTTATTTGGGTGAGGAAGATGAGCTTCTGTCGAGGACGACTTCAGTTCAAGAAGGGGAGGATGATGAGGACATCCCTACTAATGTTACACCCACCCCGACTGCTATACATACAGGACCAATTACTAGAGCTCGCGCACGTCAATTGAATTACCAGGTACTTTCGTTTCTTGGAAATCCTTCTAATATTCATGAACATATGATGCTGCCTAAATTAGATACTTTTGTTTTACTTATGAATGAAGGACCTATCATGGATAAGAAGGATGACCATTGGAGCGGGATCAAGCATGGAGGAGAAGGTGCGCGCGCGGGGAAGAACAATGGAGCTTCCAGTGATGATTTTCGCACATTGAAGCCACCATAATGGGAGTGGGAAGCTTTGGACGAAATATGCATGATGCCACTTTATAAAATTCGTCCATAGGCTAATATAGGTGCTGCGCCACCTTAATTTTGGGCCAGGCCCATGTAATTTCGAAATACCATATTATAGGCTGTTTTTAGAGTCCGTATGTATGGGGAAACTGACTTAGGGTCGGTTTCAGACCCCTCCTCCAAGGGGCCACGAAATTCCCTTCTATTCCCCCATATATACAGCCCTTAGGGCTTCGTTTTAGGTTTGGGTTTTGTTTAGATTACAAGTTTGCCATAGCAGCAACTTCGCGTTCTTCGTTTGTGTTCCACGACCAGACAAAGGCGTCACAGAACCCCACTTCATCAATAAAGCTTTCCTCTTATATTCGCAATATCCAGATTGCAATCTTAGTTTCTTGCTTGTTCTTCGTTTGCGTGCAGGAAATAGACCCTCGTGGTCAGGTTGATCGTGCTCCGGCGTGGTCAATAACCTCTCAGAGTTGGTTTAGCGATTGCTAAGGCGCGACGTCTCACACGTTCGTAGTCGGATCGTCAAAGTCTACTCCACCAAAAACGATAGCCACCATCTCATCGAAAGACAGGGACAACTTCGCCTCTATCATGGATGATCTAGTCTATCTCAGAGTCTCTCCCATGAAGGGCACTCAACGGTTTGGAATTAAAGGGAAGCTAGCTCCTCGCTTTGTTGGTCCTTTCAAAGTTGTTGGCAAGAGAGGTGGACTTGCATATCAACGAGAGCTTCCTCCAAATTTCGCAAATGTGCACGATGTCTTCCATGTTTCTCAGCTCCGGAGGTGCTTCAAGACTCCCGAGCGTACCATTGACCTCCAAGACATTGATCTCCAAGAAGACCTCTCTTATCGTGAGCATCCAGTGGCAATTCTCGAAGAAACTGAGCCTAAGACTCAGAACAAATCTATCAAGTTCCTCAAGGTGAAGTGGTCTCGTCATTCTGACAAAGAAGCTACTTGGGAACGTGAGGACCTTCGCCATTCTGAATTTCCAGAGTTCTTTCGTTCCTAGATCTCGGGTCGAGATCCTCTTGTAGTGTGGGAGAGTTCTGACAGCCCAAGTGCTCTCCCTACCTTGTTGGGCATGTAATCTTATATGAACCTTGTTGTCATGAGTTATGAATGAGTTTGCTCCTTGTCATGCCTTGTCTCATGCATTCACGCATCATGCATAATATCATTCGTCATCATGCTGTGTCTTTGTTGTGATGTGCTTTGTGACCTTCTTGTGTTGGGAGTGTTCTTGTTTTGTGTTGTGGCTAGAGTGTGGGTGGTGCAACACTCCTTCTCTCCCCCCTCTCTTGTTCTTTGCTAACAAACCCAACCTATTAACCTTTATTCCACTGGCATTTTATCAACAGAAATAACTTCCTAATAAAATTGTTTAAAATGTTCAGGAGGTGGTGTGCTATGTTTAAAGATTGCGTGTGTGGTTCTTTTGTTGTTTTGAGCTATATGATTTTGGGGCTTTAAATAACAAGGGTTGTTGTTTTTTTAAAACTATTTAAATTAGTTGCTCTAAAAATCAACTAGTTATTTTTATAAAACAGGTCTTAATTTCTTGCTTGTAAAGTGTTTTTGGTTTTATCAAAAACCTTTTAATTAATTATGTGGTTTTTTTGTAAGATGGCTGTGGTTTTTATTTAGTTAACCCCTTTTTATTTTTGGAGAGAGAAGAGAGAGGCAGGGAGTTGGGCCTTCTCCCTCCCTCGTGGCCCAACTAGTAGCGAACCAGCCCGGCCTGTTCTCCCTGACGGCCACCTACTCTCGTTTCCCCTCCGTCTGGTTCAAAGAGTGAGCGTGAGAGAGAGAGCTCGACGTCAATGCGATGGCAGGGGCTCACGGACGTCGAGGCCGGCCCCCCTTTTGTATGTGCATAGTTCCCTAGGGTTCGTTTCTTCCTCGTCACTGCTGCCGCTCCCCTTCTCCCTCTTCCTTCCCCTCCCCTTCTCCTATGTCAGGTAGATTTCCAGGAGAGAGTTCAGAGTTTCAGAGACAGGAGGAGCCGCCGTCCGATTTCGCCGCCCTGGCACCGCCGGTAGCTTCTCCGTGGAGTCCAGGATGCCCGTGGGGTTGCTAATGCCGCCCTCGATCCGTTCCCAGCGCTAGTGGAGATAGAGCTCCTCCAAGACGATGACTTCTTCTTCGCCTTCATCGATATGAGGGAGCCCCGCAGCTTCAGGCTTCCCCGACCTCTTCTTCGCATGCGTTCTCATCTTCGCTTCCCGAGCAAGCTGGGTGAGCAGACGACCGTTTCCTCCCCTTTCCCACGCCCTTGTTCCCCTCTGTGTGTAGTGGCTACCGCGAGCGCCATGCCCGAGCGAGCGCAAGCTCGATCTCGAGCCCCGCGTTAGCATTAGGTTTTCTTCTCCCCTCTCGGTGTGCAGGTTGAGTCCCCTGCATTCCCGCAGCCCCCGCCGGCGATCGCCCTCGACGGAGGTCGTTGCTGTAGCCAATGGCGCGGTCGCCTCCTTCTCTGCTTCGAGAAAGAAGAGGCCTAACCCCTGTGTTGGATAGTTAGCGGGCAAAAGCCCTCCTTTGGGCAGATCTGGTCAAGTAGCCGAGTGGTAGCCTATTCGCGGTGGAATAGAGAGATTCGGGGATCGATTCCCTCCAGCCTGTTTTATTTTTTTGGCGTAGTGTGTGTGGCAATGGGATCGGCTATGGCAACAACTGAGATCCCGTGTGGCTGTGTTGTTTGTATGTGTGTGCTTGTCTCTCTGTGTGCGTGTGTGTGGATCTGGTGTGGTACCAGATCCATAATGTAGGGTGTGTGTTGTGTTGTGTGTATACTGGTGTGTTAGTGTGTGTATGACAAGTGGGCCCATGCCCCACTTGTCATACACTATATTTTTTGTTTTATGTGTTTTTTGTTTCAATTTTATTAAATAGGTATTGCTATTTATAGAATTATATCTAATTCTGAATATGTCCATTTATGTTCATGTGCATTTTTGGTATGTTTTCACTTATAGGAATGGGTGATGTTTTTCTATCTAGTGTTGTGCCTTGATGTTCCATATGAATATATGGGTATGATACATGAATTTGGGATAGAAAAATCTCAGGAATCTAGTGGTGGTATTGGTTTGGTCTTTTGAGCAAGTTTGAAAAAAACGTCATTTTGTCTCATAATGCCATTTTGTCATTTTTGCTATGTTTAATCCATCCATGCTATGATGTTTGTGTCAACATGAATTTGGTAGTCTTTGATGTGTAGAATGCCATGGTATTTATCCTTGTCTTAATCAACATGCAAATGAGTGGGAACCATGCTCTAAAGTAGCCACTAAAATGTTGTTGTTTTCAACCATGCCAAATGTTTCTAAGTCTGAGAATCTGCTGTTATTTTTATGCCATGAAGAGTGGTTGCTATCTTGTGATATGTTGTGAATTAGCTCAAGCTGAGTGCTAGTGTTTTGAAGTATATGTTGTCTTCCAGCATCCTGTTAATTTTCATGCCATGAGGTGGTCTCTAACACCATTAGTTTCTGCTCTCAACTTGCCATCTGGTTAACTCAGATTCCAGAAAACTGTTATTTTCACTTAAGTCCCAGATTTCTGTTTCATCATGCCAACTTGTGAGCTTCATGCTTATTGATGTGTGCCTCCTTTCCAGATTGTGTAGTTGGATGAGTTGATAAGCATGTTATGTAGTTTCTGTCAATACCTTGTTTGTGGCTGTAGGATTCCTGTAGCTCAAGTTATTGGCTGTGAAAGTTGCTATGTTGCTGTTTGTGGTAGATTCTTTGTTTTAGTGTTTTGTGGCTTGTGGGAGCTATACTCCATGGAATTGCTAGATATTTGGCTCCATTGTGGTTGGTTTTTCATTGCCTATCCAGTGGCTACCTTGGAATGCCAAGGAATAGCCCAGGTCTTTCTTGCCTTGTTTTTTGCCTTCGTATCTTGTCGTGAGTGTATCGTGAGAACCGTAACTCCGTTTCTTATGTTCTTCATATGCATTTTTCTTGTTTTTGCATGATGCATCCGTATTTTCCATGTTCATGCATGTCTAAATGACTTAACATTAGGTTCTGTCCAGATTCACTAATAACTAACCCTTTGCATGTGAAACATGACTAGTTAGGATTGCCATGCTAAGAACTCTTCATTTAAGCATGCATCATTCTTGCTTGTGCATTGCACCTTGATTTCTGGTTTATTCTTGATGTTTCTTTTGGGTAGATGCGAACGTTGAACCTGAGTACAAAGAGCCAGGCGAGTACAACTACGAGGATCCCGCTACTTGTTCCGTTGAAGAACCAACAGGCAAGATGATCGTACGTGGATCCCAAAACTATTTTCGCTTGCTAGTGTCTCGCTCTTATCATTACAATTGCGCTACCTACCATTTGAATCTCAGCCTACTAATTGCCATGATAGCCTCTAAGCCCCCACATCCTAGCAAACCTTTGATTGGCTAAGTTACCGCTGCTCGGCCCGTCTTATAGCGTTCTTAGTTGCAGGTGAAGGTTGATCCATGTGATAACATGGATTTGGCATATCACTAGATTATCTGCTATTTAATTTAATGCACATATATACCTTGGTATTGGTGGAAGGCTTGGCCTTTTTCTAGGTGTTTTGTTCCGTCGTTACCGCCATAGTTTTTTGTTACCGGTGTTATGTTTCCGTACTTTGCGCTCCTAGCATGCTCGGGGTTGTTATGGGGACCCCCTTGTTTGTTCGATTAAGATTAAAACTTGTATGGCAAGATCCAATTGGTAATACATTTGCTTAACAACTTAATAAAATTGCATAGGGCTTAGCTACCCCATGGATAATTAATAAACAACCCGGGCTAGTGCTCCTCATGAGTGTTGGTCCAAAATGGGCTGCCTACGGGGCCGCCTCGAGGCAACTTGAGGATTGGTTTTTCCCTGTAGCTAGACCCATCTGGTAGTGACCTGAACCATAGATACGCGCGGCTCCTATTGGGATTTGGCCTGCCGGGCGGTCTTGCTGGACTTGTTTTACCTTTATCGAGTGTCTGGCGTGACGAGCTCTGACTTTCTTCGAGCTATCTCAAGGTGTTGGAATTCCTTTGGAGTTGCTTAGGATGATCACGAGATCCGTGGTCGAGGCTATTCCCGTGGAGTATGGTAAATTTGTGATGGACTAGTTGGAGCACCCTTGTAGGGTTAAATCTTTTGGAAAGCCGTGCCCGCGGTTATGTGGCAACTTGGATATTTGTTTAATACCCGGTTATAGTTAACTTGAAGTAAACTCTAATTAAAATGCACCAATTGTGTGAGTAACCGTGATCGTCTCTGCTCGTGAACATGATCCGAGAGAGAACATGATGGGGTTATGATTGACGTAGGTAAGTGTTTAGGATCTCACAGAGGTCATTCTAGATTCGACTCTTCATCGTAGGCCACATATTTATTTTCATGTTACGTAAGTTTAGCCACCATAAATGCTTAGTACTGCTGCAAACTAAACACATACCCCATCCCAACCTTTAAGCTTGAATAGTCTTGGTACCCGGGCGCATGATTGCTGAGTCCTTGTGGCTAACAGATTACTACAACAATCTAGGTACAGGTACAGATGAGTTCGTGCAGGATGATCCTATGCAGCTCCAGTGGGAGTATGACGAGGAAAGGGGCAGGATGTACGTGACTTATCCGGATGATTAGAGTACCATGGTCGTGATCTTCGGGATAGCGAGATAGTATCATTGGCATCTGCTTTTATCGTTTGTTTTCGTCCATAGCCGTACCCTATCTTCATATTGATGTTTGAACTCTTGTGTGGAATTGTAATTTAGTATGTGGCGAGTGTAAGCCAACTCATATACTCATCTCTTCTGTAATGTATGATGCAATGATGCTATACTTGCGAACGACAAGATGCGCCTCTGTCCTTTGCGAGGCCCCCGTGCCTTATTATGGATAGGCGCGCATCTTGGGCGTGACAGATGTAGCATGGTATGTAGGGCTCCACATAAGGGCCCGGTTCTCCTCATGATCCGTCCTATGGGATGCCGGGGAAGCGCCCACAGGCGGCGGTGGGGCACTACCCTGCGAGCGTAGCACACAGACTCTCCTTCGTCGAGCCTCAAAGCGAAGTTGCCTACCTCTGCCGCTGCCTGGTGGGGCACGAAGCTCCTGATATGGGTTGCTTCCTCAACGATCCAATGCGCCTTCACCGTTGTTCCTTATTTGCCCGGATGCCTGCACCATCTGCTCCCTGTGCAGGATGGGCGCTCTTGTCTGTTCAATCCGGGTTGCTGAAAATCCACTGGGTCACGGGGGCACATGTTCGTGTGCTCGTGGGGTGCCCCGCTGTCTCCTTCGCGAGCCCGATCGCCATGGTTTGGCTGTGCCCCGAGATCAGTTACCGGAATCCGCATGAGGAGGAGCACAGAGTGTGGCGAGGCCCACCCGAGCTCGCCTGGGGCAGAAGGGGGCATGCCGTTGACGGGTCGGGGGACAGGCATGACGAACGAGCTCCCAGTGCTTGATGAAGAGCAAGGAACTACGGCTCCGCGTGCAACGGTGACCAGCTCCGTGATGTGGTCGGACCACACGTCGAAGCCCCCGAGCGTAGCGCGGTGGCGGAGCACCTAGCTTGCCAGCAGCGTGTGTCATGCGCGTCTAGGTCCCCCACGTACGAGCGATGCGACGCGGATGCCGAAGGCGCCGCCCTCCTGTCGTGCGCTTGGGTGGCGCGAGGGGCAGCAATGGCGGGGGTGATGCTGGTGGCCTGATATTACCCGCCCAGCACCATGCCACTGAGGCGCGAGCCTCCGCCGGCGATGGTGAAGTCGATAGAAGATGGTCTGCCGTGGCCGGGAGAAACTCGTTGGGCATCGGCCATCAGAGTGGTGCAGCGGGGAAGAGCGAGGCTCGAAGGAGACTCCAACACGCCCCCTACCTGGCGCGCCAAATGTCGGATTTCGGGCTCCGCAAAACCCTTAAGGTTCGAACACAGGGGCTTATGCAAAGATTCCCAGCGTCCTCACCCAACCTAGCTAGCGACTCAATGGTCACTACGACGAACTCACACGATGACGGGGAAGAAGACGAACACGACAGTTTACCCAGGTTCGGGCCGCTGCGAATCATAATACCCTACTCCTTCTTTGGTGGATTGCCTCTCGCGGAGGTTTTTGTGGATGAACTAGTACAATGTGCTTGAGCCTCGCGAGGAGGCTCAAGAGGTGTTCTTGGCTCTCTGCCTTGCGGTGGTGTGTTGAGTGGCTAAGTGTCGGATCGATCCCCTCTATGGTGTCACCTAGCTTATATCGCGATGGCCCAGGTCCTCTTCCCTTCTCACAATTACGGGAAGGGATCCCACAATGGCCAAATTTGAAGGGGGACAGGAGTACATACACGCCCTGTCCAAAGGTGGTCTTCGCCTGCAAAGTAGCCAACGATGATGCAGTGGCGGGCTCGGCAATGACATCCGCCGTGCGGGGCTCATGGTCATGGTCTTGATTGATGAGGACATCGCTACTAATGTTACACCCACAACCCCGACTGCTATACGTACAGGACCAACTACTAGAGCTCGCGCATGTCAATTGAATTACCAGGTACTTTCGTTTCTTGGACATCCTTCTAATGTTCATGAACGTATGATGCTGCCTAAATTAGATACTTTTGTTTTACTTATGAATGAAGGACCTAGCATGGACAAGAAGGATGACCATTGGAGCGGGATCAAGCATGAACAAGAAGGTGCGCGTGCGGGAAAGAACAATAGAGTTTCGAGTGATGATTTTCGCACTTTGAAGCCACCATAATGTGAGCGAGAAGCCTTGGACGAAATATGCATGATCCCACTTTATAAAATTCGTCCCTAGGCTAATATAGGTGCTGCGCCACCTTATTTTTGAGTCAGGCCCATATAATTTCGAAATACCATATTATAGGCTGTTTTTAGAGTCCGTATATATGGGGAAATTGAATTAGGGTCCGTTTCGGACCCCTCGTCCAAGGGGCCACGAAATTCCCCTCTATTCCCCCATATGTACAACCCTTAGGGCGTCGTTTTAGGGTTGGGTTTTGTTTAGATTACAAGTTCGCCATAGCTGCAACTTCGCGTTCTTTGTTTGTGTTCCATGACTAGACAAAGGCGTCACAGAACCCCACTTCCATCCATAAAGCTTTCCTCTTATATTCACGATATCCAGATTGCAATCTTAGTTTCTTGCCTATTCTTCATTTGCGTGGAGGAAACATACCCTCGTGGTCAGGTTGATCGTGCTCCGGTGTGGTCAATAAACTCTCGGAGTTGGTTTAGCGATTGCTAAGGCGCGATGTCATCACATGTTCGTAGTCGAATTGTCAAAGTCAACTCCACCAAAAACGATAGCCACCATCTCATCGAAAGACAGGGACAACTTTGCCTGTATCAAGTGGTATCAAATTTCCAGGTTGCTCGGTGAGATTTTACCAGTTTCCATAGTTTAGATCACATCTGTTCTTCATACCTATAGTCCATGAAAAATCCACACAAAAATTAGGGTTAAATTGTCATTTCTGAACCAATCTAAGCCTTTGCATAGTATTTTCAGTATTTTGCTTTGTTGAATTTGCGGTTACATCATCGTGTCGAGTTGCAGGTCTTAGTGTATAGTCCTTTAGAGTTTCGAGTTCAATTCACAGGTTGTCACGCCGCCACCGCATCGTCTTCATAGTTGCCATATACCACCACCATCATCACCACTGCCATATATCACCACCCAACATTACTATCCATTTGTGTCCATATATACCACCACAAATCCGCCACCAATCCGAGTCCATCTCATTTTAGGTTTAGTTTCGAGATCCTTTTTATTTTGGATTCGCATTTTCCTACCAGAGTAGGTTTCGAAAAAAAGAGTCTGGCACGCTTTGCAGAGTACGTTTTGGCCCCAAAAGAATTGGCTGAAAATATTTTTCCCTTTCTTGATTTTAGGTTCTCCGGAGCATTTTGAGACACTTGACATCATAGTGATTTTTGTCGAAATTTTTGGTCATCACAGCCCCCGAATTGCTCCCACAAAAATCCTCATAAAAAATTACGTGCCTATCTTGCTTATACAACATGGGAAGAGTTTTGAGACACTCGCCATTGTAGTGATTTTCTGAGCAAAAAAAGAGCACAAAAAAAGAGGCGCCAAAAAAATCAGAGTGTGCTCTTCCCTTGATTACATGTAGTGTCGTGATTTTGTTGGTGTTTTAGGCTCGTGTCTCTAGCACTGTCTAGCCTAGGACCAGCACAACACCATCGTTGAGCGTTTATTCAACCTTGCATCTCTGAATTGATTATTGCTGACCCTTTTTGCTACCATAGTATAAGCCATCCCAACTCCACGTACATCTACGTCGTGTGTTGGACACCACCTGGTAATCGCTCTATCCAAGCTTTGAGAGTTTTGACTACAACGGTTGTCGATCACCGCCTGCTGCTGGGTAAGAATTGGTAAGAATTTGATATTCGCTTGAAGGATTTGTGACACACCACCACCACCACCACCATGTCCCAGTAGTCTGTAGGTTTCATATTCTTGTGTGTTTCCTATTTCTGTTAACCATGCCAGGATCACAAGACGACGGGATCGACTGGGAGAGCATGACCAACAAAGTGCTCTATGATAAATTTCAGCAAATGATGGCTGACCAGGTACAAGACTTCATGACCAACTTTGGAGAGGCCATGGAGAAGCTAGATTGTTTGGAGAAGACATTCGACATCAAGATGGACGCCAAGTTCAACGAGGTGCTTGCCCATCTACCACCACCAGCTGCAACTCCTATCCCTCTCGAACGACGAGCACGACATGTGCCTATCGGCCTAGTCTAACATATTGGTACTGTTGATACTGCTGCTACTTCTGTAGCTGCTGCTGCTACTGCTATTGAGCAGGTTGAGGATTATGATGGTGATTATGATGATGAGGGAGAGGTTGCTCCAGATGAGTCTCAGGGGCAACCACCACCACAAGCATCAGGTCGTCCACATGGCTACAACTATAACGGTAGGGCTGCACCCCCCTCTCAGGTACAGGATCATGACCATCTCCCTAAACTTAAATTAAATATTCTGACATTTGAGGGTAGATATGTTCCTGATATATATCTTACATGGGAGTTAGAAACAGAACAACGTTTTACATGCTTACAATTTCCTGAGGATAGACGTGTTGCTGCTGTTTGTTCATTCACTAGTTTTGCTTGTGTTTGGTGGTCAAAACATTGTAGAATACATCATGCTAATATTCCAACTACTTGGGCTGCTTTGAAAGCTGCTATGCGTAATCGTTGGGTTCTACCATATTATCAATGTGAATTGCTTCAAAATTGCAGTGTTTAAGACAAGGAAAGAATTCCGTGGAGGAATATTATCAGGAATTACAAACTGGGATGATTAGATGTGGTATTGTTGAGGAGAATGAAGCTATGCTTTCATGTTTTATGGGTGGATTAAATAGAGAGATTCAGACTATTCTAGAGTATAAGGAGTATAACACTATCACTCGTTTATTCCATCTTGCTTGCAAAGCTGAACATGAAGTGCAGGATTGACCGGCAATGGCCAGAACTAGTTTTTCTGCAGGTCACACTTCACCATGGACACCACGTACCTCCTCTACTTCCGCACGTCCTGCTGCAACACCACATACTTCAACCTCCAACTCCAACCGAGATACCAGTGAACAGGCTCCTACTCTACCCTCCGCGAAGATCACACCTTCTGGGCCTCCACAGAGTTCTTCTTCATCTATTGCATCCACAGGGCAAACACATGAGGTTATATGCCGTCGTTGCAAGGGTGGAGTTCACTTTGTGAGAGAATGCCCTTCCAAGCGTGTAATGATTGTTATTGAGGATGGTGGATATGAGTGATTATGATGAGGAGACTTTGGCTCTCATTGCAATTGAAGAACAGGGTGGCAAGGATACAGAACCAAAGACACAATACATGGCCGCTGATTACGCTGATGGATATGAAAGTTTAGTTGCTCAACGTGTTCTCAGTGTGCAGGTTACACAGGCTGAGCAAAATCAGAGGCACAACTTGTTCAACTCAAAGGGAGTTGTGAAGGAGCGTTCTGTTCGCGTCATCATCGATGAAGGGAGTTGCAATAACTTGGCTAGCATGGAGATGGTGGAGAAGCTGTCTCTAACCACCAGACCACATCCTCATCCTTATTACATCCAATAGTTCAACAATAGTGGCAAGGTTAAGGTAACACGTACTGTTTGTGTGCATTTTAGCATTGCTACATATTATGATTATGTGGATTGTGATGTGGTACCCATGCAAGCATGTTCTGTTTTACTTGGTAGGCCATGGCAGTTTGATAAAAATTATGTACACCATGGAAGGACAAATCACTATGCTCGTTTTCATAAGGATCAAAATGTCACTTGGCTTCCTATGTCTCCCAAACATATTATGAAAGATGACATTGCTAGAGCTAGTAAAGAAAAACAGGAGAAAAATAAGAGTGAAAATCAGATTGTAGCACAGGAATTTGAGCAACACCATAAGCCTAATAAACCATCATCTAGTGTTGCATCCGAAATAAAATTGAAGAGTGGATGTTTACTTGCTACTAAATATGATATTAATGATTTGGCTGTTGCTACATCTGTTTGCTATGCTTTTGTATGCAAAGAGGTATTATTTTCATTCGAGGACATGCCTCCCTCTTTGCCTCCTGCTGTCATTAACATTTTGCAGGAGTTCGCTGACGTCTTTCCACAAGACGTGCCACCGGGATTACCACCTATTCGCGGGATTGAGCATCAAATTGACTTAATTCCCGGTGCATCGCTACCCAACCGCGCGCCATACCGTACCAATCTAGAGGAGACGAAGGAGATTATGCATCAAGTACAGGAGCTGCTTGACAAAGGTTATCTACGTGAATCCCTTAGTCCTTGTGTTGTTCCTATTATTCTAGTGCCTAAAAAGGATGGTACATCACGCATGTGTGTGGATTGTAGAGGCATTAATGATATTACTATTCGTTATCATGATCCTATTCCTAGGCTAGATGATATGCTTGATGAATTAAGTGGCTCTACAATTTTCTCCAAAGTTGATTTGCGTAGTGGATACCATCAAATTCGTATGAAATTGGGAGGTGAATGGAAAACAACATTTAAAACTAAGTTTGGATTATATGAGTGGTTAGTCATGCCTTTTGGGTTAACTAATGCACCTAGCACTTTCATGAGATTAATGAATGACGTTTTACGTGCTTTCATTGGACGATTTGTGGTAGTCTATTTATTGGAAATATGCCCTAGAGGCAATAATAAATTGGTTATTATCATATTTCCTTGTTCATGATAATCGTTTATTATCCATGCTATAATTGTGTTGATCAGAAACTCAGATACATGTGTGGATACATAGACAACACCATGTCCCTAGTATGCCTCTAATAGTCTAGCTCGTTGATCAAGGATGGCTATGGTTTCCTAGTCATGGACATTAGATGTCATTTGATAACGGGATCACGTCATTAGGAGAATGATGTGATGGACAAGACCCAAACTACAAACATAGCATATGATCGTGTCAGTTTATTGCTACTGTTCCTATGACCATGAGATCATGCAACTCACGGACACCGGAAGAGTGCCCTGTGTGTATCAAACGTCGCAACGTAACTAGGTGACTATAAAGGTGCCCTACAGGTATCTCCGTGGGTGTCTGTTGGGTTGGCATGGATCAAGACTGGGATTTGTTACTCCGTGTGACGGAGAGGTACCTCAGGGCCCACTCAGTAATACAACGTCACAATAAGCCGTGCAAGAAATGTGACTAAGTGTTAGTCACGGGATCTTATATTACGGAACGAGTAAAGAGACTTGCCGGTAACGAGGTTGAACTAGGTATGGAGATACCGATGATCGAATCTCGGGCAAGTAACATACCGAAGAACAAAGGGAACATCATACGGGATTAACTGAATCCTTGGCATAGAGGTTCGATTGATAAAGATCTTCGTAGAATATGTAGGAACCAATATGGGCATCCAGGTCCCGCTATTGGTTAATGACCGTAGAGGTGTCTCGGTCATGTCTACATAGTTCTCGAACCCACAGGGTCTGCACACTTAAGGTTTGGTGACGTTTCGGTAGTATAGAGTTATGCATGATGGTGACCGAAGGTTGTTCGGAGTCCCGGATGAGATCTCGGACGTCACGAGGAGCTCTAGAATGGTCCGGAGGTAAAGATTGATATATAGGAAGTCCTGTTTTGGTCGCCAAAAAAGTTTCGGGCTCATCGATAGTGTACCGGGAGTGCCGGGAGTGTACCGGGAGACCATCTGAAAGTGCATTATATTGACTAGAGGGGGTGAATAGGCGATTTTTACAAATTCACTTGACGAATTTCAACTTTGAGGAATTTGAAATGTGATGAATAACTAGCAGCGGAATAAGTACTCAAGTGCATGAGGAACATTGTAACAACATAGTCTTCATGATGAAATGAAACATGCACAAATAGTAAATAGCGTGATATAGGATAAGCAGTGATGAACAAGGTAACTTGAAGAATTTGAGGTGAGGAATTTGTGAAAGTCTTCAGTCAAATTCTTCAACCAGTAACAATCAATTTCATCAAGAGATATATGAGGAATAGAGAGGTTGAGGAAATAGAACCAGATGGCTCGATGAAGATAATGGTTTGATGACCCAGTTCCAACTGCTATGAGAGTCGTACGTCAGGTTTGGAGCGGCCTGGTATTTAAACCAAAGGACACACAATCCCAGGACACACAGTCCTTACCGTATTCTCCTTGAGCTAAGGTCACACAGTCCTCACCCAATACTCGTGGTAAGTCTTCAGGGTAGACTTCCAAAACCATCACAAACTGGTCACCCGGCGATCCACAATTTACTATTGGATGCTCTAGACCAAGGTCACTTCGTGATCCCCAATTGACTGCAGGAGCACTAGACCATGATGCCTAACCATCTGGAGGATGCACAGTCCTCAAAGGTAACAAGCATCGGTTCCACACAGGAATTTCTTCAGTGATGCTCAATCACTTTGGGTTTGGTGGTTTGGTTGTGGGTTTTTCCTCACTGATGATTTTCTCTCAAAGTCCTCAGAGGATGGGTTGCTCTCAAATGACAAGTGTCAGTTCTCTCTCGGAGCAGCCAACCAACTAGTGGTTGTGGGAGGTGGCTATTTATAGCCAGGGTGCAACCTGACATGATATGACATAAATGCCCCCCAATGGTATGACCGTTATGTGGATATTTGTGATTGGAGATAGCTGACGCTAAGCACAGCAACGGTTGGATTTTCGAACTATGAAAGTCCTCAGACATATCATGTTCCTCAGTTGTAGGCAATTCGCACTAGCAAAATCCTAACTCCTCAGTGAGATCAATTTCCTCAGAGACCATAAGAACTTCGTCTTTGTCACTAAAGAACTTGTCTGAACCGTAAGAGATTTCCAAAGGCTTCACTCGAAGGATTGTATAGGTATTTGAGGAATTTGCTTTGGACTGCAAATCCACATGGCAGGTTAAAACATGAAGAACTCCCCCTATATCTTGTAATTCATACACGCATTTGAACATATGATATGAAGAATTTGAAATGCGTGAGGAAAATGGGGTCTAACGAAATTCAGAATGTATGCATTAAGGTACTTGAGGAAATAAACATGCGAGGAAATAGTTCAAAAGTGCCAGACCACCATCGGACTTAAGTTTACAACTCAACCAACAAAAGTTTCGGAAGAGGGAGAGTTGTAACTTAAACAAAAATGGCCCATATATAGAGACCCGCTTGAAGACTAACTCAAATTTTCTCCCCCTTTGTCATCGAAGACCAAAAGGGACAAAAAAGTGAGGACTAACGCCCCTTTGAAGAAATTCATCGTGTTGGTGAGGAAGGAGCGCCAGCGTTGTCAAGGTCGTTTGTCAATGCAGGGCCTGCCGCAGTGTCGTCAATGTCTTCATCGTCATCGCGCTCTCGAGATGAAGAAAATGAACTTGTGACCATAAGAGGAACTTGAACTTTCTTGAATTTCTTCTGAGGTCGACGATCCCAGTCAGGATGTTCCTCAAGATCCAGCTCATCCAGTTCTTCAGAAGACATGAGGTGAGATAGTATGACCCAAGAGAGGTTGAGGTTTTCATGCGCATAGTAGTGATTCCTCTTCATGGTGTTCTGCGTCACAGTCTTGTTCTGCACAATGTATCCAAGTTGATGCTTCACCCACTTGTGATTGCGATTGACCTTCTGATGAAGACTTATTAGAAGCTCGCGATCAGTCAACACACGAGGGGCAGACTCTTGAGGTTTGTGAGCTGAGGCCTTTGCATCGGAGTCTTGGGTGGCAGTGTCATCATTGGTGGAGAAGCAAGCGACTTTGCGAAACTATCCATCCAATGGACTAGTGCCTTCATCAATGACAGCCTTGCCTTTCCTTCAACTGAGGCAATTGTGCTTTTGATGACCTCAATTGGAGGCAGGAAGCTAAAGTGGTTCTGGAAATCAGCCTTGAAGGGAACTGAGAACTTTGCCCTGATGAATTTCATTATCCAAGGCACATAGGGCTTCTGTTCAAATGGAGCTAAAGCGGCACTAGCCAAAGTCCTCATGAAGAAGTCGTGCAAGTCAATGGGAATCCCATGAATGATGTTGAAGAGCATATTCTTCATGACTCCTTCCACTTCTTCTTCTTCAGAATTGTGGCCCTTCTGAGAACATAGCGTATTTGTGAGTATACGGTAGACATTCATGGGCACATATAGCAGATCCTTCACAAGGAAGGTTTTTTGTTGAGGCTTTCCAGGAGGCAATTTCTTCATCAACACTTGCATCAACTGATTTGGAAGTGCAGGCTCATCAAACAGTTTGCGAGCTTCATCTGAGGGAATTGGAACTGGTACACACTGAAGCAATTCAGAAGCTTAAGCAGTGAAGTGTGTTGATCCTGTCATCCAGTCCAATATCTAGGAGTTGACGTCTGAAGCATTTCCGCTGATATGCAATTTGGCATAGAACTAAAGAATGAGTTCTTCATTCCAGTCGCAGATGTCGATGCAGAATGGGAGAATGCCTACATCATGAAGAACCTGGAGCACCGGTGTGAATGATGGAAGGGTTTCCATATCAGCATGAGGAATTTGGTGGTGCTTTACGACTTTCTTATTCTCAAAAAGAACTAATGCATAGTAGTTGAGCTGTGTTACCGCCCAAAATCTGTTCCTGGCCCTTGCAAAGTCATAGGGATTTGGACCAGTGAAGAACATACGTTCATTGAAGAAATTGCTCTTGAGGAATTTGGGGCGTACTGAGCCTTTGAATGGCATTCTTGGCTTTGGTTGAAGATTTGGCTTGAAGCGCCCCTTAATCTCCTTTGGCATGGGAGGAACACCTTCACACAATACAATTTGGAGAGCTGGTTCCTCAATTGCAGCGGGAGCCTCAAGATCATCAGCCGTTGCGACTGGAATTTCTTCAGTGACTTGGGTGTTCAGATTTGCAGATTCTTCATGTATTTCTTCAGTCAGAGCAAGCGACTGAGAAATCTGTGTCAGAGGAGTAGTCATTGGTGAATTTGGGTGTCCTGATTCCCAATATTCAACATTGATGACAAGCGTTGTATTGCCAATGTCTACGTCCTCATCAATTTCTTCAACTCCAGCCTCTTCAGCAGTGAACTATGGCTGGGGCGATGATACCTGTGGAGTTGAAGCAATGTCTTCAACTTCAATTTATTCACCAATCTGATATGTCGAAGCAACAGACTGATCTTCATCTTCATTTGGGATGACATAATCCACCCCAAATGGTACAATTTCGTAGGCAGGTGCTGAGGAAATTGGTGTAGCATCAATAGGTCCAGTTGAAGAACTTGGCATAGTCTTCAACTTCTTCACGGCTGAGGTTTCTGAATCTGATGCTTTTCTCTTGAGAGTCTTTTCCTCAGCAGTGTCAGTTTCTTCAGGAACGACTAATGCAGCCGCCCTGGTGTGTTCAGTTTCTTCAGGCGTAGCAAAAGCTTCAGCTGGCCTTTCAGTTTCTTAAGGCACAACAATGGTGGTTGTCCTGGCATGATCATCAGTGGTCTGAGTTTCCTCAGCAGCACTGGCAGCTGCTTCTGGTGTAGAAGTATTTCCATCAGCAGTTTCATCAGGCTGAGCAATTTCATCAGCGTGAGGATTTTGTGGTTGCGATCGAGCAGCAACCCTAGTGTTGTGATCCTTCACTGCAGCTTGAGCAGCCCTGGCGAATCTCACCTTGGTGCCCTTCCATTCAGCATCATATCTCTCTTGATCCTCAGAGAGTGTGCGAATTTCAGATTGAACGGTGACGAGTTGATTTGAGGTCAAATTCATCACATTGTCTCTCAAAAACTTTTCCATCTGAACCATGTTCCTCTTGGCTCTCAGAGCTTGCTCTGTCTTCCATTTTTCTTCAGAGATGAAGTGGGTGAGGACATGATCCACTCCAAGAGGCAGATTTAGTGAAGAAAGTGGGGTGCTTGGGTCTTCATGCCATATATCGATGAAGTTGAGGATCATCTTGGGATCTAGCATGAGAGGAATAGAGCTGCCATTTGCTATAGCAGCCTTTTGTTGACTGTGCTTGATGATTTCTTCCAATTCCTCATCATCAGCTTCATCATCATCATCCTCAGAACCAGAGGGTATGGTCACCACAGCCTTGCTTGAGTGAGGACTTGGTCTTTGACCTTGAGGGATCTGCTGTGAAGGTTTTGAGGTTGAAGAACTTGTCTTCAATGTAGATTTCTTCCTCATGATTTTCTTCGGAGCACTTGCAGAGGCTCCGGCAGAGGCAGCAGCAGCAGAATCTTCATTGAATTTCTTCACTGCCTCTTTGGCTTTCTTCGCTAGTTTGGCTTGCTACCTCTCCCACATGTGAGGAAAGTCCTCACTAGTCTTGATGCTAGTGGGATCAGCAATTTGATTTGGAGCAAGGGGAGGCCTGCTGCAAGGAGGTTTTACAGCAAATTTCATCATGTATTTTGGAGTTACATAACGATACTCCTTCCATTCCCTTGCCCATCTCCTCTCAATTTTCTGCTAACGAATTTTTCTCTGCTTGGTCGTTTCTTTGCCATGAGTTTCTTCATCGGGTGTGCAGTATTCCTCATACACGTCATCTGGGATCCCAAAGGCAATGTGCACATCTGGCTTCTTTCCACCTTGCCGAGGTTTCTTTCCGTCAGCCATTTTCTTCACTTGAGGAATATGAACTCTTTAGGACTCTAAAGAAGTACACAGTTTTTCCTCAAGGAGCGTTGCAAATGAGTTAAGTTGGTGAGAACCTAGTGATTCATCAGCGCACATGTTGTACCTGTGAACAGAGTATAGGTGTAATGAATTTGAAGAGGTCATATGCGTTCTCAAAAATAATTCTAAATAAATTGGTGAGAGGAATTTGACCATGCGTGTCTTGAGGAATTTCACTAAGTGTTCTTTCTCTCAGGTTCCAGAGTTGTGCAAATTTTGAGGATTCACACAATTGAGGAATCTTGAAGAAACTCATTACTTAGGGAAAAACATCAAGTATGTGAAGATGCGGTGCTTTTAGAATAAAGTTCATGAAGAATAAACACCTTTTGAGGAATATGAAGAGCATTTGAGGATCAAACAAGGGCAGTAAAAATAAATTTTATTTACCCTCGTGAAGAACACGACAAACAAGAGATGAGATTAGGAAGTCCGTCCGTTCAGATCTCCCACGCCCTAGCTTGGTAGAGGGAGACAACTACAGCGGCGGTGGGATGAGGACTTCCGCGGCCGATGCGAGTATGGTGACGACGAGGGTCGAGGCAGTGAAGCTCCTCCTCACCGGCGACGATGAATTTAGCGGCGGCGCTAGGTTGGGGCTTGGGAGAGGGATGAGATGAGGAGTAACCGAGCACAGTTGAAGGGGAGGGCTATTTATAGAGGGAGTGAAAACCAATCTTCCCGAAGATTTTGGACAAGATTGCCCCTGACCCTTGCTCTCCACGCGACAGGTGTCACCCACGTTCTGAGTAGTGGAGACTATGGGGGATCGTGGGTTATCTAGTCATGGGAATCGGAACCGTTTGAGCGGGAACCGCTGAAAATTTTGATAGTGAAAATTTCAAAGTTTCCGGTCGCAAATTCTTCAGCTGTCAAGAACACAGTGAAGACTTCGAACAAGTTTCAAAGTAGAACGCATATGAAGAATTTGTGAACAGACTGTGTTGAGTTTAGCATGAGGGGGAAAGGGTCCGATCACATTCACTTAGATGAAAATCAACTTGAAGAATTAGCAATAAGTGAATGCTACTGAGGACATTGAAAACTCATATATATAGTCAATGAAGAACATGAGTTTCAAAGTTTGAAGAATTTGAAAAATTGAGGAACTAGAAAAGTTGAGGAATTTGCAAATTGAGGAATTTGATAAGCCGAAGAATTTGCAAAAATGACGGGAAAACTCAATTTTGAAGAATTTTAACTTTGGTTGGTGGCGTGACCCACGGTATAAGAATGATGATTTCAGACACCGCGTACAATTGTCGTAGGGTTCTGAGAATCAAATTCTTCATTAATTTCTTCACACTTAGAGGGTTATTCTTCATTGATTGAAGAAAAACATTACTTTGTGTGTTGCACATCAAAGTCATCAATTTTGCATAAGTGTTAGGATGTGTGTCCTTCTTCAAAGAACATTCGAAGATTCTAAGATATTTAGCTCACACTGTAACTTGCAAAATCTCTTTTCATCCAAGGGCTTGGTGAAGATATCGGCCAGTTGATCTTCAGTGGGGATGTGGTCGATGGAGATGTCGCCCTTGAGTACATGATCTCAAAGAAAGTGATGACGAATCTGGATGTGCTTGGTCTTGGAGTGTTGAACTGGGTTGTATGCAATCTTGATGGCACTCTCGTTGTCGTAGTAGAGAGGCACATTCTTCAACTTGATGCCGTAGTCCTTCAGGGTTTGCTTCATCCATAATAACTGAGCACAACATGAGCCAGCAGCGATGTACTCAGCTTCAGTAGTAGAGAGTGACACGCAGTTTTGCTTCTTCGAGGACCAACAGACTAAGGATCGTCCGAGGAAATGACATGTGCCTGAGGTTGACTTGCGATCCACGCGATCTCCAGCATAGTCAGCATCAGAGTATCCAACGAGGTGAAGATTTGAGCCCTTGGGATACCATAATCCAAGTGTTGGTGTGTGAGCTAAGTATCGAAGAATATGTTTCACAGCCTTATGGTGTGATTCCTTCAGTGTTGCTTGGAATCGGGCACACATGCAAACACTCAGCATAATATCAGGCCTAGATGCACATAGATACAATCATGAGCCAATCATGGAGCGGTATACCTTCTGATCGAAATCTTTACCATTTTCATCAGTGTAGAGGTGGCCTTTTGAAGGCATTGGAGTTTTGAGCCTTTGCAATCTTGCATGTCGAATTTCCTCAAAACATCCTTGAGGTACTTCTCTTGGGAGATGAAGATGCCATTGTCTTGTTGACAAATTTGAAGACCTAAGAAGAATTTCAACTCTCCCATCATAGACATTTGATATTCTTCACTCATCATATAGGCAAATTCATCACTGTAACGTTTGTCAGTACAGCCAAAGATAATATCGTCAACGTATATTTGGCATATGAACAGTTCATTGTCATAGGATTTTGTGAAAAGAGTGGGGTCGAGTGAACCGGGTTTGAAGCCTTTCTTCATGAGGAATTCCTTCAGAGTGTCGTACCATGCCCGAGGGGCCTGCTTGAGGCCATAGAGGGCCTTGTTGAGTTTGAAGACTTTGTTAGGATGCTTAGGGTCTTCAAAACCTAGGGGTTGAGCAACATATACTTCTTCCTCAAGCTATTGAGGAATGCACTTTTCACATCCATTTGATATAAGATGATATTATGATGGTTAGCATAAGCTAGCAATATTCGAATAGCTTCAAGTCTAGCAACAGGTGCAAACGTTTCATCAAAGTCAATTCCTTCAACCTGTGTGTAGCCTTGAGCGACAAGACGAGCCTTATTCCTCACCACAAGGCCATTTTCATCTTGCTTGTTGGGGTAGATCCACTTGGTACCTATGAAGTTATGTTTGCGAGGATCCAGCCGCGTGACAAGTTCCCACACGTTGTTGAGCTTGAACTGATGCAATTCCTCTTGCATAGCTTGAATCCACTCAGGCTCCTTGAATGCTTCATCAACTTTGGTGTGCTCTATGATAGAGACAAAGGCAAAGTGCCCACAAAAGTTAGTTAAATGTGAAGCTTTTGAGCGAGTGAGGGGACCTGGTGCATTGATGTCATCGATGATTTTGTCAATTTGTACTTCATTTGCAACTCTAGGATGAGCAGGTTGACGTGGATGAGGTCTTCCTTCAGCATAATTTTCTTCAGGTGTATCAACATGAAAGTCTCATTCATTGGAATGACTTCCTCAGTAGGTATGATATCTTCAGTTGCCTTCATCATGATGGATTCCTCAGGAGACTGTTCATCTAACACAGAAGGCAGGTGCTCTCTTTGCGAGCCATTAGTTTCATCGAACCGCACATCTATAGTTTCAACAACCTTGTGATGGTAGGTGTTGAAGACTTTGTAGGTGTGCGAGTCCTTTCCGTAACCAAGCATAAAACCTTCATGTGCTTTCGGTGCAAACTTAGAACTGTGATGAGGATCTTTGATCCAACATTTTGCACCGAAGACTTTGAGATAACTTACATTGGTTTTCTTGTGAGTCATGAGATCATATGAAGTCTTCTTGAAGAATTTGTGAAGATATACCATGTTGATGATGTGGCAAGCAGTATCAATTGCCTTAGGCCAGAAGCAACGAGGAGTCTTGTATTCATCAAGCATGGTGCGAGCCATCTCAACTAGAGTCCTGTTCTTGCGCTCCATGATGCCATTCTGTTGAGGAGTATAAGGGGCAGATAATTCATGAGTAATACCAAGTTCATCAAGATATTCATCAAGATTAGTTTTCTTGAATTCAGTCCCATTATCACTCCTAATATGCTTGATCTTGACGCCAAAGTTGGTGGAGGCCCTTGAAGCAAATCATCTGAAGACATCCTGCACTTCATTTTTGTACAGAATAATATGCACCCAAGTGTAACGAGAGTAATCATCAACAATGACAAAGCCATACAAACTTGAAGCATTTGTTAGTATGGAGTAATGAGTGGGGACAAAGAGATCCATGTGAAGCAATTCAAAGGGTCGAGTCGTGGTCATGATTGTCTTCGAGGGATGCTTGGATCTGGTCATCTTCCCAGATTCACATGCACCGAAGAGGTGGTCCTTGAGGAATTTGACACCCTTGATGCCAATGGCATGCTTTTTCTTCACGAGCGTGTGCAAGTTCCTCATGCCCGCATGTCCAAGTCGTCGATGCCACAGCCAGCCTTCTGAAGACTTTGCAAGTAAGCAATATACAAGTCTCCTCTCCTAAAGCCTTCGAAGACTTTGGAATTGTAGATTCCATGATGACAACACAATGATATTTTCCAAATACGACGATCATATCAAGATCACAAAGCTTTGAGACAGACATACGGTTGAACCCAAGGGATTCAACAAGCATCACCTTATCCATGGTTCGGTCCTTTGAGATAGCAACCTTACCAAGTCCCAATACCTTGCTTTTTCCTTTATCTGTGTAGCTGATATGCTTCAGAGGAGATGGAGTGAGTGGCAAATTCATCAGTAGATTCTTGTCACCAGTCATGTGGTTTGTGCATCCACTATCGAGGACCCACTTAGTAGCTTTTGTAGTATCATCCTGCAGATGAATTAGTACAACTTACGAACTCATATGCTTTAGAATGAAGAATATGACATCAATTTCATCAGACAGGATTTCATCACACAAGATAGTAAGCAAGTAGTGTGAGGACATGAGAAATGAGGAATTCATTTCATCATGGTTAGCTTGCGTCCTTTCAAGCATTTCCTCAGGTCTCCAGCATGTTCATCAGATGTTCAGTTTCATCTGGAGACCTGACCCTGCACAAGAAATTAGTTCAATTTCTTCACCACCCGCATCTGGAGGGGTGGCAAAGAGTTCATCATTCTGCGAGCACCACCACCCGCATGTGAGGAAGGATGCATTGAAGTAAGTGCGCTTCGTTTCACAGGGCGAGGATTAGAGTACTCAAATTAATAAGCAGAGAAATTCTTCGAGGACTTATGAACATAATGGTTTGAAGTATAATGCACATATTCATAACTCTTAGATTTTTCCCGCGAAACAGAAGCATTAGCGCGAGAATGATATTTTTTACCATTTGAGGAATTTGGTCCAAGTGAGGACTTTGGTCCATATGAGGAATTTGATTTGGGGTTCCTATTCTTCACGAGTGATGTCGTGAGGACATTCACTTGAAGATTTTGTAGGTAGCTCTTGGGAACCCATATTTTCTTCATAGGAGAACCGTTCCTGTAGTTAGTTTTAACAAATCTAGCAAATACTTCACCTTTCTGATTTTTGAAGAATTTGTAGTTGGAGTCAAGTGACTCATCAAAGGAATATGAAGTTTCACACATAAAGCCAGACAAAGGGGATGGATCTACAGGAGGTCCTTTCGCAACAACCCATGAGGTTTTGGGGTACTGCTCAGGTGTCCAGTAGGATCCATCAGCGTTGAGTTTCCTCACAAAGGCAATACCCTCTTTCCTAGGGTTCCTGTTCAGAATCTGCTTTTTGAGTACATCGCAAAGGGTTTGATGCCCTTTGAGACTTTTGTACATGCGTGTCACATACAATTCCTTGAACCCTGCATTGCCATCAGTGATACTTGTGGTGTCCTCAGCTGAGGAATTTGAAACCACTGGAATAGTTGAAGAATTTGCAGCAATAGAAGCATTTGAACATTCAGGTGAAGAATTACCAGTTTCACATTCGATGCATTTCAAACAAGGTGGAATGAATTCTTCCTGAGCGGTACTGAACTGTTGAGCTAGTAAGGAATCGTTTTCCCTTTGGAGATCCTCATGTGACACCCTCAGTTTCTCAAGATCTTGCTTTCTCTGAAGAAATTCATAAGAAAGCTTCTCATCATCGACTAAGAGGTCGTTATGATGATTCTGATGGTTATCACACTTTGTCTGAAGACTTTTGAGATCGTCAGACAGAGTTTGAGTCCAATCCATTTCATAGTTCAACAGATCATCGCTTTTGTCTAGCATTTTATGAAGCTTTTCAAGTGCACTTTGTTGCTTAGTGGCAATTTTAACAAGTTTAGCATAGCTAGGTTTCACATATTCATCAGATTCACCTTCACTTGATTCAGATGAGGAATGATGTTTGTGTACCTTTGAGCCTTTTGCCATGAAGCAATAGGTGGGAGCATAATCATCATTGCTGATGTCAGAGTCGTTGGAGTAGTCATATTCTTCATTGTTGAAGATGGACTTGCTGACAAAAGCAGTAGCGAGAGCAAGGCTAGCGACACCAGATTCTGATTCCTCCTCAGATTCTTCCTCTTCTTCATATTCTTCAGATTCTTCCTCAGAATCCATTTCCTTGCCGATGAATGCTCGTGCCTTTCTGGAACCATTCTTCTTGTGCTTTGAGGATTTTGAAGATGAGGACTTTGCAGATGAGGACTTTGAAGATTTCTTCTTTTTCTTCGAGTCATCAGAACTATCATCCTTGTATTTCTTCTTCTTCTTTGAATCTTTTTCCAGAACAGGACAGTCAGACATAAAGTGACCAGGCTTCTTGCAACGATGACAAGTTCTTTTCTTGTGGTCTTCTGAGGAATCTGATTTCCTCAAGCCACTTTTTGATGACTTTCCAAATCCACCTCTCCTTGAGAACTTCTAGAATTTCCTCACAAGCATTGCTAGTTCCTGACTTAGTTCTTCAGGATCACCAAGGCTGCTGTCAGAATCTTCTTCTTCAGATGAGGAATTTGCTTTTGCCTTAAGAGCACGAGATCTTCCATAGCTTGACCCATAGAGGTCTCTCTTCTCAACTTGTTGAAATTCATGAGTATTGAGTCTCTAAAGAATGTCAGCAAGATCAAGTGCTTTGTAGTCTCCACGTTCTTGAATCATCAATGCCAGAGTATCGAATGAGGAGTCAAGAGATCTTAGCAGTTTCTCCACTACTTCATGGTCAGTGATATCGGTGGCACCCAGTGCTTGAAGCTCATTGGAGATATTAGTGAGACGATCAAAAGTTTGCTGAACATTTTCATTGTCATGTCTCTTGAAGCGGTTGAAGAGATTGCGAAGAACATCAACACGAGAGTCACGTTGAGTGGATACACCTTCGTTGACTTTGGACAACCTATCCCAGATAAGCTTAGCAGTCTCCAAAGCACTCACTCTGCCATACTGACCTTTCCTCAGATGGCCACAAATGATATTCTTCGATTGAGAATCCAGTTGCTTGAATCTCTTCACATAAGCAGTAGTAAAAGTGGGAGTGACAAAGGGCACACCATTTTCCACAACGTACCAGAGATTGTTGTCAATAGCTTCAAGGCGCATACACATCTTGTTCTTCCAGTAGGGGTAGTCCATCCCATCAAAGGTAGGACACCCAGCGGAAACCTTGATCATACCTATAGTTGACATAACTAGAACTCCAGGTGGTTAAACCAAAATCACACAGAGTGAGGGAGTACCTGCTCTGATACCAATTGAAAGTGCGTTATATCGACTAGAGGGGGGTGAATAGGCTATTTTTACAAATTCATCACTTGAGGAATTTCAACTTTGAGGAATTTCAAATGTGATAAATAACTAGTAGCGGAATAAGTACTCAAGTGCATGAGGAACATAGTAACATCATAGTCTTCATGATGAAATGAAACATGCACAAATAGTAAGTAGCGTGATACAGGATAAGCAGTGATGAACAAGGTAACTTGAAGAATTTGAGGTGAGGAATTTGTGAAAGTCTTCAGTCAAATTCTTCAACCAGTAACAATCAATTTCATCAACAGATATATGAGGAATAGAGAGGTTGAGGAAATAGAACCAGATGGCTCGATGAAGACAATAGTTTGATGAACCAGTTCCAACTACTATGACAGTCGTACGTCTCGTTTGGAGCGGCCTGGTATTTAAACCAGAGGACACACAGTCCCAGGACACATAGTCCTTACCGTATTCTCTTTGAGCTAAGGTCACACAGTCCTCGCCCAACACTCGTGGTAAGTCTTCAGGGTAGACTTCCAAAACCCTCACAAACTGGTCATCCGGCGATCCACAATTTACTGCTGGATGCACTAGACCAAGGTCACTTCTGATCCCCAATTGACTGCAGGAGCACTAGACCATGACGCCTAACCGTCTAGAGGATGCACAGTCCTCAAAGGTAACAGCGTCAGTTCCACATAGGAATTTCTTCAGTGATGCTCAATCACTTTGGGTTTGGTGGTTTGGTTGTGGGTTTTTCCTCACTGATGATTTTCTCTCGAAGTCCTCGGAGGATGGGTTGCTCTCAAATGACAAGTGTCAGTTCTCTCTCGGAGCAGCCAACCAACTAGTGATTGTGGGGGGGTGGCTATTTATAGCCAGGGTGCAACCTGACATGATATGACATAAATGCCCCCCAATGATATGACCGTTATGTGGATATTTGTGATTGGGGACAGCTGGCGCTAAGCACAGCAACGGTCGTATTTTCGAACTATGAAAGTCCTCAGACATATCATGTTCCTCACTTGTAGGCAATTCGCACTAGCGAAATCCTAACTCCTCAGTCAGATCAATTTCCTCAGAGACCAGAAGAACTTCGTGTGTGTCACTTAAGAACTTGTCTGGACCGTAAGAGATTTCCAAAGGCTTCACTCAAAGGATTGTATAGGTTGAGGATTTTGCAGTTGAGCATCAGTTGGAAATTTTCCTTAGTATTACCTCGCCCCCCTTTAACAGTACGGTATTTCCTATGACTCAAATAAGGAAATGAAACTTTGAAAACAAAAGTCTTCATGCTTCATATTTCTCGTTCATATTTTCAAGGTCACACCAACTTCTTCATCGTCAAAGTCTTCACAAAGTCTTCACCAAAGTCTTCAGAAAGTCGTCAACAAAGTCTTCATTTGAAGACATCCATTTTTAGGGGTCGATAATCTCTGAATATATCAAACTCCTCATCAACTTATAGAGACTGTGTACACTCACAAACATATTAGTACCTTAACCTATAAGTCTTCAATACACCAAAATCACTAAGGGGCACTAGATGCGCTAACACCATCGGGAGGGGTATTTCGACCCAAGAGGCTAGATGGGCTGTGGGAGGGTGAATACCAGCCCTTAGTGGGATGGTGGAAGTCCCACACAAGGCCCATGCGGCTGGGAAAGAAAAGCCCAAATAGAAAAAGTGGAAAAAGGCAAAAAAGGCAAAAAAAGGAAGGAGTCCTAGTCCTGCTAGGATTGGGGGAGGATTCCTCCTCTCCTCCCAAGTCGGCCGAAGCCTAGAGGGCTTGGCCCTTGCGCCAAGCCTCCTCCTCTCTTCCTCTTATATATACTAGATGATGAGGACATCCCTACTAATGCTACACCCATAACTCCGACTGCTATACATACAGGACCAATTACTAGAGCTCGCGCACATCAATTGAATTACCAGGTACTTTCGTTTCTTCCAAATCCTTCTAATGTTCATGAACATATGATGCTGCCTAAATTAGATACTTTTGTTTTACTTGTGAATGAAGGACCTGGCATGGACAAGAAGGATGACCATTGGAGCGGGATCAAGCATGGAGAAGAAGGTGCGCGCGCGGGAAAGAACAATGGAGCTTCCAGTGATGATTTTCGCACTTTGAAGCCACCATAATGGGAGCAAGAAGCCTTGGACGAAATATGCATGATGCCACTTTATAAAATTCGTCCCTAGGCTAATATAGGTGTTGTGCCACCTTATTTTTGGGCCAGGCCCATGTAATTTCGAAATACCATATTATACGCTATTTTTAGAGTCTGTATGTATGGGGAAACTACGTTAGGGTCGGTTTCGGACCCCTCCTCCAAGGGGCCACGAAATTCCCCTCTATTCCCCCATATATACAGCCCTTAGGGCGTCGTTTTAGGTTTGGGTTTTGTTTAGATTATAAGTTCGCCATAGCTACAACATCGCGTTCTTCGTTTGTGTTCCACGACCAGACAAAGGCGTCACAAAACCCCACTTCATCAATAAAGCTTTCCTCTTATATTCGCAATATCCAGATTGCAATCTTAGTTTCTTCCTTGTTCTTCGTTTGCGTGCAGGAAACAGACCCCCATGGTCAGGTTGATCGTGCTCCGGCGTGGTCAATAACCTCTCGGAGTTGGTTTAGCGATTGCTAAGGTGCGGCGTCATCACACGTTCATAGTCGGATCGTCAAAGTCTACTCCACCAAAACGATAGCCACCATCTCATCGAAAGACAGGGACAACTTCGCCTCTATCAAGTGGTATCAGATTTCCAGGTTGCTCGGTGAGATTTTATCAGTTTTCGTAGTTTAGATCGCATCTGTTTCTTCATACCTTTAGTCCACGAAAAAGCCAAAAAAATTTAGGGTTAGATCATCGTACCCGAACCAATCTGAGCCTTTGCATAGTCTTTTCAGTATTTTGCTTTGTTGAATTTGCGGTTACATCGTCGTGTCGAGTTGCTGGTCTTAGTGTCTAGTCCTTTAGAGTTTCGAGTTCTATTCACAGGTTGTCACGCCGCCAACGCATCATTTTCATAGTCGCCATATACCACCACCATCATCACCACTACTAGATATCACCACCCACTATCCATTGGTGTCCATATATACCACCACCAACCCGAGTCCAGCTCGTTTTAGATTTCGTTTCGAGATCTTTTTGATTTCGGATTCGCGTTTTGCTACCTGCGTAGGTGTCGGAAAAAAAAAGTGGCACGCTTTGCAGAGCACGTTTTGGCCCAAAAAAAATTTGGCCGAAAATATTTTTTCCCTGTCTTGATTTTAGGTTCTCCGGAGCGTTTTGAGACACTTGACATCATAGTGATTTTTGTCGAAATTTTTGGTCGTCGCAGCCCCCGGATTGCTCCACAAAAAAAATACTCCAAAAAATTCCGTGCCCATCTTGCTTATACGACGTGGCAAGAGTTTTGAGACACTCGCCATTGTAGTGATTTTTTGAGCAAAAAAAAAAGAAGCGCCGAACAAAAAAAATTCAAAGTGTGCTCTTCCCTTGATTACGTGTAGCGTCGTGATTTTGTTGGTGCTTTAGGATCGTGTCTCTAGTACGGGTCTAGCCTAGGAACAGCACAGTACCGTCGTTGAGCGTTTATTCAACCTTGCATCTCTGAATGGATTATTGCTAACCCTTTTTGCTACCATATTATAAGCCATCCCAGCTCCACATACATCTACGTCGTGTGTTTGACACCACCTGGCAATCGCTCTATCCAAGCTTTGAGAGCTTTGACTACAACGGTTGCCGATCACCGCCTGCTGCTGGGTAAGAACTGGTAAGAATTTGAGATTCGCTTAAAGGATTTGTGACACACCACCACCACCACCACCACGTCCCAGTAGTCTGTAGGTTTCATATTCTTGTGTGTTTCATATTTGCTAACCATGCCAGGATCACACGACAATGAGATCGACTGGGAGAGCATGACCAACAACGCGCTATATGATAAATTTCAGGACATGATGGCTGACCAGGTACAAGACTTCGTGACCAACTTTGGAGAGGCCATGGCGAAGCTAGATGGTTTGGAGAAGACCTTTGACACCAAGATGGATGCCAAGTTCAAAGAGGTGCTTGCCCGTCTACCACCACCAGCTGCAGCTCCTATTCCTTTCGAACGACGAGCACGACGTGTGCCTCTCGGCCAAGCCCAACATACTGGTACTGTTGATACTGCTGCTATTTCTGTGGTTCGTGCTGCTACTGTTGTTGAGCAGGTTGACGATTATGATGGTGATTACGATGATGAGGGAGAGGTTGCTCCCGATCAGCCTCAGGGGCAACCACCACCATACGCACCAGGTCGACCACATGGCTACAACCGTCACGGTAGGGCTGCCCCACCCCCTCAGGTACGGGATCATGACCATCTCCCTAAACTTAAATTGAATATTCCGACGTTTGAGGGTAGATATGTTCCTGATATATATCTTACATGGGAGTTAGAAACAGAACAACGTTTTACATGCTTACAATTTTCTGAGGATAGACGTGTTGCTGCTGCTGTTTGTTCATTCACTAGTTTTGCTTGTGTTTGGTGGTCAGAACATTGTAAAATACACCATGCTAATATTCCAACTACTTGGGCTGCTTTGAAAACTGCTATGCGTAATCGTTGGGTGCCACCTTATTATCAACGTGAATTGCTTCAAAATTTGCAGCGTTTAAGACAAGGAAAAAATTCTGTAGAAGAATATTATCAGGAATTACAAAATGGTATGATTAGATGTGGTATTGTTGAGGAGAATGAAGCTATGCTTGCACGTTTTATGGGTGGATTAAATAGAGAGATTCAGACTATTCTGGAGTATAAGGAGTATAACACTATAACTCATTTATTTCATCTTGCTTGCAACGCTGAACGTGAAGTGCAGGATCTTTGACAGGCAATGGCGAGAACTACTTTTTCTGCAGGTCACACTTCATCATGGATGCCGCGTACCTCATCTACTTCCACACGTCCTGCTGCAACACCACCTACTTCAACCTCCAACTCCAAGCACGATACCAGGAAACAAGCTCCTACTCTACCCTCTACGAAGAGCACACCTTCTGGGCCTGCAGAGAGCTCTTCTTCATCTATTGCATCCACAGGGCAAACACATGAGGTTATATGCCGTCGTTGCAAGGGTGGAGGTCACTTTGCGAGAGAATGCCATTCCAAGCGTGTCATGATTGTTACTGAGGATGGTGGATATGCGTCTGCTAGTGATTATGATGAGGAGACTTTGGCTCTCATTGCAAGTGAAGAACACGATGGCGACGATGCAGAACCAGAAACACACTACATGGCTGCTGATTATGCTGACAGGTATGAAAGTTTAGTTGCTCAACGTGTTCTCAGTGTGCAGGTTACACAGGCTGAACAAAATCGGAGGCACAACTTGTTCCACACAAAGGGAGTTGTGAAGGAGCATTCTATTCGCATCATCATCGATGGAGGGAGTTGCAATAACTTGGCTAGCATGGAGATGGTGGAGAAGCTGTCTCTAACCACCAGACCACATCCTCATCCTTATTACATCCAATGGTTCAACAATAGTGGCAAGGTTAAGGTAACACGTACTGTTCGTGTGCATTTTAGCATTGCTACATATTCTGATTATGTGGATTGTGATGTGGTACCCATGCAAG
The DNA here is from genome assembly GCA_022496015.1 of Hordeum marinum. Lineage (NCBI taxonomy): Eukaryota > Viridiplantae > Streptophyta > Magnoliopsida > Poales > Poaceae > Hordeum > Hordeum marinum. The sequence continues at coordinate 153,179,751 of CM039676.1, forward strand.
CATGTTCTTTTTTACTTGGTAGACCATGGCAGTTTGATAAAAATTCTGTACACCATGGTAGGACAAATCAGTATACTCCTGTTCATAAGGATCATAATATCACTTTGCTTCCTATGTCTCCCGAACATATTATGAAAGATGACATTGCTGAGCTAGTAAAGCAAAACAGGAGAAAAATAAGAGTGAAAATCAGATTGTAGCACAGGAATTTAAGCAACGCCATAAGCATAATAAACCATCATCTACTGTTGCATCCAAAATAAAATTGAAGAGTGGATGTTTACTTGCTACTAAATCTGATATTAATGATTTGGATGTTGCTACATCTGTTTGCTATGCTTTTGTATGCAGAGAGGTATTATTTTCATTCGAGGACATGCCTCCCTCTTTGCCTCCTGCTGTCATTAACATTTTGCAGGAGTTCGCTGATGTCTTTCCACAAGACGTGCCACCGGGATTACCGCCTATTCGCGGGATTGAGCATAAGATTGACTTAATTCCCGGTGCATCCCTACCCAACCGTGCGCCCTACCGTACCAATCCAGAGGAGACAAAGGAGATTATGCGTCAAGTACAGGACCTGCTTGACAAAGGTTATATACGTGAATCCCTTAGTCCTTGTGCTGTTCCTATTATTCTAGTGCCTAAAAAGGATGGTACATCGCGCATGTGTGTGGATTGTAGAGGCATTAATAATATTACTATTCGTTATCGTCATCCTATTCCTAGACTAGATGATATACTTGATGAATTAAGTGGCTCTACAATTTTCTCCAAAGTTGATTTGCATAGTGGATACCATCAAATTCGTATGAAATTGGGAGATGAATGGAAAACAGCATTTAAAAGTAAGTTTGGATTATATGAGTGGTTAGTCATGCCTTTTGGTTTAACTAATGCACCTAGCACTTTCATGGGATTAATGAACGAGGTTTTACGTGCTTTCATTGGACGATTTGTGGTACTCTATTTTGATGATATATTGATTTTTAGTAGATCTTTGGAGGAACATTTGGAACATTTACGTGCTGTTTTTACTGCACTACGTGATGCACGTTTGTTTGGTAACCTTGGGAAGTGCACCTTTTGCACCGACCGAGTATCTTTTCTTGGCTATGTTGTTACTCCACAGGGAATTGAAGTTGATAAAGCCAAGATTGAAGCTATTGAGAGTTGGCCGCAGCCCAAAACGGTCACACAAGTAAGGAGTTTTCTTGGCCTCGCTGGTTTCTATAGGCGTTTTTTGAGAGATTTCAGCACCATTGCTGCGCATCTCAATGAGCTTACAAAGAAGGACATGCCTTTTTCTTGGGGTGCCGCACAGGACGAAGCCTTCACGGTCTTGAAAGATAAGTTAACACATGCTCCTTTACTCCAACTTCCTGATTTTAATAAGACCTTCGAGCTTGAATGTGACGCTAGTAGAATTATATGCTCTTGTTCGGACTTTGGAAACATGGCGACATTATTTATGGCCCAAAGAATTTGGTATACATTCTGATCATGAATCTTTGAAACATATTAAAAGTCAAGCAAAACTGAACCGTAGACATGCTAAATGGGTTGAATTCATTGAGACTTTCCCTTATGTCATTAAACACAAGAAGGGTAAAGAAAATGTTATTGCTGATGCTTTGTCTCGTCGTTGTACTATGCTTTCACAACTTGACTTTAAAATATTTGGTTTGGAGACCATCAAAGATCAATATGTGCATGATGCTGAATTTAGAGACGTGTTGCATAATTGTAAAGAAGGGAGAACATGGAACAAGTTCGTTATTAATGATGGATTTGTGTTCCGTGCTAACAAGCTATGCATTCCAGCTAGCTCCGTTCGTCTTTTGTTGTTACAGGAGGCGCACGGAGGAGGATTAATGGGACACTTTGGCGTGAAGAAGACGGAGGACGTACTTTCTACACATTTCTTTTGGCCAAAGATGAGATGGGATGTTGAGCGTTTTGTTGCTCGCTGCACTACATGTCAAAAAGCTAAGTCACGACTCAATCCTCATGGTTTATATATGCCTTTGCCTGTACCTAGTGTTCCTTGGGAGGATATATCTATGGACTTTGTTTTAGGTTTACCTCGAACAAAGAAGGGGAGGGATAGCATATTTGTTGTAGTGGATAGATTTTCCAAAATGGCACACTTTATACCATGTAATAAAAGTGATGATGATGCTCATGTTGCTGATTTGTTCTTTCGTGAAATTGTACGATTACATGGTGTACCAAATACAATTGTTTCAGATCGTGATGCTAAATTTCTTAGCCATTTTTGGAGATATTTATGGGCTAAGTTGGGGACTAAACTACATTTTAGTACTACATGTCATCCCCAAACTGATGGCCAAACTGAAGTAGTCAATAGATCATTGTCTACTATGCTTAGGGCTGTTTTGAAGAATAACCTGAAAATGTGGGACGAATGCTTGCCTCATATTGAATTTGCTTATAATCGTTCGCTACATTCTACCACTAAGATGTGCCCTTTTGAAGTTGTGTATGGTTTCTTACCTCGTGCACCTATTGATTTGTTGCCTCTTCCATCTTCGGAGAAGGTTAATTTTGATGCTAAAGAACGTGCTGAATTGACATTAAAGATGCATGAGTTAACGAAGGAAAACATTGAGTGTATGAATGCTAAATACAAAATTGCTGGAGATAAGGGTAGAAAACATGTTGTCTTTGCACCTGGAGATCTTGTTTGGTTGCATTTGCGTAAGGATAGATTTCCTGATTTGCGGAAGTCAAAGCTAATGCCACGTGTTGATGGTCCTTTTAAGGTGTTAGAGAAAATAAATGATAATGCATATAAACTTGAGCTGCCTGCAGAGTTTGGGGTTAGCCCCACTTTTAACATTGCAGATTTGAAGCCTTATTTGGGTGAGGAAGATGAGCTTCCGTCGAGGACGACTTCAGTTCAAGAAGGGGAGGATGATGAGGACATCCCTACTAATGCTACACCCACAACTCCGACTGCTATACATACAGGACCAATTACTGGAGCTCGCGCACATCAATTGAATTACCAGGTACTTTCGTTTCTTCCAAATCCTTCTAATGTTCATGAACATATGATGCTGCCTAAATTAGATACTTTTGTTTTACTTGTGAATGAAGGACCTGTCATGGACAAGAAGGATGACCATTGGAGCGGGATCAAGCATGGAGAAGAAGGTGCGCACGCAGGAAAGAACAATGGAGCTTCCAGTGATGATTTTCGCACTTTGAAGCCACCATAATGGGAGCAAGAAGCCTTGGACGAAATATGCATGATGCCACTTTATAAAATTCATCCCTAGGCTAATATAGGTGTTGCGCCACCTTATTTTTGGGCCAGGCCCATGTAATTTCGAAATACCATATTATAGGCTATTTTTAGAGTCCGTATGTTTGGGGAAACTGAGTTAGGGTCGGTTTCGGACCCCTCCTCCAAGGGGCCACGAAATTCCCCTCTATTCCCCCATATATACAGCCCTTAGGGCGTCATTTTAGGTTTGGGTTTTGTTTAGATTATAAGTTCGCCATAGCTGCAACTTCGCGTTCTTCGTTTGTGTTCCACGACCAGACAAAGGCGTCACACAACCTGATGAGGACATCCCTACTAATGTTACACCCACCCCGACTGCTATACATACAGGACCAATTACTAGAGCTCGCGCACGTCAATTGAATTACCAGGTACTTTCGTTTCTTGGAAATCCTTCTAATATTCATGAACATATGATGCTGCCTAAATTGGATACTTTTGTTTTACTTATGAATGAAGGACCTAGCATGGATAAGAAGGATGACCATTGGAGCGGGATCAAGCATGGAGGAGAAGGTGCGCGCGCGGGAAGAACAATGGAGCTTCCAGTGATGATTTTCGCACATTGAAGCCACCATAATGGGAGCGGGAAGCCTTGGACGAAATATGCATGATGCCACTTTATAAAATTCGTCCATAGGCTAATATAGGTGTTGCGCCACCTTATTTTTGGGCCAAGCCCATGTAATTTCGAAATACCATATTATAGGCTGTTTTTAGAGTCCGTATATATGGGGAAACTGACTTAGGGTCGGTTTCGGACCCCTCCTCCAAGGGTCCACGAAATTCCCTTCTATTCCCCCATATATACAGCCCTTAGGGCTTTGTTTTAGGGTTGGGTTTTGTTTAGATTACAAGTTTGCCATAGCAGCAACTTCGCGTTCTTCGTTTGTGTTCCACGACCAACCAAAGGCGTCACAGAACCCCACTTCATCAATAAAGTTTTCCTCTTATATTCGCAATATCCAGATTGCAATCTTAGTTTCTTGCTTATTCTTCGTTTGCGTGCAGGAAATAGACCCTCGTGGTCAGGTTGATCGTGCTCCGGCGTGGTCAATAACCTCTCAGAGTTGGTTTAGCGATTGCTAAGGCGCGACGGCTCACACGTTCGTAGTCAGATCGTCAAAGTCTACTCCACCAAAAACGATAGCTACCATCTCATCGAAAGACAGGGACAACTTCGCCTCTATCACAACCCCACTTCATCAATAAAACACGAGGAAGTTGATAAAGCCAAGATTGAAGCTATTGAGAGTTGGCCGCAGCCCAAAACGGTCACACAGGGAATGTGACGCTAGTGGAATTGGGTTAGGAGGTGTGTTATTACAAGATGGTAAACCTGTTGTGTACTTTTCTGAAAAATTGATAAAGCCAAGATTGAAGCTATTGAGAGTTGGCCGCAGCCCAAAACGGTCACACAAGTAAGGAGTTTTCTTGGCCTCGCTGGTTTCTATAGGGAATTGTTGTTACTCCACAGGGAATTGAAGTTGATAAAGCCAAGATTGAAGCTATTGAGAGTTGGCCGCAGCCCAAAACGGTCACACAAGTAAGGAGTTTTCTTGGCCTCGCTGGTTTCTATAGGCGTTTTGTGAGAGATTTCAGCACCATTGCTGCGCCTCTCAATGAGCTTACAAAGAAGGACATGCCTTTTTCTTGGGGTGCCGCACAGGAAGAAGCCTTCACGGTCTTGAAAGATAAGTTAACACATGCTCCTTTACTCCAACTTCCTGATTTTAATAAGACTTTCGAGCTTGAATGTGACGCTAGTGGAATTGGGTTAGGAGGTGTGTTATTACAAGATGGTAAACCTGTTGCGTACTTTTCTGAAAAATTAAGTGGGCCTAGTCTGAATTATTCTACTTATGATAAGGAATTATATGCTCTTGTTCGAACTTTGGAAACATGGCAACATTATTTATGGCCCAAAGAATTTGTTATACATTCTGATCATGAATCTTTGAAACATATTAAAAGTCAAGCAAAACTGAACCGTAGACATGCTAAATGGGTTGAATTCATTGAGACTTTCCCTTATGTCATTAAACACAAGAAGGGTAAAGAAAATGTTATTGCTGATGCTTTGTCTCGTCGTTGTACTATGCATTCACAACTTGACTTTAAAATATTTGGTATGGAGACCATCAAAGATCAATATGTGCATGATGCTGAATTTAGAGACGTGTTGCAGAATTGTAAAGAAGGGAGAACATGGAACAAGTTCGTTATTAATGATGGATTTGTATTCCGTGCTAACAAGCTATGCATTCCAGCTAGCTCCATTCGTCTTTTGTTGTTACAGGAGGCGCACGGAGGAGGATTTATGGGACACTTTGGCGTGAAGAAGACGGAGGACGTACTTTCTACACATTTCTTTTGGCCAAAGATGAGATGGGATGTTGAGCGTTTTGTTGCTCGCTGCACTACATGTCAAAAAGCTAAGTCACGACTCAATCCTCATGGTTTATATATGCCTTTGCCTGTACCTAGTGTTCCATGGGAGGATATATCTATGGACTTTGTTTTAGGTTTACCTCGAACAAAGAAGGGGAGGGATAGCATATTTGTTGTCGTGGATAGATTTTCCAAAATGGCACACTTTATACCATGTAATAAAAGTGATGATGATGCTCATGTTGCTGATTTGTTCTTTCATGAAATTATACGATTGCATGGTGTACCAAATACAATTGTTTCAGATCGTGATGCTAAATTTCTTAGCCATTTTTGGAGATATTTATGGGCTAAGTTGGGGACTAAACTACATTTTAGTACTACATGTCATCCCCAAACTGATGGCCAAACTGAAGTAGTCAATAGATCATTGTCTACTATGCTTAGGGCTGTTTTGAAGAATAACCTGAAAATGTGGGAAGAATGCTTGCCTTATATTGAATTTGCTTATAATCGTTCGCTACATTCTACCACTAAGATGTGCCCTTTTGAAGTTGTGTATGGTTTCTTACCTCGTGCACCTATTGATTTGTTGCCTCTTCCATCTTCGGAGAAGGTTAATTTTGATGCTAAAGAACGTGCTGAATTGATATTAAAGATGCATGAGTTAACGAAGGAAAACATTGAGTGTATGAATGCTAAATACAAAATTGCTGGAGATAAGGGTAGAAAACATGTTGTCTTTGCACCTGGAGATCTTGTTTGGTTGCATTTGCGTAAGGATAGATTTCCTGATTTGCGGAAGTCAAAGCTAATGCCACGTGCTGATGGTCCTTTTAAGGTGTTAGAGAAAATAAATGATAATGCATATAAACTTGAGCTGCCTGCAGAGTTTGGGGTTAGCCCCACTGTTAACATTGCAGATTTGAAGCCTTATTTGGGTGAGGAAGATGAGCTTCCGTCGAGGACGACGTCATTTCAAGAAGGGGATGATGATGAGGACATCCCTACTAATGTTACACCCACCCCGACTGCTATACATACAGGACCAATTACTAGAGCTCGCGCACGTCAATTGAATTACCAGGTACTTTCGTTTCTTGGAAATCCTTCTAATATTCATGAACATATGATGCTGCCTAAATTGGATACTTTTGTTTTACTTATGAATGAAGGACCTAGCATGGATAAGAAGGATGACCATTGGAGCGGGATCAAGCATGGAGGAGAAGGTGCGCGCGCGGGGAAGAACAATGGAGCTTCCAGTGATGATTTTCGCACATTGAAGCCACCATAATGGGAGCGGGAAGCCTTGGACGAAATATGCATGATGCCACTTTATAAAATTCGTCCATAGGCTAATATAGGTGTTGCGCCACCTTATTTTTGGGCCAGGCCCATGTAATTTCGAAATACCATATTATAGGCTGTTTTTAGGGTCCGTATATATGGGGAAACTGACGTAGGGTCGGTTTTGGACCCCTCCTCCAAGGGGCCACGAAATTCCCTTCTATTCCCCCATATATACAGCCCTTAGGGCTTTGTTTTAGGGTTGGGTTTTGTTTAGATTGCAAGTTTGCCATAGCAGCAACTTCGCGTTCTTCATTTGTGTTCCACGACCAGACAAAGGCGTCACAGAACCCCACTTCATCAATAAAGTTTTCCTCTTATATTCGCAATATCCAAATTGCAATCTTAGTTTCTTGGTTGTTCTTCGTTTGCGTGCAGGAAATAGACCCTCGTGGTCAGGTTGATCGTGCTCCGACGTGGTCAATAACCTCTCAGAGTTGGTTTAGCGATTGCTAAGGCGCGACGGCTCACACGTTCGTAGTCGGATCGTCAAAGTCTACTCCACCAAAAACGATAGCCACCATCTCATCGAAAGACAGGGACAACTTCGCCTCTATCACAACCCCACTTCATCAATAAAGCTTTCCTCTTATATTCGCAATATCCAGATTGCAATCTTAGTTTCTTGCTTGTTCTTCGTTTGCGTGCAGGAAACAGACCCTCGTGTTCAGGTTGATCGTGCTCCGGCGTGGTCAATAACCTCTCAGAGTTGGTTTAGCGATTGCTAAGGCGTGGCGTCATCACACGTTCATAGTCGGATCGTCAAAGTCTACTCCACCAAAACGATAGCCACCATCTCATCGAAAGACAGGGACAACTTCGCCTCTATCACTAGAGGTTTTAGGGTTTTTGCACTTGATTTCAGCCACGTGCTACCCGTTCCTCTAGTGCATAACTTCTCCTCTAGATCGGTTTTTTGTAGTGCTTAGGCGAAGACCTGCCGGAATTGCTCCACCACCATCGTCGCGGTGCTGTCATGCTGCCGGAGAACTCGTCTACCTATCTGCTCCCTTTTGCTGGATCAAGAAGGCGGAGATCATCATCGAGTTGTACGTGTGCTGAACGCGGAGGTGCCGTCCGTTCGGCGCTAGATCGGAAGGACCGTGATCAAGATCACAAGACGGATCATGATGAGATCGCGGGACGGATCGTGATGAGTTCGCAGGACGGATCGTGATTGGATTGCGGGACGGATATTGATGAGATCGCGGGATGCTTGGCAATTTGGATCACGAAGACGTTCTATTACACCAACCGCGTTTCTTAATGCTTCCCGCTTAGCAATCTACAAGGGTATGTAGATCCACTCTCCCTCTCGTAGATTCTCATCACCATGGATAGATCTTGCGTGTGCATAGGAAAATTTTGTTTCCCATGCAACGTTCCCCAACACTATTTTGATGATATATTGATTTATAGTAGATCTTTGGAGGAACATTTGGAACATTTGCGTGTTGTTTTTATTGCTCTACGTGATGCACATTTGTTTGGTAACCTTGGGAAGTGCACCTTTTGCACCGACCGAGTATCTTTTCTTGGCTATGTTGTTACTCCACAGGGAACTGAAGTTGATAAAGCCAAGATTGAAGGTATTGAGAGTTGGTCGCAGCCCAAAACGGTCACACAAGTGAGGAGTTTTCTTGGCCTCACTGGTTTCTATAGGCGTTTTGTGAGAGATTTCAACACCATTGATGCGCCTCTCAATGAGCTTACAAAGAAGTACGTGCCTTTTGCTTGGGGTACCGCACAGGAAGAAGCCTTCACGGTCTTGAAAGATAAGTTAACACATGCTCCTTCACTCCAACTTCCTGATTTTAATAAGACTTTCGAGCTTGAATGTGATGCTAGTGGAATTGGGTTAGGAGGTGTGTTATTACAAGATGGTAAACCTGTTGCGTACTTTTCTGAAAAAATTGAGTGGGCCTAGTCTGAATTATTCTACTCATGATAAGGAATTATATGCTCTTGTTCGGACTTTGGAAACATGGCAACATTATTTATGGCCCAAAGAATTTTTTATACATTCTAATCATGAATCTTTGAAACATATTAAAAGTCAAGCAAAACTGAACCGTAGACATGCTAAATGGGTTGAATTCATTGAGACTTTCCCTTATGTCATTAAACACAAGAAGGGTAAAGAAAATGTTATTGCTGATGCTTTGTCTCGTCGTTATACTATGCTTTCACAACTTGACTTTAAAATATTTGGTTTGGAGACCATCAAAGATCAATATGTGCATGATGCTGAATTTAGAGACGTGTTGCAGAATTGTAAAGAAGGGAGAACATGGAACAAGTTCGTTATTAATGATGAATTTGTGTTATGTGCTAACAACCTATGCATTCCAACTAGCTCCGTTCATCTTTTGTTGTTACAGGAGGCGCACAGAGGAGGATTAGTGGGACACTTTGGCATGAAGAAGACGGAGGACATACTTTCTACACATTTCTTTTGGCCAAAGATGAGACGGGATGTTGAGGGTTTTGTTGCTCGCTGCACTACATGTCAAAAAGCTAAGTCATGACTCAATCCTCATGGTTTATATATGCCTTTGCCTATACCTAGTGTTCCTAGGGAGGATATATCTATGGACTTTGTTTTAGGTTTACCTCGAACAAAGAAGGGGAGGGATAGCATATTTGTTGTCGTGGATAGATTTTCCAAAATGGCACACTTTATACCATGTCATAAAAGTGATGATGTTGCTCATGTTGCTGATTTGTTCTTTCGTCAAATTATTCGGTTGCATGGTGTGCCAAATACAATTGTTTCAGATCGTGATGCTAAATTTCTTGGCCACTTTTCGAGATGTTTATGGGCTAAGTTGGGGACTAAACTGCTTTTTTGTACTACATGTCATCCCCAAACTAATGGCCAAACTGAAGTAGTCAATAGATCATTGTCTACTATGCTTAGGGATGTTTTGAAGAATAACCTAAAAATGTGGGAAGAATGCTTGCCTCATATTGAATTTTCTTATAATCGTTCGCTACATTCTACCACTAAGATGTGCCCTTTTGAAGTTGTGTATGGTTTCTTACCTCGTGCACCTATTGATTTGTTGCCTCTTCCATCTCCGGAGAAGGTTAATTTTGATGCTAAAGAATGTGCTGAATTGATATTAAATATGCATGAGTTAACGAAGGAAAACATTGAGCGTATGAATGCTAAATACAAAATTGCTGGAGATAAGGGTAGAAAACATGTTGTCTTTGCACCTGGAGATCTTGTTTGGTTACATTTGTGTAAGGATAGATTTCCTGATTTGTGCAAGTCAAAGCTAATGCCACGTGCTGATGATCCTTTTAAGGTGTTAGAGAAAATAAATTATAATGCATATAAACTTGAGCTGCCTGCAGTGTTTGGGGTTAGCCCCACTTTTAACATTGCAGATTTGAAGCCTTATTTGGGTGAGGAGGATGAGCTTCCGTCGAGGACGACTTCAGTTCAAGAAGGGGAGGATGATGATGACATCCCTACTAATGTTACACCCACAACCACGAGTATTATATATATACAAGACCAATTACTAGAGCTCGCGCACGTCAATTGAATTACCAGGTACTTTCGTTTCTCGGAAATCCTTCTAATGTTCATGAACGTATGATGCTGCCTAAATTAGATACTTTTGTTTTACTTATGAATGAAGGACCTAGCATGGACAAGAAGGATGACCATTGGAGCGGGATCAAGCATGGAGGATAAGGTGCGCGCGCGGGAAAGAACAATGGAGTTTCCAATGATGATTTTCGCACTTTGAAGCCACCATAATGGGAGCGAGAAGCCTTAGATGAAATATGCATGATGCCACTTTATAAAATTCGTCCCTAGGCTAATAAAGGTGATGCGCCAGCTTATTTTTGGGCCAGAACCATGTAATTTCGAAATACCATATTATAGGCTGTTTTTAGAGTCTGTATGTATGAGGAAACTGAGTTAGGGTCGGTTTCGGACCCCTCCTCCAAGGGGCCACGAAATTCCCCTCTATTCTCCCATATATACAGCCCTTAGGGCGTCGTTTTAGCGTTGGGTTTTGTTTAGATTACAAGTTCGCCATAGCTGATACTTCGCGTTCTTCGTTTGTGTTCCATGACTAGACAAAGGCATCATAGAACCCCACTTCCATCAATAAAGCTTTCCTCTTATATTCGTAATATCCAGATTGCAATCTTAGTTTCTTTCTTGTTCTTCGATTGTGTGCAGGAAACAGACCCTAGTGGTCAGGTTGACCGTGTTCCAGCTTGGTCAATAACCTCTCGGAGTTGGTTTAGCGATTGTTAAGGCGCGACATCATCACACATTCGTAGTCAGATCGTCAAAGTCTACTCCACCAAAAACCGATTGTAACAAGAGACGAAGGGGACACGGTTTTTGATAAAGGCGAAGTTGTCCCTGTCTTTCGATGAGATGGTGGCTATCGTTTTGGTGGAGTAGACTTTGACGATCCGACTACGAACGTGTGATGACGCCGTGCCTTAGCAATCGCTAGACCAACTCCGAGAGATTATTGACCACGCCGGAGCACGATCAACCTGACCACGAGGGTCTGTTTCCTGCACGCAAACAAAGAACAAGCAAGAAACTAAGATTGCAATCTGGATATTGCGAATATAAGAGGAAAGCTTTATTGATGAAGTGGGGTTCTGTGACGCCTTTGTCTGGTCGTGGAACACAAACAAAGAACGCGAAGTTGCAGCTATGGCGAACTTGTAATCTAAACAAAACCCAAACCTAAAACGACACCCTAAGGGCTGTATATATGGGGGAATAGAGGGGAATTTCGTGGCTCCTTGGAGGAGGGGTCCGAAACCGACCCTAACTCAGTTTGCCCATACATACGGACTCTAAAAATAGCCTATAATATGGTATTTCGAAATTACATGGGCCTGGCCCAAAAATAAGGTGGTGCAACACCTATATTAGCCTAGGGACGAATTTTATAAAGTGGCATCATGCATATTTCGTCCAAGGCTTCTTGCTCCCATTATGGTGGCTTCAAAGTGCGAAAATCATCACTGGAAGCTCCATTGTTCTTTCCCGCGCGCGCACCTTCTTCTCCATGCTTGATCCCGCTCCAATGGTCATCCTTCTTGTCCATGCCGGGTCCTTCATTCACAAGTAAAACAAAAGTATCTAATTTAGGCAGCATCATATGTTCATGAACATTAGAAGGATTTGCAAGAAACGAAAGCACCTGGTAATTCAATTGATGTGCGCGAGCTCTAGTAATTGGTCCTATATGTATAGCAGTCGGAGTTGTGGGTGTAGCATTAGTAGGGATATCCTCATCAGTTTTACCCAGGTCGGGCCCTCCTATGGAGGTAATACCCTACGTCCTGCTTGATTGTATTGAGGATATGGGGGTTACAGAGTTGATCTACCTCGAGATCGAATAGCTAACCCTAGATGAGTTGTTCTATATCTACAACCTAAAACCCTCCCTCTTATATAGACATCGAGGGTGCCTAGGGTTTACATATGGTTGGTTATATGCCGAAGAGATAAACATGCCTATCTATGGCTAACAACTTGGAGGGTATGCCACGGCTCCTCAAAGCTTCTATCCTGGCGACGATCACCTTGATCATCCAATGCTCAGCTTGCGGCCCATATGTTGACACCTGATTTTGGCACGGTGCAAAATGCAATAAAGATGGACTCAAACTAAAGGGTTTTATCTACGAGAAAGTTCATATTGCCGAGTGAAACAACCTTGATGTTTAGGCCATCACCATTCGGTATCATTTCAAAGGCCAAATCACATTTGGGTTGTCATGTAGATGTTCTGAGTGCTTTTTGGTCCATTACGCCTCCAAGACAACCTCGGATGAAGGAATGTTCTATATGGATTGTCTTTGCCTCATCGAGTTGATCGATTTTGATATATAAATCATCTCAATCTAAGGTCGTATGCAAAAGTTAGAGCAACCAGAGTGCAGCCCTATCACAAAGCAAAATATGGCGCAGGAGATCAGACACATCTCTCACGGGCCGCACGAGTCATTCGGCCCTCAAGACGTCCTCGGATGGAAAAACTTACAACATGAAAAAGTTTTGCGTCATCGAGACGATTGATTTTGGTATATAAATCTTCTCAAACCGAGGTCGTATGCGACCTGGAGAGGCAAAACAAAATCAGCTTGAGGTTTCACTCGGGATTTCCGAGTGAAAGTTTGCCGATCGAGGGAAACGTTTGTCGTCGAGTGAAAAGTTTCTCGTCCGGCCGAGTGAAATAGTCGTCCGAGTAAAAAGTACCGGTCGAGTGAAATACTGGCCCGAGTGCAATTGTCGTCCGAGTGGAAATCACCGTCGAGTGACAGTTTCGGCCCGAGTGCAATTGCCGTCCGAGTGAAAACCACTGTCGAGTGACAGTTTCGGTCGAGTGAAAGTTCAAAATGGCCTCGTATGGAAAAGCTTTCAACACAAAAGTTGTTCGTAATGTCGAAACAACTTTGCTTTTAAAGTCATTATCATCTGAGATAGTACATGGCCTGCAGAGATGCTACAACACTCGGACAGCCCAGTCTGCTACGTGACCGAGTCTGATTCGAAGTTAAAGATGACTTCGTGGAGTATTCGAGATGGCTTTATTTGGGAAAGTGGTCAACAAACGGATTGTTTGCCTCGTCGAGGCACACAAAATTGATGTTTGGACCGTCTCCATCAGAGGTCATATGTAGATTCTAGGGCAGACGCGAGAAGCAAGACAGAAGATTGGGCCAAATTTGGGCTGAATCCGAGTGGAATTAGAACTAGGACTCTAGGACGTGAATTGATGTAATTTTCTTGTAAGGAAATCCCTAGATGAATCCTTTGCTTGTACGGGAAGTCCAGCCGCCTCTTATATATGTTTGGGGTGACGACCGATTGAACAACACACAATCGAACAAATCAATCTATACTACTTTTTCATCTACGTTCTTCGTTTTTCTCTCGTTCTTCGCTGTTCTTCGTCTTTGAGAGCTATGAATCCCGAGGCTCTAGGGGCGAGAGAATCGACCTAGGGCAGCCCATAGCCACCGCACTCCCTGACGGGGTCCCTCCCGGGCGTGCGGGGTTTCCGGTCTACAAAAGCGTCTGCCGACTGTCTTGTGTATCGCGATGCCGGACGGATCTCCCTCGACGTGAGCTATGGTGCATCATCCCCGACGTTGAGGGTACACGGTGACGTGTTCGTGTGTCAACACACTTTTTGACGACTCCGCTAGGGACCAAAGATCAATCATGTCTGATCTTCCCAAGCCATCTGAGATAGATGCCGATAACATCATTAAGCCCAAGCTTGATGAACTATCGGCTGATCATCGCCAAGCTTACGAGGAGTACAAGAAGGCACGTGAAGAGAAGGAGTCGCAGGAATTCCTTGGAAACTTCAAGAAAGATCGCCAAGGCAATATCACTCCGATTGGAGAAATCAAGTTCCCTCATCTTCAAGCCGAGCAGGTTAAACCTCCTATAAGTACTACCTTTTCTCCCGAGCAGTGGGCTGAGATTGAGAGTCGTATTGCCGATGGTAATAATTTGGTCTATCAAACTTTCATAGAAAATACCAATGCGTAGAAAAATATGCCTCAATCGTCTAGTGGTAATATTGGTGTGGCTACTAGTGTAGGAAACCCTAATCTGTCTTTACCTCTTTCATCGGCACCTCCCATGCCGATGAACTACTATCCCACCCACACCAATCAGATTGTGGCTGCACCCGCTAATTCCATCATGAGCATGCCAAGTTCGGTACCTATGCCGAACCAAGCTATACCTGTAGGTGCAAGCACTCAGCCACAGCTGAACTATGGTTCGGCATATGTGCCATAGTTCCTGCCTACTGGTAGTAATTCTACTCCTCCCATCCCACAACATCAAGCTTCACCGTCTACTGCAGACGATACTTTAGCTAGTTTTAGAGAGGATATGGCTAAGATACTTAGAGAGAATTTTGGAGTTGAGTTACCTTGGAATCGGATTTACCAAAAACCGTACCCCGAGTACTTTGACGCTATCTAGTGCCCTCTAGGATATAAAATTCCAGATTTTGTTAAGTTCAATGGAGAAGGCACAAAAACCACATGGGAGCATACTAGTCAATACTTAGCACAACTGGGTGAAGCAGGCTCGCTGAATGAACTGAAAGTGCACTTGTTTCCTTTATCATTAACTGGTACTGCATTTTCATGGTTTTCTTCTCTACCACATGGTTCTATCCGTGTGTGGTCGCAGCTGGAACAGAAATTTCACGATCACTTTTATAGCGGCGACAACAAACTTAAATTATCACATCTTACATTGGTTAAGCAGAAAAATGATGAATCGGTCTCCGATTACGTCAAGAGATTTAGAGATACAAAGAACCAGTGCTATAGTTTGGTGATAACCGAGAGGGATTTGCCTAACCTTGTGCTTAGTGGTTTGAAAACTCACATTGGGGAAAAGCTAGAAGGCTATGAGTTCTTAAGTGTCAACCAGGTCCTGCAAAAAGCTTTGGCTCAGGAAAGCCGGAGCAAAGATCTCAAAGAGGTATAGATATAAAACTGATCGTCCTAAGATGAATATGGTTGAGTATGGTAGTGATCACTCGGACGATGAAGGTGATATGTATGCTGTCGAATTTGTTTGGCCGTCTAAGGCCAAACCATTTACTTGCAATGATCTGAAACTGATTCATAAGAATCGTGACGAAGAGATGAAGTTTACTTTTAACATTGCTAAGTGTGACAAAATATTTGATGCTTTGCTACAAGCTAAGATCATTAGGATATCTCACACTTTACCATCGATTAAAGAGTTAAAACGGCGTGCTTATTGCAAGTATCATAATTCTTTTTCTCATGCTACTAATGATTGCAATGTTTTCCGACGAGAGATACAATCCATTAATGATGAACGATTGAGCTTTTCTGAGATGCAAGTTGATAACAGCCCTTCCCAATGAACACTCTGGATTTGGAGGGGAAAAAGTTGCTCATTCGGCCAGAAGTAGCCGAATCTGCTAATAAAACTAATGTCATTATTGGTGGGCCTAGGAAAATCAAGGAGGACAGCAAGGTGTTGGGGAGGCAGGTTGTGCTTGACAAGCAACTCGATGGCAAGGAAGTAATCAAGATCACCATCAAGAATCCTGCACTCGGGGGACAACAAGAAGTGCAACAAGACACTCGTGTTAAGTTCATTAAACCCAAGAGTCCAGAAGTTGGCAAGTGGAAGAGGAACGAAGCCAAGGTACATCGTAAGTGAGTCAAGCCAACTTTTGATATGCTGCTGTCAAATATGCAAATCAGTCGACCGGTTCTAGCTCTAATCGGTCATCATACCTGAAACGACCAAGGTCACCATCAACTGATATGTTCAGTCGGCATGCAAAACCGACTGGATCAAGGATGCCATTTCCACAAGAACAACGACAACCTGTTTGGGATCGACTCGGATGCTCGTATGAAAGCCGATTGAACATTGTTGTCCATTACTCGGGTGGTCAAAATATGCCTCCGAGTGAAAACTATCTGAGTGTATGAATGCACCCGGGTGGAAGGTATCTGAATGAAAGAATACGGTCGAGTGGATACTATGTAGGCGAACTTGTGAGTGGATTTCGTCCGACTAAAAGGGTGCGCCCGAGTGAAAACTTCGTACGTCAGAAAAGTCGACAAGAGTGGCGTGTCAAGCTGCCGAGTGTTGCAGCAGTGGAGTCAAGGACAGGCAAGGAAAATATCAATGTCGACTCACTCATCCTAGGTAGTGAAACGTTCACCACACAGTAGTAGACTGTGCGTAGCAACCCAACTGAGCCGGTACTTGTTATCACGCCGAAGCACTAGACCAATGATGATGAAGCAAGTACCAGCCATGTGAAGCCAGTTGATCCTAAATACACTCGACCAAGGTGGTGTCCTCCAGGTCTAACAAAGACACAAAAGAGGAAATTACAAAGGTTGAGGAATCAAGAGATGACAGAACAAGAAGATGAGAAGCAAAGGGACGAGTTGTTCAATGTCACTCAGCTCATGATACCAGCAAAACAGGTGTGGAAGACCAAACTAGTGCAAAACATAGTGGATTCTACATCTACCACGGTCGCAATTACACCATCAAAAGAGGACGATGTAGTTGTGACATCCTCTCAGTCACCTGTTACTTCTCCTTCACTCGGAAAGAATTCAGATTCGGTGGACGCGTGCGAGGAGGAAGATGATCTGTTGGACTAGGAGTCTACACCGGTTCATGAAGGTATGGATATCAATATGGTGTATTACTTACCCGTTGAATTCCGTGCTGTAGATGAAGAGGGGGAAGTGGCTCAGCTGAATTTTGGCCCCAGAAATGCAATATTCGAAAAGCCAAAAGAACCAGTGATGCACTTGAAACCATTGTACCTCAGGGGTCATATCAATGGATCACCACTCACTCGGATGCTTGTTGATGGTGGTGTTGTGGTGAATCTCATGCCCTATTCGGTCTTCAAGAAATTGGGTTTGCTCGATGATGAATTGATCAAGACCAATATGGTGCTTAATGGGTTTGAAGGCAAAGAGAAAACTGAAGCCAAAGGTGTGATGTATGTGGAGCTTACAGTCAAGAGCAAAACTTTGGCTACTGCATTCTTGTTGCTGAGGTGCAAGGTAACTACAACATCATACTAGGCCGTGATTGGGTTCATGCAAACCAGTGCGTACCATCTACCATGCACCAGTTTTTGATCCAGTGGGTTGATGGTGAGGTAGAAGTCATTCATGCGGATAACTCGGCTTGTGTTGCTTTGGCCGATGCATCGGTGGATTGGCAACATCCCAATGCTACTTGCTTGACGGGACGCGACTTGTCAGAGTTTGATTTCCTTAGCACAACAAAGAATGGCTTTGTGCCCGTCTCTTTAAAGTTGATTAGTGGCAATTGGCTCCAAGGTATGATATGTTTAAATGGACTCTAATTCCGAGTGGTTGCAGAAACGTCTTGCAGAATATCGGTCTAGCGAGAATGATATGTATGAATCTGTAAAGGAGTTGGATGACATGGATAAATTAGGACAGGGTTTTTAGTCGACAGATCTATTAGAAGAAATAGATATAGGGGAAGGTTCAGTTCCTAGGCCGACGTTTGTAAACAAGAATTTGAAAGACGATCATAAAGCTAAGTTGATCGGGCTATTGAAAGAATATGTTTGTTGCTTTGCATGGGAATACCATGAGATGCCAGGTTTAAGCCGAGAGCTAGTGGATCATCAGTTAGCTATAAAGGTTGGTTTTAGACCTTACAAACAATCGGATAGAAAATTTAATCCAAAAACATATGACCGAATCAAGGAGGAGATCGGTCGGTTGCTCAAAGCTAATTTCATTCGGCCTTGCAGGTATGACGAGTGGATCTCTAACATTGTGCTGGTGGAGAAGAAAGGATCCGGCAAGTTAAGGGTGTGCATTGATTTCAGAGATTTGAATAGAGCTACACCCAAAGATGAGTACCCCATGACAATAGCCGACATGCTTATTAATGATGCTTCTCGACATAAAGTTATTAGCTTTCTTGATGGTAATGCGGATTATAATCAAATTTTTATGGCCGAAGACGACATGTCCAAGACAGCTTTTCGTTGCCCTGGTTTCCTTGGTTTATTCGAGTGGACAGTGATGACATTCGGATTAAAAAATGCGGGTGCCACATATCAAAGAGCTATGAATTTAATTTTCCATGATTTACTCGGAATTATACTTGAAGTCTATATTGATGATATTGTTGTCAAATCGGATGCTTTTAAGTCTCATTTGGCCGATTTACGTTTAGCTTTTGAAAGAATGAAAAAATATGAACTGAAGATGAATCCTTTGAAGTGTGCATTCGGCGTGTCGGCTGGAAAGTTTTTGGGCTTCATTATTCATGAGAATGGCGTAGAAATTGATCCCAAAAAGATAGAAGCTATACAGAAAGTGGAGGCTCCAACATGCAAGAGGGATATGCAAAAATTCCTTGGCAAGGTCAATTATTTGAGGGGGTTCATAGCTAATTTGTCAGGGAAGGTTGATGCATTCACTCCTATCCTTCGGTTAAAGAATGATGCTGATTTTACTTGGGGGGCAAGACAGCAAGAGGCATTCGACATGATCAAGACTTATTTAAGCACTCCTCCAGTAATGAGAGAACCTAAACATAAAGAGCCCTTTAGGCTTTACATTGAGGCAGAGGAAGGTGTTATTGGTGCTGTATTGACTCAAGAAACCGAAAGAATAGAACATACTATTACATATTTGAGTCGACGCTTATTGGATGCTGAGACAAGGTATACATTTATTGAAAAGTTATGCCTCTGTTTATATTATGCTTGTACAAAACTGAGACATTACCTTGTGCCGAGTGCTTGCATAGTAGCTTGTCAAACCGATGTCATTAAGTACATGTTGCATAGGCCAATTCTTAGTGGTAGAATTGGCAAGTGGGCTTACGCTTTAATTGAATATGATTTGGCTTATGAATCTCTAAAATCCATGAAAGGCCAAATTGTTGCTAATTTTATTGTTGAGCATCGGATTAATGACAAGCATGATGTTGATATAAACCTTGTCTCATTAGTGCCATGGAGGTTATATTTTGATGGTTCAGTTTGTAGCAATGGACAAGGTGTTGGTATTGTTTATATATCTCCTTATGGTGCTATTTTTCAAGCCTGTCGGCCCATAAGAAGTAAGTCGACTATCCGAGGACCCCTTAATCAAGGACTCCCTTAGTAGCCCTTGGACTAGCCTTCAATGTCGATGTATATCCGGTCAATCTCCTCGTATCATCCTCTTTGTGATAGAGGCGAAGTTGTCCCTGTCTTTCGATGAGATGGTGGCTATCGTTTTTGGTGGAGTAGACTTTGACGATCCGACTACGAACGTGTGAGCCGTCGCGCCTTAGCAATCGCTAAACCAACTCTGAGAGGTTATTGACCACGCCAGAGCACGATCAACCTGACCACGAGGGTCTATTTCCTGCACGCAAACGAAGAACAACCAAGAAACTAAGATTGCAATCTGGATATTGCGAATATAAGAGGAAAACTTTATAGATGAAGTGGGGTTCTGTGACGCCTTTGTCTGGTCGTGGAACACAAACGAAGAACGCGAAGTTGCTGCTATGGCAAACTTGTAATCTAAACAAAACCCAACCCTAAAACGAAGCCCTAAGGGCTGTATATATGGGGGAATAGAAGGGAATTTCGTGGCCCCTTGGAGGAGGGGTCCGAAACCGACCCTAAGTCAGTTTCCCCATATATACGGACACTAAAAACAGCCTATAATATGGTATTTCGAAATTACATGGGCCTGGCCCAAAAATAAGGTGGCGCAGCACCTATATTAGCCTATGGACGAATTTTATAAAGTGGCATCATGCATATTTCGTCCAAGGCTTCCCGCTCCCATTATGGTGGCTTCAATGTGCGAAAATCATCACTGGAAGCTCCATTGTTCTTCCCCGCACGCGCACCTTCTCCTCCATGCTTGATCCCGCTCCAATGGTCATCCTTCTTATCCATGCTAGGTCCTTCATTCATAAGTAAAACAAAAGAATCCAATTTAGGCAGCATCATATGTTCATGAATATTAGAAGGATTTCCAAGAAACGAAAGTACCTAGTAATTCAATTGATGTGCGCGAGATCTAGTAATTGGTCCTGTATGTATAGCAGTCGGGGTGGGTGTAACATTAGTAGAGATGTCCTCATCATCCTCCCCTTCTTGAACTGACGTCGTCCTCGACGGAAGCTCATCTTCCTCACCCAAATAAGGCTTCAAATCTGCAATGTTAAAAGTGGGGCTAACCCCAAACTCTGCAGGCAGCTCAAGTTTATATGCATTATCATTTACTTTCTCTAACACCTTAAAAGGACCATCAGCACGTGGCATTAGCTTTGACTTGCGCAAATCAGGAAATCTATCCTTACGCAAATGTAACCAAACAAGATCTCCAGGTGCAAAGACAACATGTTTTCTACCCTTATCTCCAGCAAGTTTGTATTTAGCATTCATACGCTCAATGTTTTCCTTAGTTAACTCATGAATCTTTAATATCAATTCAGCACGTTCTTTAGCATCAAAATTAACCTTCTCCGAAGACGGAAGAGGCAACAAATCAATAGGTGCACGAGGTAAGAAACCATACACAACTTCAAAAGGGCACATCTTAGTGGTAGAATGTAGCGAACGATTATAAGCAAATTCAATATGAGGCAAGCATTCTTCCCACATTTTCAGGTTATTCTTCAAAACAGCCCTAAGCATAGTAGACAATGATCTATTGACTACTTCAGTTTGGCCATCAGTTTGGGGGTGACATGTAGTACTAAAAAGCAGTTTAGTCCCCAACTTAGCCCATAAACATCTCCAAAAGTGGCTAAGAAATTTAGCATCACGATCGGAAACAATTGTATTTGGCACACCATGCAACCGAATAATTTCACGAAAGAACAAATCAGCAACATGAGCAGCATCATCACTTTTATGACATGGTATAAAGTGTGCCATTTTAGAAAATCTATCCACGACAACAAATATGCTATCCCTCCCCTTCTTTGTTCGAGGTAAACCTAAAACAAAATCCATAGATATATCCTCCCAAGGAACACTAGGTACAGGTAAAGGCATATATAAACCATGAGGATTGAGTCGTGACTTAGCTTTTTGACATGTAGTGCAGCGAGCAACAAAACGCTCAACATCCCGTCTCATCTTTGGCCAAAAGAAATGTGTAGCAAGTACGTCCTCCGTCTTCTTCACGCCAAAGTGTCCCATTAATCCTCCTCCGTGCGCCTCCTGTAGCAACAAAAGACGAACGGAGCTAGCTGGAATGCATAGCTTGTTAGCACGAAACACAAATCCATTATTAATAACGAACTTGTTCCATGTTCTCCCTTCTTTACAATTCTGCAACACGTCTCTAAATTCAGCATCATGCACATATTGATCTTTGATGGTCTCCAAACCAAATATTTTAAAGTCAAGTTGGGAAAGCATAGTATAACGACGAGACAAAGCATCAGCAATAACATTGTCTTTACCCTTCTTGTGTTTAATGACATAAGGGAAAGTCTCAATGAATTCAACCCATTTAGCATGTCTACGGTTTAGTTTTGCTTGACTTTTAATATGTTTCAAAGATTCATGATCAGAATGTATAACAAATTCTTTGGGCCATAAATAATGTTGCCATGTTTCCAAAGTCCGAACAAGAGCATATAATTCCTTATCATAAGTAGAATAATTCAGACTAGGCCCACTTAATTTTTCAGAAAAGTACGCAACAGGTTTACCATCTTGTAGTAACACACCTCCTAACCCAATTCCACTAGCATCACATTCAAGCTCGAAAGTCTTATTAAAATCAGGAAGTTGGAGTAAAGGAGCATGTGTTAACTTATCTTTCAAGACCGTGAAGGCTTCTTCCTGTGCGGTACCCCAAGAAAAAGGCACGTCCTTCTTTGTAAGCTCATTGAGAGGCGCAGCAATGGTGCTGAAATCTCTCACGAAACGCCTATAGAAACCAGCGAGGCCAAGAAAACTCCTTACTTGTGTGACCGTTTTGGGCTGCGGCCAACTCTCAATAGCTTCAATCTTGGCTGTATCAACTTCAATTCCCTGTGGAGTAACAACATAGCCAAGAAAAGATACTCGGTCGGTGCAAAAGGTGCACTTCCCAAGGTTACCAAACAAACGTGCATCACGTAGCGCAGTAAAAACAGCACGTAAATGTTCCAAATGTTCCTCCAAAGATCTACTAAAAATCAATATATCATCAAAATAGACTACCACAAATCGTCCAATGAAAGCACGTAAAACCTCGTTCATTAATCTCATGAAAGTGCTAGGTGCATTAGTTAACCCAAAAGGCATGACTAGCCACTCATATAATCCAAACTTAGTTTTAAATGCTGTTTTCCATTCATCGCCCAATTTCATACGAATTTGATGGTATCCACTACGCAAATCAACTTTGGAGAAAATTATAGAGCCACTTAATTCATTAAGCATATCATCTAGTCTAGGAATAGGATGACGATAACGAATAGTAATATTATTAATGCCTCTACAATCCACACACATGCGTGATGTACCATCCTTTTTAGGTACTAGAATAATAGGAACAGCACAAGGACTAAGGGATTCACGTACATAACCTTTGTCAAGCAGCTCCTGTACTTGACGCATAATCTCCTTTGTCTCCTCTGGATTGGTACGGTAGGACGCACGGTTGGGTAGGGATGCACCGGGAATTAAGTCAATCTGATGCTCAATCCCGCGAATAGGCGGTAATCCCGGTGGCACGTCTTGTGGAAAGACATCAGCGAACTCCTGCAAAATGTTAATGACAGCAGGAGGCAAAGAGGGAGGCATGTCCTCGAATGAAAATAATACCTCTTTACATACAAAAGCATAGCAAACATATGTAGCAACATCCAAATCATTAATATCAGATTTAGTAGCAAGTAAACATCCACTCTTCAATTTTATTTCGGATGCAACAGTAGATGATGGTTTATTATGCTTATGGTGTTGCTCAAATTCCTGTGCTACAATCTGATTTTCACTCTTATTTTTCTCCTGTTTTGCTTTACTAGCTCTAGCAATGTCATCTTTCATAATATGTTCGGGAGACATAGGAAGCAAAGTGATATTATGATCCTTATGAACAAGAGTATACTGACTTGTCCTACCATGGTGTACAGAATTTTTATCAAACTGCCATGGTCTACCAAGTAAAACAGAACATGCTTGCATGGGTACCACATCACAATCCACATAATCAGAATATGTAGCAATGCTAAAATGCACACGAACAGTACGTGTTACCTTAACCTTGCCACTATTGTTGAACCATTGGATGTAATAAGGATGAGGATGTGGTCTGGTGGTTAGAGACAGCTTCTCCACCATCTCCATGCTAGCCAAGTTATTGCAACTCCCTCCATCGATGATGATGCGAACAGAACGCTCTTTCACAACTCCCTTTGTGTGGAACAAGTTGTGCCTCTGATTTTGCTCAGCGTGTGTAACCTGCACACTGAGAACACGTTGAGCAACTAAACTTTCATACCTGTCAGCGTAATCAGCAGCCATGTATTGTGTTTCTGGTGCTGCATCCTCGCCACCCTGTTCGTCACTTGCAATAAGTGCCAAAGTCTCCTCATCATAATCACTAGCGGACGCATATCCACCATCCTCAGTAACAATCATTACACGCTTGGAAGGGCATTCTCTCGCATAGTGACCTCCACCCTTGCAACGACGACATATAACCTCATGTGTTTGCCCTGTGGATGCAATAGATGAAGAACTCTGTGCAGGCCCAGAAGGTGTGCTCTTCGCAGAGGGTGCGGTAGGAGCCTGTTTCCTGGTATCGCGATTAGAGTTGGAGCTTGAAGGAGGTGGTGTTGCAGCAGGACATGCGGAAGTAGAGGAGGTACGTGGCGTCCATGATGAAGTACGGCCTGCAAAATTAGTAGTTCTCGCCATTGCCTATCGATCCTGCACTTCACGTTCAGCTTTGCAAGCAAGATGAAATAAACGAGTGATAGTGTTATACTCCTTATACTCTAGAATAGTCTGAATCTCTCTATTTAATCCACCCATAAAACGTGCAAGCATAGCTTCATTCTCCTCAACAATACCACATCTAATCATACCAGTTTGTAATTCCTGATAATATTCTTCTACAGAATTTTTTCCTTGTCTTAAACGCTGCAAATTTTGAAGCAATTCACGTTGATAATAAGGTGGCACCCAACGATTTCGCATAGCAATTTTCAAAGCAGCCCAAGTAGTTGGAATATTATCAGGGTGTATTCTACAATGTTCTGACCACCAAACACAAGCAAAACTAGTGAATGAACAAACAGCAACAGCAACACGTCGATCCTCTGGAAATTGTAAGCATGTAAAACGTTGTTCTGTTTCTAACTCCCATGTAAGATATATATCAGGAACATATCTACCCTCAAACGTCGGAATATTCAATTTAAGTTTAGGGAGATAGTCATGATCCCGTACCTGCGGGGGTGGTGCAGCCCTACCGTTACGGTTGTAGCCATGTGGTCGAC
The DNA here is from genome assembly GCA_022496015.1 of Hordeum marinum. Lineage (NCBI taxonomy): Eukaryota > Viridiplantae > Streptophyta > Magnoliopsida > Poales > Poaceae > Hordeum > Hordeum marinum. Next base: position 153,204,866 of record CM039676.1, read on the forward strand.
CTGGTGCGTATGGTGGTGGTTGCCCCTGGGGCGGATCTGGAGCAACCTCTCCCTCATCATCGAAATCACCATCATAATCTTCAACCTGCTCAACGACAGTAGCCGCACGAGCCACCGAAGTAGCAGCAGTATCAACAGTACCAGGATGTTGGGCGTGGCCGAGAGGCACACGTCGCGCTCGTCGTTCGAAAGGAATAGGAACTGCAGCTGGTGGAGGTAGACGGGCAAGCACCTCATTGAACTTGGCGTCCATCTTGGTGTCGAATGTCTTCTCCAAACCATCTAGCTTCTCCATGGCCACTCCAAAGTTGTTCACGAAGTCCTGTACTTGCTCAGCCATCATTTGCTGAAATTTATCATAGAGCGCTTTGTTGGTCATGCTCTCCCAGTCGATCTCGTCATCGTGTGATCCTGGCATGGTTAGCAGAAATAGGAAACACACAATATGAAACCTACAGACTACTGGGACGTGGTGGTGGTGGTGGTGTGGCACAAATCCTTTAAGCGAATCTCAATTTCTTACCAGTTCTTACCCAGTAGCAGGCGGTGATCGGCAACCGTTGTAGCCAAAACTCTCAAAGCTTGGATAGAGCGATTACCAGGTGGTGTCAAGCACACGGCGTAGAAGTATGTGGAGCTGGGATGGCTTATAATATGGTAGCAAAAAGGGTCAGCAATAATCAATTCAGAGATGCAAGGTTGAATAAACGCTCAACGACGGTACTGTGCTGGTCCTAGGCTAGACCGTGCTAGAGACGCGAGCCTAAAACACCAACAAAAGCACGACGATACACGTAAGCAAGGGAAAAGCACACTCGGAATTTTTTATTTTTTTTCGTTTTTTTTTTCGTTTTTTTTTCAAAAACTCACTACAATGGCGAGTGTCTCAAAACTCTTGCCACGTCGGATAAGCAAGACGGGCACGAATTTTTCTTTTGGACTATTTTTTTTTGTTGTTGGAGCAATCCGGGGGCTGCGACGACCCAAAAATTTCGACAAAGATCACTATGATAGCAAGTGTCTCAAAACGCTCCGGGGAACCTAAAATCAAGATAGGGAAAAAATATTTTCGGCCGAAATTTTTTTGGGCCAAAACGTGCTCTGCAAAGCGTGCCAGACTCTTTTTTTTTCCCGACACCTGCGCAGGTAGCAAAACACGGATCCGAAATCAAAAGGATCTTGAAACTAAACCTAAAACGAACTGGACTTGGATTGGTGGAGGATTTGTGGTGGTATATATGGACACCAATGGATAGTGATGATGGATGATGAGATATGGCAACGGCGATGATGGTGGTGATATATGGCAACTATGAAGATGATGCGGTGGCGGCGTGACAACCTGTGAAAAGAACTCGAAACTCTAAAGGACTAGACACTAAGACCAGCAACTCGACACGACGATGTAACCGCCAATTCAACAAAGCAAAATACTGAAAAGACTATGCAAAGGCTCAGATTGGTTCGGATATGATGATCTAACCCTAATTTTTTTTGTGGCTTTTTCGTGGACTAAAGGTATGAAGAACAGATGCGATCTAAACTACGAAAACTGGTAAAATCTCACCGAGCAACCTGGAAAATCTGATACCACTTGATAGAGGCGAAGTTGTCCCTGTCTTTCGATGAGATGGTGGCTATCGTTTTTGGTGGAGTAGACTTTGACGATCCGACTACGAACGTGTGAGCCGTCGCGCCTTAGCAATCGCTAAACCAACTCTGAGAGGTTATTGACCACGCCGGAGCACGATCAACCTGACCACGAGGGTCTATTTCCTGCACGCAAACGAAGAATAAGCAAGAAACTAAGATTGCAATCTGGATATTGCGAATATAAGAGGAAAACTTTATTCATGAAGTGGGGTTCTGTGACGCCTTTGTCTGGTCGTGGAACACAAACGAAGAACGCGAAGTTGCTGCTATGGCAAACTTGTAATCTAAACAAAACCCAACCCTAAAACGAAGCCCTAAGGGCTGTATATATGGGGGAATAGAAGGGAATTTCGTGGCCCCTTGGAGGAGGGGTCCGAAACCGACCCTAAGTCAGTTTCCCCATATATACGGACACTAAAAACAGCCTATAATATGGTATTTCGAAATTACATGGGCCTGGCCCAAAAATAAGGTGGCGCAGCACCTATATTAGCCTATGGACGAATTTTATAAAGTGGCATCATGCATATTTCGTCCAAGGCTTCCCGCTCCCATTATGGTGGCTTCAATGTGCGAAAATCATCACTGGAAGCTCCATTGTTCTTCCCCGCACGCGCACCTTCTCCTCCATGCTTGATCCCGCTCCAATGGTCATCCTTCTTATCCATGCTAGGTCCTTCATTCATAAGTAAAACAAAAGTATCCAATTTAGGCAGCATCATATGTTCATGAATATTAGAAGGATTTCCAAGAAACGAAAGTACCTGGTAATTCAATTGACGTGCGCGAGATCTAGTAATTGGTCCTGTATGTATAGCAGTCGGGGTGGGTGTAACATTAGTAGGGATGTCCTCATCACTTTGGCTTGTGAGGCGAGTCCCTCACTCCTCCTTGTTCGGCAACTGACCAGTCTTCGGCAAGATCCCAAGCGTCACGGGCGTAGGTCTATTATAATAACCGCTCGTGTTCCTTGATTTTTGCGCGTCATGGGGAGGCGAGTGGTCAGGGATTTTTACAATCTTACCCCTCCGCAACGGAGGCATCACCCATTTAATCAAACAAAATCATGGTTTAGACCACATCCTCTTCCTCCCCATCAAAAAAAACCCCTAGCAACAGGTCACCACGAAAATCATGGCGAGTGCTCCCAGCTCCTCCTCATGCCCCTATGGCTCTCACCTCGGGGACTGGACCAGTTGCTCTGTATCCCTACCGCGACTACGCAATCTGGAAACTCACGGATACCTCCCTTCTTCAAATCTGGCGGTGACACGCGCATGCCTATCCTCCTACAATAATGAAGCTTTCGTGGCGAATTTCCCCAATCCTCGAAGGGGGGAACGTGTATGCTTCATACCATTTCTCCTGCGAGGACTCGGGTTCCCCATCCAGCCGTTCTTGAGGGTATTGTTGGAGTTTTACAGAATCTAGCTACACCATCTCACCCCAGGGTCTATCCTGCACATCTCAGGCTTCGTTGCCCTCTGCGAGATGTTTCTAGACTGCGAGGCGCATTTCGAGCTATGGAGGAAGTATTTTTGCCTTGTCCCCGAACTCAGGACAAGACAATCTTGGAGGTTGGCGGAGCTGAACTATGTCGCAAAGCGTGGACGGGGTATCTGATAGGTACACCAAAGGAATCTGAACAATGCACTTCGGAATGGTTTTACATCGAAGATGTCCCCCTGTTCAAGCCAAGCCGGAGAGGTCTGCCCGAATACTTCGACGCCGCTGTGAAGAAAAGGGACTATTGGTGGCCGAAGAGTTCGTCCCAAGAGGACAGCATTGAGGTGCAATGCTTGGCGGCCCAAGTGCGGATACTTACCCACCACAACTTGAATATGATCGATTCATGGCCGCCGCTATCACCTGGTGTGTGCAGCCTCTCCAGCAGATGATACATCCCCTGTGGCACTACAACAGGACAAGCGACACCACATGCTCTCGAAGACTAGGACCCGCCTATCAGACGGCATTGGCCACCGCACTTGCCGACATGTATAAAGGGGAGCAAGAAGACTTTATTCGGTGGTCAACCAAGGAAGGGTATTCAGGTCGCAATCCCATTGAATAGGTAAGCCCTTTTCCTCTGTGAACATAGTTCGGGGTTTCCATTCCGTGCTTTATTTGACCGAAGCCTTTAACCTTATGTGAATAGGAGTGGAGGAGCTTCATTGAGACAGTCAACTGTCCGGCTCCCTATCTCGATGACTATTCATATGATGATGATCCTGGCTTCCATGAGGACCTAGATCTTCTAATTGATTTTGAAGACGGAGTCCTCTATCAGGAGAGCCTCGACCGATCCCCAATGGCTATCATTGCCGATTACCCCGGAACGTTCTCCGTTGCTCCAAAAAGCAAGAAGAAGAAGAGCTCATCCCGCAAGAGGCAATCCACCAACAGCGCCCCAAACGTGCCGACTCTGACTCCCAAGCGTTGTCGATCCGCGTGCCATACATCGACAACCGAAACAGTTCCCGGATCGGAAGCCAACAGGGACCCCACCAAAGAGCCTGTTGCGAGGACGAATTCGCCTACTCGCTCAATCCAAAGGTACTTTTTTCGGTTATCTGCTTGCTATCACAACCAATAAAGCCTTACGGCAGTTATCACATTGAAATACTCAGGCAAAATGCCCAGTCTTCTCCCGCCGAAGAGGTCACCAAGGTGTCTGGCGACGCCCAAAATTCCAGAGCTACAACTCACGCCGATCTTGCTATAGAAGCCCCCATGGCTAATCCAGCTCCTACCAATTCCGATGATGCTTTGTCCGTCACCAAATCGGAAGTGGGAAGCGCCATGAATCATCGACGATGATGGGAGGCCCTACGCCACCCAATATTCTCTGAACAAGAGTTCGGCGCCTTACGCATGGCGGACGCGCACATTGGTGCCGCCCGAGCTGGGTTCAACGAGGCCATGAAGTTAATATCGGCCATCAAGCAGGTAAGTAATCGATTTTTATAGAATCTGAACACTCATGTAAACCCAGTCGCCCCCAATCCTTAAGTTGGTTCGGAACACCCGAATTAAGGGTCTCGGTGCTGTTTTACTACTAACGCAGGCTTGAAAGCAACAGAACGTGCGACTAGCCAAGGAGCTGGAAGACAGCCGATCAGAGGTGCAATCTGTGAAGGTCGAACTAGAGCAAGGAAAGAGCTTCATGTGGGATGCCCATGGTGAGTATACATGTGCTACTAATCTCATTATATTTTTGTGCTAACGCAAGGATTCCATTTAGCAGCTGAATCAATAGGGCATATGCAAGAGGAGTTGGAGGAATCCCGAGACTCTTGGCGGTACGCCGAGTCCCAACACGAGGTCAGCTGTCTTGTTTTGAACCGAATCCAGGTGAAGAATAAACAACAGGCCAAAGAAATAAAGAATTTAAAAACTCAATTGGCCCAGGCCCAAGAAGAAAACTAGAAACTATAGAGGGGCATGTTCGGTAAGTGTGATTCTAACATCAATAAGTACTTCTTATAGAGGCAGTAAAATATGTATGCCTTTGCCTCATGTTTAGGCCTCCTGTCCGGGCAGCTTGAAGAAGAGATCAGATCCTACAAGGGGTACCTGCTGAAAGAGCTTTCCGCTCTTCATGAGCATGCTCGGAAGGCGATGAAAAACATGGTAAAGGCACTATGGTCTGCCGAACAGCCTCCAGAAGGAATGAACGAAATAGTCGATCAATTCAAGGGAGCCCGAAGTAGGTTCAAGCTATGGAAGACATCTGCTAGCTGGGAGGGAGCACGGGAAGCATGGGCAATGATCAAGGCCCGCTACACCGGACTTAATCCCGAGCATATGGCTCGGGTTGGTCCCATGGGATCGGATGGACAAGAAGTGCCACTCCACCTGTTGTATGACCAGGTGATGCCTGTCGCCCGTCTTTCGCAATAAGACTGCTCCCTGGACACTATAATCGATAATCTCGATCAACAGCCGAATATGTAATTATGTATACTTTTGTATGAACAATCTGTGTTGTAAACTTTGTCTTAACCGGCCATCGGCTTCTCCCTCCCGTGCGAAGAGATCGGGAGTGTTCCTCGTAAATTTTGACTTCAAAAGAGCGAATTGTGTTCGGGGAACAAGGCAATCCGGTCATGTGGTGCGAACATACAGAAAGCACACAGAGAGATATGTTATATTACTGCTTAGGGTGTTTTAGCAAGGAAAAGACCCAAACAATGGTGATAACGACCATAGCCGTATTAAGTGCTTCCGTCATGGCCGACCAATTGTCTACTTAAGATAGCTAGCTTTTGGCTTCACCCATGTGAGGTATGTATCCGGAGGACCCGGTCGTAACAATCACAGAGGTGCTCCCTTTACCCTCTAGCCGAACAATCGGGAACGTAGAGGGCAATCACAGGAGCGAGGCAACCCAGCTTGGCAAAGTATTAGTTCGAATTGATGCATATGATGGCTTGAACGTGACAAAGGAAACATGTGTACACAATAAGTGTGGGTAAATGCTTATAATATAAAAACATTGGCTTTGGGAAGAAGCCCCCAGGTGTTGTGTTCAGATTTAACACTTAATGGTGTAAGCTGATTACCTTAGAATAAGATCGGTTGAACCGAACATAGGAATAAAAGAAGAAGAATTCAATCCTATCAAATAGAAAAGTGGGAGGGGGAGGAAAAAGGAAATATAAAAATGTTGGAGAATTTGACGACACCGTCTTACTTGTAGAAGCACCGAAGACGAGCTGCGTTCCATGGGTTCGGTTGAAGGCGGTTGTCCGATGGGCTCCGAAGACGGTAAGATCCTCCCACGAGTACTTCGTCGATGATGAAGGGGACCTCCCATTTGGGGTTGAGTTTATGCTTCTGCTTCTCCGGGAGCCGTAAGACGAGCTTGCCTATGTTGTATTCTTTTTCCCTGACCTCCCTACTATGGTAACGTCGTGCCTGCTGTTGGTAAAAAGTAGAGCGAGCCCGAGCTATGTCACGATTTCCTTCTAAGGCGTCCATGTCGTCCTGCCGATCTAACTAGGCTTCCTTTTCCTCGTACATGCGCACCCTTGGTGCGTCGTGAATAATGTCGCAGGGGAGGACTAACTCTGCCCCATAGACCATGAAGAATAGTGTGTATCCTGTTGATCTATTCGGGGTGGTGCGCAGGCCCCATAAAACAGGGTCAAGTTCCTCCACCCAATGAAAGTCGGACTCATGAAGAGATCGGACCAAACGTGGCTTAATGTCGCTCGTAATGAGGCCGTTTGCTTGTTTGACTTGTCCATTGGTCTGCGGATGATAGACTGATGCGTAATCGAGCTTTATGCCCATTTTTCCACACCTGTCCTTGACCTCTTGGGCCGTGAAGTTGGATCCATTGTCCATTATTATACTGTGCGGGACATCGTAACGGTGTACCACGCTAGAGATGAAGTCGATCACTGGTCCGGACTTAGCCAATTTTACCGGCCTTGCCTCTATCCACTTGGTGAATTTGTCAACCATGACCATTAGGTATTTATTCTTCTTGGTCCCCCCTTTAAGGGGTCCGACCATGTCCAGCCCCCAGACCGCAAAAGGCCAAGTGATCGGAATAGTCCGAAGAGCTATTGGGGGCATGTGACTTTGATTTGCGAAGAGTTGACACCCCACGCAATGCGTGACAAGCGACTGGGCGTTCACCCGAGCTGTGGGCCAAAAGAAACCTGCTTAGAAGGCCTTACTAACTAAGGCTCTTGTCGCGGCATGATGGACGCCCATGCCTGCGTGTACTTTGGCTAGGAGCTCCTGTCTCTCTTCCTCAGATATGCATCGTTGTAATATTCCGGTGGTGCTTTTCTTGTATAACTCACCCGCATGTACTTTGTAGGCCTTGGATCGCCAAACTATGCGACGCGCCTCTGTCTGTTCGTCGGGGAGTTCCTTGCGAAGAAGGTAGGTGAGGAAGGGCTCTGTCCATGGCACAATTACTACCACTACCTCATGGGCAGAAGGTGTTTCATCCATTACGGAGCCACCGATGATTTGATCGTTTGGTTCATTTATTGGGGGAACAACCTTATCCGTCGTATTTAGTCCAGCACCCTTGTGATCATCCTGCCGCACTACGGATGGCTTAAAGAGCCGCTCCAGAAAGGTGTTTCTCGGGACAGGGTCGCGTTTGGCTCCCATACGGGCAATACGTCGGCGGCTTGGTTGTTGTCGCGAGCAACATGGTGAAATTCCAACCCCTCGAACCGTGTGAATATCTTTAAGATGGTGTTTTTGTATGCTGCCACCTTCGGGTTTTTGGCGTCGAATTCGCCATTAATTTGGGAGATGGACAAGTTGGAGTCTCCCCGTACCTCCAGCTAGCGTATGCCCATTGATACTGCCATTCGAAGACCATCTAAGAGGGCTTCGTATTCGGCTGCATTGTTGGAGTCGGCATACATGATTTGCAACACGTATCATACGTGTTGCCTATGGGGGATGTGAGGATGACTCCAGCCCCCAGTCCAGCCAAGATTTTCGATCCATCAAAGTACATTGTCCAATGGGAGTATGCACTGTATTCCTTGGGGAGCTCGACCTCTGTCTATTCAGCCAAGAAGTCTGCCAATACCTGAGATTTTATGGCATGATGTGGCTTATAGGTCATTTCAAAGGGAAGGAGCTCAATGGCACACTTGGCTATGCGGCCGATGGCGTCCTTGTTGTTGATTATATCGTTCAGGGGTACTTCAGATGCCACCATTACTGCACACTCTAGGAAGTAATGTCTGGGTTTCCTTGATGCCATAAACACTGTGTAGGCTATCTTTTGGTAGTGCGTGTATCTAGACTTGCACTGCATTAGCACCTCTAACACGTAATATACAGGCTTCTAAGTCCGGAATTTGTGTCCCTCCTCATCTCGTTCAACGATGAGCACCACGCTGACAACTTGGTTGGTCGCCGATATGTATAATAACATGGGCTCACCGGCGCCTCGTGCTGTGAGTACGGGATTGGTTGCCAGTAGTGTTTTGATTTCCTCTAATGCAGCCGCTACTTCGTTGGTCCACTCAAAATTGTTGGTCCGTTTCAGCAGCTTATAGAGCAGTAAAGATTTCTCTCCGAGGCGGGAGATAAAGTGGCTTAACACCACTACACACCCAGCTAGCCTCTAGGCATGCTTTAGCTCTATAGGCATTGCAAGTTCCGATAGAGCGTGGATCTTAGCCGGATTCGCTTCTATTCCTCGATGGGAGACGATGAATCCAAGCAGTTGACCATAAGGAACTCTGAATACACACTTCTCCGGACTGAGTCATATGTCATACTCACGAAGGCTAGCAAAGGTTTGCCGTAGGTCGTCGATCAACTGGCTGACGTGTTTTCTTTTGATTACCACGTCGTCCACGTATGTCTCGACTGTCTTACCGACCTGTGTTGCGAGACAGGTCTGCATCATGTGCTGGTACATGGCCCCAACGTTTTTTAGCCCGAAAGGCATCGTGTTGAATTAGAATGGCCCATAGGGGGTGATGAATGCGGTTGCCGCTTGGTCGGATCCCTTCATTTTGATTTGATGGTATTTGGAATAAGCATTGAGGAAACACAACGAATCATGTCCGACTATGGCATTAATGATTTGGTCTATGCGTGGTAAGGGGAAAGGGTCCTTAGGGTAGGCTTTGTTGAGGTCTTTAAAATAGACGCACAGTCGCCAGGACTTGTCTTTCTTTGGTACCATCACCAGGTTTGCCAACCATTCGGGGTGCTTAATCTCCCGAATGAATCCGGCTTCTAGTTGTTTGGCTAATTCTTCACCCATAGCTTGCTGTTTGTGTTTAGAGAAGCGGCGTAGAGTCTGCTTGACGGGCTTAAAGCCTGCGATAATGTTCAGACCATGTTGGGCGAGCCGTCATGGGATACCGGGCATATCTAAAGGATGCCAGGCGAAGATGTCCCAATTTTCTTGGAGGAAGTTCCGTAGAGCCTCGTCCACCATGGGGTCAAGCTAAGATCCAATGGACGCTGTCTTATTAGGGTCCGTCGGATGCACTTGAAACTTGACGATTTCCTCTGCGGGTTTCAAGGACATGGGCTTGGGCCTTTCGCTAAGGACCACGTCGTCCTTGTCAACTGTTGATCGTAGTGCGGTCAGTTCTTCGGCAGGGAAAGTCTTAGCTAATGCCTCGAGGGCGAGCGTCCCCGTCATGTTTTCGGCCCGAAGGGCTATGTTCGGATCACTGGCGATTGTGATCACTTCATTTGGTCCTGGCATTTTAAGTTTCATGTACCCGTAATAGGGTATAGCCTGGAATTTTTTGAAGGCGTCATGTCCCAATAAGGCATGGTAGCCACTTGGGAAGGGCACGATGTGGAAGAGAAGTTCTTCGGATCGGTAGTTTTTGGGTGTGCCTAGCACTATGTCCAGGACGATACGTCCTGATAAACGCGCCTCTTTCCCTGGAATAATTCCTCGGAAAGTTGTATTGCTATGTTCGATGCGAGATCGGTGGAACTGCATTTTTTCCAGGGTGCCTTCGTATATGAGGTTTAAACCACCGCCGCCGTCCGTTAGCACCTTATGTAGCCTGTAACCATCAATTATGGGGTTGAAGACTAGTGCGGCGGGTGAGTGACCGGGAAGAATGGCCGGCTGGTCAGTATCTCCGAAGGTAATCGGTATGTCTGCCCATGCATTAGTTGCTGCCACATGGTAGACCTATTCGAGCTCTCTAAGAGCTCTTTTCCTCCTGTTCTTCGAGGGGAACGTTTCGTGGACAGTCGGGACTATGGCATTGTATTCGGGCGATGATGGCGAGCGCCTCTTTGATGGAGGCATTTCAAGGATGGCCTCGCCACTTTTTGCGACATGCCTGACGACCCGGCAAGCTCTAAGGTTGTGAGTCGGGTTTGTGTTTAACAACTTGAACTGTATAGGGCAAGGTTTATCCAGTAGTCCGTCAAGGACAGTGCCGACCCCTGAAAGAGGCCTGTTTCTTTCTTCGGTGGCTTCATATCTAGCTGGCCGCTTTGGAGGTTCCCTCTTTTTTCGATCTGCACTAGGGTGTTTAGGGAAATTGGTTCCGAAAATAGTCGTTCGGATTGCCAAGCGCTTTCCATGGCACAGTATTTTTGTACCAAATCGGATAACTCCGAAAAGTCACGAATGTGTCGGCGGGCCAGGGCGTTAAGAATCCCTTCATCGTGGCAATCGCGAATGAAAATTGCCATTATCTCTTGGTCACTAAGACCTTTTTCTCTGCTTCTAGCGAGTAGGAGTCTGGCCCAAAAGTGATGGACTAATTCTCCTTGTAATTGCTTAATATCCCGAAAGTCCGAAGACGCGGGCATTGGTGCGATACCGAGATGATCGTCTTGGGTGGTGTGTGGGAAAAAAATCGATTCCACGTGACATTGGGTGTTTGGAATTATAGACTCCGAATCGTGTGGTAGACCTTGGACCAATGATGGTCCAGCTTTAGGATAAGTTCCGGTATCTGGTTCGCCGATGAAGTCTCGGTGATCAGAGGCAGGTCTAGACTATTTTCAATTCCGGCTGTTGGGACGAGTCCTCAGCCGGACACTCGATGGTAGCGATAAGGTGGGTGACCGGAGGGACATGAGTCTCCCTGTCGTCGAGCCTAATCTTGAGCCGGTCATCGACCGGAACCTGGTCATCCGTTATACGCATAGCTTTGATCCGATCGAACAACTCGTTTAAGAACATGCGATGGTAGGATGCGTGTCGGTGAAGCGAGTGGAATCAATATGTGGCTTGACAGTTCCGGTGCTGCTCGAAAGCGGATCCGTGCTCCATCTAGCCATGGGGGGTCCGGCCACATCGACCGGATTGGGTGTTCTAGACCGCCCGGGCGTGGCGACTCCGTTGGGGGTGAGGCCCGATGTCTTCAGTGTCGAGGCGTCGGGACTTACAGGCTCCTCCTCAAGGGTCAAGGGTTCCATCATAACAAGTACTCCCCGTAAATTAGCAACGAACTCTAAGGTTATGAACTTGATTCTCTGATCAGAGGAAAATTTTCCGATTTGGCCGGGGTGGCTGATCGGGTTGGCTTGTGACAAGACATCGCTGCCTGCGAAAGTCTGATCGAGGGAAAGAATCCCCTGGATGCAGATATCGTTGCTCATGACGAGGTGAGCCATCGATTCCTTTTTGGATCACACCGGAACTCTCCATGAAATCACAATTGTTGGTCTCAAAACCGGCAGGGGGGTCCTGAACTGTGAGACTAGAATCGATGGTAACAGGAGACGAAGGGGATACGGTTTTACCCAGGTTCTGGCCCTCCTATGGAGGTAATACCCTACGTCCTGCTTGATTGTATTGATGATATGGGGGTTAAAGAGTTGATCTACCTCGAGATCGAATAGCTAACCCTACATGAGTTGTTCTATATCTACAACCTATAACCCGCCGACTTATATAGACGCCGAGGGTACCTAGAGTTTACACATGGTCGGTTATATGCCAAAGAGATAAACATGCCTATCTACAGCTGACAACTTGGAGGGTACGCCACGTCTCCTCGAAGCTTCTATCTTGGCGACGATGACCTTGATCATCCAATGCTCAGCTTGCGGCCCATACATTCCGGCCCATAAGAAATAAGTCGACTATCCGAGGACACCTTAATACAGGACTCCCTCAGTGGCACCGGCCTCAATGTCATCTCAGTGGAGGCCTTCGATGCGCTGCAGCTACCTCGCGGTCCGCTCACACCTTCAAGGCCCTTCGCCCAGGTGGCCGAGGGATCTACCGTCCCCGTGGGGCGGGTGCGCCCCCCCGTCACCTTCGGCACCCACTCCAACTTCCGCACCGAGCAGGTCGACTTCGACGTCGCCACATCCACCTCCCATACAACACGATACTCGGCTACCCCGCACTCGCCGAGTTCATGGCGGTAATGCACCCGGGCTACAACATCGTCAAGATGCCCGGGAGCGGTGGCATCCTCACCGTCGTGGGAAAAGTCAAGGACCCGTCCCACATTCTCAAGCTCACCTACAAGGTGGCGGCCGCGACGCGCCCTAGTGCCGGGGACGCCGCACATGCCACAGAGGACTCCGGAGGTGTCCTCGACGTTGCGCTGGTAAAGAAGAGACAATTGTTCTCCCAAAGTCGGGCAGAGATGAAGCGGGTGCGTGTGGACGAAGGGAACCCTGTACCTACCTTCACCATCGGTGCCGACTTGCCCCAGGATTAAGAGGAGGCGTTGGTGGCTTTCCTTCATGCGAGCAAGGACGCGTTCACGTGTAGCGCCTCCGACCTAGTGGGGGTCCCAAGGGACGTGATCGAGCACCACCTCATGGTGTGCCCGACCGAGTGCCCGGTCAAGCAAAAAGCAAGAAGGCAAGCTCATGATAAGCAGGTGTTCATTGCTCAGGAGGTCGGCAAGCTGAAGGAGGCTGGGGTCATTCGGGAGGTGCACTACCCGGAATGGCTTTCCAACCCGATGGTCGCCCCGAAGAAGTGCGGGAAGGAGCATGATGAGGACATCCCTACTAATGTTACACCCACCCCGACTGCTATACATACAGGACCAATTACTAGAGCTCGCGCACGTCAATTGAATTACCAGGTACTTTCGTTTCTTGGAAATCCTTCTAATATTCATGAACATATGATGCTGCCTAAATTAGATACTTTTGTTTTACTTATGAATGAAGGACCTATCATGGATAAGAAGGATCACCATTGGAGCGGGATCAAGCATGGAGGAGAAGGTGCGCGCGCGGGGAAGAACATTGGAGCTTCCAGTGATGATTTTCGCACATTGAAGCCACCATAATGGGAGTGGGAAGCTTTGGACGAAATATGCATGATGCCACTTTATAAAATTCGTCCATAGGCTAATATAGGTGCTGCGCCACCTTAATTTTGGGCCAGGCCCATGTAATTTCGAAATACCATATTATAGGCTGTTTTTAGAGTCCGTATATATGGGGAAACTGACTTAGGGTCGGTTTCGGACCCCTCCTCCAAGGGGCCACGAAATTCCCTTCTATTCCCCCATATATACAGCCCTTAGGGCTTCGTTTTAGGTTTGGGTTTTGTTTAGATTACAAGTTCGCCATAGCAGCAACTTCGCGTTCTTCGTTTGTGTTCCGCGACCAGACAAAGGCGTCACAGAACCCCACTTCATCAATAAAGCTTTCCTCTTATATTCGCAATATCCAGATTGCAATCTTAGTTTCTTGCTTGTTCTTCGTTTGCGTGCAGGAAATAGACCCTCGTGGTCAGGTTGATCGTGCTCCGGCGTGGTCAATAACCTCTCAGAGTTGGTTTAGCGATTGCTAAGGCGCGACGTCTCACACGTTCGTAGTCGGATCGTCAAAGTCTACTCCACCAAAAACGATAGCCACCATCTCATCGAAAGACAGGGACAACTTCGCCTATATCAAGTGGTATCAGATTTCCAGGTTGCTCGGTGAGATTTTACCAGTTTTCGTCGTTTAGATCGCATCTGTTCTTCATACCTTTAGTCCACGAAAAAGCCAAAAAAAAATTAGGGTTAGATCATCATATCCGAACCAATCTGAGCCTTTGCATAGTCTTTTCAGTATTTTGCTTTGTTGAATTGGCGGTTACATCGTTGTGTCGAGTTGCTGGTCTTAGTGTCTAGTCCTTTAGAGTTTCGAGTTCTTTTCACAGGTTGTCACGCCGCCACCGCATCATCTTCATAGTTGCCATATACCACCACCATCATCGCCGCTGCCATATCTCATCATCCATCATCACTCTCCATTGGTGTCCATATATACCACCACAAATCCTCCACCAATCCAAGTCCAGTTCATTTTCGGTTTAGTTTCGAGATCCTTTTGATTTCGGATCCGTGTTTTGCTACCTGCGCAGGTGTCGAAAAAAAAAAAAAAAAAGTCTGGCACGCTTTGCAGAGCACGTTTTGGCCCAAAAAAATTTCGGCTGAAAATATTTTTTTCCCTATCGTGATTTTAGGTTCCCCGGAGCGTTTTGAGACACTTGCTATCATAGTGATTTTTGTCGAAATTTTTGGGTCGTCGCAGCCCCCGGATTGCTCCAGAAAAAAAAAAATAGTCCAAAAGAAAAATTCGTGCCCCTCTTGCTTATACGACGTGGCAAGAGTTTTGAGACACTCGCCATTGTAGTGAGTTTTTGAAAAAAAAAAAAAAAGAGGCGCCGAAAAAAAAAAAAAAAAAAAAAAGAGGCGCCGAAATAAAAAAAAAACGAAAAAAAAAAAAATTCGATTGTGTTTTTCCCTTGCTTAGGTGTATCGTCGTGTTTTTGTTGGTGTTTTAGGCTCGCGTCTCTAGCACGGTCTAGCCTAGGACCAGCACAGTACCGTCGTTGAGCGTTTATTCAACCTTGCATCTCTGAATTGATTATTGCTGACCCTTTTTGCTACCATATTATAAGCCATCCCAGCTCCACATACTTCTACGCCGTGTGCTTGACACCACCTGGCAATCGCTCTATCCAAGCTTTGAGAGTTTTGGCTACAACGGTTGCCGATCACCGCCTGCTACTGGGTAAGAACTGGTAAGAAATTGAGATTCGCTTAAAGGATTTGTGCCACACCACCACCACCACCACGTCCCAGCAGTCTGTAGGTTTCATATTGTGTGTTTCCTATTTCTACTAACCATGCCAGGATCACACGATGACGAGATCGACTGGGAGAGCATGACCAACAAAGCGCTCTATGATAAATTTCAGCAAATGATGGCTGAGCAGGTACAGGACTTCGTGAACAACTTTGGAGTTGCCATGGAGAAGCTAGATGGTTTGGAGAAGACATTCGACTCCAAGATGGACGCCAAGTTCAATGAGGTGCTTGCCCGTCTACCTCCACCAGCTGCAGTTCCTATTCCTTTCGAACGACGAGCGCGACGTGTGCCTCTCGGCCACGCCCAACATCCTGGTACTGTTGATACTGCTGCTACTTCGGTGGCTCGTGCGGCTACTGTCGTTGAGCAGGTTGAAGATTATGATGGTGATTTCGATGATGAGGGAGAGGTTGCTCCAGATCCGCCCCATGGGCAACCACCACCATACGCACCAGGTCGACCACATGGCTACAACCGTAACGGTAGGGCTGCACCACCCCCGCAGGTACGGGATCATGACCATCTCCCTAAACTTAAATTGAATATTCCGACGTTTGAGGGTAGATATGTTCCTGATATATATCTTACATGGGAGTTAGAAACAGAACAACGTTTTACATGCTTACAATTTCCAGAGGATCGACGTGTTGCTGCTGTTGTTTGTTCATTCACTAGTTTTGCTTGTGTTTGGTGGTCAGAACATTGTAGAATACACCCTAATAATATTCCAACTACTTGGGCTGCTTTGAAAACTGCTATGCGAAATCGTTGGGTGCCACCTTATTATCAACGTGAATTGCTTCAAAATTTGCAGCGTTTAAGACAAGGAAAAAATTCTGTAGAAGAATATTATCAGGAATTACAAACTGGTATGATTAGATGTGGTATTGTTGAGGAGAATGAAGCTATGCTTGCACGTTTTATGGGTGGATTAAATAGAGAGATTCAGACTATTCTAGAGTATAAGGAGTATAACACTATCACTCGTTTATTTCATCTTGCTTGCAAAGCTGAACGTGAAGTGCAGGATCGACAGGCAATGGCGAGAACTACTAATTTTGCAGGCCGTACTTCATCATGGACGCCACGTACCTCCTCTGCTTCCGCACGTCCTGCTGCAACACCACCTACTTCAACCTCCAACTCTAATCGCGATACCAGGCAACAGGCTCCTACTGCACCCTCTACGAAGAGCACACCTTTTGGGCCTGCACAGAGTTCTTCTTCATCTATTGCATCCACAGGGCAAACACATGAGGTTATATGTCGTCGTTGCAAGGGTGGAGGTCACTATGCGAGAGAATGCCCTTCCAAGCGTGTAATGATTGTTACTCAGGATGGTGGATATGCGTCCGCTAGTGATTATGATGAGGAGACTTTGGCACTTATTGCAAGTGACGAACAGGGTGGCGAGGATGCAGAACCAGAAACACAATACATGGCTGCTGATTACGCTGACAGGTATGAAAGTTTAGTTGCTCAACGTGTTCTCAGTGTGCAGGTTACACACGCTGAGCAAAATCAGAGGCACAACTTGTTCCACACAAAGGGAGTTGTGAAAGAGCGTTCTGTTCGCATCATCATCGATGGAGGGAGTTGCAATAACTTGGCTAGCATGGAGATGGTGGAGAAGCTGTCTCTATCCACCAGACCACATCCTCATCCTTATTACATCCAATGGTTCAACAATAGTGGCAAGGTTAAGGTAACACGTACTGTTCGTGTGCATTTTAGCATTGCTACATATTCTGATTATGTGGATTGTGATGTGGTACCCATGCAAGCATGTTCTGTTTTACTTGGTAGACCATGGCAGTTTGATAAAAATTCTGTACACCATGGTAGGACAAATCAGTATACTCTTGTTCATAAGGATCATAATATCACTTTGCTTCCTATGTCTCCCGAACATATTATGAAAGATGACATTGCTAGAGCTAGTAAAGCAAAACAGGAGAAAAATAAGAGTGAAAATCAGATTGTAGCACAGGAATTTGAGCAACACCATAAGCATAATAAACCATCATCTACTGTTGCATCTGAAATAAAATTGAAGAGTGGATGTTTACTTGCTACTAAATCTGATATTAATGATTTGGATGTTGCTACATATGTTTGCTATGCTTTTGTATGTAAAGAGGTATTATTTTCATTCGAGGACATGCCTCCCTCTTTGCCTCCTACTGTCATTAACATTTTGCAGGAGTTCGCTGACGTCTTTCCACAAGACGTGCCACCGGGATTACCGCCTATTCGCGGGATTGAGCATCAGATTGACTTAATTCCCGGTGCATCCCTACCCAACCGTGCGCCCTACCGTACCAATCCAGAGGAGACAAAGGAGATTATGCGTCAAGTACAGGAGCTGCTTGACAAAGGTTATATACGTGAATCCCTTAGTCCTTGTGCTGTTCCTATTATTCTAGTGCCTAAAAAGGATGGTACATCGCGCATGTGTGTGGATTGTAGAGGCATTAATAATATTACTATTCGTTATCGTCATCCTATTCCTAGACTAGATGATATGCTTGATGAATTAAGTGGCTCTACAATTTTCTCCAAAGTTGATTTGCGTAGTGGATACCATCAAATTCGTATGAAATTGGGCGATGAATGGAAAACAGCATTTAAAACTAAGTTTGGATTATATGAGTGGCTAGTCATGCCTTTTGGGTTAACTAATGCACCTAGCACTTTCATGAGATTAATGAACGAGGTTTTACGTGCTTTCATTGGACGATTTGTGGTAGTCTATTTTGATGATATATTGATTTTTAGTAGATCTTTGGAGGAACATTTGGAACATTTACGTGCTGTTTTTACTGCGCTACGTGATGCACGTTTGTTTGGTAACCTTGGGAAGTGCACCTTTTGCACCGACCGAGTATCTTTTCTTGGCTATGTTGTTACTCCACAGGGAATTGAAGTTGATACAGCTAAGATCGAAGCTATTGAGAGTTGGCCGCAGCCCAAAACGGTCACACAAGTAAGGAGTTTTCTTGGCCTCGCTGGTTTCTATAGGCGTTTTGTGAGAAATTTCAGCACCATTGCTGCGCCTCTCAATGAGCTTACAAAGAAGGACGTGCCTTTTTCTTGGGGTACCGCACAGGAAGAAGCCTTCACGGTCTTGAAAGATAAGTTAACACATGCTCCTTTACTCCAACTTCCTGATTTTAATAAGACTTTCGAGCTTGAATGTGATGCTAGTGGAATTGGGTTAGGAGGTGTGTTACTACAAGATGGTAAACCTGTTGCGTACTTTTCTGAAAAATTAAGTGGGCCTAGTCTGAATTATTCTACTTATGATAAGGAATTATATGCTCTTGTTCGGACTTTGGAAACATGGCAACATTATTTATGGCCCAAAGAATTTGTTATACATTCTGATCATGAATCTTTGAAACATATTAAAAGTCAAGCAAAACTGAACCGTAGACATGCTAAATGGGTTGAATTCATTGAGACTTTCCCTTATGTCATTAAACACAAGAAGGGTAAAGACAATGTTATTGCTGATGCTTTGTCTCGTCGTTATACTATGCTTTCACAACTTGACTTTAAAATATTTGGTTTGGAGACCATCAAAGATCAATATGTGCATGATGCTGAATTTAGAGACGTGTTGCAGAATTGTAAAGAAGGGAGAACATGGAACAAGTTCGTTATTAATAATGGATTTGTGTTTCGTGCTAACAAGCTATGCATTCCAGCTAGTTCCGTTCGTCTTTTGTTGTTACAGGAGGCGCACGGAGGAGGATTAATGGGACACTTTGGCGTGAAGAAGACGGAGGACGTACTTGCTACACATTTCTTTTGGCCAAAGATGAGACGGGATGTTGAGCGTTTTGTTGCTCGCTGCACTACATGTCAAAAAGCTAAGTCACGACTCAATCCTCATGGTTTATATATGCCTTTACCTGTACCTAGTGTTCCTTGGGAGGATATATCTATGGACTTTGTTTTAGGTTTACCTCGAACAAAGAAGGGGAGGGATAGCATATTTGTTGTCGTGGATAGATTTTCTAAAATGGCACACTTTATACCATGTCATAAAAGTGATGATGCTGCTCATGTTGCTGATTTGTTCTTTCGTGAAATTATTCGGTTGCATGGTGTGCCAAATACAATTGTTTCCGATCGTGATGCTAAATTTCTTAGCCACTTTTGGAGATGTTTATGGGCTAAGTTGGGGACTAAACTGCTTTTTAGTACTACATGTCACCCCCAAACTGATGGCCAAACTGAAGTAGTCAATAGATCATTGTCTACTATGCTTAGGGCTGTTTTGAAGAATAACCTGAAAATGTGGGAAGAATGCTTGCCTCATATTGAATTTGCTTATAATCGTTCGCTACATTCTACCACTAAGATGTGCCCTTTTGAAGTTGTGTATGGTTTCTTACCTCGTGCACCTATTGATTTGTTGCCTCTTCCGTCTTCGGAGAAGGTTAATTTTGATGCTAAAGAACGTGCTGAATTGATATTAAAGATTCATGAGTTAACTAAGGAAAACATTGAGCGTATGAATGCTAAATACAAACTTGCTGGAGATAAGGGTAGAAAACATGTTGTCTTTGCACCTGGAGATCTTGTTTGGTTACATTTGCGTAAGGATAGATTTCCTGATTTGCGCAAGTCAAAGCTAATGCCACGTGCTGATGGTCCTTTTAAGGTGTTAGAGAAAGTAAATGATAATGCATATAAACTTGAGCTGCCTGCAGAGTTTGGGGTTAGCCCCACTTTTAACATTGCAGATTTGAAGCCTTATTTGGGTGAGGAAGATGAGCTTCCGTCGAGGACGACGTCAGTTCAAGAAGGGGAGGATGATGAGGACATCCCTACTAATGTTACACCCACCCCGACTGCTATACATACAGGACCAATTACTAGAGCTCGCGCACGTCAATTGAATTACCAGGTACTTTCGTTTCTTGGAAATCCTTCTAATATTCATGAACATATGATGCTGCCTAAATTAGATACTTTTGTTTTACTTATGAATGAAGGACCTATCATGGATAAGAAGGATGACCATTGGAGCGGGATCAAGCATGGAGGAGAAGGTGCGCGCGCGGGGAAGAACATTGGAGCTTCCAGTGATGATTTTCGCACATTGAAGCCACCATAATGGGAGTGGGAAGCTTTGGACGAAATATGCATGATGCCACTTTATAAAATTCGTCCATAGGCTAATATAGGTGCTGCGCCACCTTAATTTTGGGCCAGGCCCATGTAATTTCGAAATACCATATTATAGGCTGTTTTTAGAGTCCGTATATATGGGGAAACTGACTTAGGGTCGGTTTCGGACCCCTCCTCCAAGGGGCCACGAAATTCCCTTCTATTCCCCCATATATACAGCCCTTAGGGCTTCGTTTTAGGTTTGGGTTTTGTTTAGATTACAAGTTCGCCATAGCAGCAACTTCGCGTTCTTCGTTTGTGTTCCGCGACCAGACAAAGGCGTCACAGAACCCCACTTCATCAATAAAGCTTTCCTCTTATATTCGCAATATCCAGATTGCAATCTTAGTTTCTTGCTTGTTCTTCGTTTGCGTGCAGGAAATAGACCCTCGTGGTCAGGTTGATCGTGCTCCGGCGTGGTCAATAACCTCTCAGAGTTGGTTTAGCGATTGCTAAGGCGCGACGTCTCACACGTTCGTAGTCGGATCGTCAAAGTCTACTCCACCAAAAACGATAGCCACCATCTCATCGAAAGACAGGGACAACTTCGCCTATATCAGAGCATATGTGCGTCAACTTCACGAGCCTCAACAAAGCATGCCCCCAAGACCCATTTCCGCTGTCGTGCATTCACCAGATCGTGGACTCCACCACGGAGTGCGACTTCCTCTGCTTCCTGGATGCCTTCTCGGGCTACCACCAGATCAAGATGGCAGTGGAGGACGTCGAGAAGACGGCCTTCCTCACCTCGTGCGGGGTATTCTGCTACACGTGCATGCCCTTCAGGTTGCGGAAGCCGGGGCAACCTTCCAGAGGCTGATGCATATCGCCCTGGGGCCACAGATCGGGAGGAATGCAGAAGCTTACGTCGATGACATCGTGGTCAAGTCCAGAGTGGCCAGGACCCGAATCGAGGACCTGGAGGAGACGTTCGCCAGCCTGAGGGAAGTAAACCTAAAGCTCAACCCCAAGAAGTGCGTCTTCGGGGTCTCCTCGGGCAAGCTGCTCGGTTTCCTAGTGTCGCACCAGGGGATCGAGGCGAACCCACCAAGTCCATAAGCAAGATGAGTGCGCCCCGGGCCCTCAAGGAAATGCAGAAATTGGCGCCTTTGCGTGACCTCCTTGGGACGCTTCATCTCCAAGCTTGGTGAACGGGCCCTGCCGTTCTTCAAGATCATGACAAGAAAGGGGCCCTTCGAATGGACCCCGGAGGCAGACGTAGCCTTCGAGGAGCTCTACTAGTACCTCACGAGCCCGCCGATGATGGTGGTGCCGCGCCCTTGAGAGCCCCTGCTACTATACCTAGGTGCCACCCCTCACTCCACCAATGTCGTACTAGTGGCGGTCGGGGAGGAGCGTACCAACACACGCACCTCACCAGCAGACACAGGCGGGCACCCCAACCTAGAGCAAGGGGCTCAACAGGTGCCGAGGAGCCCCCCCCAAATGGTGCTCCTGAGGCCCTAGCCGCCCCGACCGCCCCTGAGGTGCTCAATCCTCATGAGGCCCCGACCGCTTCGACAGCTCTCGAGGCGCAAAAGCCTCTCGAGATCGCCATGGGACAGGACACCATGGGAGACCTCACTCTCGTCGAACACTCGGTCTACTATGTCAGCATGGTGTTGTGGGACGCACGCTCGTGTTACCCCATGCAATAGAAGCTCCTCCTAGCGCTTCTTGTCTCTTCAAGGAAACTGTGCCACTACTTCCAGGGGCATCCCATCAAGGTCGTCTCCGCGTACCCCCTGGAGAAAGTCCTGCGCAACCCCAATGTGGCGGGAAGAGTCGCCGAATGGAACATCGAGTTGCAAGCCTTCAACATAGAGTTCAGCACGACCAGGGTCATCAAAGGGGCAGCCCTGGCAGACTTCATGGCAGAGTGGACAGACGCCCCTGGCCGGGGGCTGGATGGAAGCGCGTCCCTCACTCCCAGAGATAAGACACCAGAGGGATGGATCATGCATTTCGACGAAGCCTTCACGCGCATGGGAGCAGGGTCTACAGTCGTGCTCACTTCCCCAGCAGGAGACAAGCTCAGGTACGCTATGCAACTCTGTTTCCAGCATGGAGATAAGGTCTCCAACAACATTGGGGAGAACAAGGGCCTCATCGCAGGCCTCATGGCAGCAGCGGCCTTGGGGGTTCGGTGCCTCACCGTCATGGGTGATTCCCAGCTCCTCGTCAACTTCTCGAACAAAGAGTATACACCCAAGGATGAGCATATGGAGGAGTACTTGGAAGTGGTATGTAAGATCGAAAAACATTTTCAGGGCTTGGAATTGCAGCACATCCTATGCGGCTCAGACAAGGAGGCCGATGACATCACCAAGAGAGCGTCGCGACGTGAGCCTCAGGAGTCGGCCGTCTTCGAGGAGCAGCTCTTCAAACCCACGGCAGCACCACCCTCTCAGGACCTGGCGCCACGAAGTGAGGAGATCCCACCAGCATCGCCCTTGGGGGCTCCGGACTATGGACAGGCTTCAGGGGCCCGACTACTCCTGGTTATGGAGCTTCAGGACATCCACTGGATACAGGAGTTCAGGGCCTACCTGCTCCATGCGGAACGCTACTAGAAAGGGAGGAAGACGCGGAGCGCATAGCATAGTAGGTCATGGCCTACTGTTTGCAAGACGACGACTTGTATCACAGGCGCCCGAACTACGTCGCGCTGCGGTGCATCTCCAAGGAGCAAGGGTGTGAGATGCTAGCAGGCATCCACGGAGGGGACTGCGGGCACCACTCCTCGTCGCACACCCTTGCAGGAAAGGCATTCCAATCGGGCTTCTACTGGCCCTCAGTGGTTAACAACACCATCAAGTTGGTCCGATCTTGCGAGGCCTGCCAGTTCCATGCCAAGCGCATTCACCAGCCCGCCCAAGGCCTCTAGACCATCCCCCTCTCCTGTCCCTTTGCGGTCTGGGGACTGGACATACTAGGTCCCTTCCCACGGGCAGCAGGCGGGTACCGCTACCTCTACATCGCCATCGACAAGTTCACCAAGTGGGCGGAGGTGGAGCCAGTCCATACCATCCCAACTGGATCGGCCGTCAAGTTCATTAAGGGCATCGTGAGCCTATTCGGTGTCCCCAACCACATCATCACCGACAATAGCTCGCAGTTCACAAGTAGCATTTTCAAAACTTATTGCGCTAACCTTGGAACGCAGATTCGCTAAGCCTCACTAGCCCACCCCAGGAGCAACGACTAGGTGGAGTGCGCCAACGCAGAAGTCCTATGAGGCCTCAAGACAAGGATCTTCAAGAAGAAACTAGAGGCTTGCGGTAGGGGTTGGGTTGATGAGCCCCAGTCCGTGTTGTGGTCCATCCGCACCATCGTGACTAAGCCCACCCGTGAGACCCCATTCTTCCTCGTCTATGGTGCCGAAGTCATCCTCCCCCACAAGGTCAAGCACCGCTCCCCGTGGGTCTTGGAATTCGATGAGGAGTGTTAGGATGTCGCACGAGGAACCGACCTCGTGCTTGGGGAGGAAGCTCGTTGCCAAGCCTTGCTCCAAGCCGCAAGGTATCAGCAAGCGCTATGGCGCTACCATTGCTGTAATATCCGCTCCAGGACCCTCGAAGTCGGAGACCTTGTCCTGAGGCGGGTTCTCTCCAGGAAGGGCTTGAACAAGGTATCACCCATGTGGGAGGGCCCATTCAAGGTCTCTCATGTCTCCAGGCCTAGTGTCGTGTGCCTGGAGACAGAGGACGGTGTCCCCATCCAGAATGCCTGGAACATCCAGCACCTCCGGAGGTTCTACCCATGACACTCTCACGTAATAAGGAGCGGGTTGTATACGCCCGAAGCCTCCCGAGGACACGGAGGGGTTCCTCCCACGCAATGTGGAAGGCACATTTCTGTGCTGGCGGAGAAGTCAACATTGCCCATCAATGGCTATGCCCATGCAACATGGATGCCCTACGCTCAGCGCTGGGGGAAGATGATGACTAATCTAGGTGCCGGACTCAGCTATTATTTGCTCTTCTCGTATTTGGATTTGCCAACTTTCCTGGAACAAAACTCGGGGCTTTTTCCAAACCATGTTTTCAAGAAATGGGTCAGGGATTTGTGTTCATCTCCATTTCCCATCTTGGGTTTTTATCTCTTCATGACGGGCACTCGCCTGCTCCCCTCCCCCTCAGACCCCACGAGCGGTGGCTGGGGGGCACGATGCTCGCACCTTGCCAAGGCCTTGGCACCCGGATCCTCGTGTGGTACTCCCGGACGAGTTAGCAGGCATGTGGCGCTTCATACTCGCTCGAGGGCTCCATTCACGGGCCGACGTGCCATCTCGGAGCCCCGGGAGGCCCACCCCTCCCAAGGTAGGAAACAAAGTTTTCGTTGGGGAGACGCTTGAGCGTCAAAGGGAGATCCTAAGTAGCACGCCTCAGGAGCCTTACCAGTCATATTGCCACTCGGCACCATTGATGTCGTCTTTGGTAATCCGATCAGCGTCGAGGGTGTCGGGGCCTCACCTTGTAGTTGTGTCCTTGGTGATCCGTTCGTACACTACGGTGGTAGGGAAATGTGTGGGACTAGGACCTGCCGACATAAAGCTTCTTGAGCATCAAAGGGGGCTCCTAAGCAATGCGCCTGAGGAACCTTACCAGTCATATAGCCACTCGGCACCCTCGATGCCGTCCTTGGTGATCCGGTCGGCATCGAGGGTGTCGAGGCCTCACCGCGTAGTTATGACCTTGGCCAATCGCACACTACGGTGGTAGGGAAATGTGTGAGACTGGGGCCTGCAGACACAGAGTGCCGAAAGGTCTCCCAACCTGCCTCACCTGTAGGAAGAAGAAGTCCACAGGAGTCCGGACTCCCCAAGTGCCATGGTCGGCCTCTCGTGGAGCCTACAACAAGCATGTCAAGCTAAGTACCCTAATCATAGCCAGAAGGCTGCCTTAATCAATGAAAACGCAAAATCTAGGACACATAACAGAAGCACGAATAAAAGAGGCAAGTGCCCAAGTTCATTACATGCCCGCAGGGCCTCTGTTGGTTCTTTGATTATAGGAACAGGAATAGAAGGAATAAAGCCCCCCACGAGGGGCTGCCACTTCGAGAGCTCTAGGGCTAGCGCATCAGCGCTCAGTCGGTGTTCTCCTCCTCCTTCACGGGCCCGCGGAGTTGCGTTGGCACGAATGCT
The DNA here is from genome assembly GCA_022496015.1 of Hordeum marinum. Lineage (NCBI taxonomy): Eukaryota > Viridiplantae > Streptophyta > Magnoliopsida > Poales > Poaceae > Hordeum > Hordeum marinum. Next base: position 153,230,397 of record CM039676.1, read on the forward strand.
TTAGGAGCAGAGGAGCGATGTCGTGGAGGCTGGCTTCCCCCTCAGGTCCGAGCACGCCGGCGGGGTGGCACATCATAGCTGTTGTTGTTGCTGTCGCTCGGGCCCCCCTCGGTGAGGGTGTCGCTGTCGCTAGAGGAGCGACACCTGTCACGAAGGGCAAGCTCATCTCCAAGATCGCCGCGGCCGACATCTTCCGGGTAGCACCTTGGGCGCTTGCCCTCACCAAAGAAGACCTTGACGAAGAGCGTCGCCACACCGTCGTACTTGAAGTGGAGGGTGCGCCTCCCCACCAGGCCATGAGCGCGGGCAAACATCTTCCACCCGCGGGTTAGGTACACATAACCCTTTGGGGTGACCTAGACCTCCACCCACGATGCCACGCTGCAGCAGCCGTCGGCCTGTAGCCATAGGATGTCAAGCCCCCCGGCCGACAGCGCCCCCGTGAAGGAGCTGGGAAGTTGAATCCAGGCGGCCTCCGTCCTCTCCGCCCACACCACGGACTCCTGGGCCGAATCGGCCATATGGAGCCGCAAGTGTGGTGGCAGGGTCACCACCGCCGCCTTCCCACCGCGGGCGCTACCTCCTCGACTACTAGGGGTGCCCGCGCTAGTCAGAGCCACACCGTGGCTGCCGATGCTAACCCCGGCCCACGCAGGAGCACGACCGCGCCCGCCGGGAACTACCATCGGCATCGCAGTGTGCTTTAGGGGGCGACCGCGGCCCCTCCTGGGCGGCAGAGAGCAGGACTCTCCTCAGGGGCCTTCCCCTTCTCGGCGACGGAGTGCTTCCTCACTAAAGCCATGATTGGGAGAGCGGTGACTCGGAAGTTGAGAGGCGAAGAAGATAAAGGAGTGTTGAGGGTTTTCTTGCCCTCGTCTTCTTATATACAACCAGGGGCCAACCGGCACCCCCTCACATCCCGGGAGGTGAGCAGCATCTCAAGGGTCACATCCGTGCAGCCGGAGGAGGGAAGGCCGAGGCAGCAGCAGCATTCAAGGAAGGGTAATGATGGCCGGCGTTGCACGAGCATCGCATCAGTTTGACTTGGGGCGGTTCCTGGCGCCTTTGGGGAGCAGGGACGTCGCCGTTCAGGCTTTTGACGCGTGTAAAGCCTGGCCCATAGGCATTTGTGGCCCGCGGCGCTTCGGGCTACCTTCAACGGCTTCGCCTAGAAGCCAGCTCAGGCGCGCCTTGGACCCGGGAGCTACTGTTTGTGTTCTGGGAATGAGGGTACCCAGCCCTGCCTGCCTGCGGCCCAGGGCATAGCCCACTTTGTCAGCTAGACGCAGCCTGGCACGGCTCTGCTTAAGACATAGCCCTCGCAAGGCCCACAGGCTCGCGAGGAAGAACGACACCAAGACCAGCAAGGATGGGCCTCCTTTGGTCCCCTCCGGAGAAACGGAGATATCTATGCAGAGCCCGGCCTCAAAAGTCAAAGGTGACGCAGGGAAGGACATGCGGGCGCTAGCGCACCAGGCAGTGTAGTTTCCCCTTTGGTGCAAAGGGATCAAGGACATACACGGGTTCCCGAAGCGCCACCCAAAGGTTTCCATTCTAGTGCAACAAGACCACAACCACGAGCCCCGCGGGGTGGATGTCATCGCCGGGCCCACCACTACATCATCGGCGGGTACTTTGCAGGCGAAGACCACCTTTGGACATGGCGCGGGTGTACTCCTACCCCCCTTCAAATTTCCCCATTGTGGGATCCCTTCCCGCCATTGTGATAAGGGAACAGGACCCGGGCCACTGATATATATAGAGGCTAGGTCACACCGTAGAGGGGATCCGATCCATGACTTATCCACCCGGTGAACCACCAAACAAGGCAGAGAGCCAAGAACACCACTCGAGCCCCCTCGCGAGTCTCGAAACCATTGTACTAGTTCATCCACCACACCTCCCCGAGAGGCGGTCTACCAAAGCAGGAGTAGGGTATTACGCTTCATAGCGGCCCGAACCTGTGTAATCTGACGTGTTCATCTTCTTCCTCATCATCGTGTGAGCTTGCCGTGGTAACCATCAAGTAGCGAGCTAGGTAGGACAAGGATGCAGGGGATCTTTGCACACGCCCCTGTGCTTGAACCTTGAGGGCTATGTGGAGCTCGAAATCCGACAATTTCAAGGAGCTGAGGATGTGAGTGAACGTTTATCATCTTATCCTTGAGCACAGTTCTTAGATGCCAATAGACCTACCTACTACCCGAAACAAAATCATCCTATACCATTGAGGGTATAATCTCATATAAGCATGGCTTTAAGAGAAGGACGACCTATACTCTCATACATACACTATAGCTATCCATACATATCCCTATGTAAAAATCCTTGGGAAAGCATACAAGCCGCTAATCCTGATCATGACACTACCAATCCAAGTGCCCTACTGACCTATCCAAGGTATTAGGTAGTGCATTTCAATGACAAGAAAACACGTATTATATCAATCCAAGATCTTGTCCCCTTTCTACAAATCCAAGCAGGTGGTCCTTAAATGCCATAAATCACCGCATGACCTATGACTTCTATAAATCCAAATTGACGGAGTTCTACATAGCCTTTTTTTAATTCTCTAGGCGGCGTATAATTTTTGAATGTGTGTAGGTCAATGAACTTGTCAACTTTCAGACGACAACCTTGTAAAGTTGAAAACTTTATATTCACTCACTGAGCAGTTGTATGTGGAAGCCTAATCACTATGAAGGCTGTTATGATTGAAAAGGGTGTTCCAAAATTTATCAAAGGTGTGTTGGAGTGCCTCTCTACTATACAGAAGCATCTAGACGAACTGAAGAGGTCAGCTGCCCGTAAAGGTGCAATGGCCAATTTGAGCCGGTCACATGCTTATGCTCCTGAGCTTATCCCGGTAGAAATAATGGATGGCTTTCCTCAGCTAAAGCACAATAGCTCAGAGTTCACTCAAGAAACTACGCCCGTTGCACGAAGGCACCACGAATAGTGGCGAGCCGGCTGGCCACAGAAACCGACCAATCATCATATCAAGCGGTTATGCTGAGGATAACAAGCGAATTCAAGAGCCCGCCTTTGAGTCTAAGAACTTGATTCCTCAATGCCGTAAGCACCTCTTTGCCCCCGATTTTGACCCATCTCCAATCTTGCATGACGATGCCGAATTTGAAGCCTTAACAAACTGCAACTGGGATGTGGACAAACTTCAGATCTAGGAGACCAAAGACCTGGCGCAGGATGACCCGACGATGAGTTAAGTAAGGAGTTTGCCCCATATGAAGGTAACCCGACCCTGTTGATTTGCCGGGTTATAATTTTTGCAAAAAAATTAAGTCTGCATATCCTGGGATCTTAGATAGCCTTGTAATAGCAGCAGTAAAAAACTAATTGCCTTGGTCGTGCCTTCGTGCATGTTTGTAGTTTGAACAACCTTTACACTTATACATTCTCTATTTATCTTGCTATGATCATATTTCCTGATGCCTGGTGGCGGCTTGTCATGAAAAACAAGACCTGCAAAATAACAAGACACAAGATATATTCATATATTCTCTATCATTGTTTAGGCGACTTTGAAGGCACAACCCAAACAGGTTAACTCTTGTTTTATACTCTTGAGAAAAACTCAAGTTTTGTTGTTTTCAAAAACTTAGGCATGACTGCCCAAAACCTCATAGGTCGGCTCTCACATGGCATAGATTCGTTGTTTTGACCTTTATGAGTTCAGGGTCTTAAAAAGATTGACTGTTAAGAGTACGAACGAGCCATATACTGGAGAGACTACAGCAGGGTAACAATACCCCCAAAAACCATAAGCCGGCTCTCATGTGACATAAATTCACCGTTTTAACCTTTACTAGTTCAGGGTCTTGAAAAGATTGACTGTTAAGAGTACGAACGGGCTACATAGCGGAGAGCCTACAGCAGACGAGCGAGTTTATCCTAGCTTTTCTGTAAGCCGGCTGTTGGGGATATAACCCTGCGGTATGACCCGCCCAGGAGGGGCCAAGTCACAGCTTGCGGCTCATACTCAAGGCCCTAGGTGGGTGTGAAGGTTGAAGACAAGCCTAGAGGCGACTCGCCAGGTGGGCTGGATGGAGGCCTAGAGCCGAAAGACGGTGCGAGACCTGTGCGCCTGAGCCGCCCGAAAGATGGCTTGCCCAGGAAGGCAAGACGACTTGGAGACGTGATCGGGTACTTTGTATAAGCTGGTCTGGAATCTTGTAAGCCCAAGGCCTCGACCTACTTATATAAATGCGGGCACCTGTGGTGGCTAAGGGTACAAAACAATCTGTCGAGTACTGGGTCAAGCGAATCCGCTCCCTTGTAATCGATATCCAATCAATACAACACAAAGTAGGATGTAGGCTTTTACCTCTTTCCGAGGGGCCGAACCTGGGTAAACCCTTGTCTCTCGTCCCGATCAACCCTTTCGAGCTCACTGTCGTAGTGATGGCCTCAAACCTAAGTCCTCTCACTACGACATCTGCCGTGACAAAACCACGACAGTTGGCACCCACCATGGAGCTAGCGTGTGGTGGTGTGGAGTTCTTGAAGGGCTCTCTCACAGGGATCAAGGGATATGCCATCGGCAAGGTAACTAAGAGTCGTCGTGGTAAGCTCTACATCGGCGATACTAGCTCGGGCCCCGAGGCCAACTCAATCGAGTACGGATATCGGGTTCCCTTCAGCGGATTCATGTTTTCATTGGAAAGATCGGCGGATCCGAACTCAGGCCGGACATCTGCACCAACCTCATAGAGACGGCCTGGCTATGCAACCCACCCGTGTTCAACCCGGGCAGGGGAGCATCTTCTTGGGCTTCATGCAAGGTGTGGAAGACTCCATGTCAGGAGAGGAAACCCTTATCCTCTCAGATGACGGGTCCTCGAACGGAGAGGCGGAGTCGATGTACCAACTTCATGATGGTGGTCTTGGGGGGCAATGCCGATGGAGACAGTATTCTGGATCCCTACAACCCGCCGAGCCGAGCCACCATCTTTATGGCAGGCACAGTGTCGTCTCTCAACAGCACAACGTCCGGAGCGGCGGCAGGAGCCGCCCCGCGAGGTGCCGGGTCTTCTAGCCCACCGGCTCAAGTTTTGGTGGATCTAATGGAGGAGTTGACAACCTTCATGGGAACTGAAGTCATAGCTGGAAACCAGGCAGAGCGTTATGCAGAGATTACCCGGATAAAAATACTGATGACCAAGGCCCAAGAGGATATAAACACTTTTGCAAGATCAGATGAATGTTGAGTGGGAGCGTTTGAGGGCAGCGCTTTAATTTGGACCAGCATGCTTCGGATGAAGTCTTGCGGAGGAGGACCTAAGTCTGCCTCCCGATACAGCTTGAGCCCCAAAACCTCTTTAACACCCCCGGGGCGAGGCCAAACATGCCGCTGGCCATAACCCGGGCCACGGAGGCACCGCGGCATCTAGACCCACCCCGAAGGTATCAAACTCTGCTGCGGCACCTCATGACACCACCTGGCCATTATTCTAACCCAGTGGATAACATGATAGTGACGGATGCTAGGCTCAATGCGCCCCCTCTCATTGAGGGGACAACGTTCACTGAGGAGGCGCGGAACGCCATTGAGTTATTACTGACGGCGGTGGCTCAGCAGGACAAGTATACCTACAGCCAGGGCTGGGTGCATTCAACCCCCATCCCGAGCCATAGTTACAGCCGATGCATAAAGCCGCCGGCGGTCTCCAGTAGCGAGTGATGACGCAACCCGCCCTGTGATGACCCGCCCCATACCAACGCCCAAGAGATCGTAGACATAGGTAGGGTCCATCGGGGAGGGACGCTGGTGACAGATTACCCGAAGATTCCTGAGCCGTCTTCGGTGACCCCTTCAACCTCAGTGGGAGCCAGAGTCTCATCCAGGGGTGTTGGTTTGCCTTGCTTAACTGTGGCACTACGTAATGAGCACTTGCCTAAGGACTTTAAAGGGCCGCGCAAAGTGCCTAACTATATGGCTCATCTACCCCCAGAGGCTTTGGATCGAGAGCTATGAGCTCGCCATGGAGATGTTGGACATCAGTGAGGCAGTTTGTGCAAAGTACTTCATCATGATGTTGGAAGGACCGGCTCATACATGGTTAAAAGGTCTGCCTCCCAATACCATTGTGTCTTGGTCCGAGTTGAAAGCAAGATTCATCAAGAACTTCAGAGGGACATGCAAGCAACCTATGACGTTTGTGAACCTCGATCATTGTGTGCAACATGAAGATGAGTCGGTCCATCATTGGGTCCGGTGGGTTTCACTCGTCTGACAATATCTCGGCAGCTCAAGAAGTCCTAATTTTGGAGAAAATTTGTCACTTCTTAGCCCTCAAGCAGAAACTTGGGCGGCTGAAGCATTCCTATCAGGACATGAGTGAGCTCATGTCAGCTCTCACCAAATATGCAGACTCAGATACTACTACGGACCCAGGATCTGATGAGGAGAAATCAGCTAAGGGTATGAAGAATGGCGGCAGCAAGGGCCAGCAGCAGAATAGGGCAAGAAATAACAACCTTGGCAATGTCGGTAAGAGAAAGAACCCAGACGGCGGGTCAGATCTGGTAGCCAACACCAGTACTGGGTATAATCATGCTAAGGGCAACTATAAGATGCCTTTCTGTAAGGCTAAAGCCCCCTTTACTAGGGAGGCGATGCTCAACAAACCCTTCCTAGAACATAGTCACCCGGCAAGCCATCTGGTCACGCTTGGAGGGATTGTTATATTATGCAGGAGTTCCAGAACTACAACCTTAATCAGCATCATGGTGGCAGCAATGGACCGTCAGGTAGGTCAGGATCCAGCTCTCATGGGCCAGGCTTCGGTGGAGGCATCCCAAGTTAGGTTATTAGGGTAAGTCAATCAAGGTGGTCATCATCAGTAGCCTAGCATCGGTGGTTAATAGAAAAACAATCAGTCAGGGTATCAGAGAAACTTGAAGCAGCTTAATGGAGGCTAGTATTACGTTTTCACCACAAGTTTGGATAAACGGGATCAGAAGTTACATAAGAGGGCAGTTCACACCGCAACGCCGGCTCTTCCACGATATTTGAAGTGATCTGAGCATATGATATCATGGAGCAGGGAGGACCACCCACCACGAAGTTGATAACTCGGGACACTTAGCACTTGTGTTGGCACCTCAGGTGGGAGGCTATAAGTTCATCAAGGTACTGATGGACGGTGGCAGCAGCATCAACATTTTATATTATGACACTTTCCGCTAGATGGAATTGACCGACAAAACTCTTAAGCCTTCGTCTAAGGTTTTCCATGGTGTTGTGCCGGGCAAGTATGCTTGTCCAGTGGGAAAGATTGCTCTCGAGGTAGTGTTTGGTGATGAATACAATTATAAAGTTGAAACTTTGTGGTTCGAGGTGGTCAAAATTAAGAGCCTATCATGCCTTGTTTGGACAGCTGGATTTTGCTAAGTTTATGGCCAGGCCCTATTAAATCTACTTGCAGCTCAAGATGCCTGCTTTGAAAGGGACGATCACGGTGCACGGTGATCGTAAGATTGCTCTTGAGTGTGAGGACGGCGATGTTGCATATGCAGAGTCAAGTTGTGCTAAGGCGGAGCTCCAGTTTTATATAGATAATGTTGACCTGGCAGATATGACTCTAATGAAAAAGCCCAGCATTGAGTCTGAGCCGCCCTTGAAGTTTGTGGTGGACGATACCAAGTTTGTGGATTTCGCTGTCAGCAACTCATCGAAGCAGTTCACTATTGGGTCTAACATGGAAAACGCATAGGAAAGCACGCTCATCAAATTCATCCGTGAGAATCAGGACATCTTTGCGTGGAAACCCTCTGACATGCCGGGTGCACCGAGAGAATTCGTTAAGCACCACCTAAATGTGGATCCTAAATTTAAGCCAGGTCAAGCAATTTCTCCATCATTTCAGTGAGGAGTTGCGCAAATCTATTGGGGAAGAGATAGCCCGGCTCTTAGCAGCAGGGTTCATCGTGGAGGTTTATCACCCGGAGTGGTTGGCTAATCTAGTGCACTTACTCAAGAAGAGCGGCACGTGGCACATGTGTGTGGATTACACAGATCTTAATAAGGCTTGTCTGGTTGATCCGTTTGCTCTCCTTCGCATTGACCAGATCATCGACGCCACGACGGGTTGTGACAATTTGTGTTTCCTAGATGCTTATTCGGGTTACCATCAAATCAAGATGGCAATTAAAGACCAAGAGAAGACTTCTTTCATCACACCTTTTCGAGCTTTCTGCTATGTGTCCATGCCTTTTGGACTTAAGAGTGCGTAGGCAACTTATCAACACTGTGTACAAAACTGTCTTCATAATCAGATTGGGCGCAATTTCCATGCTTATGTGCATGATATTGTAGTCAAGTGAAGGAAGGATACTCTAATTGACGATTTGAGGGAGACCTTTGATAATCTGCGAGTTTACAAGATGATGCTAAATTCGGCCAAATGTGTCTTTGGTGTGCCTGTAGGCAAGCTCTTGGGTTTTCTGGTCTTGGAAAGGGGGATTGAAGCTAACCCGGATAAAATCAAGGCCATCACCTCATTGTCTAAGCCGGCGTGTATTAATGATGTCCAACGCTTGGCGGGTCGTATCGCCAACTTAAGTCGGTTCATAAGTCGGCTTGGCGAGAACGCTATCCCCTTCTATCATATGAAGACAGGTGATTTTGTCCAGAGTGATGCAACCGATGAGGTGCTTGAAGCTCTCAATAAACAATTGGTTGAGCCGTCAGTTTTGGCCGCTCCCACGGAGCAAGAACCACTGCTCTTATATGTGGCGGCTAATAACAGGGTTGTCAGTGCTGTAGTTGTTGTGGAGCGCAAGGAAGCAGGGAAGGAATATCCAGTCCGGAGGCCGGTTTACTATGTTAGTGACGTGTTAATAGAGTCAAAGCAGAGATACCCACATTGTATATCACAACAGGAATCAGGCACTTTGCCGTCTGCCATGGTAGACGACAAAGGGCAAAAGGGCGGATGGCAAAATTTTGGGCTGAATAAACTCTGACAAAGGGGCTCTTTGCGTCTCCCTCGGCCTAGCGGACGGCAAAGATTTTTTGCCGTCAGTGTGCAGATGGCAAAGAGGCTGGACAGGGTACTACTAATGGCACCGCCATTAGGTGGCTAACGGCCCCCAACCATTTGTTGTCTGCTGCCCGCCCCCCTCCCTTTGCCGTCTGCCATTGACGGCACAATCCCCCCTTTGTCGTTTACCGTGCCCCCCGTCCCTCTTTGCCATCAGTCGTGGCCGACCCCCGCGCCCCCCTTTGTCGACCGCCCTGCCCCCACCCTCCACATCCACCCTGCCCCCCGTTTGTCGTCTGCCTCGAACAGCAAAGAAGCCAAATGGCCCTAGCCTGGTGCTCCCAGGGTTAACAGGTGGTTGCCACGTGCCCTATTTGCCGTCCGGGCAGTCGGGAAAGGGGTCTTTGCCATCCGGGGCAGACGGCAAAGAGGTTGTATTGCCTCTTTCTTTTGTTTTTGTTATATTCAACAATTTTCAAAGAAACAATATATGATATGTAAATAAATATTTCACAGAAATAATATCAACAACATATGATCAACCAACAATTATACCAATTAAAAGTATCAAATGCCACATTGTTCACCATAATACAATAGGTTCATCCATACAAACATGTAGTCTCATACATATAGGTAGAAAATTTCACGTAAGTTCATCAATACAAATGAAAACAGAAAGTAAACACTAGCACTACATCAAAGCAAGTTGTCGTGAACTCAATCAAATCTGCAAAATTGGAAATAAGAAAGTTAGAAAAATAATACTAGAATTAAGAAGTAGAATAAGATCTAGAATTAGAAGAAGATGAAGAAGCATTGTTCTTCTCTCTTTGTCTCCTCTTGTTTTCCTTCTTTGAGATGAGTAAGCTTATTATGTCAGTGTGCAGGAAACAATGCTAAGTATAGGTCATTTTAGAGCTAACTTAGGTACAATATGTCATTTTGGAGGTAAGTAAGCTTACTATGTCATTTTAGAGGAAACAAAGCTAACTTAGGTAAGATATGACATTTGTCTAAGTGCTAAGTTTATCATTGTTCCGAGTTTGTCCAAGTGATATGTTTGTCTTCGTTTGAAAAAATGAGCCAAGTAAGTAGCATATTAGGGCTTACCGTCCTTGTCATCACGGAGGTGAAGCACCGGGGTTGCTCAGGCCGGTGTCAGGTGGACCACTACTTGGCCCTGGAGAAGGGTCGTGCGATGCGGCTCGGGAGTTATGCTGTACCAAAGATCATTTGCGTTAGCATGATGATGCTGAAATGTTAAGACTAGTAATTAATGAACATTGAAATGAAACTCACCGTTCCAGCCGTGGTAATGACTTGCATTGGCGGAGGGGTCTGGCCGGTCTTCTCGCACAAAGTCTACACATTTGGTTTTGACAAGTCAATCATTATTGGTTATTAATGAAAAGAACATGTAGTGCACGATTTGGCTAATATGAAGAAGAAACTTAAAATGACGAGCTCGTACATTGCCCGGTTAGATGCATTGTTCCATGCCCTCTCCTCCTCCAACAATCTAGTCATCCTCTCCTCCAAATCCCTCTTCTCCTTCGCCGCCTGCTAGGCATGTTCCGCCAGAAGCGCCTGGGTTGTCTCTCTCTCTCTCTCTTTCTGCAAAGTATCCTGCAACACAACTCCTCGTTAGCATTCTAATCATCTTTGTTCACACACACAATGTAATGGAGGAAAGCTATCTGAGTCCGTATAACTAACCTCGATGGCGAGCTGGACTGGCCGTGGACAAGGCGACATCTCAAGACAGGAGCTCGTTTGGCATGCCTTGATCTGTCGGAGAGTGCTCGAAGACCATATAAGTCCATCTCTAATGTCTATCGAGCCATGGGGCCTACTATGGCCAGCTATCAACACCTGGTATGGATCAATAGGATGCTGGCTCGGGCTGAAGTCCTCCGCATTCAGCGCCTTCCCCACATCTCTATACCTCGGGAGCTTGTTGTGGGAGGATATATTGGTGAAGTTCTCAGGATTATCGAGGTCAGACTTAGAGAATGCCTTGACCTTATTGTATGAGGCACTATGGGCCATGGCATAGAGGTCGTACACCTCTGGCACCTTCGTCTTATTGTGATTAGCCTACAAGAGAGGAACAAAGTATTAATAACGTGGTTAATGCTAGCATCAAGAATGAATTGCAAGAATCATGAAGCAAACCACATACCCAGTTCTGCCCGAACTGAAATAAGTTGGTGTTGCCTTGATGGTGTGGCACACCTTCCATTTGGGCATGTCGTTCCTTGGCATCATCGTGGACGACTCGACATTGGTCAGAGCACCATTCATTCACCAACGCCTCCCAACAATTCATCTTATCCGCACACCATCTCGGGGGCACCTAAGATAGTAAAGAGAAATTTGAGAGCCATGCCTATGAATCAAAGCAAGGAAACTAAGTAAAAGGCCTTAAGAATAGGTAATTCTTCATGTACTGCTCCTTGTCCAGAAACTTTCGGAGGGATGACGACTTGGCCTTCTTAATATGCTGCGAGGCGTAGTAGTCTCGAACAACCTGTATCCGAGCCTTGTGCAGTAAGTTCTATAGTAGGCGCCTGCACTCGTAATCGATAAGCTTTGCCGCGGCCTTCTCGTATCCCTTCTCACACCTATAAAAGGTCTGCAATCAGAAAAGACAACACTGATTAGTACAATAACTAGCTATTATTGATTTTTAATTGTGTAAAGGAGTAATTACCCAAAACTTTCTGATCACCGTGTCGGCCCTCGTGTGGCACAACACACTGTCGATCATCTCCTCCAGCGGGGTCGGGGCAGCCAAGTAGTGCTCCCATTTCAATCCTACCTCTTCTTGCTAATCCTTGTTGGGCAATGTGACAAACCCTAGGAAGTTATGCCGTAAAATCACACCAAGGATGGAGTTGGGCCTGCGGACATCCTTGGCGTGAATCCAACACCTGCAGTGTGACAAAGCCAACGCATTAGATATGTGAAGAATCATGAAGGCAAAAGGTTTAAAAAGAGTAAATGCACTTACTTCAGCGACTCAGGCTTAATCATTAGATATGTGAGGCCACCTTTGCTCGCGGGTCGCCGGCACGGGCGGGAGCCGTGTACACCCATGCTGGTAGATGGTGCCTTCAACCACCTCATTTCATAGGCATCTATCTTCTCATAGGGCATCTTAAGAGCACATAGGATTTTGTCCGGCTAGTACAGGTTTGCTGGCAATACATGGCCTTTGGGTAAAAAACATCCCAATATCGTTATCATCGCGTCGTAGCATCCTCTGCCTAGGTTCAACTGAGCCTTCACAGCCATTACTTGCGCGATGGCATCCAGCTGACAAAGCTCAGTGTGCTCGTGGAGAGGACGTTTTGAAGACTCCAACAGTTTAGAGAAGGCCTTTGTAGATTCCTCCATCTCATCGTCCAAATCCCGAGCATCATCAAAGTCTTGCACCATGTCTTCGAGCCCAGTACCATGCTCGTTGGTGCGATGACGAACCACCTTAGCTTTGGCACGTTGGGCAAACTCACGATGAAAGCTCCACCATATAATCAGGCGTAAAACCTCACTTCTGCAAGTGTTTACCCATTTCATCCCGTGTCCACTTTTTATGGTTGTCGCACCGGACACATGAGCACCAGGTTATTTCCTAGCCATTTGCAAATGCGGCGCTCAGAAACCCCTTGGTTTTTGTTAACCATTCAATGGTCATTTCTTTCTGACTAGGGTGACCGGTGTACATCCAAGCACGATCCCTCATCTTGCCTACCTACTAAACACACAAGAAATATATATACAATTCATCATCTATATTCATCCGTTAATCAAGTTTGTCAGTTTTATTACGTCCATGCAACCTACACGCTAATAGATAAATATAGGTCCTAATCCCACCAGAGTGTGTGTAGAGTGGGTTCATTTTCCCATGCTCAGCTTCGGATCCGACGCAGAATTTCGGCAGCACCTCCCCGTTGTTCTCGTGATACACGTCTCTGCAATAAGCAGAGAGGATGTGTACCCGGAGAACAACAGGGGGGCACTGATGAAATTCCGCATCAGATCCGGAGCAGAGCATATGGGAAAACGAACCCAATCTACACATACTCGGGTTTTCCATAGATAACGTTGGACAATTTGAAAGAATGGCAGTTATAAATATGCAAAGACATGCATATTTATAGATGCCGCCCTTTCAAACGGGAGACTCATACCGGTCACGCATACTGTTGAATTGAACACACCTATAGCTAGCAAGTTTCATCGGCACGAAGACCGAAACCGAGCAAATTAGGTGGAGATGTCATTTGTGCACACCCACGAATGCAATAGGGGAGCTCGTCCAACGCGCAGGGAGGTCATCAGACAAACTGGACATTTAAATTCACCCGGTCAACAAAAATATGATGTTTTTATAACAAAATCAGAAAATATGTGACCTAACTCATAATTTACAAAACTATGACCTCCTCGGTCTCTGGAAGGCCCAAGAGCAACTTTTCGGTCAATAGGAGGTAGAATAGTTGTCGGGGTCAGGGGTTAGTGGCGTCTGGAGTCAGTGGCACCAGCGGTCAGGGGTTGGTGGTCGGTGGTGTCAGGGGTTGGGGGTCGGTGGCGTCGGGGGTTGGGGGTCAATGGCGTCAGGGGTCGGAGGTCGGTGGCGTCGGGGGTCGGGGGTCGGTGGCGTCGGGGATCGGGGGTCGGTGCCATCTAGGGTCGATGGCGTCGGGGGTCGGGTGTCAGTGGCGTTGGGGGTCGAGGGTCGGTGGCATCGGAGGTTGGGGGTTGGTGGCGTCGGGGGTCACGGGTTCTTCTCTTCTTCTTCTTGTTCTTCTTCTTATTATTATTTCTCCTCCTCCTCCTCCTCCTCTTCTTCTTCTTCTCCTTCTTCTTTTCCTTTTTCTTCTTATTCTTTTCTTCTTCTCCCTTTTCCTTTTTCATTTTTTCCTACTTCTTCTTTTCCTTATTCTTATCTAAACACTAGCACTAGCACTAACACTAATAACTAGAACTAACGTAAATTAAATTGCACTAGCACTAACCTAAACTATACAATAAAAAACAGAAAAAAAAACTAAACTAAACTAGCGCTAACCTAAACTAACCTAAACTAAACAGAAAAAACAAGCACTAGTAACATAAACTAAATAGTAAAAAGAGAAGAAGAAAAAAGAAAAAATCTCACCTTGCAGGGCCGGTGGAGTAGGGCCGCCACGGTGGTGGAGGAGGGCCGACGCGGGGAGGAAGGCCGCAGAGAGGGGGGTGGCACCGCGTCGAGCTCCAGCGATGGGGCGTCGTGGGGAGGCGCGGGTGGAGGAGGGCTAGCGCAGGGGAGGGGCAGCGAGGGGGGAGGGGGCTCAGCGCAGGTGGTGGGGGCTCGTTGCGGTAGTGGGGGCGGCGCGAGGGAGGGGCGGCGAGGGGGAGGGGCTCGTCATGGGGAGCTGCGGTGGTGGTGGCGGCGCAGGGGAGGGGCGGTAAGAGGGGGAGGGGCTCGATTCAGGGAGCTGTGGTGGTTGGGGCAGGGCAGGGGAGGGGCAGCAAGGGGGGAGGGGCACGTCGTGGGGAGCTCCAATGGTGGAGAAGAGGGGATCAATGGCCACAGTGTGTGTTGGTGGAGAGAGAGAGGGGAGAGTGGGGGTAATGGGGCCTGGTGAAAAACAGCCGTTAGAGGTGCATCCCCTTTGCCGTGCGCTAGCGGACGGCAAAAACCAGCAGGGCAGATGTCAAAGACAAGGAGGTCGGCATATCTCTTTGCCAGTGGGACCTATCTAGACTCTTTGTCGTCTGCCTTTAGGCTCTATGCAGTTCGTTGGCAGACGGCAAAGGACTAGCAGATGGCAAACATGACCATCGCCGTCCGCCAGCTCTTTGTCGTCTGCTTTATGGCAGCTGATGGCACAGAACCTCTTTGCCATCTGCCAGCAGAGGGCAAATACTGCCAGACAGCAAGTAGTGTATGGAGTGTTCATGGCAGATCGCAAGTTGAAGCATTATTTCCTTGGACATCCAATCACGATGGTTAGTTCTGCACCTTCGGGTGATATCATTCAAAATAGAGAGGCCACCGGTAGGATTGCTAAGTGGGCACTAGAGCTTGGACCTCTTAATTTGAAGTATGGGCCTCGAACAGCTGTCAAGTCTCAAGCCTTGGTGGATTTCATAAATGACTGGATGGAGAGCCAGGCACCCGAGGAGAAGCCGGATAATACATGATGTACAATTCATTTTGATGGATCCAGGAAGTTCGAAGGCTCGGGGGATGGAGTTTTTTTAACTTCCCCTAGAGGTGACAAGTTTTGTTTTGTATTAATGCTAATGTTTCCTTGAACTAACAATGCAGCTGAGTATGAGGCCCTGCTTCATGGTCTCCATGTGGTTAGGAGATGAATCTAAGCTGGGACAGGAGTTTGGGTGACTCGGACCTGGTGGCTCAGCAATTGTCTGGCATGTGGGATTCAAGGACCCTCGCATGGCGGCTTATCGCCAGGCGGATGACATTGTTGCTGGTCACTTCAAAGGGTATCAGGTGGATCATATTTGTCATGGTTTTGTCACGGAAAATGTCCGAAGACTTAGGTTCGAGGCCATTGCTAAGGCGGTGGACTCAAAGGGGTTGATCGGGACGAGAGACACGAGTTTACCCATGTTCGGCCCCTCGGAAAGAGGTAAAAGCCTATGTCCTGCTTTGTGTTGTATTGACGGAGTATCGATTACAAGGGAGCGGATTCGCTTGACCTAGATATCGATCAATTGGGGACTCGCCTTTATATAGGAGGTCGAGGCCCTGGGGTTACAAGAGTCCAAACCGACTCATACAAGGTATTCACCGTGTCTCTAAGCCACCTTGCCTTCTTGGGCAAGCCGTCTATGGTCGGCTTGATGGGGGAGCATCCTATGGACATCACCATGACAAGAGCCCGTTTGGCAAGTGACACGTGCAACGTCTACTTCACATACATAAAGGTGAATCATCTCTTTTACACGTGTCCACTTGACCCCTTTGAGGATCGTATACTACTTGACACTCCTCTCATGTGCATGCATAGGTATTGACGGAGCTTCACGGAGGATGAGCAGGAGTTCTAGCACCTACGTACAACTACACCATCTGATGAGGACATCCCTACTAATGTTACACCCACCCCGACTGCTATACATACAGGACCAATTACTAGAGCTCGCGCACGTCAATTGAATTACCAGGTACTTTCGTTTCTTGGAAATCCTTCTAATATTCATGAACATATGATGCTGCCTAAATTGGATACTTTTGTTTTACTTATGAATGAAGGACCTAGCATGGATAAGAAGGATGACCATTGGAGCAGGATCAAGCATGGAGGAGAAGGTGCGCGTGCGGGGAAGAACAATGGAGCTTCGAGTGATGATTTTCGCACATTGAAGCCACCATAATGGGAGCAGGAAGCCTTGGACGAAATATGCATGATGCCACTTTATAAAATTCGTCCATAGGCTAATATAGGTGCTGCGCCACCTTATTTTTGGGCCAGGCCCATGTAATTTCGAAATACCATATTATAGGCTGTTTTTAGAGTCCGTATATATGGGGAAACTGACTTAGGGTCGGTTTCGGACCCCTCCTCCAAGGGGCCACGAAATTCCCTTCTATTCCCCCATATATACAGCCCTTAGGGCTTCGTGTTAGGGTTGGGTTTTGTTTAGATTACAAGTTTGCCATAGCAGCAACTTCGCGTTCTTCGTTTGTGTTCCACGACCAGACAAAGGCGTCACAGAACCCCACTTCATCAATAAAGTTTTACGCTTATATTCGCAATATCCAGATTGCAATCTTAGTTTCTTGCTTGTTCTTCGTTTGCGTGCAGGAAATAGACCCTCGTGGTCAGGTTGATCGTGCTCCGGCATGGTCAATAACCTCTCAGAGTTGGGTTAGCGATTGCTAAGGCGCGACGGCTCACACGTTCGTAGTCGGATCGTCAAAGTCTACTCCACCAAAAACGATAGCCACCATCTCATCGAAAGACAGGGACAACTTCGCCTCTATCAAGTGGTATCAGATTTCCAGGTTGCTCGGTGAGATTTTACCAGTTTTCGTAGTTTAGATCGCATCTGTTCTTCATACCTTTAGTCCACGAAAAAGCCACAAAAAAAATTAGGGTTAGATCATCATATCCGAACCAATCTGAGCCTTTGCATAGTCTTTTCAGTATTTTGCTTTGTTGAATTGGCGGTTACATCATCGTGTCGAGTTGCCGGTCTTAGTGTCTAGTCCTTTAGAGTTTCGAGTTCTTTTCACAGGTTGTCACGCCGCCACCGCATCGTCTTCATAGTTGCCATATACCACCACCATCATCGCCGCTGCCATATCTCATCATCCATCATCACTATCCATTGGTGTCCATATATACCACCACAAATCCGCCACCAATCCAAGTCCAGTTCGTTTTAGGTTTAGTTTCGAGATCCTTTTGATTTCGGATCCGTGTTTTGCTACCTGCGCAGGTGTCGGAAAAAAAAAATTTAGCCCAAAAAAATTTAGCGCAGGAGTCTGGCACGCTTTGCAGAGCACGTTTTGGCCCAAAAAAAATTCGGCCGAAAATATTTTTTCCCTATCTTGATTTTAGGTTCCCCGGAGCGTTTTGAGACACTTGCTATCATAGTGATTTTTGTCGAAATTTTTGGGTCGTCGCAGCCCCCGGATTGCTCCAAACAAAAAATAGTCCAAAAGAAAAATCCGTGCCCATCTTGCTTATACGACGTGGCAAGAGTTTTGAGACACTCGCCATTGTAGTGAGTTTTTGAAAAAAAAAACGAAAAAAAAAATTTCGAGTGTGCTTTTCCCTTGCTTACGTGTATCGTCGTGCTTTTGTTGGTGTTTTAGGCTCGCGTCTCTAGCACGGTCTAGCCTAGGACCAGCACAGTACCGTCGTTGAGCGTTTATTCAACCTTGCATCTCTGAATTGATTATTGCTGACCCTTTTTGCTACCATATTATAAGCCATCCCAGCTCCACATACTTCTACGCCGTGTGCTTGACACCACCTGGCAATCGCTCTATCCAAGCTTTGAGAGTTTTGGCTACAACGGTTGCCGATCACCGCCTGCTACTGGGTAAGAACTGGTAAGAAATTGAGATTCGCTTAAAGGATTTGTGCCACACCACCACCACCACCACGTCCCAGTAGTCTGTGGGTTTCATATTGTGTGTTTCCTATTTCTGCTAACCATGCCAGGATCACACGATGACGAGATCGACTGGGAGAGCATGACCAACAAAGCGCTCTATGATAAATTTCAGCAAATGATGGCTGAGCAGGTACAGGACTTCGTGAACAACTTTGGAGTGGCCATGGAGAAGTTAGATGGTTTGGAGAAGACATTCGACACCAAGATGGACGCCAAGTTCAATGAGGTGCTTGCCCGTCTACCTCCACCAGCTGCAGTTCCCATTCCTTTCGAGCGACGAGCACGACGTGTGCCTCTCGGCCACGCCCAACATCCTGGTACTGTTGATACTGCTGCTACTTCGGTGGCTCGTGCGGCTACTGTCGTTGAGCAGGTTGAAGATTATGATGGTGATTTCGATGATGAGGGAGAGGTTGCTCCAGATCCGCCCCAGGGGCAACCACCACCATACGCACCAGGTCGACCACATGGCTACAACCGTAACGGTAGGGCTGCACCACCCCCGCAGGTACGGGATCATGACCATCTCCCTAAACTTAAATTGAATATTCCGACGTTTGAGGGTAGATATGTTCCTGATATATATCTTACATGGGAGTTAGAAACAGAACAACGTTTTACATGCTTACAATTTCCAGAGGATCGACGTGTTGCTGCTGCTGTTTGTTCATTCACTAGTTTTGCTTGTGTTTGGTGGTCAGAACATTGTAGAATACACCCTGATAATATTCCAACTACTTGGGCTGCTTTGAAAACTGCTATGCGAAATCGTTGGGTGCCACCTTATTATCAACGTGAATTGCTTCAAAATTTGCAGCGTTTAAGACAAGGAAAAAATTCCGTAGAAGAATATTATCAGGAATTACAAACTGGTATGATTAGATGTGGTATTGTTGAGGAGAATGAAGCTATGCTTGCACGTTTAATGGGTGGATTAAATAGAGAGATTCAGACTATTCTAGAGTATAAGGAGTATAACACTATCACTCGTTTATTTCATCTTGCTTGCAAAGCTGAACGTGAAGTGCAGGATCGACAGGCAATGGCGAGAACTACTAATTTTGCAGGCCGTACTTCATCATGGACGCCACGTACCTCCTCTACTTCCGCATGTCCTGCCGCAACACCACCTCCTTCAACCTCCAACTCTAATCGCGATACTAGGAAACAGGCTCCTACTGCACCCTCTGCGAAGAGCACACCTTCTGGGCCTGCACAGAGTTCTTCTTCATCTATTGCATCCACAGGGCAAACACATGAGGTTATATGTCGTCGTTGCAAGGGTGGAGGTCACTATGCGAGAGAATGCCCTTCCAAGCATGTAATGATTGTTACTGAGGATGGTGGATATGCGTCCGCTAGTGATTATGATGAGGAGACTTTGGCACTTATTATAAGTGACGAACAGGGTGGCGAGGATGCAGCACCAGAAACACAATACATGGCTGCTGATTACCCTGACAGGTATGAAAGTTTAGTTGCTCAACGTGTTCTCAGTGTGCAGGTTACACACGCTGAGCAAAATCAGAGGCACAACTTGTTCCACACAAAGGGAGTTGTGAAAGAGCGTTCTGTTCGCATCATCATCGATGGAGGGAGTTGCAATAACTTGGCTAGCATGGAGATGGTGGAGAAGCTGTCTCTAACCACCAGACCACATCCTCATCCTTATTACATCCAATGGTTCAACAATAGTGGCAAGGTTAAGGTAACACGTACTGTTCGTGTGCATTTTAGCATTGCTACATATTCTGATTATGTGGATTGTGATGTTGTACCCATGCAAGCATGTTCTGTTTTACTTGGTAGACCATGGCAGTTTGATAAAAATTCTGTACACCATGGTAGGACAAATCAGTATACTCTTGTTCATAAGGATCATAATATCACTTTGCTTCCTATGCCTCCCGAACATATTATGAAAGATGACATTGCTAGAGCTAGTAAAGCAAAACAGGAGAAAAATAAGAGTGAAAATCAGATTGTAGCACAGGAATTTGAGCAACACCATAAGCATAATAAACCATCATCTACTGTTGCATCCGAAATAAAATTGAAGAGTGGATGTTTACTTGCTACTAAATCTGATATTAATGATTTGGATGTTGCTACATATGTTTGCTATGCTTTTGTATGTAAAGAGGTATTATTTTCATTCGAGGACATGCCTCCCTCTTTGCCTCCTGCTGTCATTAACATTTTGCAGGAGTTCGTTGATGTCTTTCCACAAGACGTGCCACCGGGATTACCGCTTATTCGCGGGATTGAGCATCAGATTGACTTAATTCCCGGTGCATCCCTACCCAACCGTGTGCCCTACCGTACCAATCCCAGAGGAGACAAAGGAGATTATGCGTCAAGTACAGGAGCTGCTTGACAAAGGTTATATACGTGAATCCCTTAGTCCTTGTGCTGTTCCTATTATTCTAGTACCTAAAAAGGATGGTACATCACGCATGTGTGTGGATTGTAGAGGCATTAATAATATTACTATTCGTTATCGTCATCCTATTCCTAGACTAGATGATATGCTTGATGAATTAAGTGGCTCTACAATTTTCTCCAAAGTTGATTTGCGTAGTGGATACCATCAAATTCGTATGAAATTGGGCGATGAATGGAAAACAGCATTTAAAACTAAGTTTGGATTATATGAGTGGCTAGTCATGCCTTTTGGGTTAACTAATGCCCCTAGCACTTTCATGAGATTAATGAATGAGGTTTTACGTGCTTTCATTGGAAGATTTGTGGTAGTCTATTTTGATGATATATTGATTTTTAGTAGATCATTGGAGGAACATTTGGAACATTTATGTGATGTTTTTACTGCGCTACGTGATGCACGTTTGTTTGGTAACCTTGGGAAGTGCACCTTTTGCACCGACCGAGTATCTTTTCTTGGCTATGTTGTTACTCCACAGGGAATTGAAGTTGATACAGCCAAGATTGAAGCTATTGAGAGTTGGCCGCAGCCCAAAACGGTCACACAAGTAAGGAGTTTTCTTGGCCTCGCTGGTTTCTATAGGCGTTTTGTGAGAGATTTCAGCACCATTGCTGCGCCTCTCAATGATCTTACAAAGAAGGACGTGCCTTTTTCTTGGGGTACCGCACAGGAAGAAGCCTTCACGGTCTTGAAAGATAAGTTAACACATGCTCCTTTACTCCAACTTCCTGATTTTAATAAGACTTTCGAGCTTGAATGTGATGCTAGTGGAATTGGGTTAGGAGGTGTGTTACTACAAGATGGTAAACCTGTTGCGTATTTTCTGAAAAATTAAGTGGGCCTAGTCTGAATTATTCTACTTATGATAAGGAATTATATGCTCTTGTTCGGACTTTGGAAACATGGCAACATTATTTATGGCCCAAAGAATTTGTTATACATTCTGATCATGAATCTTTGAAACATATTAAAAGTCAAGCAAAACTGAACCGTAGACATGCTAAATGGGTTGAATTCATTGAGACTTTCCCTTATGTCATTAAACACAAGAAGGGTAAAGACAATGTTATTGCTGATGCTTTGTCTCGTCATTATACTATGCTTTCACAACTTGACTTTAAAATATTTGGTTTGGAGACCATCAAAGATCAATATGTGCATGATGCTGAATTTAGAGACGTGTTGCAGAATTGTAAAGAAGGGAGAACATGGAACAAGTTCGTTATTAATAATGGATTTGTGTTTCGTGCTAACAAGCTATGCATTCCAGCTAGCTCCGTTCGTCTTTTGTTGTTACAGGAGGCGCACGGAGGAGGATTAATGGGACACTTTGGCGTGAAGAAGACGGAGGACGTACTTGCTACACATTTCTTTTGGCCAAAGATGAGACGGGATGTTGAGCGTTTTGTTGCTCGCTGCACTACATGTCAAAAAGCTAAGTCACGACTCAATCCTCATGGTTTATATATGCCTTTACCTGTACCTAGTGTTCCTTGGGAGGATATATCTATGGATTTTGTTTTAGGTTTACCTCGAACAAAGAAGGGGAGGGATAGCATATTTGTTGTCGTGGATAGATTTTCTAAAATGGCACACTTTATACCATGTCATAAAAGTGATGATGCTGCTCATGTTGCTGATTTGTTCTTTCGTGAAATTATTCGGTTGCATGGTGTGCCAAATACAATTGTTTCCGATCGTGATGCTAAATTTCTTAGCCACTTTTGGAGATGTTTATGGGCTAAGTTGGGGACTAAACTGCTTTTTAGTACTACATGTCACCCCCAAACTGATGGCCAAACTGAAGTAGTCAATAGATCATTGTCTACTATGCTTAGGGCTGTTTTGAAGAATAACCTGAAAATGTGGGAAGAATGCTTGCCTCATATTGAATTTGCTTATAATCGTTCGCTACATTCTACCACTAAGATGTGCCCTTTTGAAGTTGTGTATGGTTTCTTACCTCGTGCACCTATTGATTTGTTGCCTCTTCCGTCTTCGGAGAAGGTTAATTTTGATGCTAAAGAACGTGCTGAATAGATATTAAAGATTCATGAGTTAACTAAGGAAAACATTGAGCGTATGAATGCTAAATACAAACTTGTTGGAGATAAGGGTAGAAAACATGTTGTCTTTGCACCTAGAGATCTTGTTTTGTTACATTTGCGTAAGGATAGATTTCCTGATTTGCGCAAGTCAAAGCTAATGCCACGTGCTGATGGTCCTTTTAAGGTGTTAGAGAAAGTAAATGATAATGCATATAAACTTGAGTTGCCTGCAGAGTTTGGGGTTAGCCCCACTTTTAACATTGCAGATTTGAAGCCTTATTTGGGTGAGGAAGATGAGCTTCCGTCGAGGACAACGTCAGTTCAAGAAGGGGAGGATGATGAGGACATCCCTACTAATGTTACACCCACCCCGACTGCTATACATACAGGACCAATTACTAGAGCTCGCGCACGTCAATTGAATTACCAGGTACTTTCGTTTCTTGGAAATCCTTCTAATATTCATGAACATATGATGCTGCCTAAATTGGATACTTTTGTTTTACTTATGAATGAAGGACCTAGCATGGATAAGAAGGATGACCATTGGAGCAGGATCAAGCATGGAGGAGAAGGTGCGCGTGCGGGGAAGAACAATGGAGCTTCGAGTGATGATTTTCGCACATTGAAGCCACCATAATGGGAGCGGGAAGCCTTGGACGAAATATGCATGATGCCACTTTATAAAATTTGTCCATAGGCTAATATAGGTGCTGCGCCACCTCATTTTTGGGCCGGGCCCATGTAATTTCGAAATACCATATTATAGGCTGTTTTTAGAGTCCGTATATATGGGGAAACTGACTTAGGGTCGGTTTCGGACCCCTCCTCCAAGGGGCCACGAAATTCCCTTCTATTCCCCCATATATACAGCCCTTAGGGCTTCGTGTTAGGGTTGGGTTTTGTTTAGATTACAAGTTTGCCATAGCAGCAACTTCGCGTTCTTTGTTTGTGTTCCACGACCAGACAAAGGCGTCACAGAACCCCACTTCATCAATAAAGTTTTCCGCTTATATTCGCAATATCCAGATTGCAATCTTAGTTTCTTGCTTGTTCTTCGTTTGCGTGCAGGAAATAGACCCTCGTGGTCAGGTTGATCGTGCTCCGGCGTGGTCAATAACCTCTCAGAGTTGGTTTAGCGATTGCTAAGGCGCGACGGCTCACACGTTCGTAGTCGGATCGTCAAAGTCTACTCCACCAAAAACGATAGCCACCATCTCATCGAAAGACAGGGACAACTTCGCCTCTATCACCATCCACAAGGGAAAATTGGGAGAGAAGGAAGAAGAAAATAAGCTGTAGGAAGCCTAGGAGTTGTCGATACAACCGGCCAGCAACCAGCCAACAACCGATGGGCGGTACAACCGTCCCACCACCATACCACCTCTGGCCAAGCTTTTGCTATGAGGCGGTGCAAGGCCGGTACTAAACCGGTTGTTCCAGTTATTCCATAATGACCAGTACAACCTGCCACCTGGGCGGTACAACCACCCGACTGCCTGTGCGCAGGATGGGCTTCGGCCCATGTATCCCCCCTCTCACTTACCCCTTTGTTCCTAGGACTATATATACTCCTTTCCCATCTCCATTCTAGGGTTAGCTATGGTTTTTCTCTTAGTAAGTTGAGCCTAGATCCTTCAACTACCTCTCCCATGGAGTAGATGCCTCCATAGGAGAAGATCCCCTAGTTGATGTCAAGGCCCCTTGTGAGGGAAGATCCTCCAGGATATCAAGGCCCCATCTCCCCATGGGATTGGGATGAACTCTACCATGTATCCTTTTTCCCTTTGTTGTTCTTGTACCTTTGCGGATCTTGTGTGTGGTGAGTCTAGTGGATGTGTGATTGGACTTGTTCTTGAGTGTTTCCTCTTGTGATTTCTCCTCGTTCTTCCCCTATTCTTCGTGGAATTCCCCTCCAATTCGTGAAAGATCGACACCTACGGGTTTGCCCCGTATCACGGTTTACATGCCCGGGTCTCGCGCCATCTTTCGACTCCGGGCCTCCATCCTGACCCATCTGGTAAGTCTCTGTGTATCCTTGCCTTCAATCGTCAGGCCCACTTAAAGGGTCTTGACTATGAGCTGCCAGGCATGACTCGGCCCCTCCTAGACGGGTCTCGCCACGGGGTTTTTATCCCCAACATTAGGCCCCATATTGATTTGAATCTGTTCATGTCAATCTTCAAATTCATTTGGCAGCGAGTCTCACGTCTTTGTTACCTAAAAGAGAAAACTTCATAACCCGCCATAAGCATGGATGAAGTCATCTTGGACATGTCAAAAAGATTATGTGACGTTGCAACGGATCATCTCATTAAACGTTTGGCCCGAAAATCGAGGCATCTCCTTCGGTCAATCATCATTACGCCTCCTCGATTCTCGCGTGGACTGTTGTTGTCCCATCTCATAAATAGGCAAGTGAGGGGTCTCATTTCTTTTCTCCTCCCCGCCGCCACTATCTCTCTTCTTCTTCCTATAGCGCTCTCACGTCTGAAGCTCCGCCACCGTCGGCGTGCGTTTCTCATCTGCACCAACATCGGCCACTGCATCACCCTGATTGGACCAGAGCTCGTCGGCGTCCCGCCACTTCAAGGGATCCCTTCAGGTTCTTCCTCTTCTCTTTCATGGATACACATTAGTCCATCGAAGCTTTTCCGATTCCTCTGCCGTTCGCCGGAAACCCAATTGTAGATTTGAGAATAAGAACACCATAGATTTGAGAACATGAACGTCATAGACTCTAGTCTATTTACGCAAGGCTCCATTTAATAGGTCTGAGATACTCAACGTAGATCCCTTTCTGGACAGATTTTATGCATGAACGGTCCAAACTTCCGCTGCCCTTTTTTGTTCATAATTTATTTTCCTTTTTCTTTGTTCATGGATCTTGTAGCGGTCACCGTACTTGGGGAAATCTGTTTGTGCACACTTAGTAGAATTTCCACTAACTATTATCTGTTAACCCTCCATTATACCATCGGGTATCGCAGTAATTTTGACCTGCCAAATATCATTTATGATAGCCGTAGCTCTTCCATTGCGAGGTTTCTTAACCCGCCGTATTTATTCCCCTTGACAGATCCTAACACGCCATCATGTCGAAAGCCCCTGCATCTTGTGATTGGGTTGGTTCCGGAGTTACCGAGTCGTTTCTCCATGACCTCATGGAGATGGGTGTCCTGTCGGCTCAGAACATCGTTCACTGGCAGGTTCCAGGGCCAGAGATCAGACACATCCCTCAGGAAGGGGAAGTGGTCATATTTGCTGATCACCTCCTCCAAGGTTTTAGCCCACCCGGGTCAAAGTTTCTCCGGGATGTCCTTCACTTTTTAAAACTCCATCCACAAGATATAGGCCCCAATTCTGTCACCAACATGTGCCAATTCCAAGTCTTGTGTGAGGCATGTCTGCATGAAGAGACGTCTATAGACCTCTTCAGTGACTTTTTTAGATCAACCGCCAGACTAAAGTGGCGACTGGGCCGAGTTTGGAACTTGGAGGCGTCTCTATCTAGAGGCGGAGAGATATGACTTTTCCAGCGGCCACCTTGCCAAGTCACCCGAAGGCCTTGAACAAAACCTGGTTCTACTGCAAGGACACTTCTGTAGAAGGAGAGAAGCCACTGCCGGGTTACCGCCCTACCCGTCTTTGCACCTCCATCGAGCTTCCAAATCGGCTGTCCACCGCAGAGCGAGTAAAGTATGCTCCGGCCTTCACAAACATCTGGGTCATAATAGCTAACGGCTTGACTGGTGTTGATATAACCCGTTGCTAGGTCACCTAGAGGATCTTGCCGCTGAGCCGGCAGGATAAACTCATGTGTGAATATACACGTGCAGTGGATGACCCTCTTTGCTTCAACACCACCCCTTTGACAGAACAAGATCTCAATTCACTCGTCAAGTCACTTCTAGGTGAACCCCAAGATGTTTGCAATAAGACCGGGTTGAATCCTTTATGCGTTAAGAACCCAGCTCTAGATGTAAGAATCCTTTCTAGCAAATTACTTGTTTCGTCTTAACCTTATGCATTACTCCTTTTGACCTTTCGGCGGCCTATATACAGGACGACTCTTATTTCTGCAAAAAGAGATATACTGCCCCCTTGAAGAACAAAACTAAGGCGGGTAAGACCCGTGCTCGCAAGAAGAAAACCTCTACCTAGGAACTGCTCGAGCTTGAAGAGTCAGAGGTAGAACTTGACTCTCTTGGCCATATCTTTATGCAACTCATTGACAATGATTGTTCATAGGAAGAAGCGAAGACAAGCCATGCCCATGCTCCAGAGATAATTATCGTCTCCTCCAACTCAGAACCTTTCCCAGTAAAGAGAATTCGACGGGCTATTCGTAAGATAAAACGTTCACACCCTTTAGATCACTCGTATCCTGACTTTCTTTTGAGGAAATAGCAAGATGATACCAGACATCAAACCCGAAGCACCGGCTTTGAGGATCTTTTGGCCGGCTTGCCAAACTCTCCAGCTCCCATGAAACGGTGCACTGACGTATTCCTTCAACTGACTCCATTGTCTGTATACTGTTTTTTGCATTGTAACTTGCTTTGTTCTCACCATCTTAACTTTTTAGGAAACGCCCCCTTCTTCTGGCGACTCAACCACCTCCAAGCTGCCTCCTCTTAAAATCAACCTAGAGTACGCATCTTTATACTCCACAGCATATGTTAATACTCTTGCCCTTCTATTTGTATAACAATATTTTTTCTCCCAGGGCTCAAGCCAAACGAAGGAAGGTGAGTAGGTCAACCACCACTCCTATTGCTCAAGAGCCGGAAAATCCCAAGCCAGACTCTCATGCAGCTCATGTTGAGCCCTTTGAGGCTGAAAAGGTGCTCCTAAAGACGCTCCTCAATCCTCTAAGCTGGCTGATCTTGGCATGGTCACTCTTGAAGACCCTCGAGAGACTGATCCTAAGCCGCCCAGCCCTTCACGAGCCGCCGAGGATACGGCTCCTCCAGAAGAAGTTGTTATCACTGGGACGGGCTACAATTCTCCTGCTCCTCATGTGTTAGCAAAACATACCAGCAAGGATGAGGCGCCCTCACCAGAAAGGGAGAAGATTGATTTTGCGTTCCCTAGCTTGGAGAAGCTGACTGCGGACGAGTTACATGCTGGTTATATGAACCGCCTCTCCGCGAGCCGCAACATGGAGTCAAAACTTGTTGGGCTGATGAATAAACAATACGAGGTACTCCTCCTATCTGGCCTTTACTTATATCCTTATGTAGCCCCCAAGATCTGGTTTGGTATTGAAAATAGTAGACCGGGTCTTCCAACTTTTGTTATGTTGCAAGTAGCTTGGCATGTAGCCCCCATGTGACGGGTTAGTATAGATAATAAGCCGACGTGTATTTCATTTAGAATCTCTTTACCCTCTTCGGGGGAAACACAACGCTGAAAGACACCAGTTATGATGCACTTATGTAACTCGCCGTTGATGATAGTCATGGACTTAGACCGCCTCATGATCTGTCTTCCAAGGTCTCATCCTCGGACAACTCGTCGCGAGTTAAATACGCCAGATAAGGCAACGTCCAGTCAGGAATAACATGTAGAGCCGCCACTAGTTGCCCCTCCGGGTCAGGTATAGCGAGATCCTCCTCTGAGGCTAATTTAACAGAGGGGTGATGCAACATGTCCAAGAAGACGTTAGGCCGCACCGGCTTATGCTGAGAGCCTAGCCTTGATAATGCATCAGCCGCCTCATTCTTTCGACGGTCAATATGATCCACCTGATAACCTTTGAAGTGGCCAACAATGATATCAACCGTCTGACGGTAAGCCACAATCCGTGGGTCTTTGGAATCCCATGTGCCTGAGACTTGCTGAGCCACAAGGTCTGAGTTGCCCTGGCATCTAACCGGCTCAGATTCATCTCCTTAGCCACCCAGAGCCCATGAATTAATGCTTCATACTCAGCTGCATTCTTAGTAAAAGGAAACATTAACCTTAACACATATCAAAACTTGTCGGCTCTAGGGGAAGTCAAGACAACTCCAGCCCCCGATCCTTCCAACTACATGGATTCGTCGAACTGAATTGTCCAATATGTGTTGTTCGTCTTCTCCTCGGGTGATTGACACTCTGTCCAATCCTTTATGAAATCCACTAAAGCCTGAGATTTGATAGCCGTGCGAGGCACATACTTCAAATTAAGGGGCCGAAGCTCCAGTCTGTCGGGTGAGTATCCTCTGGATCTATAGATGGATCTTGTACGACCTGCTCTGTAGTCCAGGTCGTTTCATGGGTCGAACCTGTCATCGGGCTCTATTGGCTCTTTTAACCATCTTTGAGGTATCGTCGGCCTATAACCGATATCGTCAGCCGTCCTGTCTAGTCCTCGAGGAGGGCGCTTTGGCTTGTCATATGGGGTATGTTTGGGAGACGGCGTATAAGTGAGCTCGTCATCGAATTATGGCAGCAGCCTTTGGTGTGGATAGCTGTTAGGTTGCTCTGATCGACCGGTACCGCATCCTTCCTCAGCTGAGAGGACTCTCGTCCATCGAACATTGAGGTTGTCATGTTCACCTTTAAGTTGTCGTTCTTTTGCCTTCAGGCTACGGGTCGGGCTATAAGCTATTCCCTGAACATTTTCTGATCTTCAAGATTATGGAGGATGGTGAAGTTATCGGCTTACGGGATGTCCTCCCCCTCGACAGGGGGAGGTAATTTTCATCCTCAGAATCATTTAGGTCATCGGGGTTGCGTTGGTCTTCAAGCCTCTCCTGACCCTCTAGCAGGTGTTCGGGGATATTGGGATAGTCTTCCAGGGTACCTCCGTCCCTGGTGCTGATGGTAGCTTTCCTTCCCTTTTTGCCTTTTGACCGTTTATGTGGCTTTCGGCGCCTTGATGACGCTTCACCCGATTTTTCGCCATCGTCTTTGGTTGTGTGTTCGCCTTTAGCGGCTGGAGAGTCCACCATGTAGACGTCGTACGTGGAGGTGGGGGCCCATCGCCTAGTGTTAACGAGGGTGGGAGCGCAATCCTCCTCATCCATGTATTTTGTCTCCTCAGAGTCATAGTCCAACATGTCGGTTAAATCCTCGATAGTGGCTAGCATGTGGGTGGTGGGTGGGACAAAAAATAGTCCTCACCCGCCTTAAGACCAATCTGAGCATGGATCAGGGTTGGGTCGTTGATAATTTTCATCGACGAGATCTGATCTAGGGCCTCGTTGAGTTTCGAGAGCTCAATTAAGTCAACCGGCTTAGAGTTTTTGGAGCTGACCTCCAATGTGTCCGGGCGAGGGGAGTGTTTGGCAAGAACAGGTATCCGGTCATCTGGATCTATGGCCGGATCCGGACTAAGACTCAGGTCATCACCGGGGTAGATCCCGTGGGCGGGACCGAAAGAGGATCCGAGGTTAAAGCCTCGGAGTCTTCGGGCGCGCCAGGCGAGACTGCGAGCCTGGTTAGTGAGAGATCGCCCCGAGAGTCTACGGAGAACTCTAGGTTCCCGAATCTGACCTCTTGCTCAGGGTCAAAGCTTCTGACTCGGCCTAGATGGTCGGTCGGGTTAGCGTGCAGCACAATGCTGCCGAAAGCGAAGATTTGTCCAGGGACAAAAGTGTCCATGTTTTGTACCTCTTCGTTGATGACGACGCAAGCCATCGATTCCTTTGGCGATCACAGCGGAACTTTCAATGAAAGCAACAATGTCGGTGTCAAAACCAGCGGATCTCGGGTAGGGGGTCTTGAGCTGTGAGACTAGGATCGATGGTAACAGGAGACGAAGGAGACAATGTTTACTCAGGTTCGGGCCCTCCTATGGAGGTAATACCCTATGTTCTGCTTGGTTTTATTGATGATGTGTGGGTTAAAGAGTTCATCTACCTCAAGATCGAATAGCTAAACCCTGGATGAGTTGTTCTCTGCGCTACAACCTAAAACCCTTCGGCTTATATAGACTCCAAGGGTACCTAGGGCTTACAAATGGTCAGTTACATGTCTAAGGGATAAACATGCCTATTCACTACTCCACACATGAAGGATATGCCACGATTCCCGATGCTTCCTTCCTGGAGACAGGGCCTTCGATCAATCCAATGCTCGGTAAGCGGCCCATATAGTCCGGCCCATAAGAAACAGGCCGGCCACCCGAGGACCCCTCAAAACAGGACTCCCTCACTCATAGCTCTCAATCCAGGCCTCTGGGGGCAAATCAACCGTATAGTTAGGCACTTTGCGTGGCCCTTTAAAGTCCTTAGGCAAGCGCTAATTACATAGTGCTACTGTTAAGTAAGGCACACCAAGACCCCTGGATGATACTCTGGCTCCCACCGAGGTTGAAGGGATTACCGGAGACGGCTCAGGAATCTCTGGGTAATCTGTCACCAGCATCCCTCCCCAATGGGCTCTTCCTCTATCCACGATCTCCTGGGCATTGGTATGGGGCTGGTCATGACAGGGTGGGTTGCATCATCGCTGCTGGAGACCGTCGGTGACTCCTCGCGCCGGCTGTAACTATGGCTTGGATGGGGGTTGAGTGCACACGACTCTGACTATACGTATACTTCTCCTTTTGTGCCGCCACCGTCTGCAATAACTCGATGGCATTCCGCCATCCTCAGTGAATGGCGTCCCTTCAGCGAGAGGGAGCGCATTGAGCCTCGCAACCGCCACTATCATCTTATCCACCGGGTTAGAATAATGGCCAGGCGGTGTCACAAGGTGCCGCGAAGGAGTCTGATCCCTCTGGGGCGGGTCTAGCTGTTGCGGTGCTTCCGTGGCCTGGGTTATGGCCAGCGGCGCGTTTGGCCCTGCCCTGGGGGTGTTAAAAAGGTTTCGAGGTTCAAGCGGTATCGGGAGGCGGACTTGGGTCCTCCTCCGAAGGACTCCCACTGAATCATGTTGGCCTAGATTAAAGCGGAAAGCTTCGACCCTCAAACGCTCCGACTCAGCATTCATCTGATCTTGCAACGTCTTGATATCTTCTTGGGCCTTGGTCATCAGTGCTTTTATCCTGGTAATCTTTGCATTACGCTCTGCCTGATTTCTAGCTATGACCTCGATTCCCATCAAGGTTATCAGCTCCTCAATCAGATCCAGCAAAACTTAAGTCAGCGGCTTGGATGGACTCGCACCTGGCGGGGCAGCTCTTGCCGCCACTCCGGATGTCGTGCTGTTGAGAGCCAGTGTCATGCCTGCCATAAAGATGGCGGCTCGGCTTAGCGGATTATAGGGCTCCGAAATGCTATCGCGATCGGCATAGCCCCCAAGACCACCGTCATGAAGCTGGTAGATCGACTCCGCCTCTCCACTTGAAGACCCGTCATCTGAGAGGATAAGGGTTTCCCCTCCCGCCACGAAGTCTTTGATGCCTTGCGTGAAGCTGATGAAGACGCTCCTCTGCCCGGGTTGAACGTGGGTGGGTTGTGTACATTGCGCCGGATCGACGAGGTTTGTGCATATGTCCGGCCTGGACTCAGATCTGCCGATCTTTCTAATGAAAACATGAATTCCGCCGAAGGGGACCCGGTACCCGTACTCGATTGAGTCAGCCTCGGGGCCCCAGCCAGCGTCGTCGATGTAGAGCTTGTCGCGGCGGCTCTTAGTAATCGTGCCGACGATGTATCCCTCGATCCTGGGAGAGAGACCTTCGAGAACTCCACACCACTGCACACTAGCCCCACGGTGGGCGCCAACTGTCGTGGTTTTGTCATGGTAGATGTACTAGCGAGAGGACTTAGTTCGAGGCCATTGCGATGGCAGTGAGCTCGAAGGGGTTGATCGGGACGAGAGACTCGGGTTTACCAAGGTTCGGCCCCTCAGAAAGAGGTAAAAGCCTACGTCCTGCTTCATGTAGTATTGATTGGATATCGATTACAAGGGAGCAAATCCTCTTGACCTAGTTATCGACAGATTGTTTTGTCTCCTAAGCCTTCGTAGGGACTAGCCTTTTATATAAGTAGGTCGAGGCCCTACGCTTAAAAGAGTCCAGACCAGGCTATACTAAGTATCTGATCATGTCTCTAAGTCGTCTTGCCTTCTTTTGCAAGCCATCTTCCGGGCGGCTCACGCATCTGGGTCTCGCACCGTCTTCCGGCTCTGGACCTTCATCCATCCCACCTAGTGAGGCGCCTCCACGCTTGCCTTCAACTTTCAGCCCCACTTAGGACCTTAAGTACGATCCGCCACCATTTGACCTGGTCCCTCCTGGGAGGGTCATACCATGGAGTTATATCCCCAACAGTCATGCTTTCTTAGCATCTTGGAGAGGAGTCCGCTCAGTCTTCTGGGTCTTCTTCAGGTGTTGCTATGTCTCTGGTTGTTGTTCGTCAAAACGATCCTGGTTGTGCCTAAGAGTCCTTGACGACTTCGGGTCTGGTGATTTGACAATGGAAGTAATTCCTCATCGCTGTCATTGACGGGGTATTTTGGTGCCTTCATAATCGTGCCAATGCCTTCTTGTCTTCCATGGCGTCGATAGTTCCAAGTAGGCAATCTTGTTTGCAATGACATTAACAAGGCATGGTAGAGTTATATCCTGCCGGTCACGTTGATGATATCATCGAAACCAAATGATGAGAACCGTTTTCCTACTCACTATAGTGAAACGGACCAAATAGCGAGGTTCTCATCCATCGGTGGTTGCCGACACAACATCGAGAATGACACGATTTCTCTATTAGCTATGCCTATCATGATCTTGCATATCTTGCGCCCTGGTCATCGTAGGCCAGGGTTGCATCTTCCTGGGACAGTGTCGAGGGTGTCACCAATCTTCCTAGTCTTGATGTCTTCATCCCTCGAGAAGGTATTTTCCGTTGGTATCAACTTGTCTTGGTGTCGTCAAACTTGTGTGAATGTCTGGCAAGGTGACTTCCTTCCAGGTCACCCACTAGGATTACAAGGAATCCAGTGGTCAGGGGCATAAGGGTAGTAGCGATCGTTTGCAAAGTTTTGAAAAAGCAGATGAGGAGAGTCAAAGAGAATAAGGGTGGAAGTGGTAAGGCAAAAACTTTCGCTTCCTTTGAAAATTTAGGAGAGGTGAGAAATATAAAGGTTTTGCAAGTGACTTTGAAGGGTTTGGAAAAATGGTCTTATCTTAACTAACGTCCATGCTAACGAAGGCTTCCTACAATCAAGATGGCTCTGATACCAGCTCTGTTGGGACCCCGACTCATGAGTCGTGACCACCGAATGTACATGCATAGTGATCCCAGAGATCAATGCTCACTGAACAAATAGAAACTGAATAAGAAGATTCTTACATCCATTACGTACCGTTTTACTCAAATATGGTCTTTAAGACCAAGTCTTCCTACACTCACAATGGAAATCTTCTACGATAGCGTGAACCCATACCATCTGCCTTAACCCTACATGCATTCTAACTAGGAAGCGTCCTAGCTCGCACATACATCACCAAGATACTCTTCATCATATCGTGTTGTTTCATGTCTGGTCAATAAAATAAACGGTAGCAAGCTAATGTGTACTTTGAATGTACTCGCAAGCAACCCATGTTTGGAACAAGGTATAACAATGCATGATATAGCAATAGGTATGTAAGTTTGCGGAAAGCTAATTTTGAGTGCAATAACATGATCAATTAACTTGTGAAAGCATTCATCATGAGGTAACATGTATCCACGTGAATAGGCTACATGTATAAATATGAATATGTGTTTGAACATTTCATATTCAATCATCATGCCAAGTCATCGGACTTAGCTCAACCATCATTCTTGTCAGCAACACACACACACACACCAGGTTTGTGAAAACATCAGGCATAGTTAAGGACCACAAACTTTCCATGATCATGGACACGGCTATTCGAATAGTTTTGCATTCTGTAGAGGTTGCGCACTTTACCCACGAAAGTCAAGAAACTTCTGTTTCAAGCCACGACTCACAGTATATTGCATACCTGAGGTAAGTACCCGAACATTTGCCTTTCCCCTGACGATACCAACAAAGAGTCCACTCGTTGGCACACAACCTGCATGATGTACATCACAAGTATCATCCATGCAGGGACCAACGATGTGCCCGGTGTCTGTGAAAACAACCCATGATTGTCCCTTTCTGGCACGACCCCGTATCGAGAGCGACCACGTCACTCCCGCCACTAGTAATGCAGGCTCTTTGCTAGTACCCATCAAAGTAATCAACAAAGCCCGGTCCCATAAGGGGTATCGTGGTTGTACATGTAAGGTTGGGACGGTCAAAAAATCTTTAATCTCTCTATTTTCGAAAACACACACACAACATGCTTTGGGATGCCACTTCTTTCTCAAGTGGTTACCCATCTCAACATCATCTCCCTCGGGCATTAGCGGCACCCGACGGGGTTTTTGAAAAGTCTTTGAAACGCTTTTGATTTCATCACCATGCATATCCCCATCCCACTTTGATAGAGGCGAGGATCCCTATCTTTTGTTGAGATGATAACTATCGATTTGGTGAGACGACTTTGATGATCTGACTATAAACGTGTACGACGTTGTACCTTAGCAATCGCTAAACCAATCTCCAAGAGGTCATTGAGCACGCCGGAGCACGATCAACCTGACCACGAAGGTCTATTCCTGCAAGCAATCAAAGAACAAGCAAGAATATGATAATGCTATCTGAATATTGTGAATATAGATGAAGTATTGATAAGGGTGGGGTTCCGAAAGTGGTCTTGGTCTGGTTGTTGGACACAAACGAAGTACACGAAGTTGCAATGGCTAACTTTTGACTAAAGAAAACCCAAAGTAAACGGTGCCTTAAGGGCAATATTTATAGGGGAAAAGAGAGGGGATTTTGTCCACCCTTGGCAAGGTGGGACTAAACCACCTCCTGAGTCATTTCCCCTACAGTAAGGGTTCTGAAATTAGCCTATGAAGTAGTATTTCAAAATTACATGGGCCTGGCCCAAAAATAAGGTGGCACAACACCAATAGTAGCCATGGACAGAATTTATAAAATTCCATCTTGTATATTTCATCCATCTTGTTGAATGACATCAAGGTGGTTCCAAAGTGCGGAAATCTCCACTGGACACTCCGTTCTCGTTCCCTCCACACATGCCTTCATATACATCCTTGATCATGCTCCAATGTTCATCCTTCTTATCCATGCTATCCCCTTCAATTTTAAGAAATACAAATGTATCCATGTTAGGCAGCATCACATTCTCATGAACATTAGAAAGATTACCAAGAAATGTATCTCATATATTGGTGTAACTATGGAATCCATGTCCTGATCATCCTCCCCCTTTTAAAAACAAAGTCGTCCTCGGCGTTGCTTAATCTAAAATGTGGCTAACAAAAGAGACATGGTGTACACGTTGTACAAGTATATGTCATCCATTTTTATTGATCTCAGTTGTTGAACATGTCACACATTTATACAAGAGCACTCTTCAAAACTCATAAAATATAAAGCCAAAATATTATCCCAAGAAGTTGAAGCCATCAATATATTACAACTCAGTTTGCACATATAAGCGAATCTCTTATCCAAATCAAAAGGTTGGCAATGCTCATCATTAAACCATCCCAACATTGGTGAATAAACTTGAATTTTTTCAAATTTACATGCTACAACAAGCTGATAAAACTACTTCGAGAAAACCGCCAATTCGAAACATGTAACATGTCATTTGACACAAAATCTTCACCAAGAATGGAGGTCATATCCAAATGATTAAACATTGGCACAATTCTTTTCAAACATGTTTGATCCAAATCTGATTTATTCCCTGATTTACATGGTTCTTTCGCATAAACATTTAATTCAATGGGTGCACTCAATATTGTTGATATTCTAGTTATTTGATCACATGGCCAAGTCAAATCATCAACATAGTTGATAGAGGCGAAGTTGTCCTTGTCTTTCGATGAGATGGTGGCTATCGTTTTGGTGGAGTAGACTTTGACGATCCGACTACAAACGTGTGATGACGCCGCGCCTTAGCAATCGCTAAACCAACTCCGAGAGGTTATTGACCACGCCGGAGCACGATCAACCTGACCACGAGGGTCTGTTTCCTGCATGCAAACGAAGAACAAGCAAGAAACTAAGATTGCAATCTGGATATTGCGAATATAAGAGGAAAGCTTTATTGATGAAGTGGGGTTCTATGATGCCTTTGTCTGGTCGTGGAACACAAACGAAGAACGCGAAGTTGCAGCTATGGCGAACTTATAATCTAAACAAAACCCAAACCTAAAACGACGCCCTAAGGGCTATATATATGGGGGAAGAGAGGGGAATTTCGTGGCCCCTTGGAGGAGGGGTCCGAAACCAACCCTAACTCAGTTTCCCCATACATACGGACTCTAAAAATAGCCTATAATATGGTATTTCGAAATTACATGGGCCTGGCCCAAAAATAAGGCGGCGCAACACCTATATTAGCCTAGGGACGAATTTTATAAAGTGGCATCATGCATATTTTGTCCAAGGCTTCTTGCTCCCATTATGGTGGCTTCAAAGTGCGAAAATCATCACTGGAAGCTCCATTGTTCTTTCCCGTGCGCGCACCTTCTTCTCCATGCTTGATCCCGCTCCAATGGTCATCCTTCTTGTCCATGCCAGGTCCTTCATTCACAAGTAAAACAAAAGTATCTAATTTAGGCAGCATCATATGTTCATGAACATTAGAAGGATTTGCAAGAAACGAAAGTACCTGGTAATTCAATTGATGTGCGCGAGCTCTAGTAATTGGTCCTGTATGTATAGCAGTCGGAGTTGTGGGTGTAGCATTAGTAGGGATGTCCTCATCATCCTCCCCTTCTTGAACTGAAGTCGTCCTCAACGGAAGCTCATCTTCCTCACCCAAATAAGGCTTCAAATCTGCAATGTGAAAAGTGGGGTTAACCCCACACTCTGCAGGCAGCTCAGGTTTATATGCATTATCATTTATTTTCTCTAACACCTTAAAAGGACCATCAGCACGTGGCATTAGCTTTGACTTGCGCAAATCAGGAAATCTATCCTTACGCAAATGTAACCAAACAAGATCTCCAGGTGCAAAGACAACATGTTTTCTACCCTTATCTCCAGCAATTTTGTATTTAGCATTCATACGCTCAATGTTTTCCTTCGTTAACTCATGCATCTTTAATATCAATTCAGCACGTTCTTTAGCATCAAAATTAACCTTCTCCGAAGATGGAAGAGGCAACAAATCAATAGGTGCACGAGGTAAGAAACCATACACAACTTCAAAAGGGCACATCTTAGTGGTAGAATGTAGCGAACGATTATAAGCAAATTCAATATGAGGCAAACAATCTTCCCACATTTTCAGGTCATTCTTCAAAACAGCCCTAAGCATAGTAGACAATGATCTATTGACTACTTCGGTTTGGCCATCAGTTTGGGGATGACATGTAGTACTAAAAAGTAGTTTAGTCCCCAACTTAACCCATAAACATCTCCAAAAGTGGCTAAGAAATTTAGCATCACGATCTGAAACAATTGTATTTGGTACACCATGCAATCGAATAATTTCACGAAAGAACAAATCAGCAACATGAGCAGCATCATCACTTTTATTACATGGTATAAAGTGTGCCATTTTAGAAAATCTATCCACGACAACAAATATGCTATCCCTCCCCTTCTTTGTTCGAGGTAAACCTAAAACAAAGTCCATAGATATATCCTCCCAAGGAACACTAGGTACAGGCAAAGGCATATATAAACCATGAGGATTGAGTCGTGACTTAGCTTTTTCACATGTAGTGCAGCGAGCAACAAAACGCTCAACATCCCGTCTCATCTTTGGCCAAAAGAAATGTGTAGAAAGTACGTCCTCCGTCTTCTTGACGCCAAAGTGTCCCATTAATCCTCCTCTGTGTGCCTCCTGTAACAACAAAAGACGAACGAAGCTAGCTGGAATGCATAGCTTGTTAGCACGGAACACAAATCCATCATTAATAATGAACTTGTTCCATGTTCTCCCTTCTTTACAATTTTGTAACACGTCTCTAAATTCAGCATCATGCACATATTGATCTTTGATGGTCTCCATACCAAATATTTTAAAGTCAAGTTGTGAAAGCATAGTATAACGACGAGACAAAGCATCAGCAATAACATTTTCTTTACCCTTCTTGTGTTTAATGACATAAGGGAAAGTCTCAATGAATTCAACCCATTTAGCATGTCTACGGTTCAGTTTTGCTTGAATTTTAATATGTTTCAAAGATTCATGATCAGAATGTATAACAAATTCTTTGGGCCATTGCCATGTGTCCAAAGTCCGAACAAGAGCATATAATTCCTTATCATAAGTAGAATAATTCAGACTAGGCCCACTTATTTTTTTAGAAAAGTACGCAACAGGTTTACCATCTTGTAGTAACACACCTCCTAAACCAATTCCACTAGCATCACATTCAAGCTCGAAAGTCTTATTAAAATCAGGAAGTTGGAGTAAAGGAGCATGTGTTAACTTATCTTTCAAGACCGTGAAGGCTTCTTCCTGTGCGGTACCCCAAGAAAAAGGCACGTCCTTCTTTGTAAGCTCATTGAGAGGCGCAGCAATGGTGCTGAAATCTCTCACAAAACGCCTATAGAAACCAGTGAGGCCAAGAAAACTCCTTACTTGTGTGACCGTTTTGGGCTGCGGCCAACTCTCAATAGCTTCAATCTTGGCTTTATCAACTTCAATTCCCTGTGGAGTAACAACATAGCATAGAAAAGATACTCGGTCGGTGCAAAAGGTGCACTTCCCAAGGTTAACAAACAAACGTGCATCACGTAGCGCAGTAAAAACAGCACGTAAATGTTCCAAATGTTCCTCCAAAGATCTACTAAAAATCAATATATCATACAAATAGACTACCACAAATCGTCCAATGAAAGCACGTAAAACCTCGTTCATTAATCTCATGAAAGTGCTAGGTGCATTAGTTAACCCAAAAGGCATGACTAACCACTCATATAATCCAAACTTAGTTTTAAATGCTGTTTTCCATTCATCTCCCAATTTCATACGAATTTGATGGTATCCACTACGCAAATAAACTTTGGAGAAAATTGTAGAGCCACTTAATTCATCAAGCATATCATCTAGTCTAGGAATAGGATGACGATAACGAATAGTAATATTATTAATGCCTCTACAATCCACACACATGCGCGATGTACCATCATTTTTAGGCACTAGAATAATAGGAACAACACAAGGACTAAGGGATTCACGTATATAACCTTTGTCAAGCAGCTCCTGTACTTGACGCATAATCTCCTTTGTCTCCTCTGGATTGGTATGGTAGGGCGCACGGTTGGGTAGGGATGCACCGCAAATTAAGTCAATCTGATGCTCAATCCCGCGAATAGGCGGTAATCCCGGTGGCACGTCTTGTGGAAAGACGTCAGCGAACTCCTGCAAAATGTTAATGACAACAGGAGGCAAAGAGGGAGGCATGTCCTCGAATGAAAATAATACCTCTTTGCATACAAAAGCATAGCAAACAGATGTAGCAACATCCAAATCATTAATATCAGATTTAGTAGCAAGTAAACATCCACTCTTCAATTTTATTTCGGATGCAACGGTAGATGATGGTTTATTATGCTTATGGTGTTGCTCAAATTCCTGTGCTACAATTTGATTTTCACTCTTATTTTTCTCCTGTTTTGCTTTACTAGCTCTAGCAATGTCATCTTTCATAATATGTTCGGGAGACATAGGAAGCAAAGTGACATTATGATCCTTATGAACAAGAGTATACTGATTTGTCCTACCATGGTGTACATAATTTTTATCAAACTGCCATGGTCTACCAAGTAAAACAGAACATGCTTGCATGGGTACCACATCACAATCCACATAATCAGAATATGTAGTAATGCTAAAATGCACACGAACAGTACGTGTTACCTTAACCTTGCCACTATTGTTGAACCATTGGATGTAATAAGGATGAGGATGTGGTCTGGTGGTTAGAGACAGCTTCTCCACCATCTCCATGCTAGCCAAGTTATTGCAACTCCCTCCATCGATGATGATGCGAATAGAACGCTCCTTCACAACTCCCTTTGTGTGGAACAAGTTGTGCCTCTGATTTTGTTCAGCCTGTGTAACCTGCACACTGAGAACACGTTGAGCAACTGAACTTTCATACTTGTCAGCGTAATCAGTAGCCATGTAGTGTGTTTCTGGTTCTGCATCGTCGCCATCGTGTCTTCACTTGCAATGAGAGCCAAAGTCTCCTCATCATAATCACTAGCAGACGCATATCCACCATCCTCGGTAACAATCATGACACGCTTGGAAGGGCATTCTCTCGCAAAGTGACCTCCACCCTTGCAACGACGGCATATAACCTCATGTGTTTGCCCTGTGGATGCAATAGATGAAGAAGAGCTCTATGCAGGCCCAGAAGGTGTGCTCTTCGTAGAGGGTGGAGTAGGAGCCTGTTTCCTGGTATCGCGGTTGGAGTTGGAGGTTGAAGTAGGTGGTGTTGCAGCAGGACGTGTGGAAGTAGATGAGGTACGTGGCGTCCATGATGAAGTGCGACCTGCAGAAAAAGTAGTTCTCGCCATTGCCTGTCGATCCTGCACTTCACGTTCAGCTTTGCAAGCAAGATGAAATAAACGAGTGATAGTGTTATACTCCTTATACTCCAGAATAGTCTAAATCTCTCTATTTAATCCACCCATAAAACGTGCAAGCATAGCCTCATTCTCCTCAACAATACCACATCTAATCATACCAGTTTGTAATTCCTGATAATATTCTTCTACAGAATTTTTTCCTTGTCTTAAACGCTGCAAATTTTGAAGCAATTCACGTTGATAATAAGGTGGCACCCAACGATTACGCA
This sequence comes from Hordeum marinum, assembly GCA_022496015.1. Lineage (NCBI taxonomy): Eukaryota > Viridiplantae > Streptophyta > Magnoliopsida > Poales > Poaceae > Hordeum > Hordeum marinum. The sequence continues at coordinate 153,271,843 of CM039676.1, forward strand.
TAGCAGTTTTCAAAGCAGCCCAAGTAGTTGGAATATTAGCATGGTGTATTCTACAATGTTCTGACCACCAAACACAAGCAAAACTAGTGAATGAACAAACAGCAACAGCAACACGTCTATCCTCAGGAAATCGTAAGCATGTAAAACGTTGTTCTGTTTCTAACTCCCATGTAAGATATATATCAGGAACATATCTACCCTCAAACGTCGGAATATTCAATTTAAGTTTAGGGAGATGGTCATGATCCCGTACCTGAGGGGGTGGGGCAGCCCTACCGTTACGGTTGTAGCCATGTGGTCGACCTGGTGCGTATGGTGGTGGTTGCCCCTGAGGCTGATCGGGAGCAACCTCTCCCTCATCATCGTAATCACCATCATAATCGTCAACCTGCTCAATGACAGTAGCAGCACGAGCCACAGAAATAGCATCAGTATCAACAGTACCAGTATGTTGGGCATGGCCGAGAGGCACACGTCATGCTTGTCGTGGTAGACGGGCAAGCACCTCATTGAACTTGGCGTCCATCTTGGTGTCAAAGGTCTTCTCCAAACCATCTAGCTTCTCCATGGCCTCTCCAAAGTTGGTCACGAAGTCTTGTACTTGGTCAGCCATCATTTGCTGAAATTTATCATATAGCGCTTTGTTGGTCATGCTCTCCCAATCGATCTCATTGTCGTGTGATCCTGGCATGGTTAGCAAATAGGAAAACACACAAGAATATGAAACCTACGGACTACTAGGACGTGGTGGTGGTGGTGGTGGTGGTGTGTCAGAAATCCTTTAAGCGAATCTCAAATTCTTACCAGTTCTTACCCAGCAGCAGGTGGTGATTGGCAACCGTTGTAGTCAAAACTCTCAAAGCTTGGATAGAGCAATTGCCAGGTGGTGTCAAACACACGACGTAGATGTATGTGGAGCTGGGATGGCTTATAATATGGTAGCAAAAATTGTTAGCAATAATCAATTCAGAGATGCAAGGTTGAATAAACGCTCAACGACGGTACTGTGCTGGTCCTAGGCTAGACCCGTACTAGAGACGCGAGCCTAAAGCACCAACAAAATCACGACGCTACACGTAATCAAGGGAAGATCACACTTTGAATTATTTTTCGTTTTTTTGTCGTCTCCTCTTTTTTTTGCTCAAAAAATCACTACAATGGCGACCGGGGGCTGCGAAATTTTCTCCTCCTATAAGCAAGATGGGCACGAAATTTTTTGGACTATTTTTTTTTCTGGAGCAATCCGGGGGCTGCGACGACCAAAAATTTCGACAAAAATCATTATGATAGCAAGTGTCTCAAAACGCTCCGGAGAACCTAAAATCAAGATAGGGAAAAAATATTTTCGGCCGAATTTTTTTTGGGCCAAAACATGCTCTGCAAAAAAAATTCCGACACCTACGCAGGTAGCAAAACGCGAATCCGAAATCAAAAAGATCTCGAAACTAAATCTAAAATGAGCTGGACTCGGATTGGTGGTGGTATATATGGACACCAATGGATAGTGGGTGGTGATATCTGGTAGCGGTGATGATGGTGGTGGTATATGGCGACTATGAAGACGATGCGTTGGCGACGTGACAACCTGTGAATAGAACTCGAAACTCTAAAGGACTAGACACTAAGACCAGCAACTCGACCCGACGATGTAACCGCAAATTCAACAAAGCAAAATACTGAAATGACTACGCAAAGGCTCAGATTTGTTCGGATATGATGATCTAACCCTAATTTTTTTTGGCTTTTTCGTGGACTAAAGGTATGAAGAAACAGTTGCGGTCTAAACTACGAAAACTGATAAAATCTCACCGAGTAACCTGGAAATCTGATACCACTTGATAGAGGCGAAGTTGTCCCTGTCTTTCGATGAGATGGTGGCTATCGTTTTGGTGGAGTAGACTTTGATGATCCGACTACAAACGTGTGATGACGCCGCGCCTTAGCAATCGCTAAACCAACTCCGAGAGGTTATTGACCACGCCGGAGCACGATCAACCTGACCACGAGGGTCTGTTTCCTGCACGCAAACGAAGAACAAGCAAGAAACTAAGATTGCAATCTGGATATTGCGAATATAAGAGGAAAGCTTTATTGATGAAGTGGGGTTATGTGACGCCTTTGTCTGGTCGTGGAACACAAACGAAGAACGCGAAGTTGCAGCTATGGCGAACTTATAATCTAAACAAAACCCAAACCTAAAACGACGCCCTAAGGGCTGTATATATGGGGGAATAGAGGGGAATTTCGTGGCCTCTTGGAGGAGGGGTCCGAAACTGACCCTAACTCAGTTTCCCCATACATACGGACTCTAAAAATAGCCTATAATATGGTATTTCGAAATTACATGGGCCTGGCCCAAAAATAAGGTGGCGCAACACCTATATTAGCCTAGGGACGAATTTTATAAAGTGGCATCATGCATATTTCGTCCAAGGCTTCTTGCTCCCATTATGGTGGCTTCAAAGTGCGAAAATCATCACTGGAAGCTCCATTGTTCTTTCCCGCGCACGCACCTTCTCCATGCTTGATCCCGCTCCAATGGTCATCCTTCTTGTCCATGCCAGGTCCTTCATTCACAAGTAAAACAAAAGTATCTAATTTAGGCAGCATCATATGTTCATGAACATTAGAAGGATTTGCAAGAAACGAAAGTACCTGGTAATTCAATTGATGTGCGCGAGCTCTAGTAATTGGTCATGTATGTATAGCAGTCGGAGTTGTGGGTGTAGCATTAGTAGGGATGTCCTCATCAATAGTCCTCTAAAATAGGTGGTGTGATCAAAGTTATAGGTGACTCACCACAGGGTGCATTCAAATTGACAAGGCATTCATTATACTCATGTGGGGGTGGAAGATCAATACCTTTGTCATTACCTCTTGTGATCAACTCAGATGATGTAGGCACTCTCGATGGTGACGTGTCACATGGTGAAGGTGATGTAGTATGCCTAGTAGTTAAAGGAGCAATCATATCAACTCTGGAAATGTGCATCGTGTGCTTGTTCTCCTTGTGGGCAACACATTGTTCTATTTCCTGTTCAGCTTTGCAAGCAAGACGAAACAAATGATCCATAGGATAACACTTTTCATGAATTAGTATTTCCTGGATATCACGGTTTAATCCTCCCCAAAATATATCCATAAAATCTTATTCACTTTCTTCTAATGAGGAATGCAACAATGTCGTTTGTAAATCATCATAATATTTCGTTACAGTGTCACTATCTTGTTTTAAATGTTGTAACTTTTTAATCATGTCACGAGTATAATAAAGAGAACGAATGTGTGTCTCATGGTGTAACGTCCAAGATGCGACCCTATCCTTATTTTGGCAGGCCTCGACAGGGATAGAAGCGCATCTCATCATTTCGGAAGAATTGATATCTTTACAAGTACATGTATAGAAGAGATGACTATATGGAATTGGCTTACACTCGCCACAAGCTACATCAAGATCACATCAATACAACACCATATTCAAACATCATACATAAGAGCAGGGTCCGACTACAGACGAAAGCAATCGGTAAAATGACATCCATCCTTACTATCCCAGGCTGCCACTTGGAACCCATCCTTGATTGAGGAAGAAGAACTCCAAATAAAAACAAGCATCGCTCTCACGTCAAATCATCGCATTACCTGTACCTGGAACTATTGTTGTAGTAATCTGTGAGCCATAGGGACTCAACAATCTCATTTCCAAGGGTATCAAGACTAGCAAAACTTAATGGGTGAGGTATGGTTAAGTGGTGAGGCTGCAGCAAGCAACTAAGCATTTATTTGAGTGGCTAACTTACGAATATGGAAATTTAAGTATGGTGGTCTACACATAACGGACGGATCTAGTAATGATCACTAACTGATCCTAAACATCTACTTACGTCAAACATAACCCCACCGTGTTCTCTCTCAGATAATAACTCACGAGAAGAGACAGTCACGGTTATGCACATAGTTAGTGTATTTTATTTGAGTTTACTTCAAGTTTACTATGACCGGGTGTTAAACAAAGTTTCCAAGTTGCCACATAACCGCGGGCACGGCTTTCCGAAAGATTTAACCCTGCAAGGGTGCTCCAACTCATCCATAAGAAATTAACCACACGCCGCGTTGGAATTCCTCAACCGAGGAATCACCCGTAGTATTTGCGGAATCCCTATGAAAAATCTCAACTTCAAGATAGCCCGAAGTATCTTCAAAATCCCATGCGCGAGACGTTCAAGAAAGGTAAAACAAGTCCAGCAAGACCGCCTGACGTGTCGACGAACCCGTTAAGAGCTGCGTATCTCTTTCTCAGGATATGACCGGATAAGCTAGTGTACGGTGGCCTGATAGAAATCCCACGAGTTGCCCCGAGGTGGCCCTGCATAGTGCTCTATTTTGGACCAACACTGGCCCCCTGTATTATGTTTAAATACTCCTCGGGTTCATGACCCTTTATGCTTTAGTAACTGTGTTTAGTATTATTATGTTGGGAAAATGTAGTACCAATGTTGGGCCTTGCCAGACAAGTTTTATCCTAAAACGAAAATTAAGGGGTTCCCCATAACAACCCCAAGCATGTTAGGAGCGCTCAATTATGGAACATAACACCGGTTCACAAGAAACTAGGGCGACAAGAGTGGAACAAAACACCGAGCAAAAGGCCAAGCCTTCCACCCTTTACCAAGTATATATGTGCATTAAATTAAATAGCAATAATATTGCGATAACAAAAGAATGTCCATGTTGACACATGGAAGTAATTGCACCTGCATCTAGAAACGCTATAAGAAGGGCTGAGCATGCAGTAACATAGCCAAACAAAGGTTTGCTGGGATGTGAAGGGGTTAGAGGCTTGAAAAATAAGTGGTAGGTAGCGAGACATAACGATGGAAGCAAGACAACTAGCATAGAAATGATAGTAGTGGTATCCAGAGACAACTAGCAATGAATCCTCACACTCTGAACGCTTTCGATACTCTATCGAGAAGGAACAATCCAAAAAACAAAGATAAACACACGTTACACCAAAACATATGCACGACATGATGCGCAAACAAATATGATGCATGTCCAGTTTAAATATGCAAGGCATGGCAAACCACATCAAACAACTACTACACACTAAAGTGAAGCTTAATATGCCACGAGTTGCATATTGACGAAACTCCACATTGAGTTACTTAGTTCATTCTCGATTAGGTTCACGAAAATATTAAATGTTGGTACATGGCAAGAGGTGAAGCATAAATAAACTACTTTATCTAGGCATCTTAAATGAGACAGGAAACAACTTATAGCATTTCCGAAACGACCCCATATGTTAATTTCGAAATTGGTCTAGATCTGAACTAACCATATTTTATATTTGTTAAACAATATAATAAAGTATACCATGCAATTCTACATGTCATTCTAGTCTATTTATATATGTGGAACATTTCAAATGGAGCTACGGTCTAAAAGTTATGACACACACAAGATAATCATGCCATGAATGCAAAATGCATAAAACTGACAACCACAAGCACTTCAAAACATGTATGCAACATGATAATACGATACTACATGAAATTCTAAGCAAGTTTCATATACAACATGTTCAAACGGGAGCTACGGTTCAACCACAAACACCCATACATGGTTTAGTGTAAATCTGTCCAAAACAGCAACATGGCATTTTGCACGCATGAAAACAACAAGCTACAAAGGTCTAAAATGCACAAAAAATACATGGGGCAGTAGCTTACATGATTCACAAAGTTATATCACGGGAGCGAGTTGTTTAGGATCAAGGATTACTCGGAAATAAGCTCACAATATAGCTAATTGAAAACAGTTTCAGACTTTGTGAAAATAGCAGTTTTTGACAGTGTAGTTTTTATCACAAAGGCATATTGACAGCTGTAAAACTATATGCTACAGGGCATATATTGGCATGAAAATTAACAGGATGCTAGATGAAATTATGCATTACAAATAAATCCATTACACCAACCCCAAAGGGGCTGTAGATCACTAGCAAAACACATGGCAAGACAGCAAGAAAATTTAGCAGATTCCAGACCTAGAAACATTTTGGGCATATCAAAACAGCACATTGGTTAAGCATGTTGGCAAGAAAAAAAAACTCCTAAACATGGATTATCATGGCAAACAAAATGATCAGTGGCTAGTGCACATGTCAAAGAGCATATCTCACGTTGGCAACTATTCCAAAATATGCATGGATTAAATCACTCGAAATAAACAAAAGGGCATCATGGCAAAATGACATGCACACAAGCTTGCTCATTGACACAACTAAATTCACAGATAAATTCAATTGATTTTTCTACCCCAAAATCGTATATAATATGCATAGGTTCATGTAGGAAAATATATCACAATTACTTGTGCAAGTGTATGGCATAAACCTATTAGCAAGTTATCTATGCAAATTAAATGCGAACAACAAGTTAATCATTTCTATCATGCATGAAATTGAGAAATCAAGAATCTACACAAAATTCCACACATTTTTCATGTAGGGTTTGATTAATCCCGATGCACGGTTAAACATATATGCGCAATGCACAATATGGCATTTATGCAAATTTAAAGCATACATCACAATAAACGTTTATCATGCATGAAAAGGAGATATTAATAATCTACACATTTTTCTACACCTTACACATATACAAAACAGTTGGATCCAACGCAAGGTTATCTATTTATGAGCATTTTAAAATCATGCCTTTTCTGTAATTCAAAAAAACGTCAAACGGCTAATCTGTGCAAACGGGCCAACATTACACATGTGGAGCATGATATTAAACGGTGCACGGGGCAAGGCATGGCGAAGCTCACCATAGTGGGCATATCCCATGTCGGTGGGACAGCTGCGCTGGGGACGAGGGGACCATGGCGACCTGGGCCAAGGAGAGGCCCATGCGGACCCACGCGCCGTCAACGCGTGACGGGGTGCTCGCCTCGTTCTCGCCTCCTCAACTCGGAGAAGGGGGCGGCCATGGCAGGGAACCCTGATGGTAGCTTGGCTCCAGCGCGACGCTGGGGAGTCCAGATGGCGATGGGGACGGCCAGATCTGGGGCTATGGAACCTGTTCCCGATGACGAAGGGGCTAGGTGACGACCTCCTTGGGCATCGCAGCTCTAGTTCCCTGGAGAGGATAGGGGAGAGATGAGCAGCAAGATATGGAGAACGGGAGAGAGAAGAAATGGGCGGAGTTCCAGCGAGGCCCTTGCCTCCGGCGGTGGGACTCCGGCGACTCCGGCGAGGAACCGACAAGCGGAGAAGGCTCAGGGTGGCACTCCCTTCCATGGGGCGCACAAGGGAGCTAGGGAGGATGCGGGAGCTCCCTGGCGTCGGGGCTAATTCGGGCCCGTTCTGGCCACATATGGACTTGGCGGGCCCTGTGCGCTGGAGACATTGTGGAGAGCGACAAGTGGCAACTAGGGTTTAGGGCGACACGGATTTCGAGGGAGGAGGAAGGAGAAGGCCAGATTAGGAAGGGGAGGGGGTTTAAATAGGGAAGGTGCTAGGGTTAGAGGGTTTTTGCACCGATTCAAGCCATGCGATCGCAATCGGACGGCTCCGGTCGCAGGGTTGGGTTAGGTGGGTTGTGATAGAGGAGTTAGGATGAGATAAGAGAGAGATGGTGTGGCCCGGCACACGAAATTACAAACCAAAAACGTCCAACGAATTAACCACCAACGGTGCCTCTACGGGCGACTGTTGGGGTGTCAAACAGACTCCGATTGCGACGAAATTTCGCAGGCGGTCCACCTACAATATAACAAGACCGCACACCAAGTTCCGACCCAATCCGAGAATATTTTATACGCACTTTTAAAAACAATATTTTATCGGTGTCGCGGACGCATGCGTGTGTGGTTGGTCTCAAAATGGTGACCGACGAGAATGGAAAGAACCGGCAACTATGGACGGATGCAAGTTTTTGAAATACGGGTGATGATGTTATGCATATGATGCGAATGATTCTATGATGAATGTGACAACCAGACGAATCACACGGCAACAATGAAATAAAAGGGGAATCTTCTGGAGCGTCGGTCCCCGGCTGTTACAACTCTCCCACACTACAAGAGGATCTCGTCCCGAGATCTAGAATGAGAAGGGGAAGAGGAAGGGCAAGAGGTAAAACTTAGTTACTTCTTTGGCAAACACGTGAAACCAATGAAACATGAAGGTTGGAAATAGATGAAGAGTGACATGAGGAACAAGTAAGAAATTCACAAGAAATTTCGGCAGCACTTCATGCGGGACCCCGATCCTAAGCCATAAGAATCCAGCCTATAACACATCACATCACTTTGCGGCCTCATGCACGGTAAGCTCCACGGCTACAACCTTACCTTAGCCGGGACCGTTTGCGTCTTTTGACTCACGTATGTGAATGTGTCGCTAGCATTCAAATGTCAAACAACCCAGGCCGACATGACTAATCGTAGAACCCAAGTGGCACATCCGTACAGGGACAGTTATACGCAACCCAGCAATGTAGGTGTCGATCGCTAGCGTGTGTAGACGAGTCATAGCAAGCTACAAGGACTCCATTACGCCGTGGGACAAAAATGTCATCATTGCACGTAGACGAGTCGTAGCATGCTATAGGGACTCCATTACACTGCAAGACATTTCCCCGAAGGGACAGACACAATAGCAAAGAAGGATACACGTCGGTCAATCAATATGTCCGGAGCAATAGCAAGCTACCAAGGCTCGGTGGAAGCACAAAGAGGCATTTCCCCGTGAAGTGTACTACTAAAGGCACACAACTAGGTGTCGAATCCCATACATACCGATGCACGTCACACGCACGCACGACATGCCCGATATGCATAGATACAACTATGGCATCACAACATAACCATACAACATTAAAACATTTATTTAGAAGGCTCAGATGAACCAACACAATAAGATGTTACAAGCAGGGGTCACAAGACCCAACATTCAGAGCATTCAAAAGTTAAACATGTCTGGGTACAGACACCTACAAAAGTGGCTAGAGGAGCCTGAAACGCTACAACGACCCTACCAAAGGAACCGGACCTTTGTCTGGGATTCCCAAGCTAATCCGGTCAACATCGAACTTCATGCCATAAATACCACTAATGAGACTGGAGTCTCCTTTGCAAAAACATAAATTAAGCAAACGTGAGTACAAGGGTACTCAGCAAGACTTACATCAGAACTAACTACATATGCATCAGTATCAATGAAGGGGGTTGTGGAGTTTATTGCAGCAAGCCAACTTTGACTCTTGGCTAACCTGTACTATGACTACAAGTGCTTTCTTTGAGATGGGATAGAACACACGATTCCACATTATCACCAAATCAATACACCACTATGGATCTACTCTCGTCTCCCTACGAGAAGGCCATCCATATCACTCACGCTTATCTTGCGTATTTTAGAGTATCCACTTCAAGTTTTCTATGAACCACATAAGTTCTACAAGTAGTCCATATCTGAGGACACGGCTATTTGAACAGATTATTTCACTCTGCAGGGGTACACTTCTTCACACACGCTCTCGCCACTTATCTCTATGTGCACATAAAAGGCAACTCGGCAACCTTCAAACGGAAGCCCAGTGAGGGAGTTGGCCGCGATTGTCAATCACACAAGACCCTAGTCCAGGTTTATCGCCTATTTGAGACTGAACCCGCATGAAAGTCCGTCCGAAGTTTCCACTACGGCCTCAAATGATGTGCGCAGGGTTCCCAAGCCCACCGTTCGGGTGCCACTTGGTACACCATGCCACTGTGCCTATACCACATTATAGTCCACCCCGTCGGGCAGCGCTATGCACGGCCGCCAACACTTATCCTACAAACACCAAAAACTAGTTGCAACTCCTGGACAGAGGTCTAGACGATTAATAACCCGTCAGGGGTCAAGTTACCGGAACCCAATGTGTGGTACTATCTTGTCTTGGATAACATACACAAAACATGTATCTTAAGGACGGTCCCAATGAGACAACCCGCCATGTACTCCTACATGGCCTCTCAGCTCTACCTTTACCAAATCATGTTCACACACTTAGCTCTCACACAGTAGGACATGAACATTGCCATGCCGATTCATCGCCCACATGGATCAGACCCGACACGACACGACTCTAAGCATAGCAGGCACAATAAGTAAGCAAGCATGGATGAGTAAGCACAACAAGGCTCAATCAGTTGCTACTCATGCTAATTGGTTTCAACTATTTACTGTGGCAAAGACAGGTCAAGCAAAGGAATGGGTTCAACTATCGAGGACATGTAATAGTTGAATCGTTATTGTCCTAATGCAGTAAAAGAGAGCAGGAGCGAGAGAGTGGGTTCATATTAGTATGGTCAAGGGGGTTTGCTTGACTAAAACTTTTGAAGATAACAATGAGTCTTCATCAATGCCAGCGATCACAATGTCGGAACCATCGTCTACCGAGAAGGAACACCACCGGTAAAACAAGAAAGGAACACATACAATGCAATGCAACAACCATGATGCACGATATGATATGTTAAGGTACTGAATTAACCTAGAGGAATAATTAGCCAAGTTAGTTGAAGTGGAATTGAAACAAGTTTCAATTCCAACTCCTAATGATATTTCCTATATTGCCCTAATCATAAAATGTCCTACTTGGTGATGTTAACTTGTTCAAACATTCATGATCATGGCATAAACAGATTCATTGGATTTTTCTGATCATTTTTCATATATAAATTATTTTCATGTGAGCTACAGATTATTTTCTATGATTTTTAGAAGTTTTAAGTATTTTCTAAAATAAATAAATCGTTTTGTATTTATTTTAATTGCTGAAATACTTTACTGGATCAACATTACGTCAGGGTGATATCACAGGTCAACAGGGTCGGCCAGGGTCAAACCTGACTGGCAGGATCCACATGTCAATGACACAGGGCCATCTCCACACGCTGACTGGTGGGCCTAGTCAACCCTGACGTGGCCAGGTCAAAGCTGACCTGTGGGGCCCGTCAGTCAGTGACTGTTACTTTATTAACATGTTTTAATTTTTAAACAGAGATTAGTAAGCCTGTGGGGTCCATTTGTCAGTGACACAGAGGACTATTACGGGCATCATTAACCGCTAATGATGTTCCACGTCACGCCCGCCGGTGGCTGAACGTTAGCGACCATCCGCGATGATAGACGTGCTCGGGATCGAGTTACGAGCCACGGTTTCGAGCGCGGTTTGCGGCTACGGCTTGCTGCACTCGCCCGCATCCATTAGAGGCCATGGGAGGTTGCGGGGCGGTCGGATTCGAGGACTACGTTGACTGCAGCGGCGGCTAGAGCTCGGCCGAGCTCGTGAGCTGTGACACGACGGGTGGATCAAACAGCTGAAGGCATCTATGTGCTCCACGCGTGCGTACGAGCTGTTTAGGCCCAGCAGTGTGGCCAATGGTCATTGGAGTGGCTCCCAGCGACGAGATCGTGCGACGGCGGTCCTCGGGCTTGCATTGATTCAGTGCCTAGAGCTGGACATCGAGCGTGCGAATAGGGGGAAGATCCGCAGCCTCACCTAGATCTCGTAGCCGTGCTCAGCGTGCTTGGGGAAGCTCTGGTTCAACAGCGAGCTTCGAGTCTTCGCCAGCGGCCGAAGGTTGAAGACAATGACAATGGAGACGACAAAGGGCTCCTCCGGGTGCTTGGCTCGGTGAGGAGGTCAGGGTCGACGTCGCGGTTCTTCTGGGCACCGGGATAGGGCAAGGGGGTCTCCATAGCTATGGGGACGACTGTAGCGAGGCGGTGATGTCTTCGACCATGGCACCATACAGGCGAGGGAGAGGGGAGGAAAGAGGGGGGAGATAGGTGGGCTCGATGCGGACGACTCTGGAGTCCTCATCCCCTCCTCTAGCGAGGATAGCTGGCAGGACGTGGCCCTAGCACATGGCCTCGCGCGTCGGGCACACGCCCTCTCGTCCTCCTGGCGAGAGGTCAGGGACGACTGGCCACTAGGCCGGTTGGGCTACATGTAGGTAAGTCACCAGGTTTGCTCTTTTTCCTATTTTGTTTTCTTTTCTATTTACTTGCTCTGTGTTTAAAATATTTGGGTAAAAACTCTAAAGGCAAAAACCCTAGAAATTATTCTAGGGTGGTAATTATATTATTTACAAGCCCCATAATAAGTTTCAGCAATTTTGAAGAAACTAAAAAAATTCATAGTGCTTTTATTTGCCATTTACATCACATTTGCTGAATTATTTAAAATGTCAAACTTGTTGTGAAAATGAAATGCACCCCTGATATGGTGTTGCCAACATTTATCAGAGAGGGGGACATTTTTAGAGAGCATTTTGAAAACATTGAAAATTCAATTGTTGGAATTTTGTTTATTCAATGAGATGCTAGGGTTTGTGTTAATCCCCATGTCATGTTGAAGAGAATTAAACATGATGACATGAATGCTCACTAATGCAACTAATAAAGTTAATTGCAACAAATTCTAGGGTTGTGACAGCTCACCCCCACTAAACAAGGATCCTGTCCCGAGATTCAGGCGTAGGGTAAGAGGATAAAGAAAAACAAACTATCACTATCTTCGCGATCCAATTGCTCTTCTCGAAGATGTTGATTCATTGCATCATGTTGATGTTGACACCTTTGCTTTGGAATATTCAAACAACACAATGACAAGGAATGAAAAGCTCTAAAAGAATCAATCTTCTCGAAGATCGAGCAACTCATGATCAACTCGTGGAATGAGATGTGATAACATCTCTCGAGCTGAGACACAAAACACACATGCAGAGCGATGGAATGAAACAGATAACGGAAGTCCAATTGGTAGGCAACAATTCCGCACTAGAACGGATGGTGACGGGGTTTCAAGGTAGCAAGGAGTTAGTTGCCCTTCATACCATAACGGGCACCTTAGGGAAGGTGACTCGTAGGATTATCCCTTGACTGGAAAAAAGAGTTACTTTTGATCCAGAGATCGTTGAAACTCTTCATACCATCCTAAGGCAATTCACAAGTGATCGTTGGAAGGAATTCAAAGAATGACATACTACATACTCAGATCGGAGGGAAACTAGAGTTATAAAACAACTCAGCAACGGAAGACACATTCCAATTAATATCGAGAGTATAACCCAGTGTTTGAGCATGCTCTGAAGAACTTGAGCATTTCCATATTCATCAAAGTTTTACCAATATTCGTGCCAAGGATCCTAGCAACACATCATGCTACCATGATGAATAACAATGGAGGATGCAGATGCAAAGGAAGACATCACTTTCTCAGATTTCACCTTAGCTATGCCAAGGGAACGAAATCTGGATGATTGACCGAGAGACATTTAGCACTCCGCTTCTAATGTTCTCCTTGATGTACTAGCATAACCCCAATTATGTGTCAGGTGTTATGACTAGAACATCAATTAAAGGTCGGACTTCGGGGATTCCAAGGGTCCATGAGGAACAACGTCTAGGATAAGTCATACAAAATCCTCATGGGGAATGGCTAATGTTGCTGATACCAGATACTATAATAATAGGTCTTCCAGCAAAGTGGGTTAGCCTTGACAACACCTTACCGATTACCAAGACCAATATTATAATTCTTGGGTAACGTCCCAACAATTATATCTGCCTAAGATTCAGATCTGGTTGGTGCTGGGATATTATAGACTCAGCATGTCTGAAGTGGAAAGTTTGCAACACAAATCGAAGAGATGAGGTTGCGAGATTCTCGAGAAATGAACTGCGAAAGCCAACTCCAAAACATGAGTTGGATCGCAATGCACATGTGAACACGATGTCCAAGACAAGCATGATCACATGGTCTTTCAACAAAACACTACCGAGTTCAGGTTAGGAACCATCATTGCGGATAACAAAGTCGGGTGCAAGTCCGTCTGGTACCTTCGGGAGTAGCACTTAACTTCTTTTCCTCGAACAAGTCAATCAAGGGCTTGGTGTGCTAGGGAATACTTATGGAATGGAGGGGGCCAGCCTATCAAACCATAGCATACTTTGCACATGCATGACTTACTTGGGATGATCCCAAAGGAAGCAAGATAACTTTCCTCGAATTCACGGCGGCAACTTGCATCTAATGCACGTGAACTAAGAGGGAGTCACTTCTTACACCTAACATATACTTCACAAATGGAACATGAAGATATGCCTACAAAGTTTCATATGCTAGCTTTTTGTTCATCATGAATCATGGAACACATGAAAAGTGTTGTCAATGGGCTCAACAACAGTTCATCAAGGTACCCCTATGGACGGAATTCCACAACTATGAGAACAAGGTGATAACATTGGCAGACCAAAAGGTATAACAGTGTATGCTCGAGGATACATCCACGAGTAAAACAACATTAGGAAGATCTTTGGTTCTGATTTTGATTTGATGATAGCCCATACTCAAATCAAAGGTTGAACAAGACAAAAGAGGCAACAATTGATCACAAGGATTAATTGATGAAGATAACATCTTTCTTCAACACCCACACAAGATATCCCTTTGGAAATAACTAAGTCAGGCAAAGATTTTATTTTCCAACTCTCCAAGTTGTTGTTTAGCCTAACCAACTAGTTTGGGGGTATCCAACACAGATTCTTGGAGAAGGGATGGTTTATAGAAAAACCATCTTGATCACATGCTCAACATAACGGTCAAGGAACACCTTGGTAATACTTCCGAGAAGATATTCAGAAAATCACGATCCACTGAAATGTTATCACGCTCGAGAACGATCTTGCTTTTCAAGGCAAGATGATACAATCAACAGAGCAAAGGATTGACACAATCCTAACTCATTGATGGAAAAGTGCACCATGGAAAATGGACTAGGTAGCACGATCATTCTTAGTATGATAATTGAATGACCATCACACCAAGAGTGAGATTATTGTCCATTAACTACCAAGCAACAAAGTTGCTAGGAGTATTGATTTGACACATCACGATTCTCTTGTCGGTATTCTGGTTGCAAACAACACAGAGACCGAGGAATGAATGATGAGGGCGAGAAGTATCACCATACCGGGGTGTCATAAGAGGTTGTGCAATTCTCACGACAATCTCGACATGAAGAGGGTAATACTTAGAGGTAGAACATAACAAAAGATGGATTGGCATTTTGAGCTGCGGAATACAACAGCTTTGACCCAATCCTAGAAATGGATAAGGTATGAGAGTTTGCTTCTCCTAGTCATTCCGAAATCGAATGGCTTGACAGACCACAAGAATAATCGACATCGATAACATAATGCATGACATACTCTTGACTATCCATTGATAGATAAAGGTCACAATATAGTTGAAGAGGGGCAACTCAAGAGCACCTGATTTTTCCTGAGTTGTAGATGCATGGATTGAATATGTCAAACAGAGTTCAACATGTTTCTTCCAGATAATCCATGCAGAAATGTAGGATTGGCAGAGTCACTGATAGAGGCGAGGCTCCCGATCTTTCGATGAGATGATAACTATCGATTTGGTGGAGAAGACTTTGACGATCCGACTACGAACGTGCACGACGTTGCGCCTTAGCAATCGCTAAACCAATCTCCAAGAGGTTATTGACCACGCCGGAGCACGATCAACCTGACCACGAAGGTCTATTCCTGCAAGCAATCAAAGAACAAGCAAGAATATGATAATGCAATCTGAATATTGCGAATATATATGAAGTATTGATAATGGTGGAGTTCCGAAAGCGGTCTTGGTCTGGTCGTTGGACACAAACGAAGTACACGAAGTTGCAATGGCTAACTTTTAACTAAACAAAACCCAAAGGAAAAGCTACTAGATTGATCTACTTATATAGGAGCAAGGGGTGGCGGCCAAGGAGGTGGGAGGACGTCCCAAGACACCCTAAAACAAACCCTAGGTCGTACAAGGCCCATGGGCCCAAGTGGAGGTGATGCAACACCTTTGGACTTGTAGTTTGACTCGGATTCTGATGCAACGTCAGATTGTTTCGTCGATAACTTCGCGATCCGGACTAATTTTAAGGTGATTCCAACTGTGCTGGAACGCATATGAAATCTAGTTTCCAGCAAAAAAAGAATCACCCAATTCCGAGTCCGTATGAAAAAGTTG
The DNA here is from genome assembly GCA_022496015.1 of Hordeum marinum. Lineage (NCBI taxonomy): Eukaryota > Viridiplantae > Streptophyta > Magnoliopsida > Poales > Poaceae > Hordeum > Hordeum marinum. Next base: position 153,287,943 of record CM039676.1, read on the forward strand.
TTCGCGTTTTGAGACAGGTGTGTCTGTGCAGTCCGAATCTGAGTCCAGAACGTGAGAGACTTGGACTCTATCTTCTCTTGGGCTAAAAGTGACGTGAGAGAACTTCTTGAACAACACCTAATTGTTTCCTTTGACATTAGAGGACCTCTTGAATAGCACCCAACCATTTCCTCTTTCTTTGTCATCACACGTGGTTCATACAAGTGTTCGACCATTCTGCGTTTAGGCATAAAATAAAAATAGGTGAAGTATTTTTGTTCCGGATAACATAAATAAATTATTGCATAATTATTATAAGAAATCACCTCACAAATATGCATGTATGCAACATTTTTGGTCGTATCCAAGGTAGTCATGTCCTCATCTGTCACAACTATGGGATGGAGAACTCATCAAGAGCACTCATGTTGTGATCTTTTGTTCACAAAGAACTTCTGCCATAACTGATTCATGGTATTGGAAGAATGATATACCACAAACCTTGAGGACTATAACAAGGTTACTAAGCATCCTAAGGGGACGAGCAAATACTATCAACAGGACTAAGCAGAATGAAACTTGGGTTCAAGAACCCAGAAATAGAATACCTATTAACTAAGTAGCATCACAACATACTTTCGATAACGATGGCCTGAATTATCACACTAGGAACAGAAGACACAGCTAAACTATTGGGTGGTTCACATGAATAACATGGTTTCCTAAACACCTTCATCAAACACGTCGAGGTAATAGAGTACCTCAACTCAACAATTAGTGTGCTTTGTCTGGCTTGAAAGACATTGACTCAAGATGAAAGAGTTCTGTAATTGCATCAGATAATTTAGAAACCCTGGATAACTCGGATAGCATAACGGTTGTACGGGCATGAAATATGAGGCAACCTGCAAGACAAGTGACAACATGACAATCAATTCTTATAGAGGCATCGATCTAGAAAGACAACAAGTTTCCTATAGGTCTCCAGCATAGTAACTCGTCATCCTAATAGACAGATGAGAAGGCCTAGTTCTTAACCCCCGTAGAATAAGGAAGAGGGTGACTCAGAATTAGAATGACACAAGGAAAGGAGTAAAAAGAGCCTTACATTCCCTTCCACAAGCAATTCCCTTATATATAACTAAAGCAGTTCTAGACTCAACATCGACCAGTTTGGCTTGTTAATCCTACATGCAGTCAAGCTCTGATACCAAAGCTGTCAGGACCCCGATCCTAAGCCATAAGAATCTAGCCTGTAACACATCGCACCACTTTGCGGTCTCACGCACGGTTATCTCCACGGCTGCCACCTTACTTGGGCCGAGACCGTTTGCGTCTTTTGACTCACATATGTGAATGTGTCGCTAGCATTCAAATGTCAAAGAACCCGGGCCGACATGACTAGTCATAGAACCCAATTGGCACATCCCTACAGGGACAGGCATACGTAACCCAACAATGCAGGTGTCGATCTCTAGCGTGTGTAGACGAGTCATAGCAAGCTACAAGGACTCCATTACGTCGTGGGACATAAATGTCATCACTGCATGTAGAAGAGTCGTAGCAGGCTACAGGGACTCCATTACACTATGAGACATTTCCCCGAAGGGACAGACACAACATCAAACAAGGATACATGTCGGTCAGTCAATGTGTCCGGAGTAGTAGCAAGCTACCAAGGCTCGGTGGAAGCACAAAGAGGCATTTCCCCATAAAGAGTACTACTAAAGGCACACAACTAGGTGTCAAATCCCATACATACCGATGCACGTCACACGTACGCACGACATGCCCGATATGCATAGATACAACTATGGCATCACAACATAACCATACAACATTAAAACATTTATTTAGAAGGCTCGGATGAACCAACACAATAAGATGTTACAAGCAGGGGTCACAAGACCCAACATTGAGAGCATTCAAACAAGCAAGCGGAAGTTAAACATGTCTGGGTACAGACACCTACAAAAGTGGCTAGAGGAGCCTGAAATGCTACAACGACCCTACCAAAGGAACCGGACCTCTGCTTGGGATTCCCAAGCTGATCCGGTCAACATCGAACTTCACGTCGTAAATACCACTAATGAGACTGGCTCTCCACTGCAAAAACATAAATTAAGCAAACGTGAGTACAAGGGTACTCAGCAAGACTTACATCAGAACTAACTACATATGCATCAGTATCAATGAAGGGGGTTGTGGAGTTTATTACAGCAAGCCAGCTTTGACTCTTGGCTAACATGTACTGCGACTACAAGTGCTTTATTTGAGGTGGGATAGCACACACGAGTCCACATATTCACCAAATCAATACACCACTATGGATCCACTCTCGTCTCCCTACGAGAAGGTCATCCATAGCACTCACGCTTATCTTGCGTATTTTAGAGTATCCACTTCAAGTTTTCTATGAACCACATAAGTTCCTCAAGTAATCCATATCCGAGGACACGGCTATTCGAACAAATTATTTGACCCTGCAAGGGTATACTTCTTCACACACGCTCTTGCCACTTACCGGCATGTGCACATAAAAGGAACCTCGGCAACCTTCAAGCGGAAGCCCAGCAAGGGAGTCGGCCACGACCGTCAATCACACAAGACCGTAGTCCAGGTTTATCGCCTATTTGATACTAAACTCGCACGGAAGTTCAGCCGAATTTTCTGCTACGACCTCAAATGATGAGCGTAGGGTTCCCAAGCCCACCGTTCGGGTGCCACTTGGTACACCGTGCCACTGTGCCTATACCGCATCACAGTCCACCCCGTCGGGCAGCGCTATGCATGGCCGCCAACACTTTTCCTACAAACACCAGAAACTAGTTGCAAATCCTGGACAGAGGTCTAGACGATTAATAAGCCGAGAGGGGTCGAGTTACCGGAACCCAATGTGTGGTAGTATCTTGTCTTGGATAACATACACAGAACTTGGTTCTTAAGGACGGTCCCAATGAGACAACCCGCCATGTACTCCTACATGACCTCTCATCGCTACCTTTACCAAATCATGTTCACACACTTAGCTCTCAGATAGTAGGACATGAACACTACCATTCCGATTCATCGCCCAAATGGATCAGACCCGACACGACACGACTCTAAGCATAGCAGGCATAGTAAGTAAGCAAGCATGGATGAGTAAGCACAACAAGGCTCAATCAGTTGCTACTCATGCTAAGTGGTTTCAACTATTTACTGTGGCAAAGACAGGTCATGCAAAGGAATGGGTTCAACTACCGAGGACATGTAACAGTTGAATCATTATTGTCCTAATACAGTAAAAGAGAGCAGAAGCGAGAGAGTGGGTTTATATCAGTATGCTCAAGGGGGTTTGCTTGCCTGACACTTCTGAAGATAACAATGAGTCTTCATCAATGCCAGCGATCACAACATCAGAACCATCGTCTACTTAGAAGGAACACCACTGGTAAAACAAGAAAGGAACACATTCAATGCAATGCAACAACCATGATGCATGATATGATATGTTAAGGTACTGAATTAACCTAGAGGAATAATTAGCCAAGTTAGTTGAAGTGGAATTCAAACAAGTTTGAATTCCAACTCCATATGATATTTCCTATATTGCCCTAATCATAAAATGTCCTACTTGGTGATGTTAACTTGTTCAAACATGCATGATCATGGCATAAACAGATTCATTCAATTTTTCTGATCATTTTTCATACATAAATTATTTTCATGTGACCTACAGATTATTTTCTATGATTTTTGGAAGTTTTAAGAATTTTCTAAAATAAATAAATCGTTTAGTATTTATTTTAATTGCAGAAATACTTTACTGCATTAGCATTACGTCAGGGTGACATCACAGGTCAACAGGGCTGGCCAGGGCCAAACCTTTCTGGCAGGACCCACATGTCAATGACACAGGGCCATCTCCACAGGCTGACTGGTGGGCCCAGTCAACCCTGACGTGGCCAGGTCAAAGCTGACCTGTCGGGCCCGTCAGTTAGTGATTATTACTTTATTAACATGTTTTAATTTTTTAAAGAGATTAGTAAGCCTGTGGAGTCCATTTGTTAGTGAAACAGAGGACTATTAAGGGCATCATTAACCGATAACGATGTGCCACGTCACGCCCGCCAGTGGCTGAACACCGGCAACCATCCGCGACGGCGGAGGTGCTCGAGATCGGGCTACGGGCCATGGTTTCAAGCGTAGTTTGCAGCTACGGCTTGCTGGCACTCGCCCACATCCATTGGAGGCCATGGGAGGTTGCGGAGCAGTCGGATTAGAGCACGGTGTCGGCTATAGCGGTGGCCGGAGCTCGGCCGAGCTCGTGATAGGCGACACGACGGGTGGATCGAACAGCTGAAGGCATCTATGTACTCTACGCGTGTGTACGATCTATTTAGGCCCAACAGTGTGGCCAACGGTCACCGGAGTGGCTCCCGGCGACGACCTCGTGCGGCGGCGGTCCTCGGGCTTGCATCGATTCGGTGCCTCAAACTCGAAATCGAGCGTGCGAATAGAGGGGAAGATCCGCGGCCTCACCTAGATCTCGTAGCTATGCTCAGCGTGCTTGGGGAAGCTCTGGTTCAGCGGCGAGCTTCGAGTCTTCACCGGCGGCCAAAGGTTGAAGACAATGACGATGGAGACGACAAAGGGCTCCTCTAGTTGCTTGGCTCGGTGAGGAGGTCGAGGTCGACGTCGCGGTTCTTCTAGGCACAGGGATAGGGCAAAGGGGTCTCGGTGGCTATGGGGGCAACGACAGCGTGGCGGCGATGGCTTCAGCCATGGCAACACACAGGCGAGGGAGAGGGGAGGAAAGAGGGGGGAGAGAGGTGGGCTCGATGCAGACGACTCTAGGGTCCTCATCCCCTCCTCCAACCAGGCTAGCAGGCAGGAGGTGGCCCTGGCGCTTGACCTCACGCGTCGGGCACGTGCCCTCTCGTCCTCCCGGCGAGAGGTCAGGGACGACTGGCCACTGGGCCAGTTGGGCCGGTAGGCTACATGTACGTAAGTCACCACGTTTGCTCCTTTTCCTATTTTGTTTTGTTTTCAATTTATTTGCTCTGTGTTTAAAATATTTGGGTAAAAACCCTAAGGGCAAAAACCTTGGAAATTATTCTGGGGTGGTAATTATATTATTAACAAGCCCCATAATAAGTTTCAGCAATTTTGAAGAAACTAAAAAAATCATAGTGCTTTTATTTGCCATTTACCTCACATTTGCTGAATTATTTAAAATGTCAAACTTGTTGTGAAAAAGAAATGCACTCCTGATATGGTGTTGCCAACATTTATCAGAGAGGGGGAACATTTTTAGAGAGCATTTTGAAAATATTGAAAATTCAATTGTTCGAATTTTGTTTATTCAATGATATGCTAGGGTTTCTGTTAATCCCCATTTCACGTTGAAGAGAATTAAACATGATGACATGAATGCTCACTGATGCAAATAATAAAGTTAATTGCAACAAATTCTAGGGCTGTGACACTTCGTAGGATAGAGGGACAAAATTTGATTAGACGGCAGAACTTGAAAAGAGAACTCAACACTATGGTCAAATGGATAAGCAAGACAGGGCAAGATCTTGACAAACGACACGATGAGTCGAAGAGAGCAATAATACAATTCCTCCAGAACAAAAGAATAAAATCTTGACCATTTGAATGAAAAGAACGGAGAAGAAAACGACATTTTCTACGATAATTGAATTTGAGAGCATCCTTACAAAGAATGGTTTAACGAAGTTGTTGAAAAAACAACAACGAAAAGAGGAAGCTTGTTGTCGGCTTATGGAAAACATCCCAAAATTATGAGGTGACAACTGGCCACTAATGAAACAAAGATTGCTTAGAAGCACAAGATGTGCAAAAATTCTTTCCCCAAGAGGATACATTGAGAGCATGGATCATTGGTGAGCACCATGATAGCAACAATCCTAAGGAATGCTTTAGGTGGCATCCAACCAAAGATAATTGTGAGAATACATGATGGGTTTACTTATCTCATTCTTGACAATTTTCCTTCGAGACTCCTCATAATCAAGAATTTAATAACACCATCTCAAAAGACAATGGAGAAGGAATTGAATTTAGACATCCAAGATAAAGAACACTTGAGCACCTCCATCAAGAATCTTGAAGAAAACTTTGAGAAGAATTACATCCTTAACAACCACCATGAAGAACCATCGGGAAGAACTCTGGAATGAAAGGATGATAGAAAACAATTGAAGGTTGCAAAAGACAAGATTGAGGCCTTGCTATGATATAGATGAAGCTTTGCGATGAGATATTTGAGGAAACTTGGAACTCCTGAAAAGAAAAGATGAACACTTGAACCAAGAATTTTATATGATGAAAAACTTCGGAAAAGGATTGAAATCACCTTGATGAAACAAGAATAAGAATTATGTTATGCTTATCCCTCATCAAGTTAAATTGATGACAAGCAACGGATTATGCATTGCACTTATTCTTCTTGAAAAGAATTGAAGCGAGAGAGATCGAGCACAAACTTGCAGAAGTCTTGCATGAGAACACCGGTAAGAGTTCACAAATGAATGAGGATCCCATGAATTAATGGAGATACGTGAGAATGAAGAGATCATGATCCACTTAGCAGAAAACTTGAACGAAGCACCGGAATACTTGAGATACGAATGAAGAGACAACAACTGAGAAGAATTTGAGAATGAAAGCTGAAAGCTGAGAACGAAGAAATCTTGAAAAATGATGGCCTTTGGAGGAACAACAAATGAAGACAATTCTTAAAGGCTCCGGATAGATATGGTAGGAATTACTGACGAACAAAAGAATTTATGAGGACAACTTGAAACTTGAACCATGAATCTTCGAAAGAACGGGCAAAGATTTAAGAGAAACTCTCCTTCGGTCTTCAAGGCTGAGAATGATTACAGCAAGAACATCATTAATTACTAAGACACTTCGGAACAACAAATGATGAAAGGTTGAGTCAATGATGAAATGATTTAGAAACGATCTTGGAGAAGGAATATGACTGATAAAAAACATTCTTGTGTCTTATTTGAAAAGAACTTGAGAGCATCTCCGGAAAGATTAGAAGATCCAGGTAAGATCCTAGGGAAAAACCTATGGGTTCTGGGCCCATTGAAAAGAAAACACCATTGAAACAATTGCTTAGAAGGAGATATTGCACCCAAAAAAATTAAGAACTTGATGAGGTGAGAACCTCGAAATAATTTAAGAGGATATGAATGGAAATGAAAGTCTTCGAAGATATCTTCAGCACTCCGGATAGAATAGAGAGAGACGAGAAACAAGAGATACTTGGACATAATTTCTGACATGGGAAGCATTTAGAGAATGAAAAGGATATGAAGAACACCGAGATCTTGAATTGAATGCGTCGGGAAGGAAAACAAGAATAAAGAAATTATGAGTTCAGGATCTTCATAATGAATCACCGGATATGATACAAAAGAAAAGAAAAGGGAAGCATCGATGAAAAGAAAGGCATATGGATGAGAATTTAATCATTGAAGAAAAAGGGCGGGAGGGTGGGGAAAAACAAAGACAACTTAGGACATTAGGATTTATCTTGCAAATATTGGAGATGATTGAATACCTTGAAGAGGAGCACACCGGTTGAAAAGAATTTCATGACAACTCCATTTGAACAAAAGGATTAGCATTCTCGTAGAATATGAGAACACTATTTAGAAAAGATACGAAATCACCACTTGACAACGAAGCAACTCGAATTACCATATCCAAAAACATACAAAGGATGAGGCTTACAAAACAAGCCAGAACAAATACATACCCATTATGCACTTGTTGGAAAGATAATCCTAGGTACCTACTTGAATTCCTACCTGAGAACTTCCGAAGTCTTTCTTGTCTATGCGATTCGGGTTGCGGACCCAGGAACCTACCCTAGCTAATCAGCTGCAACTGCACCCGCAACCTTCCACACCATAATTCAAGAAACTCCGCAAACTCGTCTACCTCAAACGCTTGTAATCACAACGATACTAAACATGGCAGTACCCCGGACACCTCCCCGGTACTGGGAGACCCCAACCTTATCTCGCCATGAAAAGTATTGAAGTAATTTCGGACATCCTCCATCCTGAGATACTAAGGAAACTGAATGATAACGGTGTGCCAAAATCCCTCGGGGCTCTACTTCTCGATAACAAGAGGCACCAAGTACAGAACTCTGTCACGTCGACATCATATAGATTCCAAAATATCCGCGTGATCCTAAAGAAATTTGAGCGAGAAGAGCAGTAGAATTAAAATTCCTAAGTCGTACTTCCTCACCAGAGTATACATGAGGAATAAAAAATCCTACTCTCTGATATATAACTAGACTCAAAATATTTTTTCACTAGACTTGACTCGACCAAGTTCGATCAATCAAGGGGGCTCCTAGGTCGGTACAAGCTCTGATACCCACTTGTAACGTCCAAGATGCGACCCTATCCTTATTTTGGCACGAGGGCCTCGATAGGGATAGAAGCGCATCTTGTCGTTTTGCAAGAATGTATATCTTTACAAGTATATGTACAGAAGAGATGAGTATATGGAATTGGCTTACACTCGCCACAAGCTACATCAAGATCACATCAATACAACACAATATTCAAACATCATATATAAGTGCAGGGTCCGACTACGGACGAAAGCAAACGATAAAATGGCATCCATCCTTGCTATCTCAGGCTGCCGCCTGGAAGCCATCCTAGATTGAGGAAGAAGAACTCCAAATCAAAACAAGCATCGCTCTCACATCAAATCATCACATTAGCTGTACCTGCAACTGTTGTTGTAGTAATTTGTGAGCCACAGCGACTCAACAATCTCATTTCCAAGGGTATCAAGGCTCGCAAAGCTTAATGGGTGAGGTACGGTTAAGTGGTGAGGCTGCAGCAAGCAACTAAGCATTTATTTGAGTGGCTAACTTACAAATACGGAAAGTTAAGTACGATGGTCTACGCATAACGTACATGAGCTAGTAATGATCACTAACTGATCTTGAACACCTACTTACGTCAAACATAACCCCACCATGTTCTCTCTTGGATAAGAACTCATGAGAAGAGACAGTCACGGTAACGCACACAGTTTGTGTATTTTATTTGAGTTTACTTCAAGTTTACTATGACCGGGTGTTAAACAAAGTTTCCAAGTTGCCACATAACCGCGGGCACGGCTTTCCGACAAATTTAACCATGCAGGGGTGCTCCAACTCGTCCATCACAAATTAACCACACGCCGCATTGGAAATCCTCAACCGTGGAATCACCCATAGTATTTGCCGAATCCCAATGGGAAATCTCAACTTTGAGATAGCCCGAAGTGTCGTCAAAATCCCATGCTCAAGATGTTTGAGAAAGGTAAAACAAGTCCAGCAAGACCGCCCGACGTGTCGACTAACCCGATAAGACTCGTGTATCTCGTTCTCAGGACACGACCGGATAAGCTAGTGTACGGTGGCCTGATAGAAATCCCTCGAGTTGCCCTGAGGTGGCCCCGCATAGTGCTCTACTTTGGACCAGCACCAGTCGCACTGGCCCCCTGTATCTTGTTAAGTTACTCCTTGGGTTCATGACGCCCTATGCTTTAGTAATGGTGTTCAGTATTATTATGTGGGAGAAATGTAGTACCATTGTTGGACCTTGCCAGACAAGTTTTATCCTAAAACGAAAATCAAGAGGATCCCCATAACAACCCCGAGCATGTTACGAGCGCTCAATTATGGAATATAACGTTCACAAGAAACTAAGGCGGCAAAAATGGAACAAAACACCGAGCAAAAGGCCAAGCCTTCCAACCTTTACCAAGTATAAATGTGCATTAAATTAAGGAATAATTGTATTTGTGCCCTTAGTTGTGTCACCGTCAACAGGAATACCCCTAGTTTCCGAAAATACGCGGTCATGCCCACATCACTTTGCTCGTCTTGTGCTTTTGCCCTTTGACCGTTTGACTGCCATTTTGAAAACTTCATAACTATTTCATACTAACTCGGAAAAATGAAAATAAGATATCAAAATGTTCGGAAACACATCGCCTATACGTGCATGTCATTTGCAGTCATGACAAAAGTGTTGGAAAGTCCCCATCACCTATATGAGCTAAAACTAATATGGAGACTTCCTAACAATTTTCTCATGAATGCAAATGTCATGCACATATAGGTGATGTCTTTCCGAACATTTTGATATCTTATTTGCATTTTTCCGAGTTAGTATGAAATAGTTATGAAGTTTTCAAAATGACAGTCAAACGGTCAAAGGGCAAAAGCACAAGATGAGCAAAGTGATCTGGGCATGAACACGTGTTTTCCAAAATTAGGTGTATTCCTGTCGATGGTGGCACAACTAAGGGCTCAAATACAATTATCCCTTAAATTAAATAGCAATAATATTGCGATAAGAAAAGAATGTCCATGTTGACACATGGAAACAATTGCACCTGCAGCTAGAAATGCTATAAGAAGGGTTGAGCAAGCGATAACATAGCCAAACAAAGGTTTGCTGGGATGTGAAGGGGTTAGAGGCTTATCATGGCAATGTTGGGAGGCTTGACAAACAAGTGGTAGGTAGCGAGACATAACGATGGAAGCGAGACAACTAGCATAGCAATGATAGTAGTGGTATCTAGGGAAATGTGTCATCTTGCCTGAGATCCTGCTTGGAAGAAGAATGAATCCATGAAGAAGACGAGCCAACTTAGTCGAACGAATCCTCACGCTCCGAACACTTTCGGTACTCTATCGAGAAGGAACAATCCGAAAACAAAAATAAACACACGGTACACCACAACATATGCATGACATGATGCGCAAACTAATATGATGCATGTCCGATTTAAATATGCAAGGCATGGCAAACCACATCAAACAACTACTACACATTAAAGTGAAGCTTAATATGCCACGAGTTGCATACTGACGAAACTCCACATTGAATTACTTAGTTCATTCCTGATTAGGTTCACGACAATATTAAATGTTGGTACATGGCAAGAGGTGAAGCATAAATAAACTACTTTATCTAGGCATCTTAAATGAGACAGGAAACAACTTATAGCATTTCCGAAATGACCCCATATGTTAATTTCGAAATTGGTCTAGATCTGAACTAACCATATTTTATATTTGTTAAACAATAGAATAAAGTATACCATGCAATTCTACACGTCATTCTAGTCCGTTTACATATGTGGAACATTTCAAACGGAGCTACGGTCTAAAAGTTATGACACGCACAAGATGATCATGAGATGAATGCAAAATGCATGAAAATGACAACCACAAGCACATCAAAACATGTATGCAACATGATAATATGATACTACATGAAAATCTAAGCAAGTTTCATATACAACATGTTCAAAACGGAGCTACGGTTCGACCATAAACATCCATACAAGGTTTAGTGCAAATCTGTCCAAAACAGCAACATGGCATTTTGCATGCATGAAAACAACAAGCTACAAAGGTCTAAAATGCACAACAAAGACATGGGGCAGTATCTTACATGATTCACAAAGTTATATCACAGGAGCAAGTTGTTTAGGATCAAGGATTACTAGGAATTAAGCTCACAATATAGCTAATTGAAAACATATTCAGACTTAGTGGAAATAGCAGTTTTTGATAGTGAAGTTTTTATCACAAAGGCATATTGACAGCAGTAAAACTATATGACAAGGCATATATTGGCATGAAAATTCACCGCATGCTAGATGACATTATGCATTACAAATAACTCCATTACACCAACCCCAAAGGGGTTGTAGATCACTAGCAAAACACATGGCAGGACAGCAACAAAATATAGCAGATTCCAGACTTGGAAACATTTTGGGCATATCAAAACAGCACATTGGTTAAGCATGTTGGCAACAAGAAAACAAATCCTAAACATGGATTATCATGACAAACAAAATGACTAGTGGCTAGTGCACATGTCAAAGAGCATATCTCACGTTGGCAACTATTCCAAAATATGGATGGATTAAATCACTCAAAATAAACAAAAGGGCATCATGGCAAAAATGACATGCACACAAGCTTTCTCAATTGACAAAACTAAATGCACAGATAAATTCAATGGATTTTTCTACCCCAAAATCATATATAATATGCATAGGTTCATGTAGGAAAATATATCACAATTACTTATGCAAGTTTATGGCATAAACCTATTAGCAAGTTATTTATGCAAATTAAATGCAAACAACAAGTTAATCATTTCTATCATGCATGAAAGTGAGAAATAAAGAATCTACACAAAATTCTACGCATTTTTCATATAGGGTTTGATTAATCCCGATGTAAGGTTAAACATATATGTGCAATGCAAAATATGACATTTATGCAAATTTAAAGCATACATCACAATAGACGTTTATCATGCATGAAAAAGAGGTATTAATAATCTACACATTTTTCTACACCTTACATATATACAAAACATTTGGATCCGATGCAAGGTTATCTATTTATGAGCATTTTAAAATCATGCCTTTTTCTGCAATTCAAAAAAACGTCAAAGGGCCAATCTGTGCAAACGGGCCAACATTACACATGTGGCGCATAATATTAAACGGCGCACGGGGCAAGGCATGGCCGAAGCTCACCATAGTGGGCCTATCCCACGTTGGTGGGACGGCTGGGCTGGGGACGAGCGGACCCTAGCGACGTGGGCCAAGGCGAGGCCCACACGGAGCCACGCGCGGTCAACGCACGTCAGGGCACTCGCCTCGTTCTCGCCTCCTTGACTCGGAGAAGGAAGCGGCCATGGCAGGGAACCGTGGCGGTGGCTTGGCTCCAGCGCGACGCCGGGGAGGCCAGATGGCGAAGGGGATGGCCGGATCTGGGGCTGCGGAACCCGTTCCCGGTGACGAAGGGGCTAGGCAGCGACCTCCTTGGGCATGGCGGCTCCGGTTCCCTGGAGAGGATAGGGGAGAGATGAGCAGCGAGAGATGGAGAAAGGGAGAGAGAAGCAACAGGCGGAGGTCCGGTGAGGCCCTTGGCTCCGGCGGTGGGACTCCGGCGACTCCCGCGTGGGACCGGCAAGCGAAGGAGGCTCGGGGTGGCGCTGCCTTCCATGGGGGTGCGCAAGGGAGCTCGGGAGGATGCGGGAGCTCCCTGGTGTCGGGGCTAATTCGGGCCCGTTCGGGCCACATATGGGCTCGGCGGGCCCTGTGCACTGGAAACACTGTGGAGGGCGACAAGTGGCGGCTAGGGTTTGGGGTGGCACAGATTTTGAGGGAGGAGCAAGAAGGTCGGATTAGGAAGGGGAGGGGGTTTAAATAGGGAAGGAGCCAGGGTTAGAGGGCTTTTGCACCGATTCGAGCCATGCAATCGCAATCGGACGGCTCCGGGCACGGGGCTGGGTTAGGTGGGTTGTGTTAGAGGAGTTGGGCTGAGATGAGAGAGAGATGGTGCGACCCAGCACACGATTTTACAAACTGAAAACGTCCGACGAATTAACCGACAACTGTGCCGCTACGGGCGACCGTTGGGGTATCAAACGGACTCCGATTGCGACAAAATTTGGCAGATAGTCCACCTACAATATAAAAAGACAGCACACCAATTTCCGACCCAATCCGAGAATATTTTATATGCACTTTTAAAATCAATATTTTATCGGTACCGCGGACGCGTGCATGTGTGGTTAGTCTCAAAATGGTGAGCGACGAGAACGAAGAGAACCGACAACTACGGACGGATGCAAGTTTTTGAAAAAGGGTGATGATGTTATGCAGATGATGCGAATGATGCTATGATGAATGCGACAACTAGATGAATCACCCAACAACAATGAAATAAAAGGGGAATCTTCTAGAGCGTCAGTCCCGGGCTGCTACACATGGCAAGTTACAAATCATCCCAAGTAGTAGGTATAATATCATGGTGTAACCGACAATGTTCGCTCCACCAAACTAGAGCATAACCAATGAAAGAACCAACTGTGACCTCAACAAAATTATGGGAAGCAAATATATCATTTATTGCAAACTCCCATTCAATATATAAAGCAGGTCTAAAACGTCCATTAATGGTGGTATAGAAACATTAACCTGATCGTGTGTATATGGATGTCTTTGCACTTCTCGTGAGGATTGTGGCATTTGCTTAGGTGGTGGACGTCTCCCATGATCGACAAAGCCCACAAACTAACAACTCTAGATCCTGTCATGGTTAGTAGAAAAAAGAAACAAAATCCAAGAATATTGTTTCTATGAACTACTGGGATGTGGTGGTAGAATGCTCATAGTAAAGCAAATATCAATGTCTTACAAATTCTTACCATGCAGCAGGTGGCGACCGACGACCAATGGTGTCAATGTATCTAAAGATTGAGTAAAGAGATTACCAGGTGAACGTATGTATACACGGTGTAGAAATATGTGGAGATTAGGAGGCTTAATATATGGTAGAAAAAGATTAGCAATAATAAATTCAGACATGCAATGTTGAATAAACGCTCAACGACGGTACTGTGTTAGTCTTAGGCTAGACCGTAATAGAGACGCGAGCCTAGAACACTAATGAAGTCATGGCATAAGATAAATATCAGTAACGGGTGATGTGAATTAGCTCTGGATAGCAAGATATAAGTGAAGATCACAATGGCAGTAAAGACAATGATAAAAAATGACCGCCAAGCAGGATATATCAAAACTCTCTCTACAAATTTCCCATGGAAAATAATATGTCAAATTTTTTATATTTTTTCTCAAGAATGCTATTGACTCGATCTTTCGTATGCAAAAAGAATCACTCAATTCCGAGTTCGTATGAGGAAGATATGCCTGTTTTACTGAACACTATGCAAAAGAGATTTGAATCCGAATTCGAATACGAGGTTGATTCCAAGTAGATCCGAACTTTTTTTCTCTTCTCTCTATTTTTTTCACTAACTTTTTTTCCTTCTCTCTTTTTTCTCTCTCTCTCTCACTTTTTTCTTTTTTTTCTCTTGCACTTTTTTGTTCTATCCAACAAATCAGATAAGATGCAGATTTGATCAAGCATAGATGTGAACGACCTCAAGTGTGATAATGACAATGACTGATGGGAACATGCGGTGCAAATTGATGGATGGTGATGGGAAACAACGGAAGGTATGATGGTGACGTGGTGGTGGTATATGGAAGCACCAATGAAAATGGTGCGGCGGCGACGTGACAATCTGTGGACAGAACTCGAAACTCTAAGGGACTAGATGCTAAGACTAGCAACTCAACACGACGATGCAACCGCGAATTCAACAAAGCACAACACCAAACAGAATAATTGCAAAAAGGCTCAGATTGGTTCGGATATGGGATGAATGGATCTAACTTTTTGTGTGTGGCTTTTTCTTGGGTAATAGGTAAGAAAAATAAATCTAATCTAGACATAACTAGAAATTCTCATCGAGCAACCTGAAAATTGATACCACTTGATATCACTTGATAGAGGCGAGAGCCCCGATCTTTCGATGAGATGATAACTATCGATTTGGTGGAGAGGACTTTGACGATCCGACTACAATCGTGTACGACATGCGCCTTAGCAACCGCTAAACCAATCTCCAAGAGGTTATTGACCATGCCGGAGCACGATCAACCTAACCATGAAGGTCTATTCCTGCAAGCAATCGAAGAACAAGCAAGAATATGATAATGCAATCTGAATATTGCGAATATAGATGGAGTATATATAAGGGTGGGGTTTCAAAAGCGTTCTTGGTCTGTTCGTTGGACACAAACGAAGTAAACGAAGTGGCAATGGCTAACTTTTAACTAAACAAAACCCAAATTTAAGCAACGCCTGAAGGGCTATATTTGTAGCGGAAAAGAGAGGGGATTTTATCCACCCTTGGCAAGGTGGGACTAAACCACCTCCTGAGTTGTTTCCCCTACAATACGGTCTCCGAAAATAGCCTATGAAGTAGTATTTTGAAATTACATGTGCTTGGCCCACAAATAAGGTGCCGCAACACCAATAGTAGCCATGGATGGAATTTATAGAAGTCCATCTTGTATATTTCATCCATTTTCTTGCATGGCATCAAGGTGGTTTCTTAGTGCGGAAATCTCCACTGGACACTTTGTTCTTGTCCCCGCCACACACGCCTTCATATCCATCCTTGATCATGCTCCAATGTTCAACCTTCATATCCATGCTATCCCCTTCAATTGTAAGAAACACAAATGTATCTATGATAGGCAGCATCACATTCTCATGAACATTAGAAACATTACCAAGAAACTAAAGTACCTACTAATTTAATTGGCATGCGCGACCTCTCGTCATTGGTCTAACAGGTATAGGAGCAGGGGTTGTGGCTGTAACTATGGTATCCCTGTCCTCACACTTTGTGTAGCAACTACTTAGCAACCTAACTACTCCCACCTACATAACCCTCATAAGGAGGTAGGGTCATGCATGATGCAAGTATCAACGGTAAAAGTATCAGAGGCAACCCACAAAAGTGGTCACCGCATCATCATGATCGGTATATCAAAAATAGAGTGTTATACGCCATACGATAAAAATGGTTTCTCAACATGGTCAAATGGCGACTTGCCTGTCTTAGTGAAGTCTTCGAGGACTTCACACGCTTCTCGTCCAACTCCGAGCACTTTGTCTACTTTGTTAACTATCGCCGGAAACAACCACAATAAGCAACACAACAAGCAGAGAAATAAAGGTGCTCTATAAATAGGAGTTTTATTTTTCTTAGACATCTTTGGTCTCAAGAAAAATACCTAAGAAGGATCTACTTGAGTTGCATCAATAGGGATTTTTGGAAAGGCTAATAGGATTGGAATGAAGGAAATGATGATCCTAAAAGAAGTCCATAGAATATATATTTATACAAATGAGTGGAGGCACTCATCAAGTAGGGCATGATTTTTGAAACATTTACAAATTGGTCTCACTGGATTTGGAGTTGGGATGAATATCCTAGGGGTTTTCTAATATGGAATAATGGGAAAAGGGAGCTATTTATTTGGCCTAACAGAAATAATGCATGGGGAAAATGTTAACCGTGCCTGGATAAATAGGTTAGTATTTTATAGACACCTAGGAACTTGAACCACTCCATTTGGAGTTGATATGAATACTCTAGCAATTTGCAAAGTGGGGTTCTACATGGTTCAAATTTGAATTTGAATTTGAAATTAACAGAAAAGTTTTATGGAAAAATGTGCAATGCACATATGTGGTTAAACCATGATTTCAGAGACATCTAGGATTTTAAATCATCAAGATTGGTGTTATAATGAATTTTCTATGGATTTCCTAGTCCCTGAAGAAATAAAAATGGGAAAAGGGGATATACCTATTGGGCTATAACGCGCCCAAGGCGCTGGTCACGGAGTTGGGTCGGTGATGAGGACATCCCTACTAATGCTACACCCACAACTCCGACTGCTCTACATACAAGACCAATTACTAGAGCTCGCGCACATCAATTGAATTACCAGGTACTTTCGTTTCTTGCAAATCCTTCTAATGTTCATGAACATATGATGCTGCCTAAATTAGATACTTTTGTTTTACTTGTGAATGAAGGACCTGGCATGGACAAGAAGGATGACCATTGGAGCGGGATCAAGCATGGAGAAGAAGGTGCGTGCGCGGGAAAGAACAATGGAGCTTCCAGTGATGATTTTCGCACTTTGAAGCCACCATAATGGGAGCAAGAAGCCTTGGACGAAATATGCATGATGCCACTTTATAAAATTCGTCCCTAGGCTAATATAGGTGTTGCGCCACCTTATTTTTGGGCCAGGCCCATGTAATTTCGAAATACCATATTATAGGCTATTTTTAGAGTCCGTATGTATGGGAAAACTGAGTTAGGGTCGGTTT
The DNA here is from genome assembly GCA_022496015.1 of Hordeum marinum. NCBI lineage: Eukaryota > Viridiplantae > Streptophyta > Magnoliopsida > Poales > Poaceae > Hordeum > Hordeum marinum. Next base: position 153,305,776 of record CM039676.1, read on the forward strand.
TGGACCCCTCCTCCAAGGGGCCACGAAATTACCCTCTATTCCCCCATATATACAGCCCTTAGGGCATCGTTTGAGGTTTGGGTTTTGTTTAGATTATAAGTTCGCCATAGCTGCAACTTCGCGTTCTTCGCTTGTGTTCCACGACCAGACAAAGGCGTCCCAGAACCCCACTTCATCAATAAAGCTTTCCTCTTATATTCGCAATATCCAGATTGCAATCTTAGTTTCTTGCTTGTTCTTCATTTGCATGCAGGAAACAGACCCTCGTGGTCAGGTTGATCGTGCTCCGGCGTGGTCAATAACCTCTCGGAGTTGGTTTAGCGATTGCTAAGGCGCAGCGTCATCACACGTTCGTAGTCAGATCGTCAAAGTCTACTTCACCAAAACGATAGCCATCATCTCATCGAAAGACAGGGAGAACTTCGCCTCTATCAAGTGGTATTAGATTTCCAGGTTGCTCGGTGAGATTTTATCAGTTTTCGTAGTTTAGATCGCATCTGTTTCTTCATACCTTTAGTCCACGAAAAAGCAAAAAAAAATTAGGGTTAGATCATCATATCCGAACCAATCTGAGCCTTTGCATAGTCTTTTCAGTATTTTGCTTTGTTGAATTTGCGATTACATCGTCGTGTCGAGTTGCTGGTCTTAGTGTCTAGTCCTTTAGAGTTTCGAGTTCGATTCACACGTTGTCACGCCGCCAATGCATCGTCTTCATAGTCGCCATATACCACCACCATCATCACCCCTGCCAGATATCACCACCCATTATCCATTGGTGTCCATATATACCACCACCAATCCGAGTCCAGCTCGTTTTAGATTTCGTTTCGAGATCTTTTTGATTTCGGATTCGCGTTTTGCTACCTGCGTAGGTGTCGAAAAAAAAAGTCTCGCACGCTTTGCAGAGCACGTTTTGGCCCAAAAAAAATTCGGCCGAAAATATTTTTTCCCTATCTTGATTTTAGGTTCTCCAGAGCGTTTTGAGACACTTGCTATCATAGTGATTTTGTCGAAATTTTTGGTCGTCGCAGACCCCGGATTGCTCCCAAAAAAAAATTGTCCAACAAAATTTCGTGCCCATCTTGCTTATACGACGTGGCAAGAGTTTTGAGACACTCGCCATTGTAGTGATTTTTTGAGCAAAAAAAAAAAGAGGCGCAGACAAAAAAAATAAAATTCAAAGTGTGCTCTTCCCTTGATTACGTGTAGCGTCGTGATTTTGTTGGTGCTTTAGGCTCGCGTCTCTAGTACGGATCTAGCCTAGGACCAGCACAGTACCGTCGTTGAGCGTTTACTCAACCTTGCATCTCTGAATTGATTATTGCTAACCCTTTTTGCTACCTTATTATAAGCCATCCCATCTCCACATACATCTATGTCGTGTGTTTGACACCGCCTGGCAATCGCTCTATCCAAGCTTTGAGAGTTTTGACTACAACGGTTGCCGATCACCGCCTGCTGCTGGGTAAGAACTGGTAAGAATTTGAGATTCGCTTAAAGGATTTGTGACACACCACCACCACCACCACCACGTCCCAGTAGTCCGTAGGTTTCATATTCTTGTGTGTTTCCTATTTGCTAACCATGCCAGGATTACACGACAATGAGATCGACTGGGAGAGCATGACCAACAAAGCGCTATATGATAAATTTCAGCAAATGATGGCTGACCAGGTACAAGACTTCGTGACCAACTTTGGAGAGGCCATGGAGAAGCTAGATGGTTTGGAGAAGACCTTTGACACCAAGATGGACGCCAAGTTCACTGAGGTGCTTGCCCGTCTACCACCACCAGCTGCAGCTCCTATTCCTTTCAAACGACGAGCACGACGTGTGCCTCTCGGCCAAGCCGAACATACTGGTACTATTGATACTGCTGCTATTTCTGTGGCTCGTGCTGCTACTGTCGTTGAGCAGGTTGACAATTATGATGGTGATTACGATCATGAGGGAGAGGTTGCTCCCGATCAGCCTCAGGGGCAACCACCACCATACGCACCAGGTCGACCACATGGCTACAACCGTAACGGTAGGGCTGCCCCACCCCCTCAGGTACGGGATCATGACCATCTCTCTAAACTTAAATTGAATATTTCGACGTTTGAGGGTAGATATGTTCCTGATATATATCTTACATGGGAGTTAGAAACAGAACAACGTTTTACATGCTTACAATTTCCTGAGGATAGACGTGTTGCTGCTGCTGTTTGTTCATTCACTAGTTTTGCTTGTGTTTGGTGGTCAGAACATTGTAGAATACACCATGCTAATATTCCAACTACTTGGGCTGCTTTGAAAACTGCTATGCGTAATCGTTGGGTGCCACCTTATTATCAACGTGAATTGCTTCAAAATTTGCAGCGTTTAAGACAAGGGAAAAATTCTGTAGAAGAATATTATCAGGAATTACAAACTGGTATGATTAGATGTGGTATTGTTGAGGAGAATGAGGCTATGCTTGCACGTTTTATGGGTGGATTAAATAGAGAGATTTAGACTATTCTGGAGTATAAGGAGTATAACACTATCACTCGTTTATTTCATCTTGCTTGCAAAGCTGAACGTGAAGTGCAGGATCGACAGGCAATGGCGAGAACTACTTTTTCTGCAGGTCGCACTTCATCATGGACGCCACGTACCTCATCTACTTCCACACGTCCTGCTGCAACACCACCTACTTCAACCTCCAACTCCAACCGCGATACCAGGAAACAGGCTCCTACTCCACCCTCTACGAAGAGCACACCTTCTGGGCCTGCACAGAGCTCTTCTTCATCTATTGCATCCATAGGGCAAACACATGAGGTTATATGCCGTCGTTGCAAGGGTGGAGGTCACTTTGCAAGAGAATGCCCTTCCAAGCATGTCATGATTGTTACTGAGGATGGTGGATATGCGTCTGCTAGTGATTATGATGAGGAGACTTTGGCTCTCATTGCAAGTGAAGAACACGATGGCGACGATGCAGAACTAGAAACACACTACATGGCTGCTGATTACGCTGACAGGTATGAAAGTTTAGTTGCTCAACGTGTTCTCAGTGTGCAAGTTACACAGGCTGAACAAAATCAGAGGCACAACTTATTCCACACAAAGGGAGTTGTGAAGGAGCATTATGTTCGTGTCATCATCGATGGAGGGAGTTGCAATAACTTGGCTAGCATGGAGATGGTGGAGAAGCTGTCTCTAACCACCAGACCACATCCTCATCCTTATTACATCCAATGGTTCTACAATAGTGGCAAGGTTAAGGTAACACGTACTGTTCGTGTGCATTTTAGCATTGCGACATATTCTGATTATGTGGATTGTGATGTGGTACCATGCAAGCATGTTCTGTTTTACTTGGTAGACCATGGCAGTTTGATAAAAAATTTGTACACCATGGTAGGACAAATCAGTATACTCTTGGTCATAAGGATCATAATATGACTTTGCTTCCAATGTCTCCCGAACATATTATGAAAGATGACATTGCTAGAGCTAGTAAAGCAAAACAGGAGAAAAATAAGAGTGAAAATCAGATTGTAGCACAGGAATTTCAGCAACATCATAAGCATAATAAACCATCATCTACTGTTGCATCCGAAATAAAATTGAAGAGTGGATGTTTACTTGCTACTAAATCTGATATTAATGATTTGGATGTTGCTACATCTGTTTGCTATGCTTTTGTATGCAAAGAGGTATTATTTTCATTCGAGGACATGCCTCCCTCTTTGCCTCCTGCTGTCATTAACATTTTGCAGGAGTTCGCTGACGTCTTTCCACAAGACGTGCCACCGGGATTACCACCTATTTGCGGGATTGAGCATCAGATTGACTTAATTCCCGGTGCATCCCTACCCAACCGTGCGCCCTACCGTACCAATCCCGAGGAGACAAAGGAGATTATGCGTCAAGTACAGGAGCTGCTTGACAAAGGTTATATACGTGAATCCCTTAGTCCTTGTGTTGTTCCTATTATTCTAATTCCTAAAAAGGATGGTACTTCGCGCATGTGTGTGGATTGTAGAGGCATTAATAATATTACTATTCGTTATCGTCATCCTATTCCTAGACTACATGATATGCTTGATGAATTAAGTGGCTCTACAATTTTCTCCAAAGTTGATTTGCGTAGTGGATACCATCAAATTCGTATGAAATTGGGAGATGAATGGAAAACAACATTTAAAACTAAGTTTGGATTATATGAGTGGTTAGTCATGCCTTTTGGGTTAACTAATGCACCTAGCACTTTCATGAGATTAATGAACGAGGTTTTACGTGCTTTCATTGGACGATTTGTGGTAGTCTATTTTGATGATATATTGATTTTTAGTAGATCTTTGGAGGAACATTTGGAACATTTATGTGCTGTTTTTACTGCGCTACGTGATGCACGTTTGTTTGGTAACCTTGGGAAGTGCACCTTTTGCACCGACCGAGTATCTTTTCTTGGCTATGTTGTTACTCCACAGGGAATTGAAGTTGATAAAGCCAAGATTGAAGCTATTGAGAGTTGGCTGCAGCCCAAAACGGTCACACAAGTAAGGAGTTTTCCTGGCCTCGCTGGTTTCTATAGGCGTTTTGTGAGAGATTTCAGCACCATTGCTGCGCCTCTCAATGAGCTTACAAAGAAGGACGTGCCTTTTTCTTGGGGTACCGCACAGGAAGAAGCCTTCACGGTCTTGAAAGATAAGTTAACACATGCTCCTTTACTCCAACTTCCTGATTTTAATAAGACTTTCGAGCTTGAATGTGATGCTAGTGGAATTTGGTTAGGAGGTGTGTTATTACAAGATGGTAAACGTGTTGCGTACTTTTCTGAAAAATTAAGTGGGCCTAGTCTGAATTATTCTACTTATGATAAGGAATTATATGCTCTTGTTCGGACTTTGGAAACATGGCAACATTATTTATGGCCCAAAGAATTTGTTATACATTCTGATCATGAATCTTTGAAACATATTAAAAGTCAAGCAAAACTGAACCGTAGACATGCTAAATGGGTTGAATTCATTGAGACTTTCCCTTATGTCATTAAACACAAGAAGGGTAAAGAAAATGTTATTGTTGATGCTTTGTCTCGTCGTTATACTATGCTTTCACAACTTGACTTTAAAATATTTGCTTTGGAGACCATCAAAGATCAATATGTGCATGATGCTGAATTTAGAGACGTGTTACGGAATTGTAAAGAAGGGAGAGCATGGAACAAGTTCGTTATTAATGATGGATTTGTGTTCCGTGCTAACAAGCTATGCATTCCAGCTAGCTCCGTTCATCTTTTGTTGTTACAGGAGGCGCACGGAGGAGGATTAATGGGACACTTTGGCGTGAAGAAGACGGAGGACGTACTTTCTACACATTTCTTTTGGCCAAAGATGAGACGGGATGTTGAGCGTTTTGTCAAAAAGCTAATTCACGACTCAATCCTCATGGTTGATATATGCCTTTGCATGTACCTAGTGTTCCTTGGGAGGATATATCTATGGACTTTGTTTTAGGTTTACCTCGAACAAAGAAGGGGAGGGATAGCATATTTCTTGTCGTGGATAGATTTTCCAAAATGGCACACTTTATACCATGTCATAAAAGTGATGATGCTGCTCATGTTGCTGATTTGTTCTTTCGTGAAATTATTCGATAACATGGTGTACCAAATACAATTGTTTCAGTTCGTGATGCTAAATTTCTTAGCCATTTTTGGAGATGTTTATGGGCTAAGTTGGGGACTAAACTACTTTTTAGTACTACATATCATCCCCAAACTGATGGCCAAACTGAAGTAGTCAATAGATCATTGTCTACTATGCTTAGGGCTGTTTTGAAGAATAACCTGAAAATGTGGGAAGAATGCTTGCCTCATATTGAATTTGCTTATAATCGTTCGCTACATTCTACCACTAAGATGTGCCCTTTTGAAGTTGGGTATGGTTTCTTACCTCGTGCACCTATTGATTTGTTGCCTCTTCCATCTTCGGAGAAGGTTAATTTTGATGCTAAAGAACGTGCTGAATTGATATTAAAGATGCATGAGTTAACGAAGGAAAACATTGAGCATATGAATGCTAAATACAAAATTGCGGGAGATAAGGGTAGAAAACATGTTGTCTTTGCACCTGGAGATCTTGTTTGGTTACATTTGCATAAGGATAGATTTCCTGATTTGCGCAAGTCAAAGCTAATGCCACGTGCTGATGGTCCTTTTAAGGTGTTAGAGAAAATAAATGATAATGCATATAAACTTGAGCTGCCTGCAGAGTTTGGGGTTAGCCCCACTTTTAACATTGCAGATTTGAAGCCTTATTTGGGTGAGGAAGATGAGCTTCCGTAGAGGACGACTTCAGTTCAAGAAGGGGAGGATGATGAGGACATCCCTACTAATGCTACACCCACAACTCCGAGTGCTATACATACAGGACCAATTACTAGAGCTCGCGCACATCAATTGAATTACCAGGTACTTTCATTTCTTGCAAATCCTTCTAATGTTCATGAACATATGATGCTGCCTAAATTAGATACTTTTGTTTTACTTGTGAATGAAGGACCTGGCATGGACAAGAAGGATGACCATTGGAGCGGGATCAAGCATGGAGAAGAAGGTGCGCGCGTGGGAAAAACAATGGAGCTTCCAGTGATGATTTTCGCACTTTGAAGCCACCATAATGGGAGCAAGAAGCCTTGGACGAAATATGCATGATGCCACTTTATAAAATTCGTCCCTAGGCTAATATAGGTGTTGTGCCACCTTATTTTTGGGCCAGGCCCATGTAATTTCGAAATACCATATTATAGGCTATTTTTAGAGTCCGTATGTATGGGGAAACTGAGTTAGGGTCGGTTTCGGACCCCTCCTCCAAGGGGCCACGAAATTCCCCTCTATTCCCCCATATATACAGCCCTTAGGACGTCGTTTTAGGTTTGGGTTTTGTTTAGATTATAAGTTCTCCATAGCTGCAACTTCGTGTTCTTCGTTTGTGTTCCACGACCAGACAAAGGCGTCCCAGAACCCCACTTCATCAGTAAAGCTTTCCTCTTATATTCGCAATATCCAGATTGCAATCTTAGTTTCTTGCTTGTTCTTTGTTTGCGTGCAGGAAACAGACCCTCGTGGTCATGTTGATCGTGCTCCGGCGTGGTCAATAATCTCTCGGAGTTGGTTTAGCGATTGCTAAGGCGCAGCGTCATCACACGTTCATAGTCGGATCGTCAAAGTCTACTCCACCAAAACGATAGCCATCATCTCATAGAAAGACAGGGACAACTTCGCCTCTATCAGTCGGCCTAGTGGCTCGGCCTATGGGATGATGCCGAAGGCGTCTTTCGAGAGCACGCTTCCGCTGGAAGGAAGCGATCCGCATCGGAAGCCACCTTCACTTACTACCTGGGCCCGACCTCAGGGTCACTTACAGGTGGGTCCCACCGGACCCTCTCTCTCTCTCTCTCTCTCTCTCTCGTCTCCTTCTTCAACCTTCGACAGGAGGTCGAGGGGGCTCCGGCCGCCGCGTCTCCCGATCGCTCCGCTGCAACGGACGCCGAACCGGTGGCCTGGGCGGATGCCCCACTTCCTGCCACGCTTGGGGGTAGCCGCGTTGGTCTCGGGGACAGCCAGGAGCAAGCAGTTCATCGGGTGGGGCGAACGGCGGCATCGTACGTCGCCGAGGGGGCATGGCACGGCCTTAGGGACTGAGTAGGGAGGGGCCTAGGGATCTTCTCTCATCGAGGGTATCCTCCCGGTGAGGTCGGTTGAGGCAAGGGAGGGACGGTTAGCGCGGGCTGGAGCGGAGCCGAGAGGCCGCAATGTCGGTCATGGCAAAGGAAGAGGACATGGGGGAGAGCTACGGGTGGTCCAATAGGTCCATTGAGGGGAGAGTGATGGCCTTTGGGCGTCTAGAGATCTCGGGGGGAGGTAAATGGTGGAGGGCAACGAAGAGGGGCTCGGGTGGCCGTCGTGATGCCCTCAGGTGCCGAGCACGCGCATGCTTGGGCTCCTTTGGCTGCATCTTGGCGTCGGGTAGGGCTATGGGAGGTCGAGGTGAGGTTACTAGCCTATGGGGATACCCTCTTGAAGCTTGTTGCGAGCTACCAGACAAGATGCACGGTAGAGCGCCGTTACTTCATGCCGATGACGTGGTCACCACGCCATTTCATGTGCAGAGCATCATTGTGGTCAAACCAGGTTGTCTAACGTATGACTCATGCGTGTAGGAGATCACTCGGGAAGATTAAAGGGAAATGGAGCTGGGTGGGCTAGGTTTGTACTACAGGTAAGTTTGTAGTAGCAAACTTGGGATCTATTTCAAGGGTTCTTCGTGAAAAGTAAATGAATAAAAAGGTTGTTCGGTGGTCTTAGACATGGAGGGAGAAGATGCCCACAAAGTTTCAGCTCCATGAGATAAATCTATAGGGTACTTCATATCCAAAGCAATATTTGCTGTCATAAACTATGTTTGGATGAATTGCTCATATTTTGCATATGGCCTTGAGATATACCAGGGTTAAATGGTCATTCTAGTTGGTACTTATCACAAGTTTTCAGCTCATTATAGTAAAGTTGATATTGCAAAATAGGTAAACCCTAGAAATCAATAGGAATAGGTTTGTGTAGATTTATTTATGCAAAACTATTCTCCTTGATGCACCACTTGGTGTGGTGGCATCATTAGGTGAGTAGAGCATGCCCACAAAATTTGGGGTCAAGAGGAGACAGTTGGTAATGTAAAGTTGCTCAAATTTGGTTCTGGACAAAGAGGGTTTTGGAATATTTTGGTGAATGAAAAAAATGGGGATTGATATGAAATTTTGCAATATAATCACATATAACATTTGTGAATTGCTAGAATTTTCCTGAATTTATTTGAGAATATTTCTTATAGAAATGTTTCGAATACAGGAAATAGGTTGAAAGGATTTTGGAGGGTTTTGTCCAATATTTTGAACATGACCATGTGTTGAAACTCATATGTATGGAATACATATGTCTACTGAGTTTCCCTAAATTTTCTCAAATATTTTGAAAGCATGAAAATATTTTTGCCTATAAAAGACCATTTCTGGCCTTAAGAAAAATCCTTTAACTAAAATAGGAAAGTAATCTTTAAAATTAATATTTGGTGGTTTTGGGAAGTCTTATATATAGTAGGTTTCAAATAAAGCCTTTGTGGCAATATAATCCACCCAAATGTGATGACTTCTAGTACAAATCTCAATCCATGGGTTTTTGAAAACCTAATTTGAATACATGCTTTTTGGGCAAGATAATATTTTATAAAAATAGTTTTAAGTCCTATACACATGACATGATCATTGTGCAAAGCTTTGAGAAAGGACATGAGTTTTGAGAGTAGAAGAAATTTTATGAATTAGAGCACAAGGAAACAAACAAGCAATCAACAATTAGGTCAAGCATCACAAGCACACAAAAAGTTTTTACTGGCCCTAATTTTTTAGGTATGTTAACTTAGTCAGGAGAGGCAAAACACAGGGTGTGACAGACCTACTCCCCTTACAAGAATATCTTCCGTGAGATTCCTATGCTAGGCATAGAAAAGATGTGGGAATTCAGAGGTGAGGTAGTCTTCATGTTCCTATGTGGCTTCTTCTTCAATGTGACTGCTTCATTGGATCTTGAAGTGCTTGATGATATAGCTTCATGTGCATCATTGACTTCTTCTAAGGATGAACGGGGTTCTTGCAATCTGCTAGGCTTGCCTAATGGTTAAGGGTTTGGTGGACGAGGTTCTGGCAAGGGCCTGGCTTGCGTGTGTATTCCAAAGTCAGAATATGTGGCAAGGTAGTGTGTCTGTGTGCTGGTCTTGGGGTTGCTCATGTTGGTTAGTGACATCTAGATGTCTCGTGCTAGAATAGAAGGGTCGATCCTTGGCGTAGCTTTCGTCGACGAGGAAGTCCTCATCTTCCTTAGAGCAAGAGATCTTTAGTCACAGGTGGTATTCATCCTTGAGAGTGTTGAAGCGCTTCATTATAGGCTTCTCATTGAGACCTTCTACTTGAGTAAGTTGCCTAGGTATGATCATCATTCATCTTCGGCCATTTGTCTTCATCGTCACGGACGCACGTTTCTGACGGGTCTTCGACTATTTGGTCTACTCATCACTCCGTAGCCATTGGTGGGAAGATTTTCGAGGGTTCCTAGATGAGTTGGCTACCCAAAGGTATAGACCAGCCATCGAATCCTCAAGGTACGAGGCTTGGTGAATGGGATGAACTTCCTTTGACAAGTGGTTCACCATGATCCAGTCAGGATCAAGTCCTTGATTGGACCAAAAAGGGGGCTAATAACAAAGTCGTGATAGTTGTCCCACTTGATTCTAGGTCTGGAAAGGATAGGGACCGCATGCTCATCATACACTATCAAGGTGGTGGATTAAGGGGGTGCTATCATCTTCTCGGTCCTTTCCTAGTTGGGAACTGGTGAATTGCCAATTAAAACAAGGGGCTCTATAATCCTCTTGATGTCCAAGGGCTTCATCAAGCTTGGACGACGATGCTTCTTTATATCATCTAGTTGATGTAGCCGGCAGAGGAGCGGTGGTTAACTTCTCTTGCTTCTTCTTCTTCGTCTTGGCGTTTCAACTGTAGTGGTTCTTCATCTTGATTGGGTAAGAATGTTGTCCTATGTAGGGAGGGTACTTCAAGGAGTCCAACTTTTTCAAGGTGAACCTTATACTTGAAAGGCATTATAATTGGGGTTCCCGGGGCTGATCCGAACAGGACTAAGGTGTTCCTTCTCTTATTGGGTAAATAAGTATGTCATCCCGAAGGATAACAACCTATTCCTCCAAGTATCACATAAACACATTTCTCATGGGATATGTGAGAGGAGTGGGCATTTGATCTGGATGGTCATTGGTTTAGGGGTTTGTGATCCAACGTAATCTAGTTCTTTGTGTCCACCTTCCTCATGCATATGATTGGTGGTGGTCGAGGTGGGGTGTTGGACATAGTCTAAGGACTTAGAGCCAAGACCTATGGTCATAATCTGACCATATTATGGATCGGTAAAGCTTCGGAGTTTCAAGGAGCTTAGGATGTGAGTGAACGTCTATCATCTTATCCTTGAGCACAGTTCTTAGATGCCAATAGTCCTACCTACTACTCCAAACAAAATCATCCTACACCATTGAGGGTATCATCTCATATAAGTCAACCCCAACAACACTAATGATACACATATCTACATGGTTTAAGAGAAGGACGACCCATACTCTCATACATACCCTATATAAAAATCCTCGGGAAAGCATACAAGCCACTAAGCCTGATCATGACACTACAAATCCAAGTACCCTACTGACCTATCCAAGGTCTTAGGTACTGCATTTCAGTGCCAAGAAAACACGTATTATATCAATCCAAGATCTTGTCCCATTTCTACAAATCCGAGCAGGTGATCCTTAAATGCCAAAAATCATTCCATGACCTATGACTCCTATAAATCCTAAATTGATGGAGTTCTACATAGCCTCTTGGAGTTCCTATAATCCACATATCATTGCAAAGACTATCGTCACAATATATCCACGAACTTCCAACCTCATGACCAACTAACTCCAAGGTAAAGCTTATATAGATCCCTAAATCATCCCTAACATCATCCAATTTCTTCTACATGTCATCCACCAAGAAGCATGGTATTATGATCAAGATCATTGGACTAAATCCAAATTACTCCAAATCATGTAGTCTTCTTGACAACAACTCTCTACTAGGACTACCTATTTAAATCTAAATCTCACGTCCAACAAAAATTCCTACTTGATACTTCAAATCGTTATCGCAACATCATCAATCCACGACCATTACTGGTCAAAGTCAATTAACATGCCACCAAGGATCTTTGACTTGTGATCACTATTGTCCTACTAAATACAATTTTCTCAAAGGAAAAACAAATTATGCTACTCTATCAACTTTGATCCACCAAGTTCATCAACCAACATAAGGGTCTTACGATCCACCAAAGGGTCTCAACTTCTTCCTCAGGATATCTACTACAACTTTGTGAGATCACTAGTCTACTAATCATGCATCCTCGAAACAATCTTCCCTATGGCAACATAGGTTCAAGTGTTGGCTTAGAAATGCAATGTGTCCGTTCACTATGATCACTAGTCCCATAATGAACCCAGTGCTAAGCAGGGGTTATTGAAACCCAACAGGTGTTATGGCAAACCCGTGTGTCAAACACGTGATTAGAGGTTTGACCTGGGGTAGCTTGTGAGGTCTAGGCTGGTCTAGGGAGGGTATTTCCAATCTTGAGGGAGAAGCATATCTTCACTAAGTTAAACTAGATTGAATAGGTTGTTGCAAAAAGTCTTCAATGCCAGTTGCTGTCGAGGTGGATCCTTGGTGCATCTTGTCTTGCTGGTCTTCAGTTGACGAGATCAGAGCAGAGGGAAACTAGCATAGAGGAAAGTGCCTAAGGGGGTGGTATAGTGCAAGTGTAATCAAACAAGTCCCGAAAAGGCCAAACACAACAATAAGGCAAGGTAGGTGATATAGTCGCGCACTTCTTGCCTAGGGAAAAAGTGTGACTTACACTAAAGCACAAACAAGCAAAACAAGCAACACACATCATGGTTCCATTTGAACAATCATACGGACTCGACTTCGCATAGGGGACACACGACCTATCCTACCCTAGGGGTTCTCGGACTTAGTAGTCGTGCTTGCTTCGCGTCTTGGAGAGGAGTCCGCTCAGTCTTCTAGGTCTTCTTTAGGTGTCTCTATGCCTCTGGTTGTTCGTCGAAACGATCCAGGTTGTGCCTAAAGAGTCCATGACGACTTCGGGTTTGGTGATTTGACGATGGAAGTGATTCCTCATGGCTATCATTGACAGGGTCTTCTGGTGCCTTCGTAATTGTGCATCGAGGGTTATAAGTAGGTAATCTTTTATACAATGACATTAACAAGGCATGGTAGAGTTATATCCTGCCGGTCACGTTGATGATATTGTCGACCCCAAGAGCGGGGGATGATGAATTGTTTTCCTGCTCACTATAGTGAGGCCGACCAAATGGCAAGGTTCTCATCCACCGGTGGTTGCCGACACAACATCGAGAATGACAGGATTGATGTATTAGTGATGCATATCATGATCTTGCATATCTTGCACCCTGGTCATCGTAGGCCAAGGTTGCATCCTCCTGGGGCATTGTTGAGGGTGTCACCAATCTTCCTAGTCTTGATGTCTTCATCCCTCGAGAAGGTATTTTCTGTTGATATCGTCTTGCCATGGTGTCGTCAAACTAGTGTGAATATCTGGCAAGGTGGCTTCCTTCCAGGTCACCCACGAGGATTACAAGGAATCCAGTGGTCAAGGGCATAAGGGTAGTAGCGACCATTTGCAAAGTTTTGAAAAAGCATACGAGGAGAGTCAAAGAGAATAAGGGTGGAAGTGATAAGGCAAAAACCTTCGCTTCCTTTGAAAATTTAGGAGAGGTGAGAAATATAAAGGTTTTGCAAGTGATTTTGAAGGGTCTGGAAAAATAATCTTATCTTAACTAACGTCCATGCTAACAAAGGCTTCCTACAATTAGGATGGCTCTGATGCCAGCTCTATGAGGACCCTGACTCATGAGTCGTGAGCATCGAATGTACGTGCACAGTGATCATAGAGATCAATGCTCATTGAACACACATAAACTGAATAACAAGAGTCTTACATCCATTACATACGGTTTTACTCAAATATGGTCTTTAATACCAAGTCTTCAGAAACTCGCAGCAGAAACCTTCAACGATAGCCTGAACTCATGCCATCTGCCTTAACCCTACAGGAATTCTGACCATGAAGCGTTGTAGCTCGCACATACGTCAACAAGGTACTCTTCGTCATATCATGTTCTTTCATGCCAGGCCAATAAAATAACTAGTGGCAAGCCAATGAGTACTTTGAATGTACTTGCAAGCAACTCATGTTTGGAATAAGGTATAGCAATGCATGATATAGCACTAAGTAGGTATGTTTTAAATCAACGTTTGGAATAAGGTATAGCAATGCATGATATAGCACTAAGTAGAATGTACTTGCAAGCAACCCATGTTTGGAAAGCTAATTTTGAGTGCAATGACATGATCAGTTAACTTGTGAAAGCATGCATCCTGAGGTAACAAGTATCCATGTGAAGAGGATACATGTAAAAATATTAATAGGGGTTTGAACATTTCATGTTCGATCATCATGACAAGTCATCAGACTTAGCTCAACCATCATTCTTGTCACCAACACACACACACCAGGTTTGTGAAAACATCGGGCGTAGTTTAAGCAGGACCACCAACTGTCCATGACCATGGACACAGCTATTCGAATAGTCTTACACTCTGCAGAGGTTGCACACTTTACCCACGAAACTTGGGAAACTTCCGTGTCAAGCCACGACTCGCGGTATATTGCTTACCCGAGGTAAGTACCCGAACATTTGCCTTTCCCCTAACAATACTAAAAAAGAGTCCACTCGTTGGCACACAGCCCGCATGATGTACATCACAAGTATCATCCACGAAGGGACCAACGGTGTGCCCGGTGTCTGTGAAAAAAGCCCATGATCACCCCTTTCCGGCATGACCACGGGTCGAGAGTGACCATGTCACTCCCGCCACTATTAATGCGGGCTCTCTGCTACTACCCATCAAAGTAATCAATAAAGCCCCATCCCATAAGGGGTATCGTGGTTGTACATGTAAGGTTGGGATGGTCAGCAAATCTTAAGTCTCTCCGTTTTTGAAAACACACACACAACTTGCTCCGGTAAACCACTTCTTTCTCAAGTGATTACCCATCTCAACATCATCTCCCTCAGGCATTAGTGGCACCCGACGGGGTTTTCAAAAACTCTTTGAAATGCTTTTATTTTCATCACCATGCATATCCCCATCCTACTTTATGTATAACTACTTAACAACCTAACTACTCCCACTCGCATAACCACCATAAGGAGGTAGGGTCATGCACGATGCAAGTGTCAACTATAAAAGTATCGGAGGCAACCCACAGAAGTGGTCACCACATCATCATGATCAGTATATCAAAAATAGAGTGTTATATGCCATGCAATAAAAATGGTTTCTCAACATGGTCAAAGGGCTGCTTGCCTGTCTTAGCAAAGTCTTCGAGGTCTTCACACGCTACTCGTCCAACTTCGAGAATTTCGTCTACTTTGTTAACTATCGCCGGAAACAACCACAATAAGCAACACAACAAGCAGAGAAATGAAGGTGCTCTATAAATAGGAGTTTTATTTTTCTTGGACGTTTTGGTCTCAAGAAAAATACCTAAGGAGGATCTACTTGAGTTGCATCAATAGGGATTTTTGGAAAGGCCAATAGGATGGGAATGAAGGAAATGGTGATCCGAAAAGAAGTCCACAGAAAATATTTATATAAAAATTAGTGGAGGCACCCATCAAGTAGGGCGTGATATATGAAACATTTACAAATTGTCTCACTGTATTTGGTGTTGGGATGACTATCCTAGGGGTTTTCTAATATGGAATAATGGAAAAAAAAGAGCTATTTATTTGGCCTAACATAACTAATCCATGCGGAAAATGTTAATCATGCCTAGATAAATAGGGTAGGATTTTATAGACACCTAGTAACTTGAACCACTCCATTTGGAGTTGATATGAATGCTCTAGGAATTTGCAAAGTGGGGTTCTACATGGTTCAAATTCAAATTTGGATTTGAACATAACAGAAAAAAATTATGGAAAAATGTGCAATGCACATATTTGGTTAGCACATTATTTTAGAGACATCTAAGATTTTAAATCATCACGAATGGAGTTACTATGATGCATCGGACGTCGATTCGGTGGCCTGGGCAGTTGCCTTGCTTCCTGCCTAGCTTGGGAATAGACGCGTTGGTCGCGGGGACGGTCAGGAGTAAGTGGTTCATCGGGTGGGGCAGAAGGGGGTATCAGACGTTGTTGGGGGACACGACACGGCCTTGGGATGGAGTAGGGAGGGGCCTGGGGATCTTCTATCGTCGAGGGCGTCCTCCTGGTGAGGTCGGTTGAGGCAAGGGAGGGCCGGTTAGCTCGGGATTGAGTGGAGCCGAGAGGCTGCAATGCCGGCCGTGGTGAAGGAAGAGGGCATGGGGGAGAGATGCGGGTGGTCCGGGAGGTCCACGAATGGGAGAGTGGTGGACTTTGGGCGTCCAGAGAGCTCGGGGGCGGGAGGTAAATGGTGGAGGGCAA